>CM039676.1:475526910-476131910 GCA_022496015.1 Hordeum marinum
TAAGACGAATATTGGGTTCATGTTAAGTACCTCAACGTTACGTTTCCGCGGCGCCAGGGCGTTAGGTAAGCCGGTCATGAGGTCCCCAGAGCCGGTACTCCAGGTCTGGCATTGAGAGTCATGTTGTTGTTTTTTCAAGGAAAATTTGGGATCTAAGTAAGCGAGAGGGTGCGAAAAAGGAACTTTTCGGACGACCCGCCATATCTTCGGTTGGGGGAAGTTTTCTGAGTCAGAAGAAAGGTAAGTTACCTCAGGGCCATTTGCGTGGCTCATTTTTGTTTCCTCTTGAGTAAAATCATTGTCAATAAGTTGTATAAAGAGACGACCAAGGGAATTAGGTTCCATCTCTGAGTTGTCAAGCTCAAGCAAGTTTTGAGCCGACGTCTTTGGTTTGCGGTCGCGGGTGTTACCCGCCCGAGACTTCTTCTTCGCAGGAGGAGTATATTTTTTCTTCCAGAAGCTAGAGTTAGCCTGAAAGCAAGAGCCGCCAAAAGAGATTAAGGCTGCCACATATATGTAGTTAAGACCGAGGTAAAGTGATTTGAAAGTCGTCCTTACATCTAGGGCTAGGTTTGCGACGCAGAAAGGCTTTAACCCGAGTGTATGATAAGCTTCTTGGGCCTCACGGGTAAGGCCCTTGATAGCAGAAATAATATTCTCTTCTATCAGAGAGGTGTGATTGAAGCAGAGGGGATCATTGGCATCACCCGTATATTCACACATAAGCCGGTCACGCGGGCTCAGCGGTAAGACCTTCCAAGAGATCCAACAGCGGGTTAAGACAATTCCTGTCAAACCGTTTGCCAAGAGGGCTCTGATCTTAGCAAAGGCCGGAGCATACTTTGCTCGTGCTGTGGCAGACATCCAGTCTGGAAGCTCAGTTGTGGTGCAGAGCTGGGAAGGACGATAAATCGACAACAGATGTTCTCCCTCCGGAGAGGTGTCTTTACAATGGAACCAAGTTCTGTTCCAATCCTTTGGATGATTTGGCATTCAAATAGCTGGAAAAACCATATATCTTCTTCTTTGGATGGAGACTCCGCCGAGCTCCATGCTTGGGCCAGCTGCCACTTCCGTTTGACGGTTGACATAGAAAAAGTCGCGGAAGAGATTAACTGACGGCTCTTCTTGTAAGTAAACTTTGCAAAGGACTTGGAAGTTGCACAAGTTGGAGACAGAGCTGGGGGCAATGTCCTAAGGATGCAATTTAAAGAAATGGAGGACGTCTCGAAAGAACTTAGATCTGGGCAGGCTGAAACCACATGTGAGGTGGTCAGCAAAGATAACAATTTCACCCTCTTGTGGGATGGTTTTTTTTCTCCGGACCCGGAACCAACCAATGAATAACATTCTGAGCCAGCAAGGTTCCCGCGTCTACAAAATCCTGTAGGAATTGTTCGGAGACTCCAGAGCCGACCCAGTTACAAGAAGAAGATGCCCGAGACATGATGGCGGGTCTAGGATGTGAAAAGTGGCAGTATGCGGCGGGTCAGAAAGTGACTAGACAAACCAAGACGACTGATGAAATTAAATACTGTGATGCTAAGCCACCAGTACAGTTTATTGGAAGAGCCGGAAGTTTGGTGACGGGTTAAGTGAACAAGGCCATGATGCAAAAATTGCTAAGGACATGCAAACAGGTTTTGCATAATAAACTGAAACTGCAAAATCTACAAGCAAGGAAAAATCAGATTTTATTCAACCCTAGCGGAGAACTGAAGAAGAACGAGCAGTGTAAGCGCAAGGAGAGGAAACAAGTACAAATTTAGGTTTGGCTACTGTTGACTTTGCACGAGTGGCCGTAGTGGATAGGCAAACATCGCAAGGTCTAAGGGGTTGTTCATCGGTTGGCATTATGAAGGAGAGTGTGCGCACTAATGGAGGCCGATGAACTCGACAGGGTTCAAGTGCTAAGCTACAGATCTAAAGGAGGACGAAGAACATACCTTAAGGGATGCGGCGGACACGGGCAAAAGTCTGGAAAGTTCAGGTTGATGTAGCGGCCAGGTTCGTCGATGGCGATGGGGCTCCACCAGCGCGACGGAGCTCGGAACCATTGGCGTCGAGAGGAAGAAGAAGAAGTGGGGGCGGCGGAGAATATGAAAAGACCCCTCGTGGTCCTATTTAAGGGGATGGAAGGCTAAACGGGTGTGCGGGAATCAAGGCGAAGAATAATGACCGACCGAGACGGACGCCTCGATCTTTGGGCCGACCGTTTAAAGATAGGATCTGCGGCATACATAACGGAATCTTTTTGAAGTAAATGAAGGTGACGTGAGGGCTGGTTATGTGTTTTCCCTTTCAGGTGATAAGGGCATGAGACTCGCCACTGGATAAAAGGTGGAGATTGACGTGAGCAAGCTCAAATCAATCTGGGGCCTAATGTTGGGGATATAACCCCGTGGTAAGATCTGCCCAGGAGGGGCCGGGTCATACCTGGCGGCTCGTTAGCATATGGGCCGGAAGAGGAAGATTGGGCTGCACGGCAGCTCACCGTATGGGCTGGGACGGAGGCCCGGAGTTAGGAAGAAGATGCAACACCCAAGCGCGTAAGGCGCCCGAAGACAGCCTACCAGAGTCGGCCAGGCGGCTCAGAGACAGAGTCAGATACATTGTAAGAGTCGGTATGAGACTTTTGTAACCCGTGGTCTTGACCTCCAATATAAAGGCGAGACCCGGGACGGCTTAGACAGAAACCAATCCATCGAGAGCAAGGTCAAGCGAATACGCTCCCTTGTAATCAATACTCCATTCAATACACAAAATGAAGGACGTAGGCTTTTACCTCATCTCGAGGGGCCGAACCTGGGTAAATCTGTGTCTTTCGTCCCGTCCAACCCCTTTGAGTCCACCGCCTTAGCGATGGCCCCGAATCTAAGTCTTCGGACATATGCCATGACAAAACCATGACACTACCCCTACTTTGTCACTGGGTAAGGACACCACAAGATTGAACCCAAAACTAAGCACTTCTCCCATTGCAAGAATTACCAATCTAGTTGGCCAAACCAAACCAATAACTCTAAGAGACTTGCAAAGATATGAAATCATGCATATAAGAATTCAGGAAAGACTCAAATAATATTCATGGCCAATCTGAACATAAACGCACAATTCATCGGATCTCGACAAACACACCGCAAAGGAGTATTACACCGAATAGATATCCATGAAGATCATGAAGAACATGGTATTGAAGAGCAAAGAGGGAGAAGAAGCCATCTAGCTACTAGCTATGGACCCGAAGGTCTGTGGTGAACTTCTCAAGCATCATCAGAGGGGCAATGGAGTTGATGTAGATGCCCTCCGTGATCGAATCGCCCTCCAGCAGATTACCGAAAAAGGCTCCAAGATTGGATCTCTCAGGAACAGAGGCTTCTGGCAGCGGAAAAGTGTTTTCGTGGCTCTTTCTGATAATGATGGAATATTTGGGAATTTATAGGCCGATGATTAGGGTTGGGAGAGCTTCCGTGGGCCCACTAGCCTACCCGGCGCGCCCTACCCCCCTGGGCGTGCCCCTAGGGCTTGTGGCCCCATGGTGGCTCTCCTGCCTTGGTTCTCAAGTCTCCTGGTTTCCTTTCGTTCCAGAAAAAATCATTCCGAAGGTTTTATTCTGTTTGGACTCTGTTTAATATTCCTTATCTGCAATTCTCAAAAACAAGGAAAAAATAGAAACTGGCACTAGGCTCTAGATTAATAGGTTAGTCCCAAAAATAATATAAAATAACATATTAATGCATATAAAACATCCAAAACAGATTATATAATAGCATGGAACAATCGAAAATTATAGATATGTTGGAGACGTATTAGTATCCCCAAGCTTAATTCCTGCTCGTCCTCAAGTAGGTAAATGATAAAAAAACAATTTTTTGATGTGGAATTCTACCTATCATATTTATCCATGTAATATTGTTTATTGTGGCATGAATATTCAGATCCGTAAGATTCAAAACTATAGTCTAATATTGACATAAAAAGAGTAATACTTCGTTCACACCAACAAGGTAGTCATGTCCTTTCGAAATAACATGGCCTTAGAAAGTTATCCCTACAAAATCATATGGTCTCGCCATGCTCCATCTTCCCCACACAAAGTATCTAAATCATGCACAACCCCGATTAACAATTCAAGCAATTGTTAAACACTTTTGGTGTTCTCAAACGTTTTGAACTCTCACGGAATACATGAGCGTGAGCCATGGATATAGCATTATAGGTGGAATAGAATATGGAGGAGGTGCAAGGAAAAAAGGAGAATATAGTCTCACATCAACTAGGCATATCAACGGGCTATGGACATGCCCATCAATAGATAGCAATGTGAGTGAGTATGGATTCCCATGCAACAAATGCACTTATAGTTATAAGTGTATGAAAGCTCAAAAATAAAACTAAGTTGTCATTCAAAATGAATATCCACTAGTTATATGAAAGTGACAAAATAGGAGACTCTGTATCATGAAGATCATGGTGCTACTTTGAAGCACAAGTGTGGAAAGAGGTAGTAGCAATTGTCCCTTCTCTCTTTCTATCATTTTTTTATTTTTTTTATTTTGGTGGGCTTCTGTGGCCTCTTTTATTTTTTTGTTTGGGCTTTGTTGGCCTCGTTTATTTTTGTAAAGTCCGGATACTCATCCCAACTTGTGAGGGAGTCATGGCTTCCATCATCCTTTTCTCTCACGGGACAATGCTCTATTAATGAAAAATCATCACACTTTTATTTACTTATAACTCAAAAAAAATTACAACTTGATACCTATGACAAAGTATGACTCAATATGCAATATGAAATGATGGTGCAAGTCATGAAAAACTACATGGTGGAAGTTGCATGGCAATATATCTCGGAATTGCTATGGAAATGCCATAATAGGTAGGTATGGTGACTGTTTTGAGGAATATATGGTGACTGTTTTTAGGAAGGAGGGTTTGGTGTACCGGCAAAAGTTGCGTGGTAGTAGAGAGGCTAGCAAAGATGGAAGGGTGAGAGTGCGTATAATCCATGGATTCAACATTAGTCATAAATAACTCACATACTTATTACAAAAGTCTATTAGTTATGAAACAAAGCATTAGACGCATGATCCTAGGGGATAGGTTGGTAGCAGTTAACCATCGCGTGCTCCCGAAACTCACACAAAGGTCGACAATCATTAAACAAATCATGCTCCGACTTCGTTACATAACGGTTCACCATACGTGCATGCTACGGGAATCACAAGCTTTAACACAAGTATCTATTCCAATTCACAACTACTCAATAGCATGACTCTCATATTACCATCTCTATTATCTCAAAACTATATGCAAGGAATCAAACTTCTCATAGTTTTTAATGCACTTAATATGATATTTTTTATTATA
The DNA here is from genome assembly GCA_022496015.1 of Hordeum marinum. Taxonomy (NCBI): domain Eukaryota; kingdom Viridiplantae; phylum Streptophyta; class Magnoliopsida; order Poales; family Poaceae; genus Hordeum; species Hordeum marinum. The sequence goes on from CM039676.1 coordinate 475,532,278, forward strand.
TCCTTCTTGGATGCCCATTATATTAGGACTAAATTCATAATCTAAACAAATTACCATGCTGTTTTAAGAAACTCTCAAAATAATATAAGTGAAGAACGAGAGTTCAGTAAGTTCTATAAAATATAACACCGCCATGCTCTATGAAGACATAAGTGGAGCACTAGAGCAACATTGCCTAGCTCAAAAGATATAAGTGAAGCACATAGAGTATTCTAATAAATTCACGATTCAGCATGTCTCTCTCAAAAGATGTGTGCAGCAAGGATGATTGTGGCAAACTAAAAAGCAAAGACTCACATCATACAAGACGTTCCAAGCAAAACACATATCATGTGGTGAATAAAAATATAGGCTCAAGACGTTCCAAGGATGATTGAAGACGAAAGAGGGGATGCCTTCTGGGGCATCCCAAAGCTTAGGCTTTTAGGTATCCTTGAATATGACTTGGGGTGCCTTGCACATCCCCAATCTTAGGCTCTTGCCACTCTTTTTTCCATAGTCCATCAAATCTTCACCCAAAACTTGAAAACTTCACAACACAAAACTCAACAAAAAACTCCTGAGATCCGTTAGTATAAAAAGATAAATCACCACTTTAGGTGCTGTTGTGAACTCCTTATTTAGTTGTATTTGTGTAATTCCTACTGTATTCTAACTTTTCCATGACTCATACCCCCCGATACGACCCATAGATACATTAAAATAAGCAAACAACACAAAGAAAACAGAATCTGTCAAAAGCAGAATAGTCTGTAGCAATCTGTAAACTTCAAATACTTCTGGAACTCTAAAAATTCTTAACAATTAGTAAATTCATGGTAATTTTTATATCAATCTTTTGTAAAAATTTCAGATCAATTTGATGCTCTGAAAATGTTAGCAAATTTCTGGACTGAGCGCAAAAGTTTCTGTTTTTCAGCAAGATCAAATCAATAACCACCGTAGATCACCCAAAAGGTTTTACTTGGCTCAAGCACTAATTAAAACACAAAAACACAATTACTAAAGAAGTAATAATGGCAAAACACACCAAAAGATAAGTAAAAAGCAGAAGCAACATAAAATTGGGTTGCCTCCCAACAAGCGCTATTGTTTAACGCCCCTATCTAGGCAAAACACAATAGATCTAGGCATTGTCATCTTTGGTATTGGCAACTTTTGTGTGGACCTTCTCAAATCCAGGAGGTTCTTTCCTCTTTCCCCCACTTGTAGGGGGAGGATCCATTTTGGTGTCCAAAATGTCCAAACACTTATTGGAAAGGGTAATTAAAGTATTCAAGTGATTAAGGTTCCCGTTAATATGTTTGAGGGGTTGGTGATATTGTTGTAACTCGACCAAGTGCTTATGTAAGTCACCCAATTTGTTTGGCGGAGGAACACCCTCTTGAGAGAAAGCAAACCCCCTGTTTGGCGGAGGAACCCCAAAAATCCCTTCTAAAGCTTCATAGGTAGCATTCATGTCAAGCTCAATAAAATTTCCTTTTGAGGCGAAATCTAAAAGCCCCCTCTGATGCAAAGCTAAACCAATGTAAAAATTTCTAAGCAAAACTTTTGCATCCCCTTTTAGATTGGAAACATGATAAGATTCCATTAGTCTATACCAAGCATCCTTCAAATTTCCCCCTAGTTTTTGTTCGAAGTAAAGAACTTCAAAGACTAGTGACAAGGGGGATGTGGTGATGTTAGACATAGTTCAACTAATCAAAAGGTATGCGAAAGAAGGGCAAACAAAAAGGCAAATCTTTTTGGTATTTTCTGAAAAATTTAGAAGTGGGGGAGAGGAAGACAAGAGGCAAATGGCAAATAATGTTAATTCAAGAGATGAGTTCCTAATGGGTACTTGGTAGGCTTGATGTAGATCTCCCCGGCAACGGCGCCAGAAATCCTTCTTGCTACTTCTCGAGCATGCGTTTGTTTCCGTGAAGAGGAACGGGTGATGTAGCAAAGTAGATAAGTATTTCCCTCAGTTGTTGAGAACCAATGTATGAATCCAGTAGGAGATACAAGCAAGTCCCCAATTGGTGTACCTACACAAGGAATCAAACTCTTGCACTCAATGCTATAAAGGGGTTGTCAATCCCTTTAAGGTTACTTGCAAGGATGAGATCTGATAGAGATAGATTTCTTGAATAGAAAGTAAAGCAAAAGGTAAAAATAGTGCAGCAACGTATTTTTGGTATTTTTGGTTTTAGATCTGAAAGTGTAATATCGAAAATAGACCCGGGGCCATAGGTTTCACTAAAGTCTTCTCTCATGATAGCAAGTATTACGGTGGGTGAACAAATTATTGTCGAGCAATTGATAGAAAACGGATTAATTATGAAGATATCCAAGGTAATGATTACGCATATAGGCATCACGTCCATGTCAAGTATACCGAAACGATTCTGCATCTACCACTATTACTCCACACATCGACCGACTCCTGCCTGCATCTAGAGTATTAAGTTCATGAAGAATAGAATAATGCATTAGGTAAGATGACATGATGTAGAGGGATAAACACAAGCAATATGATGAAAACCCCATCTTGTTATCCTTGATGGCAATAATAAAATACGTGTCTCTCTACCCCTACTTTGTCAATAGGTGAGGACACCGCAAGATTGAACCCAAAACTAAACACTTCCCCCATTGCAAGAATTACCAATCTAGTTGGCCAAACCAAACCAATAACTCTAAGAGACTTGCAAAGATTTGAAATCATGCATATAAGAATTCAGGAAAGACTCAAATAATATTCATTGATAATTAAACATAAACCCACAATTCATCGGATCTTGACAAACACACCGCAAAATAGTATTACATCGGATAGATCTCTGTGAAGATTATGAATAACATGGTATTGAAGAGCAAAGAGAGAGAAGAAGCCATCCAGGTACTAGCTATGGACCCGAAGGTCCATGGTGAACTACTCACGGATCGTCGGAACGGCAATGGAGTTGATGTAGATGCCCTTCATGATCGAATCCCCCTCCGGTAGATTATCGAAAAAGGCTCCAAGATTGGATCTCTCCGGAACGGAGGCTTCTCGCGGCGGAAAAGTCGTTTTGTGGCCCTTTCTGATAATGATCGAATATTTGGGCCTTTATTGGCAGAAGATTATGGTTGGGAGAGCTTCCGTCGGCCCACAAGCCTACCCGGCGCGCCATACCCCCCTCGGCGGCCCCCTAGGGCTTGTGTCCCCATGGTGGCTCTCCTGCCTTGGTTCTCAAGTCTCCTGGTTTCCTTTCATTCTAGAAAAAATCATTCCGAAGGTTTTATTCCATTTGGACTCCGTTTAATATTCCTTATCTACAATTCTCAAAAACAAGGAAAAAACAGAAACTGGCACTAGGCTCTAGATTAATAGGCTAGTCCCAAAAATAATATAAAATAACATATTAATGCATATAAAACACCAAAACAGATAATATAATAGCATGGAACAATAAAAAATTATAGATACATTGGAGACGTATCAACACTTATGTCAACATGATGCATATACTAGCGTAAACACGAACAAGGAAGGGTGTGATACATTAATAATGATATGCAAGAGGAATGGCTTCATAAAGGAATCCCCCAAGTAAACGGGGTATTTGAATTTGTTTGTAACAAACAAAGTTTTGACAAAGAAAGTTTTTCGCAAACAACTTTTTGTCAAAAAAGTATAATGCTTGGTCGAACCGAAGAAAATTTAAAACTAAAAGTTTTCGACCATGAAAGCGACTTAGCTGGTTAATGTGCTCGCTATCGATGACGCGATCCAGGCTTGTGGCTGGACGAGGACGCCCATCGAACTTTGACAGATCCGGTGTGTAGTCTTTGGCATGACCGAGGACCCAACCCCCAAGACCGCCCCGAGGTGGCCGAACAAAGAGTTCGGCACTCTAAAGTAGTGTCACGGCTCGGCCGATGTGGCGAGGCAAAGCCCTGGTCTAGCCGAGGTGGTGGAGCAGGTCGGCAGGGTGACGCCGAGGTGATCGTGTGACAGCCGAAGTCGATTACCTATGCACACAATATAGTGCAAACCAAGAGTAATAACAAATAAAGGCAATAATATATTTTAATTTTTTTCTTGTTCTACTTAGTTAATTTAAGTGAAGCAAATAAGTAAAGGAATATGGCCTGGGCGCTGAGGTGCCTGAACGAAGAGTTCGGCTTGACGAAGTGGCGACGTTGTAGGGTTGATGTAGCGAGATGAAGTCCTCGGTCCAGTTAACATGGTGAAAGTGTGATCGGCGGATGCCGAAGTCTCATGCGGGTCGGCTGGTGACGCTGAAGTGTCACGCCAACCGATCTGTTGAAGCGGGTCGGCTGGTGACGCTGAAGTCCCCAGAGCAGGTTGATGAAGGGATACCAAAGCCCCGACCTAGCCGAGGTGACGGAGCAGATTTGTAAGGTGACGCTAGAGACAAATGCTTGCCATCGTGTCAAAGAAGGTCGGTGTGGTACACGTCAGATTGGAAAAGTAAGGATGCGGCGATGCCGATGCAGGTCGGAATTTGTGACGAGGTCGATGCTGGTTTGATGAAGCAATGGAGCACCTGGCCCATACAACCCGCGGATGACGAGGTTCGCTTGATGATTATTCGGCCCTCACGATGCTGAACTCTTGGTTGGATGACCGAGATGAGGAGAAATTTCCTTCAAAAAGGACGTTCGACAACCCGTTCAAGAAAAAGATGAACTCGGGTCGGATTCGTTTTCGCGTAGAAAAATATATCCAAAATTCGTTGTACTAATCGGATGTTTCCCGGAGTTTGGACGATCGAGTCGAGCTGAAACTTTGAGGGGTGATCGGTATAGGAATTCCGCAGCCGATGAATAGTGGATTTCCCAACGGACGTCCGAGCTAGACGCTAGACTCCACGCCCTAACCTCGTCCAGATACTCGTCCAAATTCGATAGGGCTTTGGTAGATCGTATATCGCCGGAGATTCCTCCACCGAAACACGACGAAATTTTGCAGGGTTGTTGTAGAATCAATTCCGCATAATTCCATCGAAGCAACCGTCAAAACGACACTCGAGGAGGTGGGGACGACGAACACGAATCCTCTGTCCAGAAAAAATGCATGATCACGCGAGGGCAATGTTGACGTTGAGCCCCCGAGCACCATGGATGATTCTTCCATGATGTTGGTTGAGATTGGAGTCGATATTGATGAATACAATCATCCGATCTATATGATCAGACGTGGAGCACAGTTCTCGGCATAGCCAAGGTGACCAGTCAAGCCGGCAACGAAGATGTCGATGTTGACGATATTGCTTGGTTCCGACGCGTAGATCGCGATGGAGCCGATGTAAATTCCCATTGCACCATGGTGACTACCCAACAGTCTCTCAATGAAATCACCAATGTCGGTGTCAAATCCGGCATATCTTGTAGTAGGGGTCCTAAGCTAGGCGTCTTGGAGCGATGATAACATGGACATAGGATTTTACCCAGGTTCGGGCTCTCTCAAGGAGATAATACCCTACGTCATGCTTTTCATTGTATTAATATGGGGGATAGTACATAGTACAGGTATCTACTACAAGATTGTAGTAATGAATATGAGATTGAGATCGTCTATTGACTAGCCTGGTCTCGGTTTATATAATGCACCATAGGCCTAGAGTTTAGAGGAGTCCTTGTGTTGTGCGCCAAGTCTTGTGGAATCTCCGTTGTACGCATCATGGGCTGTCCGAACTGTTGGGGAACGTCACATGGGAAACAAAAATTTTCCTACGCACATGCAAACCTATCCATGGTGATGAGTATCTACGAGAGGGAGAGTGGATCTACGTACCCTTGTAGATCGCTAATCGGGAAGCATTAAGAAACGCGGTTGGTGTAGTCGAACTTCTTCGCGATCCAAATCGCCGAGCGTCCCGCGATCCAATCACGAACCGTCCCGCAAACACATCATGATCCGTCCCACGAACTCATCATGATCCGTCTCACGATCTTGATCACGATCTGTTCCGTGAACTCATCACGATCCGTTCCGTGATCACATCACGAACCGTCTCGCGATCTCGATCACGGTCCTTCCGATCTAGCGCCGAACGGACGGCACCTCCGCATTCAGCACACATGCAGGTTGATGACGATCTCCACCGTGTCGATCCAGCGAGAGGAGGTGGAGAGGAGAGAGAGTTCACCGGCAGCATGACGGTGCTCCGGTGATGGTGGTGGAGCAATTCCGGCAGGGCTTCACCTAAGCGCTGCAGAAAACCGATCTAGAGGAGAAACTATGCACCGGTGTAACGGGTAGCACGTGGCCGGAAAATCTGTCCAAAAACCACCCAATCCACTAGTATATATAGGAGGAGAGGAGAGGAGAGGCAGCCAAGGCCTTTGGGTCAGCCGAAATAGGAGGTGGGAAGCAATCCTACTTCACCTCCAATCCTAGTTGGAGTAGGATTGCCTCCTATTGGCTGATTTTCCACTTTTTGCTTTAGGACTTTCTCTCCTGCGCCATGGGCCTTTGTGGCTGTTTTAACAGCCCACTAAGGGCTGGTTATTATTTTCCCACAGCCCATGGACCTCTTGGGGTCGAAATACCCCTCCCGGAGGCCTCCTGGTACACTACCGGCACTCCCGGTACACTACCGGCACTCCCGATACACTACCGATGAGCCCGAAACTTTTCCGGAAACCAAACTTGGACTTACTATATATGGATCTTTACCTCCGGAACATTCCGGAGATCCTCGTGACGTCCGGGATCTCATCCGGGACTCCGAAAAAACTTCGGTCACCACCATACATAACTCTACACTACCGAAACGTCACCGAACCTTAAGTGTGCAGACCCTGCGGGTTCGAGAACTATGTAGACATGACCGAGACACCTCTACGGTCAATAACCAATGGCGGGACCTGGACGTCCACATTGGTTCCTACATATTCTATGAAGATCTTTATCGGTCGAACCTCTATGTCAAGGATTCAGTTAATCCCCTATAACGTTCCCTTTGTTCTTCGGTATGTTACTTGCCCGAGATTCGATCGTCGGTATCTCCATACCTAGTTCAACCTTGTTACTGGCAAGTCTCTTTACTCGTTCCGTAATACAAGATCCCGTGACTAACACTTAGCCACATTTCTTGCAAGGCTTGTTGTGGTGTTGTATTACTGAGTGGGCCCTGAGATACCTCTCCATCACACGGAGTAACAAATCCCAGTCTCGATCCATGCCAACTCAACAGACACCATCGGAGATACCTGTAGAGCACCTTTATAGTCACCCAGTTACGTTGCGACGTTTGATACACACAAGGCACTCCTCCGATATCCATGAGTTGCATGATCTCATGGTCATAGGAACATATACTTGACATGCAGAAAACAGTAGCAATAAACTGACACGATCATATGCTATGTTTGTAGTTTGGGTCTTATCCATCACATCATTCTCCTAATTATGTGATCCCGTTATCAAATGACATCTCATGTCCATGGCTAGGAAACCTTAACCATCCTTTGATCAACGAGCTAGTCCATTAGAGGCATACTAGGGACATGGTTTTGTCTATGTATCCACACATGCATTTAAGTCTCCGATCAATACAATTATAGCATGGATAATAAACGATTATCATGAACAAGGAAATATGATAATAAATAATTTATTATTGCCTCTAGGGCATATTTCCAACACGAACTGGCCCATTAGTGAATCACCCTGGGGGTCCTCGGCCCAACCCACTGGTCGGGACACAACTTGGTGAGTACCCCTAGTCCAGGACACCATCACCCACCCCGCTGGAAAAGATCATGGAAAGGCCTTGCCAAATCCACGGGCCTCAAGAGAAGCCGGCCAATCACACACACCACAATTGTTGGGTGCTTAAACAGGTCGGCAAGCTCCCACCCGAGGATCAAGGCAAGAGCCCCTACAGTGAGGACGAGGATGAGTCTTGGGGCCCTATTGGTGGCAGCCAAAAGAAATTTCCCGCGGAAGTTAAAATGGTAAACATGATATATGCCACCCATATACCTAAGAAGGAGAGGAAGCGCGCCCTTCGAGAGGTTTACGTTGTTGAACCCGTAGCCCCGAAGTATAATCCATGGTCGGCATATCCGATCACTTTTGATCGGCGCGATCACCCGACCAGTATCCGTGACGAGGGTTCGGTCGCACTCGTCCTCGACCCCATTATAGATGGGTATCACCTCACAAAGGTCCTAATGGACGGAGGAAGTAGCCTTAACCTGATTTATTCAAACATGGTGAAAAGGATGGGTATAGATCCGTCAAGGGACAAACCCAGCAACACTACCTTTAAAGGAGTGATTTCAGGTGTCGAGGCCCGATTCATAGGCTCCATAACACTGGAAGTTCTGTTCGGCTCACCCGACAACTTTCACAGCGAATACTTGATCTTCGACATTGTACCCTTCCACAGTGGTTATCATGCCCTGCTTGGCAAGACAATGTTCGCTTGCTTCAATGCCGTCCCACATTATGCATACCTCAAGCTCCAGATGACCGGCTCCAAGGGGGTCATCACTGTTAACAACAATACAGAACGCTCTTTACGAACTGAGGAACATGCGTTGGCCCTGGTGGCCGAATTTAACTACAAAGATGATCGGCAAGCCCTGACATCTGCCGTAAAGGAATGCAAGACTGGGTAGTGAGCTCGGCTTCAGTTCAAACTCTCGGATCCTTCCTCTCCCCTTAAATAGGGATCCACCCCCCATCGCACACCCCCAGGACCAGCAAAGTACATGCCAAGGAGGCACAACTTTGCACTTAAAATTCCTTGGGTAACAGTGGGGAAACAAAGGTGGATGTCCGGCTGGACTGAACCACTACCATTAACGTGTCTTCGGACACAATGCAGGGACCATTCAAAGGCCTGCGAATGGCTTAAAGCTCATCCACAATTCGGCGACTTCTCAAGACCTTGTTTGCAAGATCCGTTCGCCGAACAGTACCACCCATCGAGGTGCACCAAAGAGCATGAGTAAACTAGCAACCTGGCACATCGAGGACATAATCCCACCAATCAAAGACCCCTGGTACAACCACTCCTATGTAATTACTTTGTTCACATACCTGTAAACAGTTGCTTCAGCACTCTGAGTAATAAGATTTGTTGAGAAAAAATATAGCATCATTTTATATGTTTGTCTAGTTGTCCTTTTCAGCACACATTTTCCTTTTCTCCCTCTCCTCGTGAAACAGTTTGGTATGTTACGACGCAACCGGGTAATACACCAGGGGCTCGAGCTTACAAACAAATCGCCTTACGTACAGCTTATTATGTGTTCGGCGTCTTGGAGTTCACTTTATATGCATTGGTTCTGAACTATCTCTTGGGTCAATAGTTGGGTTGCCCGGCTCCTGTGCTTGCCCTCTTATGTTCCGCTCGTTCGGCTAAAGGGGCAAAGGGAGAACCCTTGCGATTATGTTTTCGGATAGTCTGGTCAAGCACCTCAGGGGAGAAAGCTGAAAACTGACTGTCATAGTATGCAAGAGCCTGTCTGTGAATCCGAGCTTAAAGTGTTATACTTAAATCATCATCAGAGGATATTCCGTGTTGTGCGAGGGGTTTGCTCTCCATGCAAACCATGTGACGCTAGCCTTAGCTACGGTTCACCCGAACATCACAACACTCTGGGGGCTAGTCTTTAGCCTCCGGCAGTCCTTTTCTCGCCCCTATGGCTAAGTGAAAGAAATAAAGCACTATAGTCTGATTGCCTAGTCCACCACACTCTACCGCCTTCGTGTTCTGATCACTCGGCTAAGGGACATAGTGCATTGGCAGAGGCACTGCATGTAGCATCTACATGGGGGCTGACACCGACGACTCGCATCTTTCAGTTTCAAACGGCCACACAGGAGTTATAAAGGAATGCAAAAACTTTAAACGCATAATAACTTATAACATTAAAACTTCGAAATGTCTTCGGACGTATTACAACATATTCAAATATATTATCTCCCGAATACTGTGACGCTATCGCCCGAGCACCTTCCATTACTCCGGCAAAGTACAGCTCGGGGCATCTATGTTCCTTCCCGGGAGGCGGCGGGGCGATGGCCATCTTCATTGGATCCAGCCTCAGCCAGTGCACCTTGGCCTTGCCAAGGGCCATCCAGACTCCCTCGATGTAGGAGGAGTACTTCACAGTGTCGAGGCGGGGCAAAGCGGCAATTAACTTCTGCACTAGGCCAAAGTAGCTGCCTGGTAGTGGCTCGTCGGGCCATAGACGGATGCAGAGGTCCTTCATGGCCGGCTCCGCCATCTGGCGCAGCTCCATCAGTTGCTTCAGTTGGTCCACAAGAAGAGGAGACCACTCGGGGGCTCTGAACTGTGCTCAGAACAATTGAGCTTCGTCCCCTTCTTCCCTCGACGCGAATAGCTGATTGGTGTCCGCTACGCTCTTCTGGAGATTGGAGGAGGCGCCTGAGGAATGCCACACCTTGGTAAGAAATTTGAACTTGCTATCCCCGAAGACACACTGCTGTAAGTATGGCTTACCATCCGTTATATCCTTAGCTTGGCGGACCTACTCCTCAAAGAACCACCTATCCACCCGCTCCTTATGGAGATCGGCCTTCAGGGTAGACAGTTCGGTCACGCTCTCTTTGCCCTTCTGCTCAAGGACCTCGCACTTCTGGCTAGCATCCTTGAGCTGCTGTTGGATCTCCGCCACATGAGCCTCATGGTTGTCGCTGGTGGCTCATAGGGAGAAGAGGGCAGTAGCCGCTTCTTTACCAGCCGCCCTTTTGATGGCCACTGCGTCCTTCGCTTGTTGAAGCTCGGCCTTGAGCCTCTCCACCTCTTTTGCTGAGGCTGTGTAATTATTAAAACTATCAAGACCTGCATTGAGAGTATTCTCGCAAAGGTGTTCGGATTTTGTGTAGACTTACCTTGTGCCTCGTCGAATCTTTTGTTGAGGGCATCAACTTCATCCTTGGAGAATTTTAGCTTCCGATTCAGCTCATCCATCTTGGCGCCATTTACGGCCGCCGCCGACGATGAAGCCTGTAAAACACAAATCCTTGTTAGGATACATGGGATCAACACTTCCGAACTGTTGTCAGTACGATCACATGTCCGGTCCTCTTAGGGTTATTCGAACGTTTCGAACACACTTTTTTTGTATGTAGTTCAGAGATGGATCCATGATCGACCCCTAGCTAAGTTTTTCAAACTTACCTAGGGCTCAGGGGCTGCCATGTATATAATAATGAAAATAAATAAACATTCCTGCAGATAAGAGTGTCGCGTGACTTACTTGAAACCCCATTAGAAGACCCTTGAAGGCCTCCTTCAGTCTGTTGTCGACGGACTGAATGCTCTGCAATACCGCACTACGGTGCTATCAGGCGATGGAGGCACTTGATAAAGCCTCCTCCATGACCGGCCACCCATTGGTCAGTGGCACTAGTGGTGATCGGATAACCCGATCACCAACCGGGGTTTGAACCGTTGTCTCCGGAGGTATGGTGCGCTCCGGGGATGCCCTTAGATGGGACTGAGCGGTCGCTTGTCCAGCCTCCTTAGTATTCGGGTGGGGTACCTCCCCCTGGTATTCGATGACCGAGGTGTTAGACTCGACCATGATGTCGTCTCCCCCGACGCTAGTGCCCGACTCTGGAGCATGCTGGGAAGACATCTCCGCGGTGTCCTTCGCAGCACTCGGAGTGGCGAGATGCGACGCATTCCCGCTCTCCACTAGTTCGGCGGGCAGGGTCTCCCGTCTGATACTTGATCGGTGGGAAGGACACGTGGAGGGCTGAGAAGTCAATAAGTACCCATGTATTAATAAACTTTAAACCTGTTAATGATGAACAAGGGGATATTCGGATCCTAACCTTCGAGCGGGGGGCTTGACGCCGAGGTTCCTTTGTGGAACCTGCTCGAAGTCATCGGACTCAGTGTTTGAGTCCGAGCTGTCATCGGATAGGATCACCTGTGCCCGACGTGTTTTCTTCCAGGGAGGAGAGCGTACCTCCTTCGGGGTGCCCGATGATGCCACCCTCTTTCTTGCGAGGGGCAATTGCCTTCCCCCTCGATTTCGTCCTCCTCCTCTTCCTCCAGCTCCTTCTCTTCCTCTTCCTCCCCATGCTCCTCTTGATTCGAGGAGGCATGAGTTTCCCCGGACACAGTCTCTGACTGGTCCCTGATGCAAAGGCCACCCCGGCCTGGTTTCTTCTTCTTCTCCTTCTTCGTGGGGGCCTTGTAAGGCTTCACCACGAGCATTTACGCTAACAGGCCGGAACTGGCGTCTTCCGACTGAGGTGCCGGACTGCTGATGTTAACGGCTTCCTTTAGCCATGTCTGCAAAGGGATGATCGGAAAAATGTTATGAATCCTCTCTGTGAAAAAGAAAGCCAACCAAGCAAAATTATATCATACCTCAGAGGCGGGCTTGGCAGTGTGCAGAGCCCTATCTCCCTCCTCGGATGGCCAGCTCTTTTGTGACTTGAGGAGTACCTTCCACAGCTTCTCCCACATAGTGCGGAACAGGTTCCGGATTGTGGGGGCGTCGTCAAGCTAACGAGCCCACAAGGGAGTATCTTGGCGTTGCCAGGGGAGGATGCGCCTCTGGAGCATGACATGGACCACATTGGTCAGCTTGACGTCCTTCTCGATCATGGAGCCAATGCACTTCTGCAGGTCGCTCACCTCCTTGCTCGGTCCCTAGCTAAGGCCCTTTTTGAGCCATGAAGCTAACATGGTGGGGGGATCGGATCTGAATTTGGCAGGGGGAATTTGACCTTCTTCGCATCACTCAGTGATGTAGAACCACTCCCTCTGCCACACCATGCGACGCAGGTGAGCTTGCTGATGACAGCCCCGCCGAAGTCTACGTGCTTGCCTCCTACGCACTTCGGCTTGACGTTGAATACTTTGAGCCAAAGCCCGAAGTGCGGCTCGACCCATAGAAAAGCCTCGTAGACGAGGATGAATGCCGATATATGCATGAACGAGTTCGGCGGGCATGGAAGCCGAGGCCGTAGAAAAACATCAGCCCCCTGACGAAGGGGTGGAGCAGGAAGCTCAACCCCCGGATGAAGTGGGGGAGAAACACCACCCTTTCCCCCGGCCTGGGTGTGGGGATCACTTGGTCCTCCTCCAGTGCGCGGTGACGGATGTAGGCGGAGAGATAGCCGACCTTCTTGAGGTCCAGGATATCCTGGTCGGTGACCGTGGAAACCTCCCACTGGCCGTTGGAGCCGGAGCCCACCATTGGTGAAGCTCTATGGTGGGGGTGGAAAACCTAGATCTGGGCTTCGGAGGTTTAGAGGAATGGAAAGCAGAGAATGTAGTGGCGGGGCCAGGATAATTGTATCAGCTGGGCTGAATGCTGCTAAAACAGCTTGCGGAGGGCCAAACCATTGACAAATAGGCTTTTAACAGCAAACAATCACTAATTTTTGCACTATTCATCAGAAAATTAGCACTACATCTCTGTTGTTAGGGGGGCAGGGCCCTTGCTGGTCCCCCTGTCTCCGCCACTCACAAAAGGCGAATGGGGAGCGTGAATAGGATTTGGGGCTTTTTTCCCTTTTATGGGACTTATTGTTTGGACCCCCTTCGTTGCGCCGTGAATTCCTCTGCTTCCCGAAACATGCGTGCCGTTGCACACGCATGATTAAACATATCTCATGTAAAATGGGGCACGATCTGCACATTGATAGATCGTGTTGATTAAAACGGCCTCAAACCGCGAATCGAGTTTTTACAATAGGTCGTGATGGGCCATGTTGTAACAGCCCAAGTGCTACCCTTGCCATTTATGGTCTTGTACTCTTGTGAACCTATGTTTCCATGTGTTTGAATGAATATAATTTTGCTCATTGCCATTTTCATATCATGCATCATGCCATCATGATCATCATATCATTTGCATATCTTTGATTGCTTTGCTTGCTTGTGAAGTGTTGTGGTGTGAAGTCTCATGTGGTTTGGGTGTGTGGTGCAACAACTCCCTCTCTTCTCCTTTCATTTTCAAAACATGCCTAAACCTTGTTGTTCTCTTTTACTTTCTACATGAGAATTAACTTGATAATAAAATCTTTTAAAAATGTTCTGTTGTTGTGGGATATCACATTGAGTAGGAATGTGGTGCTCTCCTTGTTGTTTAGAAATTTGGACTCATGGGGTATTGCAAATCAGTGGCTGTTTATTTTGAAAAGTATTTATTTTACTTGTCCTAAAAATCATCTTTTTATTTTTATTAAATAGGGCATATTTATTTCAGTGCCAAAGTATTTTTGTTTTAACAAGAATCATTTTTGTTTTCTGTATTCTTTTCTTGTGTTATTGATATTTTAAAAGGGAAAAGTCCTCTCTTGATTCTCCTGTGAGAGAGAGGAGGAGCTGTGCATTTTTCCTTGCGCCTGCCCAGCTAGCGTAGTGCAGCCCAACCCCCGCGCCTGACGGACACCTGCTCGTCGTCCCCTTCGTCCATCATCTTCAAAGGGAGTGAGAGAGCGCACGCATTCACGGACGTCGAGGAGCGCCGTCTGGCCCTACTTTTAAAAGCCATGGTGTGCGTGCCCTTCCCTAGGGTTCTGCGCTTCTTCTCGTGCCGCCGCCATCTCGTTTTCCCCTCTCCTTCTTCCTCCCCGCGTGAGAGAATTGAGCATCCGTGTTCGGGTTCAGAGTGAGCAGAGACTGCAACGCCTCCGTGCCGCCCTCTCCATCGTCGCCGGTGGCCTCCGTGGTGTCCAAGATGGCGAGGCGTGCCCTGGTGCCACCCACGTCCGATTCCTGGCACTAGGAGGGTCGGGGAGCCTCCGCATCGTTGGGCGTCGCCGCGCCTTCCTCTGCCTCCGATCCGTCAAGCTCCGCCGCGCCCGCATCGCTGTCGTCCTTCTTCCTCCTGTTCTCTGTGTGTCGAGCCGTCGTCATCCCCCTTCGGTGAGCATCGAGCATGTCCCCTTCCCTATGTGTGTGTAGCTGGGTTGGTCGCCGGAGAGCACGTCGCTGCCGTGTTCGGGCCGAGCGCAAGCTCGTGCTCAAGCTACTCATAGCCGCCGCGCCTAGTTGCAGTTAGGAGAGGGGATGGGTTCCCCAAGGTCCCCGCTTTCCCCTCGGCAGGTCCGCGTCGCCGGAGAGCCCATGTGTTGCCGGATTTTGCCGCCGCCGTTCCTCTGTCACCGATGTCATCTTGTTTCAGTTTCGTTGGTGTTCTCCTAGGCGTGTTAGTAGATTACGTGCATATCCCCCCTTTGGTCAGTAATGAGTGCATAGCGCAGTGGTGGATCGAATTGAGAGAGAGCAGGAGGTCGTGGGTTCAATTCCCCCCCCCCCGCACCCTTTTCCTTTTTATTTCTCGTTGTATGCGTGTGTGTGGCCGCCGAAGGGATCTGGTGCGGCCACATAGGATCCGGTGCGGCTGTGCAGTTAGAGTGTGTGTGCCAGCATGTGCTTGAGTGTGGTGGGATCCCCTGTGGCAGGTAGATCCAGAGCTGTGTAGGTGTCTGTGTGTGTGCTGTGTGTGGCAGTGCATGTATGTGTGTATGTGTGTTAGTGTGTGTATGACAAGTGGCCCCTGGCCCCACTTGTCATCCACTAGAGGGGCCCTGGTGTCTATGCCAGGTGGGCCCCTCCTACCTATCATTTTATTTATTTATCTTGTTTGATTGTTTTATTGTGATATAAATAAATTTTTGTTTTCTGGTATATTTCTAAATCTGGACATGAGCTTATTTGGACATGGGCATTTTTAGTAAGTTTTCACTTATAGGAATGTATAGTATTTTTCGAGCTAGTGTTGTGCCATGTTGTTCCATGCAAGTATATGAGTATGATATATGATTTTGGGGTAGAATCTCCCAATGAATCCATTGGTGATATTTTTTTGTCATTTTAGCAAGTTTGAAAAAATGTCATTTTGTCCCAAAGTGCCATATTGTCATTTTAGTTAGAATTAATCCATGCTTGCTACGATCTTAGTGTCAACATGGAAGTGGTAGTAGAATGCCATAGTATTTTAGTTTGACATGATAATCTTGCATATAAGTGGGAACCATGCTCCAAAGTGGATATTAAAATGTTGCTGATTTCCACACGCTAAATATTTCTAAGTCTGAGAATTTGTTAATATTTTTATGCCATGATGAGTGGATGCTACCAAGTGACATGTTGTGTTTTAGCTCAAGCTCAGTGCTAGTGATCTGAAGTAGATGTTTCTCTCTATCATCCTATTAATTTTCATGCCATGAGGTGTTCTCTATCACCATTAGTTTCTACTGTCAACTTGCTATCAGCTTAACTCAGATTCCAGAAAACTGTGATTTTCTCTAAGTCCCTAGAATCTGTTTCATCATGCCAACTTGTGAGCTTCATGCTTATTGATATGTGCTTCATTTCTAGTTTGTGTAGTCAGATGATTTGATAAGCATGTTATGTAGTTTCTTTACATATTTTGTTTCAGGTTGGAAACTTCCTGTAGCTCTCTATATTTGTCGTGGAATTTGCTATGTTGCTGTTTTGAGGCAGATTGTGTGTGTTAGTGTTTTGTGACTTGTGGGAGCTATGCTCCATTGTTTTTCTTGATATTTGGCTCTATTGTGGTTGGTTTTTCATTTACTAGCCAGTGGATACCTTGGAATACCAAGGAATAGCCCATGGCCTTCATTGTCTTGTATTTTGCCTTTGTAACTTGCCGTGAGCGTAGCGTGAGAACCGTAACCCCGTTTCCTACGTTCCACATATGCATTTGCGTCGATTTTGCATGAAGCATCCATATTTGCCATGATCATGCATTTACAAACAACTTAACATGAGGTCCTGTATAGAATTCTAAATAACTTAACTATTGCATGTGAAACATGACTAGTTTAGGATTGCCATGCTAAATACTTCAAATGAATCATGCATCATCTTGTTTGTGCATTGCACCTTTGTTGGTTGTTTATTGTTGCTATTTCTCTTGGGTAGACGTGAGTGTTGAACCTGAGTACAAGGATCCAGGAGAGTACCACTACGAGGACCCCGCTCTTTGTCCCTCTGAAGAACCAACAAGCAAGGTGATCGTACTCGGATCCCGACACTATTTTTGCTTTGCTAGATGTCTCGCTCTTATAGTTACATATGCGTTACCTACCACTTGAATGTAAAGCCTCCTACATTGCCATGATAGCCTCTAAACCCTCCACATCCTAGCAAACCTTGTTTGGCTAAGTTACCGCCGCTCAGCCCCTCTTATAGCGTTCTTAGTTGTAGGTGCAGGTTGTTTCCATGTGTTAACATGGATATCTGGAGATATCACAATATTAACTGCTATTTAATTTAATGCACACACATATATATATATCCTGGTATGGTGGAAGGCTTGGCCTTTTGCTCGGTGTTTTATTCCACTTTTACCGCCATAATTACTTGCTACCGGTGTTATGTTTCCATATTTTGCACTCCTAACATGCTCGGGGTTGTTATGGGGACCCCCTTGATTATCCGGTTGAGATTAAAACTTGTCTGGCAAGACCCAACATTGGTACTAATTGCTTAAACAACTTAATAAAATTGCATAGGGCTTTGCAACCCCGTGGATAATTAATCACCCGCAGGCCAGTGCTTCGCATGAGTGTTGGTCCACCTACCTAGCAGTCAGCGGTTCCACCTCGGGTCAACTCAAGGCATTTTTTAGGCAACCATCCACTTCGCATAGACGGATGATGCCCGTTGATAGAGAGCGCACGTCTCTAGAAGTGGATCTGGCTCACCGACAGGTCTTGCTGGACTTGTTTTACCTTTTTTGAATGGATTGCATGAGGAACTCTGATTTTCTTCGGGCTATCTCGAGGTTTCGGTTTTCCTTTGAAATTTCCTTGGATGATCACGAGGTTCTTGGTCGAGGTAGTTTCCGTGGAGTGTGTTTAATTTATGATGGACTAGTTGGACCACCCCTGTAGGGTTAAATCTTTTGGAAAGCCATGCCCGCAGTTATGTGGAAACTTGGATATTTGTTTAACACCTGGTTATAGTTAACTTGAAGTAAACTCCAATAAACTCCACCAATTGTGTGAGTAATCATGATCATCTCTCCTCGTGAACATGATCCGAGAGAGAACATGGTGGGGTTATATTTGACGTAAGTAGGTGTTCAGGATTGCTTAGCAATCATATTAGTTCTCGCTCGTTTATCGTACACCACATATTTACATTCATGTTTTTTGTAATATTAGCCACCATAAATGCTTAGTGCTACTGCAAACTAAACACTTACCCCCACCCAACCTAATAAGCTTGAATAGTCTCGGTACCCGGTTGCGAGATTGGTGAGTCCCCGTGGCTCACAGATTACTACAACAAATACAGGTGCAGGTGCAGATGAGATCGTGCCAGATGATGTGACACAGCTCTAGTGGGAGTATGACGAGGAGCATGGCAGGATGTACATCACATATCCAGACGAGTGGAGTGGTCGTGGTCGTGATCTTCGGGGCTAGCAAGATAGTTTCATTGCATATCTTTTTTCGTTTGTTTTTGTCCGTAGTCGGATCCTGTCTTGGAATGATGTTTGAATAAACTATGTGGAATTGTAATTTAGCATGTGGCGAGTGTAAGTCAACTCCTATACTATTCACTTCATAAATGTATGTGATGATACTGTGCTTGCGAACGGCTAGATGCGCCTCTATCCCTGTCGACGCCTCTGTGCCTAAATATGGATAGGCGCGCATCTAGGGCGTGACACGTGTCCTTTCGACAGAAAGGTCACCAGGGGACATTATTTTACCCCTTGACGTTTGGCCTTCAGGTCCAACCTATTCACAGTGTTTGGATGCGCCACTATTCGGAAAGCTACTTGTCATCGGAGGCCGAACTGAATTTGGCAGGAAGAACTCACCTCGCAAGACGAAGACTCTAATCAAGTGAAGCAATTGAACCAAAAGACCCTAGGTGTTGGAGGCAAGTTCGGGGGCTACTGAGGGAGTCCTGGATTAAGGGGTCCTCGGGGGCCGACCTATTTCTATGGGCCAGACTATATCGGCCACCTACCGAACACATGTTCAATTGAGGGCCCTATCTCCAAGATGGAATCTTCAGAAAGCATGGTTTGTGCTCCACGTTTGATGTAGTGAATAGGCATGTTTATCTCTTCAGCATGTAACCGACCATGTGTAAACCCTAGGTACCCCCAGTGTCTATATAAACTGAAGGGTTTTATGTTGTAGGCATAGAACAACTCATCTAGGGTTAGCTATTCGATCTCGAGGTAGATCAACTCTCTAATCCCCACACCATCAATACAATCAAGCATGACGTAGGGTATTTCCTCCATAGGAGGGCCCGAACATGGGTAAAGCATTGTGCCCTTAGTCTCCTATCACCATCGTTTCTAGTCTCATAGTTTGGGACACCCTACCTAAGATCCGCTAGTTTTGACATCGACAGCTACCCGCCCCTTGCCGTCTTCATTTGCTCACCAACCTCCCTTGATCATATTGATCCTTTACCCTTGCCTCTCTACTGGCTTTGCACACAAACCTATCAGTTGCTGCCCTCCATCACGATGAGGTCTATTTTCTCGCGATCGCTTTTCCTGTTTGTTTCTACTTGTCCCCAAATTGGTTATAAAATAATGGAGAGCATATTCATGTTCATCATCTACCTTGTAACTACATACAAGTTGTATTTGTTCCAATTAGTTATTGTCGAGTTACATATCATGTGCGCATGAGTCACATAAAATGACCAGATTAGCCGTACATTTCAAAATTATCACATGCCATGTTTAGAAAGACTGCTGCCAAGTTGTTACCTTTAATTTATGCTTATCACCCTTTTCTGAATTTTGCACATGCCGTTTTTAGATGACAATTAGCAGTGATGATAGTCATACTTGTGCCGATGTATCTTCATCCGAGTCCGAAGCAACATGTTTGCAACAGATGATCATGTATCAAGAAATGAGGAATGGGATAGAGCTGCCACAATCACCCTTCCGGTCAAGAGTCGGAATAACACCCCAAGAAAGCCCACACCCCTACCTAGAGGTGTATATGAAGTAGCTGACATCGATTTGAAGTGTTGGGCTCCAACTAAACCAGATAAAACACGCATGGGGTTCAAGAGTGTGTGTGGGTTTGTTGGCAGGGCAATACTCAACATTAATCTACCATGTTTTTCAGAAGGCCGGTATATAAATACGAAAGAGGATATTTCGGGAGATAATGGAGCACTTCAACATTCCTAAGGAGTGGAAAGAGCAGGTGGAACATGTTACACTGTAGAAGGGAAGCGATGCTTGGAGAAACTTGAAGCATGTGTTGTACAAGAAATATTTGAGTCAAGGCAAGGACCCAATCCCCTCATACCGCCAAATTACAAAGGAAGACTGAACATAATTCAAAAGGGTCGGGGCCAGTGAAGAGTTTATTAAGAAAAGTGCCATGCAATCAGAACTTTAGAAGAAGAACACACCCACCCATAGTATGGATCTGGCAGGATACTACGACATGTCACCGGTATGGGATTAGAAGGAGAAAGAAGTACCATCAATGGGTGGAAACCGACCTTTAGTGAAATTAGGGGCATTCGCGCTAGGGACTACTTGTGGGTGTAGGATCGAAAGTACGTCTAGAGGGGGGTGATTAGACTACTTGACAAAATAAAAATTCTACCTTGTCCCAATTTTAAGGGTTTGGATATTTTAGCAATGGTAACAAGTCAAGCACACCGTACACATGCATGTCTATGAATATAGCAGCATAAACTAAAGACAAGCATATGTAGTAGAGGATGGGTAGGAGGATCAAACGCAATTTGGAGACGGGGAGATTTTTCCCGTGGTTCCGATAGGCGGTGCTATTGTACTTCCACATTTATGGAGACTTCAACCCACAGAGGGTAACGATCATGAGAGTCCACGGAGGTCTCTACCCATGGAGGGTTCCACGAAGAAGCAACCTTGTCTATTCCATGATGGCCTACGTCCACGGAGGACTAGCCTAACTCGGGGTAGATCGTCAGAAGTAGGTGATCTCCTTTACCTTACAAACTTCTTGATTCACTTCACGACACGAAGTAGGAGTCTCCCAAGCGAAACCTAACCAATCTAGGAGGCACCACCCTCCAGAAGGTAATAGGCTTGATATTGTCTCTGAACTCCTTGCTCTTGTGCTTCAAGATGGTAGACTCCTCCAAACTCAATCACTCTCTCATAGTTTTGGTTTTGGTGGAAGATGTTGATTTGGTGGAAAGCAACTTGGGGAGGCGAGAGATCAAGATTCATATGGTTGGAATGGAATGGCTTGATCTCAACACATGAGTAGGTGGCTCTCTCTCAGAAAATCTGATGGGATAGGTGGCGATCTCTTCTAAGTGCTTCTCTTGCCAGTGAGTTGTGGTGTAGGGGTATATATAGGCATCTCCAAAAATGCAACCGTTACACCTAAAGTGACCAACTCGGTGACACCGATGTGTGAATCTAGGTGGTACCGAGTTGCTCCAAAGGTAGCAGCTTTTTAATCTCGGTGAGACCGATATAGAAATCTCTATGGTACCGATAAGGTGTCCAGCAGTCAGAATCCAAATCTCGGTGAGGACGATAAAAAAACTCAGAGCTTCCAATTTTGTGAATCGAGGTAACAGAAAGTTCGCAAGCTGAACTCGGTGGCACCAAAGTGGAATCGGTTGCACCGATGTGCTAGGGTTTGACAAGGCTCTGTCAGAGATGGGAAATCGGTGGGACCGAGTGGAATTTGTTGGCTTCACCGATTTTCATGATTTGGCTTGGACACAGTTTTGTGCGAAAGTTTGTGGGTATTTTTGTTCACGTGGAGCATCTTTGTTCACCAACAATACCTAATTAACCCCCTTTTAATAGTATTGACTTCCCTATGGACTCAAAGTGATTTCTCACAGAGTCAAATGTAGAGTCCTCTTTCTTGAAGCTTTGCCAATCCAACTCCTTGCATCTAGGGGTTTCTCCATAATCCTTTTGCCAAACCACCATTGGACTTTCCCT
Source organism: Hordeum marinum (assembly GCA_022496015.1). NCBI lineage: Eukaryota > Viridiplantae > Streptophyta > Magnoliopsida > Poales > Poaceae > Hordeum > Hordeum marinum. Next base: position 475,554,208 of record CM039676.1, read on the forward strand.
AAAATATGCTTAGTGGAGATATTAGTTCAATGATATATATGTTGTATTAATTATCGAAACCACCAAGGGAGCAAATATTATTTCAATCTCCCCCTTTTTGGTAATTGATGATAACATATATATCAAAGCTTTGACATATTATATAATCAATGAATATAATTGTCGCTTTGAGAAGTATGTGCTAAGCAAGAGCTCCCCCTTGTGCATTATTTTGAATTTTCGTTTGAATGCAAATGCACAATCAATTAGGTACATGGGGCACTTCTTCCATCTCACATACATCTTGGTGGTGTGCGAGAATAATAAGAATGAATATCATAGAACAACACAATCAAGCAAAGTGAATGATCATCTCATAAGCATCATGAATATAGGAAATAGTAGCAACACACATGAAGTGTATGATCAAGCACTGACAAAGTTTAACACATCCAAACCAAAAGATATCAAATGTTTTTGAAAAAGCGACAAAAACCAACGTTCTCTCTCTCTCTCTCTCTCTCGAAGCCCTAATGATCTATACAACTTCTCCCCCTATGGCAACAAGTTACCAAAACTTTCAAAGGTATAGAGCCAGACACTCTTTTGGGGCTGATCTCCTCCGGTAGCTGAAGTTGGAGTCGAGAGAACGACATCGGTGAAGACTTCTTCAGACGTCATGGACAGAGTTGGTGGAGCAACTGGAGGAACTGGTGGAGCTGATGGAGCTGATGTGGCTGTAGCTAGTGCTAATGAAGAGCGCCTCAACTATGGAGCTTTCACTGTGGGAGTCTAGGCCCGAGTCCTAAACTGAGTGTCTTTCCTAAGAGGTGCACGATCCTCACCATCATCTATAGAGTGAGGGATAGGCACTGCATCAACTTCCTTCTTGAGCTCATTCACTGTCGCTATGAGCCCATCCACCTTGTTGTTGAGAGTATGAAATTTGTTGTCAACAATCCTCGCAAGGCTATCCTGGTTCTTTAGAATGTTGGTGATGTCCTTCTGCATGCTGAGCACTAAGCTAAGGAGAATATCCATCTACTCACTCCTAGTCATGGTTGCCTGAGTACAAGTGTCTATGGCTGCCTCTGCCTCTGCTTGTGCTTGTGGTGCAACTGATGTGGGACGATCTAGGTTCATCACCACAATGTTGTCTTCTATGTCCAGAAAGAGTGACAAATGTGGTCGATCAAGTGCAAAGATGTGCTTCTCCAACTTAGAGTTGATAAGCATATGGATGTAAGGTGCATAGCCACATGATCGCTTCTGGTCTATAGCCATCTTCTTCACAGTCTCCACAATCAAGTCCATCAATCTGAATCTAGTATGTTGATCTAGATGGAGCAACATGTTGATGGAGTAGCCTCAGACTATCTTCTCATCTCCAGACTTAGGCAGCAAGGTGTGCCTCAAGATAGTGTTGATCGTGCGTAGCCTAGCCTGGAGGAAATAAATGGATCCTAGTTTGTGAGACTTCAGATGTGTAGCATGATTCTCCTTGTACATGTTCTTCATGACATTGTGGCTTGACTTGGGCTCAGAGTACACATGAAGGTCATCATCTTCCACCTCTGGGACTCCTAAGATGGCAGCCCACTCATCAACTGTGGATTCATATCTGGCACCTCTAATCATTCACGCAATTCTACCATCTCCATAGAAATGAGTACTGGAGTAGAATTGCATGATCATTTCATCATTCCAAGCAGTGAACTCCTTGCCAACAAACTAATCAAGACAATGCAATGAAAGTTGTCTTGCACACTCGGGAAGTAATCTTCATTGTCTTTGATGTACTTCCATTCCACATATCTCATATCACTCACAGCGGGGATCTTGTCAAGCAAAATTGTTTCATAGAAGTCTTGTTGTTCTTTTGTATAGAACTTGTAGTCCACAATAGTCTTCCTCCTATTAGAATATGGATCAATGGCTCTCCAATCTCTCAGTCCTTGGTCCTTCCTCTTCTTCATGTCCTTAGCTAGCAAGTGGCTGGCATTATGCTTTGGAAGGTGTGGCCTTAGCTTCATCAAAGCAGACATAGCATCCTCATCGTCATCTCTGGAGGTAGATCCCTTATTCTTCACAGAAGATGGATCTCTCTCGATAACCTCTTGGGTTTAGGGGTTGTGAGCTTCTTGGTTGCAGCTTGCATGCTCTTGGGAGCTGCTTGGTTGGGCATAGCATCTGACATCAATTTCTTCTTCTTCTTGGGAGGAGCCTTCGCAGCTGGCTCTTCCTTAGAAGCAGCCTCTACTGGGTCCTCATACATAGAGGTAGGCCTACTAGTAACATGGATAATCCTCTTTCTACTCTTCTTCTCTCCAGCCTTCTTGGGCATGGATTTCTTTGGGGGCTCCATAGTCAAGGTGCCACTAGACCTCTCTAGTGTTGTCATAGTATATGAGGGGGCATACTCCTTTCTGACCACCTTCTTGTAAGAGGTAGCCTGAGTTGTAGGCTTATTTGCAGTCTTCTCAGCCTTGTCCTGCTTAGCCTTGGCAGGAACCTCGTCAGGCACAAAATTAGAGTCTTCTTCCTCTGAGTTGAGATTCCTTCTAGTCCTTGTAGCTGCCCTGGGCATTTTTGGAGAGCTAGGAACATCATCAAATGAAGATGAGCTCCTATCTGGACTAGTACCTGGATCCGTGTCTACACTGAGCTCCTTAAGGTCATTCAGACTGTCTCCTGACACTGACATCTCTGACCCTATGAAAACAATATAGAGGAGCAGATAGGTTGAGTCACCACCAAATATTAGACAATTTTCTCAAAGATTTCAACTAAAATTTCTCAAGATTTGCATCATGCCAAGTGAATATCGGTACAATCGAAACAATATTTTCGGATCCACCAAGACAAACAACCTACATAATAGAAACTTGTCACCACTTTCGGTGAGACCAAAAATGGGCACTCGGTTCCACCGAGGTTGTTCTCATTTGACCTAAAAAGAGGAATTGGTGTTACCGATTATTTTGCTTCGGTGTTACCGAGATTCAAGTTGCGGACGACAAGCCCTAAAAAATCATTTATTCGCTATTCTAATGGAAGTTCTAGTGGATAGATTGATCTCAAAGCTTGTCTTATCGATGGAAAGGTCCTAATGTGCAAGATTCGGAGGGAGGAGCGCATGAGGGGTCGAAACCGTACCTTAATTCAGTGATGATCTCGCTACGGCGACGACGGGGATGAAGAATCCGTCGACGGCATGGACTTCCAACGGCGGAGGCGCTCGGGAAGATAACATGATCAGGGGTCTTGTTTGGCATCTAGGGTTTTTGGAGGGGATGACGTTTGAGAAAGAAATTTCAAAAGTCAGGTCCGCCTCTTTATATACCAGAGTCTCTAGGGGACACAAACTCTAATTTATCCGTGTCATCAAGTTCCTCAACTGCCAGCTGACAGGGAAACTCGGTGTAACCGAGAAAATGAAATCGGTGATACCGAGTGTGAAAACCAGATCAACCCTAGGTATTCGGTGTGACCGAATTTTAAGTTGGTTCCACCGAGATGCACTTGGGAGGTTTGAATGGTCAGTCCTTTGTTGATACGGAACTCCAACTGCTCCTCACACAAAGAGATCGAAAAGTACTTGTTCAGATTTTGTGATGCAACAAGAATGGGACATGAGACGAGAAAGGATAGATAAGTAGAGAAGGGTCCTAGGCATTCTTGTCCATCCAATTGGAAAGAGAAATTCAAAGTCAAAATAGCAACAATTGGATGTCCTCAAATGGATAGCGAAATGCAAACCAACATGCTCACACCATAAGATGTCAAATGAAATGATGGAAAATGTGCACATACATACTAGCATCTATCAAGCATTTTGGCAATGACATAGTCATCTATATATGAGTATATTCACTTAGGAGCCAAGTAAGATTACTTGATCATAGGTCATACTCATCATTTAAGCATGAGTGGGGTTACCACTTTTACATAAAGTTTGTTAATGTTGTCACATACTATGAGATTCTTTGACTCAAGTCTTAGAGTAAAGCTCCCCCTTGATGTGACATACCCCCTTGAGAGGGATATACTAACCTTGGGTTTTGTCGATGAAGACTTCATGTAGGTGATGTAGTGGTAGATTCTTAAAGTTTATGATGATCACGATGAGTTGGGAGAATCCTTGATGTTTCTTACTCTTCTCACCTACATGGGTTAGTCCCGACACACAAGAGACAAATACAAGGATATCTATGGACATGGAGTGCAAAGCATACATGATGATGTCCATGGATTTGTTGATTACCTTGTCCCTTGCTTACCTTTGAGGGAATGTGTGACTCATTGAGATATTGCATAATATTGATGTTGATTGCAACTAGTTCTTACCAATAATGAATGTGAGTGAATTTCATTTGCAGAGTCACCCCTCAAGAACTTCTCTAGTTCTTCTTCTTGGGGACCCACATCAAGTTGATGGGGATCCTTGGTGTTGAAGTGGAACTTGTAGAAGTTGAGCATGAAGTAGCATTGGGAACCCACTTCATCGAAGCTTGGGATTCATCTTCATATGAGTCAATGTCCTCTTGAAGCTTATTCTTACCCTTGAGCTTGTCGTCTTGTCGTGGAAGGTCATCTTGAGCTTTTGTTACCTTGGGAAGAGTAAGTTCATACTTCTAACTTTGAGGAACAAACTTGGTCTTGGGGTATTGACCTTCTTCCCATTCAACTCCATTAGTGTTGAAGTAGCCAATGCCATGGTCCTTTCGGTATCCTTTGTGCTTGCATAAAATTTCCTCAAATTGCTTACACCCAGAAAGACTCTTGTAGATACCTTTCTCTATAATCCCTTTCAAAAGTTCATTTTCTTGATCAAGTGTAACTTGGCTAAGAGAAGTGTCACCGGGATCAATAAAACTACTAGAAGCAATATCATTAGATTTATCATTTTTATTGCTACTAGTTGAAGAAACTTTCTTGCCTTTGTTACTACCACTCCCTAGGAGGCACAGGAGTAGACAAGCGACATGGCACATCAAGGACGTAAGGTCACCAGTCAAAGTCCCCTGGTACAACCACTCCTGTAAAATCTTTTTTTTTCAAATACCAGTAAGCGGTTGCTTTGGCAGTTCGAGTAATAAGAGTCGTTGAGAAAAATACAAAATCATTATACATGGTTATCTCGTTGTCCTTTTTTGGCACATATTATATTTTGTCCCTCTTCTCGCGAAATTGTTCTGTATATTGAGATGCAACCGGCTAATAGACCGGGGGCTCGAGTTTAAAAAAACCGCCTTATGCACAATTGATAACACGTTTGGCGTCTTGGAATTCGCTTGATATGCATTGGTTCCGAACTATGTCTTGGGTCCATAGTTGGGTTGCCCGGCTCCTGTGCTTGCCCCTTTACGTTCCGATCGTTTGGCTACAAGGGAAAAGGGAGAACCTCTACGATTGTGTTTCTGTCTAGCCTGGTCAAACACCTCAGAGGAGAAAGCCGAAAACTGACTGTCATGTTATGCGAGAACGAATCCGAGCTTACATGTTATACTCAAGACCTCGTCAGAGGTCATTCCATGTCATACAATGGGTTTGGCATTCGTACGAACCATGTGATATCGGCTTTAGCCGCGGTTCATCTGAACATCACAAGTCATCGGGGGCTACTCACCAGCCTCCTACAGTACTTTTCACGCCCCTATGACTAACTGAAAGCAACAAAGTATTGTGGTCTAATTGCCTAGTATGACGCACACTAGCGCCTTCGGGTACCGATAGCTCGGCTAAGGGCTATAGTGGTAACTAGAGACACCCCACGTAGCATCTACATGGGGGCTGAAGCCGACTACTCGTAGCTTTCAGTTTCAACGGCCACACAGGAGTTATAAAGGAATGCAAAACATTAAAACATGATAAACCATGCATAACAAATATACAAGCATTTAAAGGTCTTCAGCCACATTACAACGCATTCAATCATACATGTTCTCTTTCGAGCATTACGATTCTTTTGCCCAAGCACCCTCCATTACTCCAGAAAAGTATAGCTCGGGGTGCCTATGCTCCTTTCCAGGAGGCAGAGGGGTGGTGGCTATCTTCATCGGATCAAGCCCCAGCCAGTGCACCTTGGCCTTCCCAAAGGCCATCTGAGCTCCCTTGATGTAGGAGGAACGCCTTAGTGTGTGGATCCGGGGCGAGGCGTCGCTCAGCTTCTGCACCATGCCGAAGTAGCTGCCCGGCAACGGCTCGTTGGAACATAGCCGGATACAAATATCCTTCATGGATGCTCCGCCATCCGATGTAGCTCCATCAGCTGCTTCAGTTCCTCGACGAGAAGAGGCGAGCGCTCGGAGGCTTAGAATTGCGCCCAAAACAGCCGAGCTTCATCTCCCTCTCCCCGCGAAGCATAGAACTTATTTTGTGTCCGTTGCGCTCTTCTGGAGGTCGGAGCAGGCGCCTGAGGAATGCCACGCCTGGGTAAGCAAATCGAACTTGCTATTCCCGAGGACACACTGCAGTAAATATGGCTTACCATCCATTATAACCTTCACTTGGCAGACTTGCTCCTCAAAGAACCTCCTATCCACCTGCTCCTTTTGGAGATCAGTTTTTACGGTGGATAGTTCGGCTGCCTACTCCTTTCCTTTATGCTCAAGGACCTCACACTTTTGGCCGGCGTCCTTGATCTCCTGTTGTATCTCCTCCACCCGAGCACCGTGCTTGTCGCTGGTGGCTCTTAAGGCAGAAAGCGCGGTAGCCGCTTGTTTGGCCGCCGACTCTCGACCGCAACCTTCTGCTTTGCATTCGGCAACTCGGCCTTGAGCTTCTCAATTTCCTTTGCCAAGGCTGTGTAAGCATCAAGAATATGAATACTGCATCGATAGTACAATGATGGAAATTTTTAGATATTGAGTCAGGCTTACCTTGCGCCTCATCAAATCTCTTGTTCAGAGCATCAAGCTCGTCCTTGGAGATTTTGAGCTTCCGATTCAGCTCGTCTAGCTCGGCGGTATTCACAGCCGCCGCCGATGACGAAGCCTGTAAAAAAACAAATCACTATCAAATTACATGGGTTCTTAGCTTCTGAACTGTCATAAATATGATCCTATGTCCAGACCTCTCAAGGGGTTGTTAGAACATTCCGAACAAATATCGTCTCGTACATAGTTTGGATTATGATCTATGATTGACTCCCAGGTGAGTTTTTTCCAAACTCACCTAGGGCTCGGGGGATGGCATGTATATAACGATAGTATAAAAAAATTAATTAATATTTCACACACAAAGTATCATGTGGCTCACCTAGAAGCCTGCCAGGAGACCTTTGAAAGCCTCCTTCAGTCTGTTGTCAACGGAAAGAATGCTTTATAGAACCGCACCCATAAGAGTGCGGTGCTCCTCACAGATGGAGGCGTTTGATAGAGCCTGCCACATCACTGGCCACCCATTAGTCAGTAGTGCCAGTTAATCTGATCAACAACTAGGGATTGAACCGGTGCCTCCGGAGGCGTTGTGCGCTCCGAAGACGGCCTTGGAGGGGGCTGGACTTCCTCTCGTCTGGTCTCCTCAGTATCCGGGATGGACTCTTCCCCCAGTCTTCGGTGGCCGAGGCATTAGCCTCAACCATGATGTCGTCTCCCCCATCGCAGGTGTTTGGCTCCATAGGAGCCTGCTGGGATGATACCTTCGCGGCATCCTTCGCGGCGCTCAGTGCAGTGGGGTGAGACGCGGTCCCACTCTCCGCTAGTTTAGTGGGCGGGGTCTCCCCATCCAAGACTTGGTCGGTGGGGAGGACGCGTGGTGGGCTACAAATCAATGGGTGCTCACATGATTTTAACATCCAAAAACTTAGCAGTAACAGCTCGGGAAGTCTTCGGATTCTTACCTTCGAGCTAGGGGCTTGACCTTTAGGTTCCTTTGTGGAGCCTTGTCGAAGTCCTTAGACTCGGTATCCAAGTCTGAACTGTCGTCGAACAGAATTACATGTGTCCGACGCGCTTTCTTCGGGGCAGGAGGGGGTACCTCCTCTATGGCGTCCGATGACGCCGCCCTTTTTCTTGTGAGGGGGAATGGCCTTTCCCCTCGTCATCATGCTCTTCCTCCTGATTGGAGGAGGCATGGGTTTCCCCGGACACAGCATCGGGCTGGTCCCTTATACGCAGGCCTCCTTGGCCTGGTTTCTTCTTCTTCTCTATCTTCTCTAGCGCCTTGTAAGGCACCATGACGAGCATCTCCGACAATAGCCTGGACCTAATGTCCTCGGGCTGAGCCACCGGGTAGTTCATGCCCATGGCCTTGCTCAGCCATTTCTGTAGAAGAGATCAAAAATTGCTTAGGTTTTATTTCAGAAAACAAAGTCGGTCAAACGAAATAATATTATACCTCAGAAGGAGGTTTTTCCGCATGTAGACCCCGATCCTCCTCCTCGGCTCGCTAGTTCTCCTGCGCCTTGAACAGTGCCTTCCACAACTTCTCCTGAGTAGTTCGAAACAGCTGACAAATAGTAGGCTCATCGTCAAGCCGATACGCCCACATGGGAGAGTCCCGGTTCTGGAAGGGGAGGATGCGCCGCCGGAGCATAATCTAAACCACGTTGGCCAGCTCAATACCACCTGTGATCATGGAGGCGATGTGCTTCTGCAGGTCATGTCCACCTCCTTATCTGACCCCAAGTTGAGGCTCTTTTGGAGCCATGAAGTCAATCTGGTGGGGGGACCGGATCTGAATTTGGTAGGATCAGCTCGGCCTTCTTCCCTTGGCTCAACGATGTAAAACCACTCTTTTTGCTAGATCTTGATGGTGTCGATGAAGGTGTCGAATGGCCATCCGACGCAAGGGAGCTTGCCAATGACTGCCCCACTATAGTCTACGTCTTCGCCCGCGACACACTTTGGCTTGATATTAAATATCTTGAGCCATAATATGAAGTGTGGCTCGACTCGCAAGAAGGCCTCGCAGATGATGATGAAGGCTAATATGTGCATGAAGGAGTTCGACGTTAGGTCGTGAAAGTCGAGGTCGTAGAAAACATGAGCCCCCTGATGAAGGGGTGGAGCAAGAAGCTCAATCCCCAGATGAAGTAAGGGATGAAGACCATCCTCTGGCCCAGCTTGGGAGTGGGTACCACCTGGGCCTTCTTCGGTGCGCGGTGGTAGACATTGGCCGGGAGGTAGCTAGCGTCCTTGAGGTCCCAGATGTCCCGGTCGGTGACCGTGGAGGCCTCCCACTTGCCGTTGGAACCATAACCAGCCTTGGTCGATCTTGGAGGATAAAGGAGTGGAAAACTAGATCTGGGCTCTGCAAGCTCAAGGGATTAGGGGAAGCAGAGGATGCGAATGGAAGGCATGGCGGTGCCTTGGTGTTTTTCCCTTGTTATGGGGCTGGTTGCTGGTTAACCTCCCTCTGCTGCGCCACGTATCGCACCGCTTCCAAAGTTGTGTGTGCCATTATGCACGCATGATAAACATGTCCCGTGTGAAACAGAGCACGATCTGTGCATTGATGGATCGTGCTGATGAAAACGGCCTCAAACCACGGTTCAAGTTTTTGCAACTGGTCCAACGGTCGTGGTGGGACATGACTTTTTGTCAGAAAGGTTTTCAGGGAACAATACTTACTCCTTGATGTCTGGCCTTCAGGGCTGAGCTGTTCACGGTGTTCGGATGAACCTCTAATCGGAAAACTACATGTCATCGGAGGCCGAACTAAACTCGGAGGGAAGAACTCACCTCGCAAGCCGAAGACTCTAATTATATGAACTAGATAGAGCTAAGACCCTTGGCGTTGGAGGCAAGTTCGGGGGCTACTGAGGGAGTCCTGGTTTAAGGGGTCCTCGGGAGGCCAACATATTTCTTACGGGCCGGACTGTATGGGCTGCTTGCCAAGCATTGGATCGATCGAAGGCCCTGTCTCTAGGAAGGAAGCTTCAGGAATCTTGGCGTGTCCACCATGTTTGCAGTAGTTAATATCTATGTTTTTTACGTCAATGTGCAATCGACTATGTGTAAACCCTAGGTACCCTCGGCGTCTATATAAGCCGGAGGGTTTTAGATTGTAGAGAGGTGACAACTCATCTAGGGTTTAACTATTTGATCTCGAGGTAGATCGACTATGTAACCTACATATCATCAATACAATCAAACAAGACGTAGGGTATTACCTCCATAGGATGGCCGAACCTCGGTAAACATCATCTCCTTCGTTTCTGGTTACCATCGATTCTAGTCTCACAGCTCAGGACCCCCTACCAAAGAACCGCCGGTTTTGACACCGTCACCGATGTTGACTCGGTTGTACCAAAGAGCTAGGGTTTGGCTAGGGTTCTGTCTTGGGTAAAAAATCGGTTCAGCCGGATGGAAACTTGGTGGCATCGATTTTGTGAAGTTGGGTTTAGACAGAGTATTTTGTGGGAGAGATTGTAGGTATTTTTGGTGGCTAGCACTTGTGCACGTGGAGCATCTTGTTCACCAACAATACCTTACCCCCTTTTAATAGTATTGGCTTTCCTATGGACTCAAAGTGATTTCTCACAAAGTAAAAGGAGATTCTTCTAGCTTGAAGCTTTGCCAATTCATTCCTTGCTTCTTCTTCTACTACTTGTTGGGGAATCTCCTCACACCATATATGCCAAAACTCTTTGTGGACTAAAGCTGGAATAAACTAGGTAGAGATATTAGTCCAAGAGACAATGTATGTTGTCATGAATTATCAAAACCACCAAGGAAGCATATGTGCTTGTAGCCTCTCTTCTTTTTTAGTGAGAAATCCCTCTTGTGTGGGACATTGACCCCAATACCCCTTGCACGGCCAGGGGTCTCTTTGATAGTCAGAGCCTCGGAAAGCATGTCACACGGCCCTGAGTTCTTGTACATCCTTCCAGTATTTTCTGGAATCCTCTACCATCACATTATATGGCTCTATGTCTGCAGAGTTTTCAAAGTAATAAGAACCATCTCCATGCATCTTTGCACGTGCCCACTGAAAGCACAATAGCTCCCTTGGTGGTTTTGGTAATTAATAACAACATATATATCATTGAACTAATATTTGCGCTAAGCATATTTCAGGAAAAGTTCAATGATGGGTTTGCAAAAGGATTTTGGAGAAACCCCTAGATGCAAGGAATTGGATTGGCAAATCTTCAAGCAAGAGGACTCTACATTTTACTTTGTGAGAAGTCACTTTTAGTCCATAGGAAAGCCAATACTATTAAAAGGGGTATGGTACTGTTGGTGAACAAAGATGCTCCATGTGCACAAGTGATAGTCACCAAAAACACCCACAAACTCTCCCACAAAACTCTGTCCAAGCCAAATCATGAAAATCGATGAAGCCAAAAAAATCCACTCAGTCCCATCGATTTCCCATCTCAGACAGATCCCTGACAAACCCTAGCACATCGATGCAACCGATTCCATTTTGGTGCCACCGAGTTCAGCTTGCCAACATTCTGTTACCTCGATTCAGAAAATCGGAAGCTCCGAGTGTTTGGATCAGCGTCATCGAGATTTGGATTCTGATCATTGGTCACCTTATCGGTACCGCCGAGATTTCTATATCGGTCACACCGAGATTAAAAAGTTTCTACCTTTGGAGCAACTTGGTACCACCGAGATTCACACATTGGTGTCACCGAGTTGGTCACTTTAGGTGTAACGATTGGATTTTTGGACCTGCCTATATATACCCCTCAACCACCACTCACTCGCAAAAGAAGCACTTAGAACAGATCCCCACCTATCCCATCAGACTTTCTGAGAGAGAACCACCTACTCATGTGTTGACATTAAGCCATTCCATTTGAACCATATGAATCTTGATCTCTAGACTCCCTAAGTTTCTTTCCACCCAATCAATCTCTTCCACCAAAGCCAAATCTATGAGAGAGTGATTGAGTGTTGAGGAGTCTGTCCTTGAAGCGCAAGAGCAAGGAGTTCATCGACACTATCGAGCCTATTACCTTTTGGAGGGTGGTGCCTCTTATATTGGTTAGGTGTTACTTGGGAGCCTCCTACTTTGTGTTGTGGAGTGAACCAAGAAGTTTTTAAGGGCAAGGAGATCGCCTACTTCATGAAGATTTACCCCATCTTAGGCTAGTCCTCCATGGATGTAGGCCATCATGGAATAGACAAGGTTGCTTCTTTGTGGAACCCTCCGTGGGTACAGCCCTTCGTGGACTCTGGCGACCATTACCCTCCATGGGTTGAAGTTTCCATAAACATGGACGTACGATAGCACCACCTATCGGAACTACGAGAAAAATCTTTGTGTCTCCAAATTGCGTTTGATCCTCCTACCCATCGTCTACTACATATGCTTGTCTTCACTTTCTGCTGCTATACTCATAGACATGCATGTGTAGGGTGTGCTTGACTTGTTATCAATGCTAAAATCTGCCAACACTTAAAATTGGGAAAAGGTAGAATTTTTATTTGGTCAAGTAGTCCAATCACCCCTGTCTAGACATACTTTCGATCCGACAAGTGGTATCAGAGCTTTGGTCTGCATTGCATTGGTTTCACAACCTAGGAGAGTATGGCGTCTAGCGAGGGAAATTATCATCATAGAGGTCCGTACTTTGATCGCACAAATTTTTCTAGTTGGAAGCACAAATTGAAAATGCATATTCTTGGTCATAACCCCGCTGTTTGGGTTGTTGTTCATGTTGGATTGCAAGGTGAATTCTTTGCGGATGGAATGGAACCATATTGTGAAGCGACTACGGATGAATTGAAGATGTTGCAATGCAATGCTCAAGCATGTGACATTCTCTTCAATTGTCTATCCCCCAAAGAATTAAACAAAATCAGCCGTCTTGAGCATGCAAAAGAGATTTGGGATACTTTGGTTGATATGCATGAAGGTACCGAATATGTGAGAGAATCCAAGTTGGATGTCCTTCAGAGTCAGCTTGACAAGTTCAAGATGAAGGATGGTGAGGGAGTCGCAAAGATGTACTCTAGGCTAGCTCTCATCACCAATGAGATTGCCGGCTTAGGAAGCGAAGAAATGACCGACAAATTCATCATGAAGAAGATACTTTGAGATTTGGATGAGAGATATGACACCGTGTGCACATTGATCCAAATGATGCCCAACTACAAAGATCTCAAGCCTACGAAACTGATTGGAAGGATTGTTGCTCATGAGATGACACTCAAGGACAAGAAGAGCTTCACAACAAGTCTAGTGATGCTTACAAAGCCACAAGTGATGCTCCCGCAACTTCAAGCGACAACCTTGTCACAAATGAAGAGATAAGCCTCATGGTCAAGAAATTCAACAAATTCTACAAGAATAGAGGTAAAGATCGAAGCTCCAACTCAATATATGATAGAAGCACTCGTCAAGTTGTGACCAAAACTGCTATAATTGTGGGAATCCCGAAGACTACTCCAATGAGTGCACGCCCCTGTAGAAAAGAAAAGAAGAGTCACAAAGAAGACGAAGTTCAAGAGATGAGTCATTCCGAACACTACTTCTAGGCTTACGGAGCCTGTGCACCGGGCTTCGACGCCTGGGATCACTCCTTTAAAGGTAGTGTTGCTGGGTTTGATCCTTGACGGATCTATACCCATCTTTTTCATCGTATCTGAGTAAATCAGATTTAGGCTACTTCCTCCGTCCATGAGGTCTTTAGTGAGGTGATACCCGTCTATAATGGGGTTTAGGATGAGGGTGGCCAAACCTCCATGACAGATACTGGTCGGGTGGTCACATCGATCAAAGGTGATCGGGTACGCCGACCATGGGTTATACTTCGGGGCTACAAGCTCTACAGCGTAGACCTCCTAAAGGGCACGCTTCCTCTCTTTCTTGGATATATGGGTGGCATATATCATATTTACCGTTTTCACCTCTGGAGGGAACTTCTTTTGTTCGCCACCAATCGGACCGCGAGGCTCATCCTCATCCTCGCTATGTGGGCTCTTGCCTTGGTCCTCGGATGTGAGTTTGTCGGCTTGTTTGAATACCCAACAGCTACGGTTGGTGTGGTTGGTGGGCTTATCTTGAGTGTTGTGGATTTGGTAGGGCCTTTCCATTATCTTCTCTATCAAGGTGGGTCCGTCGCGATTGCCTTTAGGAGCTTCTTCCGCTGCCAGGGTCGGGAATTGCGGAAGAAGGCGTTAAGGCCGTGTCATCGGCATCACTATTGTTGTGTCGGCGCTTATTCTTATTGCACTTTGGTTTCCCGTTTCCGTCCCGAACTTTGGTGGTTCCGGGGTCTTCAGGGTTGTGGCTCCGTCTTGTGAGCCAGTTATCCTTGCCCATGCAAAAGAGGGTCATGAGGGATGTAAGGGCATACATTGTCCGAGGTTCATCCTTACCGAGCTAGCGGGCCAACCATTCATCCCGAATATTGTGCCGGAAGGAGGCTATTGCCTCAGAGTCCGAGCAGTCAACAATCTGGTTTTTCTTGGTCAAGAACCTATTCCAGAATTGCCACACAAACTCTCGTGGCTTCTGGATGACGTTGCTCAAATCGGAGGAGTCCGCGGCCGAACATAGATGTCCTGGAAGTTATATCGGAATGCATCCTCTAGATCTTCCCAGCATCCTATGGATTTTTCGAGGAGTCTGTTCATCCAGTGCCGAGCTGGCCCCTTAAGTTTTAGAGGTAGATATTTGATGGCATGGAGGTCATCTCCTCGCGCCATGTGGATGTGGAGGAGGAAATCCTCAATCCATACGGATGGGTCAGTTGTCCCATCGTACTGCTCTATGTTTATGGGTTTAAACCCCTCCGATAACTGATGCTACATCACCTTGTCTGTGAAGCACAATGGGTGGGCGGCGCCTCTGACCCGAGCTATGTCGCTCCGTTGATCGGCGTCTATTCTAGCCCGGTTTTGTTCCCAACCTCGATTGTTGCGGTCGAGCCAGGGCCGGTACCCATCCCGTTGATCGGGCGAGTACCCTCTGGATCCTTAGATGGATCTTGTGCGACCTGCCCTATGGTCTAGGTCGTGTTGCAGGTCAAACCTGTCATTGGGCTCTATTGCCTCTTTTCCCCATCTTCAGGGTATCACCGTCCCCGGTGCCGATGATAGCTTTCCTGCCCTTTTTTCCTTTTGACCATTTATGCGGTTTCCGGCATCTTGACGGCGCTTCACCCGACTTGTCACCATCATTATTTGGCGTGTTCTCGCCATTAGCGGCTATAGTGTCCACCATATAGACGTCGTATGTGGAGATGGCGGCCCATCGACCAGTGTTAACGGGGGTGGGAGCGCAATCTTCCTAATCCATGTATTATGCCTCCTCGGAGGCATAGTCCAACATGTCGGTTAAATCTTTGACTTTGGCTATCAAGTGGGTGGTGGGTGGGCCGAAAAATTCGTCCTGACCTGCCCTGAGACCGATCTGAGCATGAATCAGGGTTGGGTCGTCGATAATCTTCATCGACAAGATCTGGTCTAGGGCCTCGTTGAGTACCAAGAGCTCGATCGGGTCAACCTGCTCGGAGCTCTCGGAGTTGACCTCCATTGTGTTCACGCTAGGGAGTGCTTGGCAAGAACAAGTATCCGGTCATCTGGCACTATGGCCGGATCCAGACTTTGACTCGGGTCGTCGACGGGGCAAATACCATGGACGTGAACGAAAGAGGGATCCGAGGTTAAAGCCTCAGGGTCTTCGAGCGTGGCAGGCGAGACTGCGAGCCCGGCTAGCGAAAGATCGCCCCGAGAGTCCACAGAGAACTCTAGGTTCCCGAATCTGACCTCTTGATAAGGGGCGAAGCTCCCTACCTAGCCTAGATGGCCGGTCGGGCCAGCGTGCAACACAATGCTACCGAAAGCGAAGATCTGTCCGCGTACAGAGGTGTCCATGTTGTGGACCTCTTCATTGATGATGACGCGAGCCATCAATTCCTTCGGTGATCAGATCAGAACTCTCAATGAAAGCACCAATGTCGATGTAAAAACCGGCGGATCTCGGATAGGGGGTCCCGAGATGTGAGACATAGAATCGATGGTAACAGGAGACGAAGGAGATGATGTTTACCTAGGTTTGAGCGCTCCTATGGAGGTAATACCTTACGTCCTTCTTGATTGTATTGATGATATGTAGGTTACAGAGTTGATCTACCTCGAGATCAAGTAGCTAAACCCGAGATGAGTTTTCCTCTCTCTACAACCTAAAACCCTCTGGCTTATATAGACGCCGAGGGTACCTAGGGTTTACACATAGTCGGTTGCACATGGAAGGAAAAACATGCCTATTCACTACTCCAAACGTGGAGGAAACGCCACAATTCCCAAAGCTTCCTTCTTGGAGAGAGGGCCTTTGACTGATCCAATGCACGGGAAGCGACCCATACGGTCCGGCCCATAAGAAACAGGCCAGCCTCCCGAGGACCCCTTAATCGAGGACTCCCTCAATCGATGCAACCTATAATTGGTGACGATGATTCAGTTGACTGTTTTCATAGAATAGGAAATTCCGAGCTTATGCTTCGGTCTCACCGAGTTTTGGAAACTGCCTCGACCACTGACTTTGGTGCCACCGAGATTCCTATATCGGTCTCACCGAGATTCCGAAAGTTGCCACATTTTGAATAGATCGGTACAACCGAGTTTTACATTGGTTTCACCGAGTTGGTCAATAATGTTGAAACGGTTGGATTTTTGGAGATGCCTATATATACCCCTCCACCACATCCCACTAGTAAGAGAAGCACTCAGATCAGTTCCCCACTTCCCATATCCAAATTTCTAAGAGGGAACCACCTACCCTTGTGTTGAAATCAAGATCATCCACTCCAACCATATGGATCTTGATTTCTAGCCTCCCCAAGTTGCTTTCCACCAAATCAATCTCTTCTACCAAGAAAAATCTATGAGAGACTGATCGAGTGTTGAGGAGTCTATCATCTTGAAGCACAAGAGCAAGGATTTCATCATCACTATTAAGCTCATTACCTTTTGGAGGGTGGTGCCTCCTAGATTGGTTGGGTGTTTCTTGGGAGCCTCCTACTTCGTGTTGTGGAGTTAAACCAAGAAGTTTGTACGGGAAAGGAGATCGCGTACTTTGTGAAGATCTACCCATAGTGAGGCTAGTCCTTTGTGGACGGAAGCCGTTATGGAATAGTCAAGGTTGCTACTTCGTGGACCCTTATTGGTGGAGCCCTCCATGACCTCTCGTGACCGTTATCCTCCGTGGGTTGAAGACTCCATAAACATGGATGTACGATACTACCACCTATCGGAACCATGGGAAAAATCATCGTGTCTACAATTGCATTTGATCTCCTAAGCCTTACCTCTATTACATGTGCTTGTCTTTACTTTCCACTGCTATACTCGTAGACATGCATGTGTAGGGTGTTCTTGACTTGTCATAATTGCTAAAATCTACCAACCAATTAACTTGGGAAAATGTTAGGTTTTAATTCTTGCAAGTAGTCTATTCACCTCCCTCTAGAGATCTCTTCTATTGATCCCTTCAATTGGTATCAGAGCCTTGGTCTCCATAGCTTCGGTTTCATCACCATGGAGGAAGTGGATGTGTCTAGTTTGGGGAGTATTAGTTGTAGAGTGCCTGTTCTCAATTGGGAGTACTATAGTCAATGGAAATATGAGATGCTTGACCTATTCAATGAATTCCATTTGAGCAAGTATTTTAAGAGTCCCTATGTACCTCCCATTGATCCCTTACATCCCACACACGAACAGGAAATTGATATGCTTCGCAATCTTAGAACTGTTAATCTCATTATCAAAGGATTGCCTAGATTTGTGTTTGATCAAATGAATAATTTTGGGTGTGCTTATACTTTGCGGAATGACTTGGAGAAACGATATGCAAGTTATTCATTAAGTAATCTTGATGAAATTCTTCATAAATATATTGCCTTTCACTTAAAGAAGCCTAGTGATCCTAACTTTGATAAATGCTTATTGGAGCTTCGAGACCTCATCTGTGACAAGGGAGATGTCACTACCATCAATAACATTATCTTTGAAGCAATTCCCATTCATAAACTTGACCATTGTCATTATCTCAACCCTAATGAATATCTTGTCTCTTATGATGAGGATATCCCACTTGATGAGGACAACGTGGAACCTGGCTACTATGAGGAAGATGAGTTGTTCGACATCAAGTGTGAGAAGACTATCAAGAGTCTAAGTCTCATGGCAAACTTCAAGGATTGCATGGCTGGATCAAAGGAATGGATTCTCGATAGTGGATGCACCGATCATATGACTGCAGATAGAGACATGTTTCAGGAAATCACACCAAACCATGGACCACGAAGGTATGTATCTTTTGGAGATAACTCCACAGGTAAGGTACTTGGTCTGGATAAGGTGGCCATATCTCATTATATCTCTATTCAAAATGCCATGCTTGTTGAATCCTTTGGCTAGAATCTTCTTTCTGTATCTAGACTTTTCAACTTTGGTTTTAGTGTGCTATTTAGCAACGTAGATTTCCAATGTTTATTCAAGATAACAATACCATGGTATTTAATATATTTCGTAGAGGTGATATATACATTGATGATTTCACTAACATATACAAACCTCGCACTTGTCTTATTGCAATATCTTCTAAAGTTTGGCTTTGGCATAGAAGATTAGGTAATGTTGGTATGTGTAATCTAGACAAGCTCGTCAAAGGTGATCATATTCGTGGTGTTAAAGATGTTATCTTTGACAAAGATAGACTTTCTAGTGCTTGTCAAGCTGTAAAACAAGTAGGTGGAAGTCATCCCGTAAAGAATATCATGACTACTAGGAGACCACTCGAGTTGCTTCATATGGATCGTTTTGGTCCCATTGCTTACAAGAAACTCGGTGGAAATTCCATTGATCTAGTTATAGTAGATGATTTCTTGCAGAATTATTTGGGTATTCTTTCTTGAAGATAAGTCACAAGTGCAAAAGATCTTCAAGAACTTCGCTCACAAGGCTCAAAATCAGTTTGAAGTGAAGATCAAGAAAGTTCAGAGCGACAACGGATGGTAGTTGAAGAACACAATGTACACCTTTCTTGATGAAGAAGGGATTCTAGATGAGTTCTTGGCTACGTACACACCTCAACAAAATGGACTTGTTGAGAGGAAGAACCGAACTCTTATTGAGAAGGCAAGAACGATGTTTGACAAATATAAGACGCCAAGACACTTTTGGGTAGCATCCATGGAAACAGCTTGTCATGCTACTAACCGACTCTATATTCACAAGCTTCTCGGTAAAATGACATATGAGCTACTCAACAGTAGCAAACCCAAGTTGGATACTTTCAGGTATTCGGCTCCAAGTGTTACATTCTTGATAAGCATCACCATTCTAAATTTGCTCCTAAATCTCATGAAGGTTTTTTACTTGGTTATGGATTAAACTCTCAAACTTACCGTGTCTACAACAATTTCACTCGAAAAGTTGAACAGACGGTAGATGTGAAGTTTGAGGAATCTAATGGTTTGCAAGTCAAACAATTGCCAAATGATGTAGGAGACAAAGAACCTTCAGAAGTTATCCAAGACTTTTCCATTGGCAATATTCGTCCCATGGAGGTGAATGAAAGTACCTCATCAACCCAAGTGGAATCTTCTACTTCGCGCCAAGGCGAACCTCAACAGGAAATGGAAGCATCCACAAGCGATACAGGACAAGATGTAGAGGAGGAAGAGGTACATCATGATGATCCACCTCAACCTCCTTGACCACCACGTCAAGGAGACAACACCAACAACAACAACAATGAAGAAGAAGAAGATGATGAGGAAGCTCCACCATCCAACAAGAAAAAGCTACCTCGAGTTCGAGCAAGAGTGAACAAGAATTATTGCTTAGAATAAATCTTCGATGACATTAAAACCGCGAGAGAGGAATGAAGTGTGGACACTTGTGGAGAATCCCAAGGACAAGCAAAACATCATTGGAACTAAATGGTCTTCTAGAACAAGCAATACGAAGATGGTCACGTCACCCACAACAAGGCACGTCTAGTGGCGCAAGGCTACACGCAAGTCAAAGGTATGGACTATGGTGAGACCTATACCCCCGTTGCTAGACTTGAAGCTATTCATATGTTGCTTTCTTATGCAAATCATCATGATATCACTCTTTACCAAATCCATATTAAAAGTGCATTTCTAGATGGGGAGATTGAGGAACAAGACAATGTTAAGCAACCCCCCGGTTTTGTAAATCCTAAGAAATCCAACCATGTTTACAAGCTTCGTAAATCTCTTTATGTACTTAAGCAAGATCCTCGCGCTTGGTATAAGTGCCTAACGAAGTTTCTACTTGAAAAGGGTTCTGAGATTGGTAAAATTGACGCAACATTATTCACTAAGAGAGTTAACGGTGAATTATTTGTGTGCCAAATTTATGTGGATGACATTATCTTTGGATCTACTAACCCACAATTTAGTGAGAAATTTGGAAGGTTGATTTCTGAGAAGTATGAGATGTCCATGATGTGTGAGCTGAAAATTTTCCTTGGTTTGCAAATCAAGCAAACGAGAGAAGGAACTTTCATCTCTCAAACCAAGTATACCAAGGACTTGATCAAGAAGTTCAACATAAAGAGTGTAAAGGTATGAAAACTCCTATGCCTACTAGTGGACATGTTGATCTCACCAAGGAGGACAAACTCGTTGTCAAAAGGTTTAATGATCAATGATTGGTTTAGTGGTACATCTATGTGCCTCCCATCCTGATATCATGCTTAGTGTTTGCATGTGTGCTAGATATCAAGCTGCTCCTTAAGAGTGTCATCTTAAGGCCATCAAAAGAATTGTGAGATACTTCATATATACACCAAACTTGGCATATGGTATCCCAAGGGAACTTCTTTTAATCTTGTTGGCTATTCCGACTCGGACTATGACAGAGACAAGGTTGATAGAAAATCCACCTCGGGTACTTGTAAATTTCTTGGTAGATCTCTTGTGTCTTGGTCCTCCAAGAAACATAACTCGGTATCTCTATCTACTGCCAAAGAGGAATACATTGCCGCTGGATCATGTTATGCTCAATTCCTATGGATGACTCAAACTCTCAAGGACTATGGCATACATGTGAGACATGTATCATTGTTATGTGACAATGAGAGTGCAATCAAAATTGCTTATAATCCCGTGCAACATTCGTGAACGAAGCAAATTCAAGTTTGACATCATTTCATTCGTGATCATGTTGCCAAAGGAGATATTAATCTCAAGCATGTTCGTACTAAGAAAAAATTGGCCGATATCTTTACTAAGCCACTTGATGACAAAGTGTTTTGTCAATTGAGGAGTGAGCTGAACATCCTTGATGCTTCAAACTTTAGCTAGACTCACTTGGTTGCATGCAAGGGCATGAGCTTGCATGATATTTCCATGATACACTTGACATGTTATCTTATACCTTGGAAATATATGCTCCCTTGTATTGCAACTAATATTTTTAAGGTACTTGGAACAACTTAACTCCACGAGATTGCCAAAAACTCATATCATAAGAAATATTGTCGTGACCAAGTATCCAAAACCCTTCTTTGATGATGGAAGCTAGAAGACAATACAACCATATCCTTGACAAATATTTGATGTGATCACAATTGCAAATTCTCAATTGGTATCAAGACATTCAGATATATCTTGTTCTTCCTTGCATGACTAACCCATATAGGAGAAAAGAGAACCAAAAGAAAGAAGGATTGCACCCCACTCAAGATGATGTTCATCAACATTGAGCATCCACAACAAGTTCTTCTACATGCTATGTCATCAACATGACTCAAAGGTATGTGCTCATATTCTTGAAAAGGCTTTACTGAAAGTCATGAGATAAAGCAACTCAAGTGATATGAAAACATTAAAATGCTTAATCGAAAAATGGTAACCCCATTTTGAGCATAATGATGAGTATGACCTATGATCAAGTATTCTTGGTTGGCTCCTAAGTCAATATACTCTAATATAGGTGACCTAGTTACCGACCATCATGTAGGAGAAGCTTCTTGTGTGGTTCATCTTTAAGTTGATAGACTTCTTGGAACAACTCAAATATTCTCTAGCTCATACTTCTTTATAAATTATATTGTACTTTATTTACATATCCTTTTTCATTTTATTGAAAGTTTCTAAAAAATTGCCAAATTTCTGTTTACACCTCGGAGCCTCCGACTTAAACTACTCGGTTACACCGATTCTGCAGATAGGCTGCAAATCCACAATCCGGTTTCACCGACTAGTTTGTCTCGGAGTCACCGATTTCGATTTCTTCTATGTTTTGTATTCATATTAGAAAATCCTTATTTCTTTAGTGATCCCTTTGCTATATAAAAAAGGGGACAAACATCTTTCAAGGATCCCTAAGTCAAAGAAGGAGAAGTAATACAAACCTTCATATCAGTGAAAGGGGGAGAAATTGTACTTCATGATCCCTAAATCATAAATGCTCTCTATAATTCTCAAATTTCCATGAACCCTACATTCTATGATCCCTACTCTCTAGGATCCCTTTCTAACTCAATGATCCCTGTGTATGAACGTTTTTGGGAATTAATGCCAAAGGGGAGAATACCAAAGCTTCAATGCTAAGGGGAGACACATGCTCCAGTTAAGGGGGAGATATACAATTAAGGGGGACAATATGAAAGCTTATGCTTATATAGACAAGGGGAGAATACCAAAGTAGGGGGAGAAATATCATTGTTTCCAAAGAGGAGAGAGCATGCCTAATCTTGTCATATCATTTGTCTACAAGCTAAATTCAGGAGGAGACGATGGCCTACATTTTCATATTTAGACGAGAATGTTCTAAATGATCTTGGAGAAATATCAATCTCAAGGAATACTATATTCTATATGTTCTCCACATCTTGGTACTATTAAGTTCTATTGCATTGTGATTTATAAAATACTCTTGTGTTTCCTAACATTGTTTTCACAAGTGTGTTTCTACTACTAGATTGCTCAAAACCTCAAGGTAAGTATATGCATAATATCCTTCATCAAGATGATCTCTTGCTTCTTGCACATATTGTTTGCAAGAGTAAAGTCTTGAGCAAGGATACAACTTAATTATTCACATATATTTGATGAATATAGCCAAGATACACATGACTCATCATATCTCTTCTAATATATGTGTGACCATGCATTCCAAAGCAACTATCCTTTAAAGGGACTGTACACATTTAGGGGGAGCAAGTTTTAATCAAGTGTCTGTCAAACTCTTCATTATATCTTTGCATATCTTCATTTCAAGATTTTATTGTATGTTGCCATCAATTACCAAAAGAGGGGAGATTGAAAGCACATATGCTCCCTTGGTGGTTTCGGTAATTCATGACAACATACATAGTCTCTTGGACTAATATCTCTACCTAGATTATTTTAGGTTTAGTCCACAAAGAGTGTTGGCATATAGGGTGTGAGGAGATTCCCAAACAAGTAGAACAAAAAGAAGCAAGAGATGAATTGGCAAAGCTTCAAGCTAGAAGACTCTCCTTTTACTTTGTGAGAAATTAATTTGAGTCCGTAGGAAAGCCAATACTATTAAAAGGGGTAAGGTATTGTTGGTGAACAAGTTGCTCCACGTGCATAGGTGCTAGCCACCAAAAACACCCACAAGCTCTCCCACAAAATACCCTATCTAAACCCAACTTCACAAAATCGGTGCCACCAAGTTTCCATCCGGCTCTACCAATTTTTTACCTAAGGAAAACCCTAGCCAAACCCTAGCTCTTCGGTGCAACCGAGTCAGCATCGGTGAAACTAAGAATTGGTGACCATGACTCGGTTGACTGTTTTTACAAAATCAAAAATTCCGATTTTATGCTTCTTTCTCATCGAGTTTTTGAAACTGCCTCGGCCACTGACTTCGGTGCCACCGAGATTCTAAAATTTGCTAGATTTTGAACAGATTGGTACAACCAAGTTTTGCATCGGTTTCACCGAGTTGGTTGATTTCTACTACAGAACTTTATTCTTGTAGACTTTATTGGGCCTCCAAGCACAGAGTTTTGTAGGACAGTAGCAATTTTCCTTCAAGTGGATGACCTAAGGTTTATCAATCTGTGGGAGGTTTAGGATGAAGATGGTCTCTCTCACACAACCCTGCAATCAAATACAAGAAATCTATTGTGTGCCCAACACACCCAATACAATGCAAAGTTGTATAGGTGCAATAGTCCGGCAAAGAGATGGTGATACAAGTGTAGTAATGATAGTAGATATTGATTTTTGTAATCTGAAAATATATAAACAGCAAGGTAGAAAGTGACAAAAGTGGGCACAAATGGTATTTAAATGCTTGAAAACAAGGCCTACGGTCTGTACTTTCGCTAGTGCAATCTCTCAACAATGCTAATATAATTGGATCACATAACCATCCCTCAACGTGCAACGAAGAATCAATCCAAAGTTCATATCTAGCGGAGAACATAAGAAGAAATTGTTTGTAGGGTACGAAACCACCTTAAAGCTATCCTTGTTGGAAATATTCCCTAGAGGCAATAATAAATTGGTTATTATCATATTTCCTTCTTCATGATAATCTTTAATTATCCATGCTATAATTGTATTAATCGGAAACTCAGATACATGTGTGGATACATAGACAACACCATGTCCCTAGTATGCCTCTAATAGACTTGCTCGTTGATGAAAGATGGCTATGGTTTCCTAGTCATGGACATGAGATGTCATTTGACAACGGGATCACATCATTAGGAGAATGATGTGACGGACAAGACCCAAACTACAAATGTAGCATATGATCGTATAAATTTATTGCTACTGTTTTCTGCATGTCAAGTATTTGTTCCTATGGCCATGAGATCATGCAACTCACTGACACCGGAGGAGTGCCTTGGGTGTGTCAAACGTCGCAACGTAACTAGGTGACTATAAAGGTGCTCTACAGGTATCTCCGAGGGTGTCGGTTGGGTTGGCATGGATCAAGACTAGGATTTGTTACTCCATGTGACGGACAGGTATCTTAGGGCCCACTCGATAATACAACATCACAATAAGCCTTGCAAGCAATGTGACTAAGTGTTAGCCACGGGATCTTGTATTACGGAATGAGTAAAGAGACTTGGTGGTAACGAGGTTGAACTAGGTATGGAGATGCCGACGATCGAATCTCGGGCAATTAACATACCGAAGAACAAAGGGAACAACATACAGGGTTAATTGAATCCTTGACATAGAGGTTCGACCGATAAAGATCTTTATAGAATATGTAGGAACCAATATGGGCATCCAGGTCCCGCTATTGGTTATTGACTGTAGAGATGTCTCGGTCATGTCTACATAGTTCTCGAACCCGTAGGGTCTGCACACTTAAGGTTCGGTGACGTTTTGGTAGTATAGAGTTATGTATGGTGGTGACCGTAGGTTGTCCGGAGTCCCAGATGAGATCCCGGATGTCACGAGGATCTCCGGAATGGTCCGGAGGTAAAGATTGATATATAGGAAGTCCTGTTTTGGTCACCGAAAAAGTTTCGGGCTCATAGGTAGTGTACCGGGAGTGCCGGGAGGGTACCGAGGGACCATTGGGAGGAGTCTCTCGACTCAAGAGGCTACATGGGCTGTGGGAGGAGGTAAACCAGCCCTTTGTGGGATGGCCTAATCCTCCACTAAAGGCCCATGCGGCTGGAGTGGTTTGAGAAGGAAAAAAATCCAAAGGTGAAGAGGTGGAAAGAGTTTCCAAGTGGAAAGGAGGAATCCTATTCCTAATAGGATTGGAGTAGGACTCCTCCACCTCCAATTTCGACCAAACCTTGAGGGTTTGAGGCTGCCTCCTCCCCTACCTCCCTCCTATATATCCTAGAGGATTTAGAGGGAAAAGCTAACCCTAATAGCCACGTGCTACCTCTCCTCTAGATCGCAGTTTCTCCTCTAGATCGGTTTTCAGCGGTGCTTAGGCTAAGCCCTGTTGGAATAGCTCCACCATCATCGCCGCAACGCCGCCGCGCTGCCAGAGAAGTCATCTACCTATCTGATCCCTCTTGTTGGATCAAGAAGGTGGATATCGTCATCGAGCTATACGTGTGCTGAACGCGGAGGTGTCGTCCGTTCGACGCTAGATCGGAAGGACCGTCATCAAGATCGCAAGATGATTCATGATTGGATCGTAGGACGGATCGTGATGAGATCGCGGGACGAATCGTGATTGGATCATGAGATGGATCGTGATGGGATCACGGGACGGTTGGCGATTTGGATCGCGAAGACGGTCGACTACATCAACTGTGTTTCTTAACGCTTCCCGCTTAGCGATCTACAAGGGTATGTAGATCCACTCTCCGTCTCGTAGATGCTCATCACCATGGATAGATCTTGCGTGTGCGTAGGAAATTTTTTGTTTCCCATGCAACGTTCCCCAACAATCCTTTTTGATCAATCTATACAAGAGTTCGTACTAAGATAATACCAAGTTATCCTTTCCGATCGATATATTCAAGAGTTCGTACTAAAATAACACCATATGATACGCATCAACCCACTCTAATGTCACCTAGATACTCCAATGTCACCACAAGTATCCATGAGTTAATTTACGATACACATCAAACAATTTCAGATTTATAATACTCAATCCAATACAAAGAACCTCAAAGAGTGCTCCAAGATTTTACCAGAGAAAGTAAGACAAGAACGTGTATCAACCCCTATGCATAGATTAAGCCAATGTCACCACGGGAATCCACAAGTCGAGTACCAAGACATAGATCAAGTGTTCTAAAATCCAATATTCAATCCAACATAACGAAATCTCAAAGGGAAAGATTCAGTCCATCACAACATAGCAAGGGAATATCATCATATGATCTGACTATATTAACAAAGCCCGTGATACATCAAGATCATGACATCTCAAGAACACGAGAGAGAGAGAGAGATTGAACCCATAGCTAATGGTACAAACGATCAGCCCCGAGGGTGGACTAGTCCCTCCTCATCATGGACTCTGCTGGGATGATGAAGATGGCCACCGGAGATGATCTACCCTCTCCGGCAGGGTACTGTTTTCTCTCTAGACTGGTTTTTCCTTGATAGAGAGGCCTTGCGAGGGCGGAACAAGGAGTCCAGGGTTATTTATGATGGTTTCTATATTTATAGGATTTTTAGGCGGCGGTTTCATGCCAAGATGGGCCACGAGGAGAGCACAACCCACCAGGGCACGGTTTGGGGGCCTGGCGTGGCATGGTAGGTTGTGCCCACCTCGTGGCTATTCTGGCCCTCCCACGAAGCATCTAGTTCCTCTCTTGTTAAAAAAATCATCAAAATGTTTTGGACGATTCCGAGAACTTTCATTTTGTGCACAAAAACAACACCAGAGTAGTTCTGCTGAAACCAGCGTCAGTCCGGGTTAGTTCTAAATAAATCATATAAAGTGCCTCAAAACCATATAAAAGTATTGTAAACATAGGTGAATATGGCATGAATACTTCATAAATTATCGATACGTTGGAGACGTATCGGCATCCCCAAGCTTAATTCCTACTCGTCCTTGAGTAGGTACATGATAAAGGAAATAATTTATGAAGTGTGAATGCTAGCATAGTGCATAAGTTTGATCAGTGATAATTTCAACCACTTTTCCTAGCAACATAACAACAACTCTTTCTCATAAAAATCATCATGATAAAGTAGCAACAAATTCACATGTTATGGTTCAAACAATGCATTCTCTTGAAACTTAACAAGCTATGTTCTTAGTCACCAAACAATTGCAATTCAACTTATTCTCAACAAAGTCTAAGTAGGATCTCCACAGACTCAATCATCATATAGTCTTCTATGATTTCTAGTACTCAAAGCATATTTTTAGAACAAATGCCGTCCATCAGACACATAGAAAGACAGGGGCTTAATGTTTCGCCTCCCAACATACTTATCATAAAGATAATTGTCCACAATAATAAGTCATGATAAAATATATTTGACTGGCCTTATGTGCCTAGATCTTTCCCCACCACATGATGCTTGCCAACTAATAGAAGTATATTGGAATAAGAAGTTGACTCAACATGAAAAGTAAATAACATGAAAGTAAATAGATTGTCCCTTCACGGAGGGAAGCGAGGATTTGCATATGTGCCAAAGCTCGTTGTTTAAAACAGAGATAGATATAATTTTGGGAGGTACACCCTTCCTGTCAACGTTACGACCAAGAGTTATCAATATCTTCCATGCTAAACAGATTAGCAGTGGTTCCCAAGCGGTAAAAGTAAAGGTTTACTTCCCCTCCACCAACAAACACACTCCACGCCTAGCCGAATCCACGGGTACCGTGCATACCAACAACATTCCTGGGGGAGATTTGTTTAATTATTTGCATTTTTTCATTTCGGGACTAGGAATCCCCCGCCACTCTCGTGCAAGGATGAGTGAATAAATAATCATCATGATAATAACCCGCTTAACATGGAAGATACTGAATGCCCCCTGTCGCTCCATGAACGGTCCAGGCACACAAAACAGATGTTCATTTGAAATTTTAGAGGTGGCACATGCAAATTTACTTGGAATGGCAGTGAAATACCATATATAGGTAGGTATGGTGGACTCTTATGGAAGAAACTTGGCTCAAGGATTTGGATGCACAAGTAGTATCTCTACTTAGTATGAATTATTGGCTACCAAAAGGTTCTAAACAAGCACCACATGTTGGAGGATCCATAACAATATAATTTCTATGTAAATATACACAACCATAACTCATTACGTTGTCTTCCTTATCCAACTTCAACTAATTTTCTCAAGTTTGAAAATAATTAATGGGAATTCACAATCATAGAAGATGTCCAAGATAATATATTTGTATGTGAAAGTTCTCTTCCTTATACCAATCATTCACGAATTGCTTGTATGACCAATATTGTGATTGTCAAACTTCAATAGATTTTACTTAATAAACCAAATGTGAAGCTACTACTAGGCATAAAGCACATTGATAATTTCAGATTTATGATATTCAATTCATTCACAATTTACTCTTAGGATATAAGTGAAGCACAAGAGTAAACATCAAACTACTCTCGAAAGATATAAATGAAGATCAATGAGTAGTCAAACAATTAAGTAGCCATGTGAGGATTCTCTCTCTCAATAAAGATTTCCAGATCTGATAATTTGATTCATACAACAAACTAAATTAAAATAAAATCCAATAATAGCACATGCCATGTGGAAAATTAAAAGTTTAGGCTCAACATAGGATAACCGATATTTGTTTGATGAAGAGAGTTGGGATGCGTAGCATCCCCAAGCTTAGATGTTTGATACTTCTTGAAATATTTATTTGGGATGCCTTGCGGGGGAGTCCTGGACTAAGGGGTCCTCAGGCCGTTGGCCCATCTCTCAATAGGCCGGCCTAGTGGGCCGCCTTCTCATTATCAAAGAAAAGGCTGGATACGCCACGGCCTCGTGTTCTACAAGGAAGTCTCGAAGGCGCGTCGTGCACTCCAAGTCAAGATGAGGAAATCGGCATCCCCATCCCCGATAGGAGACCTATCATGTGTAAACCCTAGGTACCCCCCCATTGTCTATATAAACCGAGAGGGTTTTAGATTGTAGGGGAGAGAAACTCATCTAGGGTTTCACTATCTGTTCTCGAGGTAGATCAAATCTATAACCTTCATACACATCAATATAATCACCCATGACATAGGGTTTTATCTCCATAGGAGGGACCGATCCTGTGTAAACATCGTCTCCTTCGTCCCCTTGTTACCATTGATTCCAGACTCACAGCTCGGGACCTCCTACCCGAGATCCGCCAGTTTTGACACCGACATTGGTGCTTTCATTGAGAGTTCCGATGTGATCGCCAACGGAATCGATGGCTCGCGTTGTCATTAATGAAGAAGTCCATAACATGGACTCCTTTGTCCCTGGATAGATCTTCGCTTTCGGCAACATTGTGCTGCACGCTGACCCGATCAGTCATCTTGGTCTGGTCGGGAGTCTCGCCCCTAATCAAGAGGTCTGATTTGGGAACCTATAGTTCTCCTAGACTCTCGAGGCAATCTTTCGCTCGCCGGGCTCGCAATCTCATCTGACGCGCCCGAGGACTTCGAGGCCTTAACCTCGGATTTTGCTTTCGACCCCACCCATGGGACCAACCCCGATGATGATCTGAGAATTTGTCCAGATCCGACCATAGCATCAGATGGCCGGGGGCCAGCTCCTGCAGAACACACACCTTGCACGGACGCATCGAAGGTTAACTCTGAAAGCTTTGAGTAGATTGACCCGATCGAGCTCTCGACGCTCAATGAAGCTCTAGATCAGATCCTATCGATGAAACTTACTAACGACCCAACCCCAATCCACGCTCAGATCGGTCCGAAGGTGCGTCAAGACGAATTTTTCATCCCACCCACCACCCACTTAGTAGCCACTATCGAAGACTTAACCGATATGTTGGACTATGCCTCTGAGGAGGCAGAAGACATGGATGAAGAGGATTGCCGTCCCGCCCCATCAATACCGGGCAATGGACTACCACCTCCACCTATGTTGTCTACATGGTGGATACTCCAGCCGACAAGGGCGAGCACACACCTGATAACAACGGCGATAAATCGGGTGAAGCACCGTCCAGGCTCCGGAAACTACACAAATGATCAAAGGAAAAAAGGGAAGGGAAGCAATTGCTGGCATTGGGGAAAGTGACACCCCGGAAGACCTCGGCGATCCCGATATCCCCGAGCAGCCACTAGAGGATTAGGAGAGGCTCGAAGATCAGCCTGACCTCGAGGATCCGAATGATTCCGAGGATGACAACTACCTCCCCCTGTAGAGGAGGATGATAGCCTAGAAGTCGAAGACTTCACCGTCCACGAAAATCTTGAGGACCAGGAACAGTTTAGGCAACAGCTTATAGCCACTGCACGAAGCCTGAAGGCAAAAGAATGACAGATTAAGGCTGAACAAAATACCCTCAAAAATAGATGGACGAGGGTCCTATCAGCTGAGGAAGGGTACGGTACCGGACTATTGGACCAACCGAAAAGCTATCCACACCGACGGCTGTTGCCGTAGTTCGACGACGAAGTCCCTGATACACCGTCACCCAAGCACACTCCATACGACAAGCCAGACCGTCCTCCCCGAGGACAAGATAGGACAGCTAATGATGCCGGTTATAGGTCGGCAATACCCCGTAGAAGGGGAAAGAGCCAATAGAGCCTGAGGACAGGTACGACCTCCGACACGGCCTGATAACAAAATAGGCCGCACGAGATCCATCTACGGATCTAGAGGGTACTCCCGCGATAGACGGGATGGGAACCAGCCTTGGCTTAACCGCAACAATAGAGGTCGGGAACATAACCGGGCCAGATGAGGCGCTGACTACCGGCATGACATAGCCCGGGTCTCCTCTGCAGCATCAGTTCCCGGAAGGGTATAAACCAGTGAACATAGAGCAATACGACGGAACAACTGAACCAACAGGGTGGATCGAGGATTCCCTCCTCCACATTCATATGGCACGAGGAGATGATCTCCATGCCATCAAGTATCTGCCCCTAAAACTTAAGGGTCCAGCTCGGCACTGGCTAAACAGCCTCCTCGAAAACTCTATCGGGAGTTGGGAGGATCTCAAGGATGCTTTCTGATCTAACTTCCAGGGCACGTATGTACGGCCGTCAAACTCCTCCGACCTATGCATTGTCATCTAGAAGGCAGGTGAATCGGCTCGACAATTCTGGAATTGGTTCTTGACCAAGAAGAACCAGATTGTCGATTCCCTACACGTCGAGGCAATAGCCTCCTTCCGGCACAATATTCGGAACGAATGGCTGGCTCGCTAGCTCGCTCAGGACAAGCCTAGGACCATGTCCGCCCTTATATCATTGATGAATTGCTTTTGCGCGGGCGAGGATAACTGGCTATCTAGACAAAGCCACAACCACGAAGACCCCGGCACCTCCGAAGTCCGGGATGGAAACGGTAAAGCACGGTGCAACAAAAGTAAACACCGACATAACAACGGTGATGCCGATGACATGGTCGTTAACGCCGGCTTCCGCAACCTCCGATCCGGGTAGTGAGAGAAGCCTTCTAAAAGCAATCGTGACGCACCTACCCTGCTGGACAAAATTATGGAGAGGCCCTGCCAGATTCATAACACTCAAGACAAGCCCACCACCCACACCAACCGCAATTGTTGGGTATTCAAGCAAGCTGGCAAACTCGCATCAAAGGAGCAAGGAAAGGGCCCACGCAACAAGGACGATGATGAGCCCCGCGGTCCGATCAATGGAGCACAAAAGCAGTTCCCTCCTGATGTAAAGACTGTGACCATGATATATGCCACTCACATACCCAAAAAGGAGAGAAAGAATGCCCTTCGATAGGTTTACATCATAGCACCTGTAGCTCCAAAGTATAACCCATGGTCGGCGTACCCGATCACCTTTGTTCGACGAGACCATCCGACCAGTATCCGTCATGGGGGTTCAGCGGCCCTCGTCCTAGACCCCATTATCGATGGGTATCACCTCACTAAAATCCTAATGGACGGAGGAAGTAGCCTCAATCTGATTTACTCAGACATGGTGAAAACGATGGGTATAGATCCGTCAAGGATCAAACCTAGCAACACTACCTTTAAAGGAGTGATCCCACGTGTCGAAGCCCGGTGCACGGGCTCTGTAAGCCTAGAAGTAGTGTTCGGTTCGCCCAACAACTTTCGCAGCGAGGACTTGATCTTCGATATTGTCCCTTTTCGCAGTGGTTATCATGCCATGTTTGGTCGCACAACGTTCGCTCGTTTCAACGCCGTCCCACACTATGCATACCTCAAGCTTAAGATGCCCAGGCCCAAGGGGGTCATTACTGTCAATGGCAACACCGAGTGTTCCCTTCGAACCGCGGAACATGCATTGGACCTGGTGGCCGAATTCCATTACAATGACAAGAGGCCAACAATGAAATCGGCCGTAAAGGCACATAAGGTTGTCAATCGAGCTCGGTTTCAGTCTGAACTCCCAGAATCTTCTTCTCCCCATAAATAGGGACAAACTCCTCATTGTACATCCCTAGTGCCCATCAAACATGTGCCAAGACGGCATAACTTTGCACTCAAGATTCCATGGGCAGAAGTGGGGAACAACTATCAAAGGGAAGGTGTTCGGCTGGACCGAACTACTACCAGTACACATCCTCGGACATACCACATCTACCATTAAGGACCTGCTACAGCGTAAAGCTCATCCATACTTTGGCGACTTCTCAAGATCTTCTTCCCAAGGTCTGCTCGCCGACACCATCACCCTTAAAGGAATGCAACTACCTAGGAGACACAGGAGCAGACAGACGACAGGGCACATCGAGGACGTCAAGCCACCCATCAAAGACCCCTGGTACAATCTCTCCTCTATAAGATTTATATTTCATCTTCAAATACCTGTAAATAGATGCTTCGGAAATTTGAGTTATAAGAATTATAGAGCAAATAAAAGACCATTCTACATGGCCTCTTCGTTGTATTTTCTACTGCATACCCTGTTCTTCCCTCATCAACACTTCTTGTGAAACTGTTCGGTACTCATTACTATGCAACCGGCTAATAGACCGAGGGATTGAATTTAAAAGATCACCCTAAGCATCACCCCGACACAATTGATCATGTGTTCGGCATCTTGGATTTTGCTTTATATGCATCAGATCCAAACTATGTCTTAGGTCAATAGTTGGGTTGCCCGGCTCCTGTGTTTGCCCTCTTACGTTCCGCTCGTTCGGCTAAAAGGGCAAAGGGAGAACCACTACGATTGTGCTTCCAGCTCGTCTAGTCAAGCACCTCAGGGGAGAAAGCCAAAAAGTGACCATCATAGGAAGCGAGATCTGGTCTGCAAATCCGAGCATAAGTGTCATACTAAAGAATCGACAGAGGTTATTCCGTGTCATACGATGGATTTCGTACTTGTAAAAACCATGTGATGTTGGCTTTAGCTGTGGTACATCTGAACATCACAAAACATTGGGGGCTAGTCATCAGCCCTCGAACTTTTACGCTCCTACGGCTATGTGAAAGCAATAAAGCATCATAGTCCAATTGCCTTGTTCCCCTCGCACTCCCACCTTCGGGCACCGATACCTCGGCTAAGGGTCACAGTGCAGAGGTAGAGACACCTCATGTAGTATCTACGTGGGGGCTGAAACTAACGACTCGCAACTTTCAGATAAAACGCCCACGTGGGAGTCACAATAAATAAAAAACTCAAAAGACATGATAAACCATGCAGCCTCATTATAAAGCCTTAATAGTGTTTAGACACATTACAATATGCTCACTCATAAAAACATCCTTAGAGCATTGGGCCTCTATCGCCCGAGCACCCTCCATCACTATGAGAAGTATCGCTCGGGGTGCCTATACTCCTTTCAGGGGGAGGAGGTGCGCTGGCCATCTCGGTCGGCTTGAGCTTCAGCCAGTGCATCATGGTCCTTGCAAAGGCCATCCGAGTTCCCTCGATGCATGTAGAACGCTTTAGCGTGTGAAGCCAAGGTGTAGCATCACACAGTTTCTGTACCAAGACGAAGTAGCTGCCCGGTAGTGGCTCTTCATGCCACAACCGGATACAGAGATCCTTCATGGCCAGCTCTACCATCCTGTGCAGCTCCATAAGTTACTTCATCTGCTCGGTCAGAAGAGGAGAGCACTCGGGGGCTTCAAACTGTGCCCAGAATAGCTGAACCTCATCGTCTCCCTCTCGCGAAGTGTAGAACGTGTTCGCGTCCACTGCACTCTTTTGGAGGTCCGCATAGGTGCCCGAGGAACGCCACACCTGGGTGAGCAACGCAAACATTCTACCACCAAAGCCACACTATAGTAAATACAGCATACCATTCGTGATAGACTTGACATTGTGGACTTCTTCTTTAAAGAATCGCCTGTCCACCCGCTCCTTTTGGAGCCGGGACTTCGGCATGGATAGCTCGGTGGCTTGCTCTTTGCCTTTCTTCTCAAGGGCCTCACACTTCATGCTTGGATCCTTGAGCTCCTCCTACACCTCCTCCACCCAGGCCTCATGCCTCTTGCTCATAGTTTTTAATGCGGATAGTGCGGCTACTGCTTGTTCGGCTGCCACCTTATCATCTGCGGCCTCGTGCTTCATCTTTTCCAGCTCGGCTTTGAGCTTGACCTCCATAGCAAAAGCTATCGAAGCAGTAAATATACAGTTACACTGGGTTACCGGTGTGGATCACTAATGATAGAAAGCTCAGATATTACAATTCGGCTTACCTTGTGCCTCATCGAACCTCTTGTTCAGGGCATCAAGCTCCTCTTCGGAGCTCTTGAGCTTCCAATTTAGCTTGGCAAGCTCCACGGCATTGACGCCCACCGCCTATGACGAGGCCTACAATAAATAAATAAATATCAGATTATGTGCGTTCAAACCCCCGATCTGTCAAGAATATGACCCGGTGCTCGGTCCTCTTAAGGGATTTTAGTGTAGGAGAACATTGCATGGGAAATAAAAAAAAATCCTACACGCACGCAAGATCTATCCATGGTGATGAGCATCTATGAGAGGGAGAGTGGATCTACATACCCTTGTACATCGCTAAGAGAGAAGCATTAAGAAATGTGGTTTATGTACACGAACGTCTTCACAATCCAAATCGCCGAGTATCCCGCGATCCAATCACGATCCATCTCGATCTAGCACTGAACGGATGACACCTCCATGTTTAGCACACGTACAGCTCGATGATGATCTCTTCCTTGTTGATCCAGCACAAGGGAGCAAAGAGGTAGATGATTTCTCCAGCACCACGACAGCATGGCGGGGATGGTGGTGGAACTATTCTGGCAGGGCTTCGCCAAGCACCGTCGGAACGATCTAGAGGGAAGAGGGCAGCACGTGTCAATTAGGGTTGAAGTGCTTTTGCCCTCTCTCCCTATAGTATATATAACAGGGAGGGGAGGGTGGATTGTGGCCTAGGGCTGCCCCTTGCGGCCGAAGTGGGGAAGAGAGGGAGTTTGACTCCAGTCCTACTCCTAGTAGGACTCCTCCCCCACTTGGAAACTCTTCCCCCTTTTGGGCTTTAGCTTTTTCCCTCCTCCTCAGCCGCATGGTCCCTTAGGGTGATTCGGCAGACCACCAGGGGCTGGTCTGGCTCGTCCCACATCCCATGAGGCCCATTGGGTCGAGACACTCCTCCCGATGGTCCCCCGGTACCCTCCCATCACTCTCGGTATACTACTGATGAGCCCGAAACTTTTCAAGTGACCAAAACAGGACTTCATATATATCAATATTTACCTCTGGACCATTCCGGAGCTCCTCATGACGTCCGGGGTCTCATCCGGGATTCCGAACAACCTTCGGTCACCACCATACATAACTCTATACTACCAAAACGTCAACAAACCTTAAGTGTGCACACCCCGCAGGTTCGAGAACTATGTAATCATGACCGAGACACCTCTACGGTAAATAACCAATAGCGGGAATGGGATGACCATATTGGTTCCTACATATTCTACGAAGATCTTTATCGGTTCAACCTCTATGTCAAGGATTCAGTTAATCTCGTACGATGTTCCCTTTGTTCATCCGTATGTTACTTGCCTGAGATTTGATCGTCGGTATCTGTATACCTAGTTCAATCTTGTTACCAGAAAGTCTCTTTACTCATTACGTAATACAAGATCCCATGGCTAATACTCTAGTCACATTGCTTGCAATGCTTGTTGTGAGGTTGTATTACCGAGTGGGCCCTGAGAGTAACAAATCCCAGTCTTGATCCATACACACTTCAACAGACAC
The DNA here is from genome assembly GCA_022496015.1 of Hordeum marinum. NCBI lineage: Eukaryota > Viridiplantae > Streptophyta > Magnoliopsida > Poales > Poaceae > Hordeum > Hordeum marinum. The sequence goes on from CM039676.1 coordinate 475,590,892, forward strand.
CCTCGGAGATACCTATAGAGCATCTTTATAGTTACCCAATTATGTTACGACGTTTGATACACACAAGGTACTCCTCCGGTGTCAATGAGTTGCATGATCTCATGGCCATATGAACCGATACTTGACATGCAGAAAACTATAGCAATAAACAGCACAATCATATGCTATGTTTATAGTTTGGGTCTTGTCCAACACATCATTCTCCCAATGATGTGATCCCGTCATCAAATGGCATCTGATTTCAATGGCTAGGAAACCTTGACCATCTTTGATCAACGAGGTAGTCTACTAGATGCATACTAGGGACAAAGTGTTGTCTATGTATCCACACATGCAATGTGTTTGAAGTCAATACAATTATAGCATGGATAATAAACGATTATCATGAATCAGGAAATATAATAATAACCATTTATTATTTTCTTTAAGGCATATTTCCAACAGTCTCCTACCTGCACTAGAGTCAATAATCTAGGTCACATCACTATGTTATTTACATTGTAATGAATATAACACCCATACAGTTCTAGTGTTGATCACGTTTAGCCCTTGGAAGAGGTTTAGTCAACGGGTCTGCAACATTTAGATCCATGTGCACTTTGCAAATATTTATGTCCTCCTCCTTGATGTACACGCAGATGGAATTGAAGCGTCACTTTATGTGTCTGGTCCTCTTGTGAAACCTTGGTTCCTGGGCCAGAGCAATGGCACCAGTGTTCTCACAGAATAGATCCATTGAATTTAGTGCACTGGGCACTACTCCAAGATCTGTCATGAACTCCTTCATCCAGACACCTTCCTTCGCTGCCTCTGAGGCTGCGATGTACTCCACTTCGCATTTAGAATTGGGTACAATGCTCTGCTTGGAACTGCACCAACTTACCGCTCCCCCATTGAGAATAAATATGTATCTGGTTTGTGACATAGAGTCATCCGGATCAGTGTCAAAACTTGCATCGACGTAACCCTTTACGATAAGCTCTTGATCACCTTCATAAACGAGAAACATTTCCTTGGTCCTTTTCAGGTACTTAAGGATATTCTTGACCGCCGTCCAGTGCTCCATTCCTGGATCACTTTGAAACCTTCTAGCGATACTTATGGAAAGTTTGACATCGGGTCTTTCGCACAACATTGCATACATGATAGAGCCTATGGTTGAAGCATAGGGGATGACACTCATCTTTTCTCTATCTTCTGCAGTCACTAGGCATTAAGTCTTCCTCAAATTCACACCTTGCAACACACACAAGAACCCCTTCTTGGACTGATCCATTTTGAACTTCTTGAAAACTTTGTCAAGGTATGTGCTCTGTGAAAGTCCTATTAAGCGTCTCGATCTATATCTATAGATCTTAATGCCTAATATGAAAGCAACTTATCCTAGGTCCTTCATTGAAAAACTTCTTTTAAAATATTCCTTCACGCTTTCCAGCATTTCTATATTGTTTCCAATCAGGAATATGTCATCCACATATAATATTAGAAACGCTATAGAGCTCCCACTCATTTTCTTGTAAATATAACGTTCTTCGTAAACTTGTATAAACCAGAACACTTTGATCACCTCACCAAAGCGCGGATTCCAACTCCGAGATGCTTGCACCAGTCCATAAATGAATTGCTAGAGTTTCCAAACTTTTTTTAGCATTCTTCGGATCGACAAAACCTTCTAGTTGTATCATATACAACTCTTCCTTAAGGAGACCGTTAAGGAACGCTGTTTTGACATCCATCTGCCAAATTTCATAGTCAAAATATGCAGCTATTTCTAGCATGATTCTGACAGACTTAAGCATCGCTACAGGTGAGAAGGTCTCATTGTAGTCAACTCCTTGAACTTGTGAAAAACCTTTTGCCACAAGTCGAGCTTTATAGACGATGACATTACCGTCTACGTCCTTCTTCCTCTTAAAGATCCATTTGTTCTTAATGGCCTTTCGCCCATTAGGTAATACTTCCAAAGTCCATACTTTGTTTTCATACATGGATCCCATCTCGGATTTCATGGCCTCTACCCATTTCTTGGAATCCAAGCCCATCATCTCTTCTCCATAGCTCGTAGGTTCATCTTTGTCTAACAACATGACCTCTAAGACAGGGTTGCCATACCAATCAGGAGGAGTACGCGCCCTTGTCGACCTACGAGGTTCGATAGTAACTTGATCCGAAGCTTCATGATCATCATCATTAACTTCTCTTCAAACGATGAAGGCTCTACCGAAACATTTTTCTGTGCTGCGCTACTCTCTGGTTGAAGTAAAGGTTCAATAACCTCATCAAGTTCTATTTTCCTCCCACTCAATTCTTTCGAGAGAAACTCTTTCTCAAGAAATGTTTCATTCTTAGCAACAAACACTTTGCCTTCGGATCTGATATAGAAGGTATATCCAACTGCCTCTTTTGGGTATCCTATGAATACACATTTCTCTACTTTGGGTTCCAGCTTTTCAGGATGGAACCTTTTGACATAAGCATCACGTCCCCAAACTTTAAGAAATGACAATTTTGGATTCTTGCCAAACCACAATTCATATGGCGTCGTCTCAACGGATTTTGATGGTGCTCTGTTTAAAGTGAATGCAGCTATCTCTAATGCATAACCCCAAAATGATAGTGGAAAATCGGCAAGCGACATCATAGAATGCACCATATCTAGTAAGGTTCGATTACGACGTTCGGACACACCATTACGTTGTGGTCTTCTAGGCGGTGTCAATTGTGAAACAATTCCACACTGTCTTAAGTGACTGCCAAACTCATAACTCAGATATTCACCTCCTCAATCAGATCTTAGGAATTTAATCTTCTTGTTACAATGATTCTCAACTTCACTCTGAAATCGCTTAAACTTTTCAAACGTTTCAGACTTGTGCTTCATTAAGTAAATATACCCATATATACTTAAGTCATCAGCGAAGGTGAGAAAATAACAATATCCATCGCACACCTCAGTGCTCATCAGACCACACACATCAGTATATATGATTTCCAACAAGTCACTCGCTCGTTCCATTGTTCCAGAGAACGGGGTTTTAGTCATCTTGCCCATGAGGCATGGTTCACATGTGTCAAGTGATTCAAAATCAAGTGACTCCAAAATGCCATCAGCATGGAGCTCCTTCATGCGTTATACACCAATATGACCTAAACGGCAGTGCCACAAGAAAGTGCTGCTATAATTATCAAGTCTGCATCTTTTGGCATCAATATTATGAACATGTGTATCATCACTATCGAGATTCAATATCAATAAACCCCTCACATTGAGTGCATGACCATAAAAGATATTACTCATATAAATAGAACAACCACTATTCTCCGATTTAAATGAGTAACCGTCTCGCAATAAACAAGATCCAGATATAATGTTCATGATTAACGCATGCATTAAATAACAATAAATCAGGTTCATCACTAATCCCAATGGTAATCGAAGAGCGAGCGTGCCGACAGCGGTCACATCAACCTTGGAACCATTTACCACGTGCATTGTCACTTCATCCTTTGCCAGCCTTCATCTATTCCGTAGCTCCTGTTTTGAGTTGCAAATGTGAGAAACCGAACCGGTATCAAATACCCAGGCACTACAACGAGAGTTATTAAGGTACACATCAATAACATGTATATCATATATACCTTGCTTTGTGTTGGCCGCCTTCTTGTTAACTAGATACTTGGGGCAGTTCCGCTTCCAGTGACCAGTTTCCTTGTAATGAAAACACTCAGTTTCTGACTTGGGTCCAGCCTTGGGTTTCTTCACGAGAGGGTCAACTACTTCGCCACTCTTCCTAGAGTTACCCTTCTTTCCCTTGCCATTCTTCTTGAAACTAGTGGTTTTATTGACCATCAACACTTGATGTTCTTTCTGGATTTCAGTCTCAGCGATTTTCAGCATCGCAAATAGCTCGATGACTAACTTGTTCATCCCGTGCATGTTATAGTTCATCACGAAGCTCCTGTGGTTAGGTGGCAATGATTGAAGAACTCTGTTAGTGATCGCCTTCAGCGGAAGGGGCATCCCTAACTAAGCCAGATGGTTCGAATACCCAGACATTCTGAGTATATATTCACTGACAGACCTGTTCTCCTCCATCTTGCAAGCATAGAACTTATCGGAGGTCTCATACCTCTCGATCCGGGCATTCTTCTCAAAGATAAACTTCAACTCCTGGGACATCTCATATGCTCCATGACATTCAAAACGTCTTTGAACTCCCAGTTCTAAGCCATAAAAAATTGCACATTAAACTATTGACTGATCTCTAGAACGTGTCTCCCAAGTGTTCTTGACGTCTTCGAACGACACAAGAGCGGGTGGGTCACCAAGCGATGCATCAAGGACATAAGCCTTCCGGGAAGTCGTGAGGATAATCCTCAGATTATGGGCCCTGTCAACAAAGTTGCTTCCATCATATTTCAACTTAGCTTCTCTAGGCACGCATTAAAATTCAGGGGAACTACTGCACGAGCCATTGATCTACAACATAAATATGCAAATGTTACTAAGACTATTGTTCAAGATAACGAGTTTAGTTAATCAAATTACTAAAGCTCCCACTCAAATTGACATCCGTCTAGTCATGTGAGTGATACATGATCCAAATTCACTATCTCAAGTCCGATCATCATGTGAGTTGAGGTGGTTTCAATGGTGAGCATCATCATGTTGATCATATCTACTATATGACTCATGCTCGACCTTTCGGTCTCTCTGTACATGCTAGTCTCGTCATGTTTGACCTGAGTGTTTTTCATGTGCAACATTGGCTTGCACCCATTGTATGTGAACGTAGAGTCTATCACACCCGATCATCACGTGGTGTCTTGACACGACGAACTTTCACAACGGTGCATACTCGGGGAGAACACAATTTATCTTGAAATTTAAGTGAGGTGTCACCTTATAATGCTACCATCTTCCTAAGCAAAAATAAGATGCATAAAAGGATTAACATCACATGCAAATCATAAGTGACATGATATGGCCATGAACTTGTGCTTTTGATCTCCATCTCCAAAGCACCGACATGATCTCCATCATGACCAGCATGACACCATGATCTCCATCAACGTATTGCCATCGGGGTTGCCGCGCCGACTGTTGCTTCCACGACTATTGCTAACTCATAGTGATAAAGTAAAGTAAAAGACGACGAAAATAATTAAAGACAACCCTATGGCTCCTGCCGATTGCCATACTCATCGACATGCAAGTTGTGATATTCTATACAAAGCATGATCATCTCATATATCAAATATATCTCATCATGTAATTGGCCATATCACATCACAACATACCCTGTAAAAACAAGTTAGACGTCCTCTAATTGTCGTTGCATGTTTTACGTGGCTGCTACAGGTATCTAGCAAGAAGAATTCTCATCTATGTAAAAACCACAACGGTAATACACAAATTGCTATTCAACCTTCTCAAGGACCGCCTTTGTCGAATCCGATCCAACAAGAGTAGGAGAGACAGACACCCACCAGCCATCTTTGTGCAACAAAGTTACATGTCAGCCGATGGAACCGTTCTCTCATAAGCGTACGAGTAAGGTTGGTCCGGGCCGCTTCAACGCCCACAAACTTCTTTATGTTCCACCCGTGATCTCATCTACACATAGACCTAGGTCATGATGCCACTGTAGGGGAACATTGCATGAGAAACAAAAAAATTCCTACGCACACGCAAGATCTATCCATGGTGATGAGCATCTACGAGAGGGAGAGTGGATCTACATACCCTTGTAGATCGCTAAGCGGGAAGCGTTAAGAAATGCGGTTGATGTAGTCGAACGACTTCGCGATCCAAATCGCCGAGCGTCCCGCGATCCAACCACAATCCGTCCCGATCTAGTGCCAAATGGACGGCACCTCCGCATTCAGCACACGTACAGCTCGATGACGATCTCCGCCTTCTTGATCCAGCAAGAGTGAGCAGAGAGGTAGATGAGTTTGATATGTCTTCAACATATCTATAATTTTTTATTGTTCTATGCTATTATATTATCTGTTTTGGATGTTTTATATGCATTAATAAGCTATTTTATACTCCCTCCGTCCAGAATTACTTTTCACAGAAATGGATGTATCTAGACGCATTTTATTTAGACATACATCCATTTCTATTCATTTTGGGGATAGTAATTTTGGACGGAGGGGCTATTATTTTTGGGACTAACCTATTAACCTAGTGCCGAGTAACAGTTTCTGTTTTTTCCTTGTTTTTGAGTATTGCAGAGATGGAATATCAAATGGAGTCCAAATGGAATACATTTCTACGATGATTTTTCTTGGACTAGAAGGAACCTACGAGACTTGGTGAAGAGGGCAGAAGGTCTACGAGTGGGCCACAAGTCACCCAGGCGCAACCTGGGGGGTGCCCTTGGCTTGTGTCCCCCTATAGCTCCTCCAATCCAAATCGTTTGCCTATAAATTCAGAATATTCCCCCAATACCAAAAAGAGCCACGATAATACTTTTTCGCCGCTGGAAGCCTCCGTTCCCGAGAGATCCAATCTTGGAGCCTTTTTCGGTAATGTGATGGAGGGGGATTCGATCACAGAGGGCATCTACATCAACTCCATTACCCTTCCGATGATGCGTGAGTAGTTCACCACAGACCTACCGGTCCATAGCTACTAGCTAGATGGCTTCTTCTCTCTCTATGTTCTTCAATACCATGTTCTGCATGATCTACATGGGGATCTATCCTATGAATACTCTTTTGCGGTGTGTTTGTCGAGATCCGATGAATTGTGGCTTTATGATCAGATTATCTATGAATATTATTTGAATCTTCTCTGAATTCTTATATGCATGATTTCGTATCTTTGTAAGTCTCTTCGAGTTATTGGTTTTCTTTGGCCAACTAGATTGGTAATTCTTGCAATGGGAGAAGTGCTTAGTTTTGGGTTCAATCTTGCGGTGTCCTCACCCGGTGACATAGTAGGGGTTGCGAGGAACGTATTTATATTGTTGCCATCAAGGATAAAAAGATGGGGTTTTCATCATATTGCTTGAGTTTATCCCTCTACATCATGTCATCTTACTATGCGTTACTCTGTTCTTCATGAACTTAATACTCTAGATGCAGGCAGGAGTCGGTCGATTTGTGGAGTAATAGTAGTAGATGTAGAATCGTTTCGGTCTAATTGAAACAGACGTGATGCCTATATGCATAATCATTGCCTTGGATATCGTCATAACTATGCACTTTTCTATCAATTGCTCGACAATAATTTGTTCACCCACCGTAGTATTTTCCTTCAAGAGAGAAGCCTCTAGCGAAACATCTACCCCCTAGGTCTATTTTCCATATTATGTTTTCAGATCTATAAACCAAAAATACCAAAAATACCTTGCTGCAATTTTATTTACTTTTACTTCTAGCAGTCTTTTATATCTATCTCTATAAGATCTCATCCTTGCAAGTATCCGTGAAGGGATTGCAACCCCTTTAAAGCGTTGGGTGCAAGTGTTTGATTGTTTGTGTAGGTGCATAGGATTGATACCTTGGTTTTCAACAACTGAGGGAAATACTTATCTACTTTGCTGCATCACCCTTTCCTCTTCAAGGAAAAACTAATGCAAGCTCAAGAAGTAGCAAGAAGGATTTCTGGCACCGTTGCCGGGGAGGATACACTCAAAGCCTACCAAGTACCCAAGACAAACTCATCTCTTGAATTTACATTATTTGCCATTTTCCCATCATTTTACTCTCCCCCACTTCACAATTTGCTTTTTTGTTCGCCTTTTTCTCGGCAAATCTCTTTTTGTTTGCTTGTGTTGCCATGTGCCTTCTATTTGCTTGCATCTTCGCTTGCTAAAAATCCATTGATATGGATCCTCATCCACTTGCTAATCTTGTCAAAAGGCCAAATTATGATGAACCAATTGCTAGTGAGTTTAGTGCACTTGATTTACTCTATGAAGTTTTGTTTGAAAATCATGAATTTGAAATTTTTAATGAAGTGTTGAAAGAAGAAATTTATAAGGTGATTCATGATAGCGCCTTCAATGATGAGCATGATTGCAATGTTGGTAGTATGAATTCTCTAAATATCCATGATGCTTATGATATGCAAAGCCACAAGCTTGGGGATGCTATGTTTGTTGAAGATGATATTTTTTGTCCCCTAAGTTTTGATGAGAAAATTTATTCTTGAAGTGTCTAAACTTTTGAAGTTATGCTTGTTTCGCCTTCCTAGGCTAATTGATTCTTGTTCCCATAAATTGTTTGCTCACAAAATCCCTATGCATAGGAAGTGGGTTAGACTTAAACGTGTTTTTCATGCTATTCATTATGCTCTTTTGCATATCTCAATTACTACTTTTTATATGAGCATCATTGAAATCGTTATGCCTAGCTAGAGGCGTTAAACAATAGCGCTTGTTGGGAGGAAACCCAATTTTATTTTTTATTTTTTGCTTTTGCTTCTGTTTTTGAGTGTTTCACACATTATTGCATATTTAGTAATTTTGTGTTGGTGTTTTAACTAGTGTTTGATCCAAGTAAGACCTTTGGGATGGTCTACGGTGATTGTTGATTTGATCTTGCTGAAAAACAGAAACTTTGGCGCTCAGTATAGGAATTTTATAAATTTACCAGAGCGACTAATGAGTGTGAAATTTTTACAAAATATTGATATACAAATTTCACAGGTTGTCCTAATTTTTCAAAAGTTTTGGAGTTACATGAGTACTTGAAGTTTATAGATTGCTACAAATTATTCTGTTTTTGACAAATTCTGTTTTCTTTGTGTTGTTTACTTATTTTGATGTATCTATGGATTGTATCGGGGGTATGAACCATGGGTAAGTTATTACACCAATATAAATAAAGAATGAGTTCACAACAGTACCTAAAGTGGTGAGTTATTTTTCTTATACTAACGGATCCCACAAGTTTTGTGTTGCGAAGTTTTCAAGTTTTGGGTAAAGATTTGATGGACTATAGAATAAGGAGTGGCAAGACCCTAAGCTTGGGGATGCCCAAGGCACCCCAAGAAATATTCAAGGATACCAAAGATCCTAAGCTTGGGGATGCCCCAGAAGGCATCCCCTCCTTCGTCTTTAATCCATCGGTAAATTTACTTGAGGCTATATTTTTATTCACCACATGATATGTGTTTTGCTTGGAGCGTCTTGTATGATATGAGTCTTTGCTTTTTAGTTTGCCACAATCATCCTTGGTGCAGACATATTTTGAGATAGACAAGCATGAATCGTGAATTTATTCGAATACTCTATGTGCTTCACTTATACCTTTTGAGCTAGGCAATTTTGCTCTAGTGCTTCACTTATATCTTTTTAGAGCACGGTGGTGTTTTATTTTATAGAAATAATTGAACTCTCGTACCTCATTTATACTATTTTGGGAGTCTTTAAATGGCATGGTAATTGGTTTAGGTTATGAATTTAGTCCTAATATAATGGGCATCTAATAGGGATATAACAAAAACTTTCATATAAAGTGCATTGAATACTATGAGAAGTTTGATTCCTTGCATAAAGTTTTGAGATATAAAGATGGTGATATTAGAGTCATGCTAGTGAGTAATTGTGAATTGGTAAAAATACTTGTGTTAAAGTTTTGTGATTCCTGTAGCATGTACGGATGGTGGACCGTTATGTAACGAAGTGGGAGCATGATTTTTTTATTGATTGTCATCCTTTGTGTGAGGGTCGGGAGCACGCGATGGTTAACTCCTACCAATCTCTCCCCTAGGAGCATGCGTCTAATACTTTGCTTCGATAACTAATAGACTTTTGCAATAAGTATGTGAACTCTTTATTACTAATGTTGAGTCCATGGATTATGTATGCATCAAAGTCTTAGCCATCTGCATTACCATTGGATATTTATGCATCAAGATTCGGACTTCCAGATGGGCTGCCTTTTGTTGTCCCGGTGATTATTCTTGGATCAGCCACTCATTTACTTATAATTGCATCCTCAAGTCCCATTATCCCTCCCTTATGGCCTGCTGGACGACGCTTCTCAATCCAGAGTTCGAGGTTAGAGCGCCCTCTTCGCAGTGGCGGTGTCAGGATCTGGAACTAGTGATGTTAAGATTTACAACTGAAAAAAATTGTTGATGAATTAAACAAGAAAAGAAAAGAGCAACTTTATATCAAACATTATTATTCTCAAACAGAAAAGGCAAACATACTTTATCCATTTACCATTACCAAACTTAAGATCTGACAAGTAACAGAATAAAATTTTCAAAGAGAAACAAGATCTGAATTTCTTAAGAAGAGAAAAAATGGAAGAGAAAGAAGATAATATAGAACTTACAAGTAAAGGTGGAATAAAGAGGGAAGGGCCAGGTACGACCAGCGTCGCTGGAGAACTGTGGAGCAGCCGATCGAGGTGACATGCTCAGGATGGTGATTCCTGGCGGCGACCTGCATCCATGTTTTTTTAGTGAATCAGCTGCATCAACGCCTGGTGTGCTCTGTGTGCGGTATGTACACAAGAATTTGAAAAGGAGAGAGAACAATCACAGGACTTGAGGATCTGCCGATCGGGGTAGTTAATTACGATTTGTGTTGCTTCTTTTTGGAGAGCCTGCCAAATCTCACGCTAAGCAGATGACTAGTTGGCTTGTGTAGTTAAATTTTACTTGGCGGTACGGGAGGGGTCTTGGACTTGCCAAAATCCTGTGTTGTCGCTTGACAACACAGCGTGAACGTGGCTTGGCCACTGCCTCTTCGTTGACAGTTCGTTGATGACTTTGACTTGTAGTCTGCTGATTTCATCCAGGATCCACAAGTTCGACGATTGTCAGTTCTTTGGTTTGTGTTCCCATACGAAAACGTCACCGTGTATCCTTGACACCAGGGATGATACACCGCAGCTCACGTCAAAGGGAACCTATTCGGAAGCGCGGTACGCAAGCAATTCGGCGGGTGCTTTTGAGGACCCGAAACCCCACACGTCCGGGAGGGACCCCGTCAGGGCGCGCGGTGGCTATGGGCTGACCTACGTCGACTTGATCGCCCCTAGGGCTTCGTGGATCGCTGCCCTCCAAAAGAAGAACGAATGAAGAACGAGGAAGAAGATACGAGGGTAGGAGATAGATGAACACGAAAACGTAATAGATGTGTTTGTTTGATTGTGTATTGTTCAATCGGCCGTCACCCCTTAGTTATATAAGAGGCGGTTGGACTTTCCGTGCAAGGAAAGGCTTGGATTCACGTCCAAAACCCTAGTTAAATTCGGATGGTTTTTGTCCTAACTTTCCAAAATTAACCGAATTCGGATTTACATAAGTCTGGGATAACAGTTCGGTTTTTAGGTCCCACAGGCCACAAACCACCTCGGCTGAAGATGAACCCAAAAGCAAACTTGACCGTCTCGACGAGACGAATAACTTTCTTGTTGAACGTTTTTCGATTCGAGTCATTCTTCAGGGCCGAATCGCTCGCGCATAACAGGCAATTTGGGGCGCTACCATCAGACATCACCTATGTGGGTGTCTGGTGGGGCGCGCACTGTTTTGCCCTGTGACAGGACCGCATTCTGATGGCTCTAATTTTTGCATACGACTTCGGATTGAGACGATTGTTATATCAAAATCGACCGATTCAACGAGACGAAGACAATTCCTGTAGAACATTTTCACATATGAGGTTGTATTGGGGGCTTAATCAGCCGAATAGTGTTCTGGATACAAAATCTCAATACTTCAAACACAACTTCGGCCTTAGACATGAGATCGGATGGCTATGGCCCAAATATCAAAGTTTCTCCTTTCGATGATACGGAACTTTCTCACTTTGAGAATTTTTCCGTTTAATACCTTTTTAATTATGTTTTTGACCATGCCAAAATCTGATGTCAACAGTTTATTTCAACTGTGGTTCCCACTCATGTGCTATTGCTCGACGGCACATACGTCCAACATTGTATTGTGCTATGTATGTTGGTCTTGCTCGTCGAGTGGGGTCGCGTATTTTCTTTTGACCCTGCCGTAGGAGGAATTTTTCAACACAAGTGGCTTTATTTATGAAGCAGGCGTGAAAACCTGTTTCGAAAGAAACATAGTCACAGTGTGGTTGGAATCAAGCATGTAGTTTCAGGGAGGCCACTATTCGTTTGGTATGTAGTAGCAAGAAACACGTGCATGATATTTTTACTTCATATATAAGTTTTGTCTTCAGTCAAACTTCATCAAATTAACTTTAATATTGTAGATAGATGTTGATATTTTTCAATATAACTTGGCCAAACTTTACAATTGACTTGAGAACATTATTATATGCGAAGTAAAAAAAAAACTGCGAACGTGCAATGTGGTTACCGTGTAGGAGACACCTGTCAGCTCTAAAATAAAGTTAATTAATTATGTACAAGGCAAAAGGGTTGACCTGACTAATCAGAGTTTCAATTTATTTGTGGGCTATTCGCATAAAAAAATCATTTGCGGGCATAGTGCTAGAGTCCAAGAAAATAATCAAGACACATAATTCCAATTTTGGAGCAAATATATAAATGTCAGAATAATAAATATTAGTGTAATTCTGAAAAGTTAAACTTTCAGATAAACAAGAGAAGGAATATAAAAATGGAGACAATATTGCTATTTCAAGACAGATGAAAATATATTAACATCGTCTGTGATTTTGAATTTGCTCTTCCTATTTGCTTTGAACTTTTAAACTATTTGCCTATATTTTGTTTCCAAATTTATGTCATCATGTTTTCTTTTGTGCTTATCTCAAATCAAACGCCTAAATAAATCATCTAAGGATGATGTTATCAAGCAAAACATCCACTTGACAAATAGTAATTCAGTTTCACAGGTAATGACCACTGACCACGATAGGTTCTTTTCTTGCAGGAATAAACGATGTTTTCGTTCCAGAATAAGTACGACCACTAGGACGACAAAGAAAAGGCAGCGCTGATACGTACGTAGACATACAGAGTCTAAAAAAACACGAATACCAAGCTTTCTCTTTTCTACTCAAAAACCCATTGGTACTCCTTGCGGATCTCCGCCTCCTCCTGGGGTGTGAAGTCGTTCACGATGTTGAAGGTCTTGCGGATCTCTGGAGTCTTGCCCTTGATCATGTCTGTGACAGTCTGGCAAGTAAGGTCGAGCAATCCCCTGATGTTGAGGTAGTTTGCAGTCAGGATGAGGTCGAAGAGGGTGGCCTGGTCGACCTTGATGAACTCAGCATCAAAGCTCTTAAGGTCCTCGCCGGGGGCGGCGGCTGCAGTAGATTTGGAGGAGCTGGTGTCTGTGGCGTCAGAGTCAGCTTGATTGGGGCTGGCCTAGACGTGCTTATTGCAGTACTCGAGTTTTTTTTTTTTGTGTGTGTGTGCGCGCGCGCATGTGTGTGTGTGTCTAACCATTAATTATTGATGATTTCAACACTTGGCATGAATACGTATTGACGTGCGCAATCACGAGTTGGTCGCGTCACATGAAAGTACCGTCAAGTCCCTCACGAAGTTGAATGACTCCCTGTAGAAGGAGAGGGATCAGATTATCGACGATAATTCTTATTTCTATGACAAGATATACAAGCGGCAGTAGCAGAAGAATGAACTCATCCGCGAGATGGGTGAGGCGATGAAGGACATACAACTCTTGAAGGCCGAGAGGACTCAACTGAGGGAGGGGGAGAGCCATAGGAATAAGCCCATTACATAAGGGAGGGACAGAGCCGTAGGAATAAGCTACATGAGATGAAGTTAATCCTTCAAAAAGAGATTTGATGTAGGTAGTGTCAAGATTGTGAAGTTCAAAGTAAGGTTATGGAGTTGGTAGTTTATAACTATGTATCTTTTATGAAGGTCAAACGTCTAGCTTTTTAACTAGGAAGTTTATAAGTACTAAGATTTTGTGAAGTTGAAACTAAGTATATATGTTTCAATTGCGGCATATATGGACTAAGTTTCAATTGATGTGTTTTTGTATTAGCTATATATGACATTATCGGCATGCAACTCTGTCCGTCGCCGCCACTACTTTGTAACAGTGGCTCCATATTGGTGTCGTCGGGTGTCCACGCCAGCAAGGCCATTTTGCCATGCCATAGATACGATTTTCTGCATAAGACCTAGGTCATCCATTTGAGGAAAATTTGCTACTATCCTAGAAAACTCTGCGTTTGTAGGCCGAACGAAGTCTACAGGAATAAAGTATTGCAGTAGTCATCACTATACTTCACAAGGGCAGGACACCCTCCCTTCTATTCAAACTAGACATTCGAAAGGCGTTTGACTCCGTGAGGTGGTTCTTTACCTTCTCCAAAATAGTGGATGCCAAGCAAATTCCGCAATTGGGGTGTGGCGTTCCACTCCACGTCGTCATTTCATGTCCTTCTGAATGGGGTAGCTTGCCCTCCCGTTCTCCATGGTGGGGGCTCCATGAGGGTAATCCCCTTTCAACCTCTCTTGTTCATCCTTGCAATTGAACCCCTTCACCAAATTCTGGACCTAGCAACCCGAATAGTCCTACTTCACAAAATTTGGGGAAGTGGTCTAATTTTGAGAATCTCCATCTATGCACATGATGCGGCTGTGTTCACGGCTCCTATCAGGAAGGATATTGGCAATCTTGCAAGAATCTTGGGAGGCTTTGGGGAGGTGACCGACTTGTGCACCAATTTCCAGAAGAGTTCGATGGTGTCCATCCGCTGCAATCACATACGATTAGGCCGTATCCTACGCGATATGTCGGCCACACGGACATCTTTCCTCATTAGATATTTGGGCCTTCCACTATCAGTCTAGCAACATAGGATGGTGAACCTCCAGTTCCTTGTGGATTAGGTGGCTGGACAAATTATCACTTCGGAGGAACAAAACATCACCACTATTGGCCAAACGACGCATGCCAGGTCAGTACTTACTTCCGAGGCAGTGTACTTCTTCACCCCTCTTGTCATTCCCTTCATCATGCTACTAAATTTCAACAAGCTCGAGCGGGCCTTTCTGTTGTCTGGTTCCAACTACACCACTAGGGCTAAATACAAGGTCCATTGGGAGGTAGTTTGTCGACTGATTTGATATGAGGGCCTCTACTCAACACATACAAATTTGCAGGGGTGCTATGGTTGCGTTGGCCATTGTTTGAGTGGACAGAGCCAACAAAGTTATGGGTGGGTATGGATAACCCGTGTGACGAGGTAGATCTCAATTTCTTCTATGCTTGCACCGCTATCACGGAGGGGGGATGGTGTCGGAACTCCTTTTTCGGACTCCAGGTGGCTCTTATGGCGCAAACCCAAGGAGATTGCCCCCTCATCTTTTAGGTTTCCTTGAGAATGAATTGGAAGGTGCGTGAGGCTCTTCAAGAAAATGCTTGGAGTCTAAAGATATGTCGAACCACATTGGTTACTGTTGATCACATAAGGGAGTTTTCAACCCTCTGGATGCTAGTGCATGGCGTCCATCTCGATGTGCATGCCAAAGATGAGATTTTTTGGGAACACCCGACTTGTGGGGACTACTCGGCGGCATCCGCCTACAAGGCACAGTTTCTAGGCATGAGATACTCGCCTATGGAGCAAATGGTATTGAAGATTTGGGCTCCGCCCAAGGTGAAGTTCTACCCATGGCTAGCATTGCAGAACCGGATTTGGACCGCCGACAGATTGACCAAGTGATGGTGGTAGAATTGTGGTCTATGCCCCCTTTGCAAGAGAAAGCAAAAGTCGGGGTACCTATTCTTCAAATGTCACTTCACCGTTAGACTTTGGAACCTGATGTCCCAAAAGCTCGGGCTCACCGACAAGGATACTTCTAATTTGCCATCGGATGGTTCGGTCATGGAGTGGTGGGCCAAAAGGACAGGCGTCATCACCACAAACAAGAAGGCCATGGCTTCTCTAACGATCGATCGTCTGTCCTGCACTATTTGGAACAAAAGAAATGCGAGGGTCTTCCTTCAGGAGAGTGCGCCACCAACAATTTTGCTCAACAACATCATAATAGAGGCTAAACGTTGGAACACAATGATAGCAAGGAAGCTAGGGGAAACAGTAATTCGTGAGTGATTGCCATGAGGTGTCCGTTTCAAAAAAAAAAAATACATCTTGCTATTTAGAGTTCTCACCAAGCACGTCACCAGACTGGAAGCGCTTTCCGTTCGTCCAGCCGGAGATATCAATGGTCCACCCCTTCTTGTCAACGACTGACCACTCCTTGCCATGGACGGGGGTGGTTATGCAGCAAATAGCCAGAAGCATCACTAGAAGGGTGGGTACGAAGGTTCCCCGTGCCATCGAGGATGTTGCTAGACTTCTTCTCACTGCACAAGATCAAAAGAACATCAAATTGCAACACTAGTCGACTAGCGTTCGTCTCCTTCTCATATCATATATACAAGTATAGGCTTTTAAAAAAGTGGCCAGTTAAGATCATAGTTTTATTTTTCTCAAATATATGAAAATCTTCCTTTAAATGAGACATATCAACAAATGTGATATGAAACATTAATCGATATGCTACGAAATCCGTTAGCATGTACTCTTTGCGTTCCTAAATACAAGACCTTTTAGAGATTTTATAATGAACTAGATACGGATGTACCTACACATATTTTGAAGTATATATTCACTCATTTTGTTCCGTATATAGTCCATGATGGAATTTCTAAAAGGTCTTATATTTAGGAATGGAAGAAGTATACTCTAATCTAGTATAAGTGAATGATCGTGGATGCATTTTCTTTGCTCCTTTCAAGATTTGGCGAATGACGGGGGGACGACCCCAGGGTAGCCTCAAGCGCCCCTTTTCCCCGGCCACCTAACATGATTAAAGGGCGGGCCGCCTCCCACTGCGATCCGGCTACGCCTCGTCGGAGGTGGTCCGCCGGCTGCGCCCAGCCGGCCGGGCATTGGATACCGTCTGTGGGCGTGCGTGGCAATAGTGGCCCCCGTCTCGTCGAGGGTCGGCGCTGGTATGGCTACAGCGGAAGTGTTAGGGCCTCTGACCCTGGCGGATGGCGACCGGGCCTCCAACAGTGCCGGCACGCCTTCAACCACTCCGTTACCTGCCCCGGCGTGGCTACAGGGTGGCCGGCCGTACCGCTGACCCCGGCCGGCCGCCGCAAGACGCCGCCGCAGGGGGCGGCCCGTGCCACGATGTGATCGGCATCGGGGCCCGCCTCGCGAGTCCCGTCGGTGCCTGACGGGACCTCTCAGCCGGCGGGACCTACCGGCGACAAGACCCCATGGTCGGACCCCCGCAGCCGGCTAGAGAGGCTGCTGGCTGGGGGGCCCTTTGACCTTCTATTTGTATTGTATTCCGGGGGGTTGGCCTATAAACCCCCCCCGGGCCACCCCCGTGCAGGGGAGGATGGACAATCGACGATCAATCGGCTACTCCACATCCACTCCACACATACACACATAGAGAGGCGGAAGACCAGGCCAGCTCCTTCTTCCTCCTCGTCTCATACAGCTCAAGGAGCACCATTGTAACCCAACCGTCACCTCAACTAGACTAAGCAGGACTAGGGGTATTACCTCCCGTGGAGGGCCCCGAACCTGGGTACATCGCGTGTCAGTCACCGCTTGAGACTAATCCCGCTCCCGGAGCCCGTCGGCGTCCTTTGACCCCTCTAGATAAGCCTACCTATGGCATCTGCCGTGACGAAACCACGACAGTTGGCGCCCACCATGGGGCCGTCCGCGGCGCCGGCCAGAGTCGCGCTCCGGGCGGGACCCTTCACCACCTCCCCCGACCGCCTCGCGTCCGGACAGAACCGCGTGCTCGTGGGGCTCGCTCCAGCGAGCCTTGCGGGCGGCGCGGCCGGCATCTCTGACAAGCGCCTTGGCTGCGACCTGGCGCTCGACGTCGCCGCGCTCGCCGGATGGTTCGGCAAGCTGAGCCTCGCCGAAGAACCCGAGGCCGACGTGTACCCTAGCCAGGTGTTCGACTGCACCGACCCGCCCTCGTCCGTAGGCACGCTCGCCACGGGCGAGGCCATCGGCCCCCACACCCGCATGGGGGTGATGGTCACCGTCTCCTCCACCACTTCGGGCCGCGTGCGAGCGGCCGAGGCAGACGCAGCCACCGCTCGCGCCGGCACCTCCGACCCAGTCGCCGCCACCCTCCGGGGTCATGGTACCCCTATCGCTACGGCGGCGGACCCGGTCGCCGCTAGAGCCGAGATGGAGGCGGCCCGTTGCCTGCTGTTCGAAGATGCCCGCACCCTCGCTGCCGAGCGGCGCCGGATGAAGGCCGCGCAGCGGGAGTACAACTCCGCGTATGGTCTCACCTCGGCTGGAAGAAGTAATGTCATCTTCACTCTAGGGTTTTGTGATGAAATGAATTTGAATTCCTGGTGATCAAAATGCAGATTGAAAGTTTTGGGAAAGTCATTTCATTCCCTCTCAATAAACTTTCAAAAGTTTCAAAAAGTTTCAAATTTCACTCACTTTCAGACAATCAATCACACAACATTCAAGCAAACAATCCTACTTATTTATTTAATATAACATTCCAAAATTTAGAATTTTGGGATGTTACACTGGCCCTGAGCCCAGCCGGCGTGGTGCTGTGCGAGAATGCGGCCGCATGGTTGCAGAAATCATTGGCGGCCGTTTCCCCGTCTATGACACCCCGGCGGCCAACCTGCGCGCCGTCAAGGTTGCCTACGAGGATTTGGCGACCTTGGAGGGTGAGGAGCGGGCCACGCGAGAGCGGCACATCAAGGACCTCATCGACACCGCCAACGCACAACAGGTCGTCCTCACCCCCGGCGGGGCCGTCTCCGAGTTTCCCCGTCCCGAGGGTGAGAATGCTGGGGCCGCTGACTACCGGCCGGCTCAGCACTCCAGCGCCCCTCGTCCCTCCGGTGGGAACACCCGGGGGAGCAACCCTCAACGCACCCCATCACGCGGAAGCGAGCAGCCAGCGGTAAACAGCCGACGCAGCAGCAATCCGGCTGGCAGCCACCGCCGCGACGAAGCGCCGGCCGGCGGCAGCCGGCGCACCCGCGGGCACACTCCGCCCACGCGGCAGGAACCCGCGCGGTCTATCCCGCCGCTGTTCGCCCCGAGCTCGCCGCCCGGCTCGGGCCCCGCGTCCCCCACAGCGACAACGATGTGCGGCTCCGTCTTGACCGGCTGGCACAGTCGGCTCTCCTCGAGGAGGAGGGCTCAATTGGTCCGGCCTGCTTCGGTCCACGAATCCGCAACGAGCCTTTTCCACCCAGCTTTACGCTCCCCTGCGACACCCCGAGGTATACCGGGGCCGCCAAGCCGGAGGACTGGCTGATCGACTACACCACTGCCGTCGGCATCGCCAGGGGGAACAAGCGCGTAGCCATCCGCTACGTCCCCCTCATGCTGATTGGCTCGGCCCGCACATGTTTGAACAGCCTGGCCGCCGGCAGCGTCAACACCTGGACGGACTTCGAGGAGGCTTTCGTCCGCAACTTCACCGGCATCTACAAACGGCCCGGCCGGCCCCGCGAGCTCGCTATGTGCGTCCAGGGGCTGGACGAGCCCCTCCG
Source organism: Hordeum marinum (assembly GCA_022496015.1). Lineage (NCBI taxonomy): Eukaryota > Viridiplantae > Streptophyta > Magnoliopsida > Poales > Poaceae > Hordeum > Hordeum marinum. The sequence goes on from CM039676.1 coordinate 475,610,381, forward strand.
CGATTACCTCACGTGCTGGACCGAGCTCCGCAACTCCTGCGAAGGAGTACACGAGGTACATGTCATCCAGTACTTCATCGAGGGCTGCCACGATGGCACCCCCCTCAAGCACACGCTCCTGTGCTCCGAGCCAACCTCCCTGGCGGACCTGATGTCCAAAGCGGACAAATACGCCACGGCCGACTGCTCGATGAGGATGAAGGCCAAGGCACCGGCCAAGCCGGCTATGCCCCCCGCCGCGATGCGGGCAGCGGTCGACAACCGGCAGCCGCAAAACGGCAAGCGCAAGAACGACCAGCCCAATCCCCGCTACGAGAGCCGGCAGGTCACCTCCGTCGAGGAGGAGCAGCCGGCTGGCCAGGCCTCCGGTCAGCGCCAGCGCACCGGCAAGACTGCCTGGCAGCCCAAGCTGACTTTCGAGCAAATGCTTGACCTCCCCTACAAAAACCACTCCGGCGCCAAGCCGGCCACGCACACGCTCCGGCAGTGTAGCTTCTCGCAGCGATTGGCCCAGGGGGATGGCCTCCCGGCTCCCCCGCGCAGCAAGCCCCCGCATCGGCGCTGGCCCCGGCTCGAGCCTCGGCCCCTGGTCTGGCTCAGGCGGATTCGGGTCCAGCTCGGGGCGACTGCTGGCTACACGACCGGTTCTCCGAACACGACGACTGCTACGTCGTCTTCACCAGCGAAGAGACGGACAAGCACGCCCAGCGTCGGCTCCACCGCGAGGTGAATGCCACTATGCCCGCGACTCCTCAGTTCATGCATTGGTCCGAGAAGCCGATCACCTGGAGCTGGGCGGACCACCCGGCCGTGATGCCGAACCCCGGCAGCTACGCCGTCGTCCTCGATCCCACCATCGCCTCCGAGAAGCGCTCGTGCCGCTTCTCGCGGGTTTTGATCGATGGAGGCAGTAGCATCAACATCCTCTACCTCGACACCCTGCTCAAGCTAGGGCTTAAGGTGGAGGACCTGAAAACAAGTTGGACCGTCTTCCACGTCATCGTGCCGGGGAAGTCCTGCACCCCCGTCGGCAAGATCAAGCTCGACGTCCTCTTCGGCGATGCCGGACATGTCCGCCGCAAGCCGGTTTTGTTCGAGGTAGTGGACCTCAACATTCCCTACCATGCATTGCTCGGCAGGCCCGCCCTCGTCAAGTTCATGGCGATCCCCCACTACGCCTACCTCAAGCTCAAGATGTCGGGACCCAAGGGCATCATCACCATCGCCGGCAAGTACCAGATGTCAATGGCATGCGTGCGAGATGGCAGCCGGCTGGCCGTGGCCCTGGAGATAGCCGAAGAGAAGCGGCAGCTTGACCGGCTGGTGGCCCTCGCCTCCGCCAAGTCGGCCGTACCGGCACCTTCGTCCCAGTCGGTCGGCAAAGGCTCGTTCCAGCCGTCCAAGGACACCAGGCAGGTGCCACTCGATCCAGCCAACCCCACCCAGTGCGTGACCATCGGCTCCCGCCTCAACAACAAATAGGAAAGCAAGCTCGTCGACTTCCTCCGTGAGAATCAGAACATCTTTGCGTGGTCCCCCAAGGACATGCCAGGTGTTCCGAGGAAGTTCGCCGAGCACAAGCTACACGTTCGGCCGGATGCGAAGCTGGTCAAGCAACCCCTGCACCGTTTCTCCGAGGAGAAGCGGCGTACTATAGGAGAAGAAATTGCCCAGCTGCTCGCAGTCGGCTTCATCATGGAGGTATTTCACCTGGACTGGCTGGCCAACCCAGTCCTGGTGCTGAAGAAAAACAAGACCTGGCGCATGTGTATCGACTACACGAGCCTGAACAAGGCGTGCCCCAAGGACCCGTTCTCCCTACCGCGGATCGACCAAGTCATCGACTCCACGGCCGGCTGCGATCTGCTGTCTTTCCTGGACGCCTACTCCGGCTACCTCCAGATAAAGCTAGACCCGGCCGACCGGCTCAAGACCTCCTTCATCACCCCTTACGGGGCCTACTGCTACATCATCATGTCCTTCGGCCTGAAGAACGCATGCGCTACCTTCCAGCGCTGCATGCAGAAGTGCCTCCTGCCTCAGATAGGCAGGAACGTCCACGTCTACGTGGATGACATCGTCGTCAAATCCAAGAAGCACTTCAGCCTCCTCGACGACCTCCGGGAGATGTTCGCCAACTTGCACGAATATAAGATCAAGCTCAACCCAGAGAAGTGTGTCTTCGGTGTCCCAGCCGGCCAGCTCCTGGGTTTCTTCATGTCCGCCCACGGCATCGAAGCTAACCCCGAGAAGTTCCAGGCGATTGAGCGCATGCCCAAGCCGGTCCGCCTCCGCGACGTCCAGAAATTCACTGGCTGCCTCGCTTCCCTCAGCCGGTTCATCAGCCGGCTGGGCGAGAAGGCCTTGCCCCTCTACAGGCTCCTACGCAAGTCGGCCCTGGTCGAGCCGGGCCGAGACCCCTCAAAGAAGCCGGCCCTGGTCGACTGGTCCGACGAGGCATACGCGGCGTTCCGCGACCTCAAGCGAGCTCTCACCAGCGCGCCCATCCTGGCCACGCCGGCTGATAAGGAGCCTCTGCTCGCCTACATTGCGGCCACCACGCGCGTCGTCAGCGTCGTCCTGGTGGTGGAGCGGCCGCAGGAAGGCAAGGCACTGCCGACACAGCGCCCCGTCTACTATCTCAGCGAGGTCCTCTCTGCCTCCAAGCAGAACTACCCCCACTACCAGAAGATGTGCTACGGCATATACTTCACAGCCCAGAAGCTAAAGCAATACTTCCAGGAGCACGTCATCACCATCGTGAGCACAGTGCCGCTGGACGAAATCATGGCCGACCGGGACGCCACCGGCCGGATTGCCAAATGGGCCATCGCCCTAGCCGACTACGAAATATGGTACGAGCCACGCACCACCATCAAGTCCCAGGCAATGGCCGACTTCCTCGTCAATTGGGCCGAAACCCAGTTCGTGCCGCCTCCGCCCGACTCCACGCATTGGCGCATGCACTTCGACGGCTCGAAGATGCGGGCCGGCCTAGGAGCCGGCATCGTCCTGTCGTTCCCAGAGGGGACCAGCTCCGCTATGCCCTCCAGATCCACTTCGCCGCCTCCAACAACGTGGCCAAATACGAGGCCCTCATCCACGGCCTCCGGCTCGCCAAGGAGATCGGCATCCAACGCATCATTTGCTTCGGCGACTCGGACCTCGTGGTGCAACAGGTCTCTGGCGAGTGGGACGCCAGGGACGCCAACATGACCAGCTATCGTTTCCTCGTCCAGCAGGTCACCAGCTCCTTTGAGGGCTGCGAGTTCCACCACATCCCCCGTGCGGACAACAAGGCGGCCGACGCGCTGGCCAAGATTGGCTCCACCCGGCACGCCATCCCAGCCGGCGTCTCCCTCGAGCGGCTGATGAAGCCTTCGATCAAGACTTCTCCCGAATCGGAATCCATCTTCGTGCCAGCAGACGCGGTCACCACCCCGGCGGAGCCAGCCGCCCAACCGGCCCCGCCGGCTGCGGCAGCCCTGCATGCTCCGCCACCACCCGCCGCCAGTCCGGCGCCGTCCGCCACAGCAATCGAGCCGGCCACGCCTACGCGCGTCGGCACCGGCCTCGTCGCCATCACGACGACGGTCAACACCCCCACCGCCATCTCGCTCCCGGGGACTGGTGAGCCGGTCCCGGGGGTTAGGCTGGCCCCTGTCTCGGCTCCCTCGTGGGCCCAACCCATCTTGGTGTTCCTCCAGCGCGGCGAGCTCCCCTCTGATGAGGCCACCACAAGGCAAATTCAGCGCCGGGCCCCGGCCTATAGCATCATCAACCACGAGTTGGTTCATCGCAGCACCATCGGCGTCTTCCAACGCTGCGTCGAGCCGGAGAAAGGACATGAAATCCTCCTCGACATCCACCAGGGCGAGTGCGGGCATCATGCCGCCTCCAGGTCCTTGGTGGCCAAAGCATTCCATCACGGTTTTTACTGGCCGACTGCTCTGGAGGCGGCCAAGGAGCTGGTGGACAAGTGAGAGGGCTGCCAGCGCTTCAGCACACAAAGCCATCTTCTGGCTAGCGCCCTCCAGACCATCCCCCTTTCGTGGCCATTCACCGTCTGGGGTCTGGACATGGTGGGACCTTTCAAAACCGCACGAGGCGGCATGACACATTTGCTCGTCGCCGTCGACAAGTTTACCAAATGGATCGAGGCTCGGCCAATCAAGAAACTGGACGGCCCCACGGCCATCCGGTTCATCGAAGACATCATGGTACATTACGGCGTCCCCCACAGCGTCATCACCGACAACAGTACGAACTTTGCCAAAGGCACGCTGGTGCGTTTTTGCTCGAGGTGGGGCATCCGGCTCGACCTGGCGTCCGTCGCCCACCCGCAGTCAAACGGCCAGGTTGAGAGGGCGAATAGTCTGCTCCTGTCCGGCATCAAGCCCCGGCTCATGACACCACTAGTCCGGTTGACCGGTTGCTGGGTCGAAGAGCTGCCGGCTGTCCTTTGGATCCTCCAGACCACGCCCAACCGGTCAACCGGCTACACTCCGTTCTTTCTCGTCTACGGGTCCGAGGCGATCATCCCAACCGACATTGAATTCGATTCGCCTCGGGTCACCTTGTACACCGAGAAGGACACAAAGGAGGCAAGGGAAGACGGCGTCGACCTCCTCGACGAGGCCCGCGAGCTGGCTTTGAGCCGGGCGGCCATCTACCAGGAGAAGCTCGGGCATTATCACAGCAAGCAGATCCGTCCACTCTCCTTCCGCGAAGGAGACATGGTGCTCAGGCGGATTCAGCGAACCGCCGGTCAGCACAAGCTATCCTCCCCATGGGAGGGCCCGTTCATCGTCAGCCGCGCGCTGCGCAACAACGCGTACTATCTAATAGACGCTCAGATGCCGCAGAAACGCAAGAGAGACGCCTCCGGCGAGGAGACGGAGCGCCCATGGAACGCGGCGCTCCTCCGTCCGTTCTATTGTTGAAAACCATTATATGTATCCCCCCTCTTTTCGGCTTATAAATGCAACAGCGGCCCCCAAGCCGACGGCGGGGGCACGCCCTTTTCGATTCCTACAAAGTTCTGTTGTCTAAAAACACGCCAACCGGGTCCGGCTCCCGGGCCCGGGGGCTCGCCCGGCTGCCCACCGAGGCGGACGAATAATGTGAACAAGCAACCCTTCGCCTCCCCTCCCCTAACAAGCTAGAGTACGGCTCCCGGCTTTCCGGCTGAAGGGACCACGGGGAGGAAGGAACTTCTCACACGAAGGTCAGCCGACGCGCGTGGCAGCCGGACCGGCCCAGCCAAGCTATGTTAATCCTAGCACCACCGGCATCTGCCGGCTCAACCTAGCCCTAGCCGGTTGACTCTAGGAGCCCGCTATTTTTCCCAAAGGTGAAGCCCCGTCCCTGCCCCAGACCGGCTCCCGGTTGGCCAGCAGGCGGGGTGGAAGCCGGAAGGAATCCTGGCGCGCTAACACAAATCAAAAGGCAAAGAGTGAAAGAAGAGCCGGCGCACACGTTCTGTCCAAAATAAATGGAACGAGTTCATTACATATAAAAAGGCCCACGGCCACGAGTTCATTACATATACACCCCAGTGGGTGGAATTCCAGTCTAAAAACAGGAATGCTGGAAAGAAAAATTCTAAGCTATGGCAGCACCGGGCCGGCCTTCCTCCAAGTCCTAACGCCGATGGAGCCGGCGGTGCTCATGCCTTAGGAGCCGGCAGCGCTGGCGCCTTCGAGGCCGGCACCTCCGGGGCGGCCAAGGTAGAAGCCCCCGCAGCCGGAATCGGCCCGGACTCGGCATATTCGTCGGTGTCGGAGCCTTCATCGGCCGTCTCGACGGTGCTCCCACCCGGGTCATCCAGGGCGAGCCCGTACTGGTCCTCCGGGACCACCACGCCATCCGCCCTGCGCTCCGGGACGTACTCGTCCCACGCGGCGAAGGATGCGAGATCGCTCGCCCTCACCAGCATCTCATCGACCACCACCTCCAGCTCCGGGTCGGTGCCAGTGCGCTGGGCCATAAGCAAGCCCAAGTCCAGCTTGGGGTACGACGACTTGGCGATGCGGAGCGCCATGTCCGCGCCGGCTCGTGCCACGGAGGCCCTCTAGGCGTTCACCCGTGTCGTCCCGAACTCCAACCACCTCGACAGCCGGTTCATGGAGATCGGCTCCACCGCGTCGGGCCAGAGCGTGCGGACCGGCACCATGTCGGCCGCTTGGAGCCGCTTCAGGGCACGGACCACCTTCGACAGACACGCCTCGGCGGCGATCCCCACCTCGTCCAGGGTCCAGGGGGCCAGCGGCCCGACGGCCTCTCCTTGCGCCCACCGGGCCTCACGGTCGGCTTCGACGGCCGCCTTCGTGACCTCCCGCGTGCCAGGGAAGAGCCCTAAGAGGAGGCTGGGGGATGAGCAGGGGGAACCAGAAAACCAAGAAGGAAGAACAGGGCAGCGGAAACTTACTGTGCAGCATTTCGTCCACCTCGTGCCCCTGCTCCTGCAACCGCTCCTCCCTGGCGGACCACTCCTGGCGCCGGCGCTCGTGCTCGACCTGGGCCGCCTGCGCGTCCTCGGCCGCCTTGGCCAAGGCAGCGTCCTTGGCTTCCAGCTCCTCACGGAGCGCCTTATCCCGCCCCTCCGCCTCCCGACGGAGGGCCGCCTCCTGGTCCGCCAGCGCTCGACGATGGGCCGCCTCGCGGCCCTCCCGCTCCGCCTTCGCCCGGTCCGCCTCCCCACAGAGCCGGTCACCCTCCATCGTCAGGAGTTCCCGCTCCTCGTAAAGACTCACCACCTCGCGCTGGAGGCAGACCGTCTCGGCATGGGTGGCTGCATAAGACACGGGAGTCAGAAAGGATTCAGCCCGCCTCCGGGGCAGCCGGCCTGACTCCCGGGGGCTACACCCAGTGGGTGCGCTTGCGCGCTCCCACTAGAAGATCAAGACACTCGCAAGGGCAACATACCTTGCAGGTCCGCGGACACGATGGCAAGCCGGTTCTCAGCTCCCCAGTACAACCCCAGCAGGGTGTTGTACGCTGCCACCCGGCGGTCGTGCGCCGCCTGCAAAACAAGAGCGTTAGGCCAAACCCGCCTGCGCCTCAGCCGGCTCGAGCCTCAGGGGCTACACCCAGTGGGTGCGTCGGCGCGTCCCCACTAGAAAAGACGGAAGAATGCAATTAAAGGGAAGGAAAGAAGACTCACCGCGACTGCCCGCTCCAAACTCACCAACCGGTCACTGGCAGCCCAAGCGTCTTGCGTCGCCTGGGCGCGGGCCGCCGCAAACGCTTCCAAGGCGACGGCCACCGCCGCTCCAAGGGAGCTCGTCGGCCCGCCCGACGACAGGCTCCCGGCCACTGCCCAGGTCTGCTGCGGCCGACCCCCGTCTGCGGGTTCTTCCTTATCGGAGACCTTGACGCGACCGGCCCCTCCTGTCGCAGCCGCGAGTTCGTCCGCCCTCGACACACTTGCGACGGCCGTTTTCACGGCCATCATGGCTCCCCCCTCCGGCACCCCACCGCCGGCTGCTCCGGGCTGACTCTCCTTCAACACCGGCGCCTCCGGAGCCGGCGCCTCTAAAGCCGGCATGTCCGGTGATGGCGCCTCCGAAGCCGGTAGCTTCGGCCTTGGCCACACGTCGCCCACGATCGTCCGGGCGGCGTCACGGCCCATTGCCGCCTCACCTCCCGCGGCTGTCGCGCTCGCCTCCGCCCTTCGCTCGAAGCCACGGTGGCTCTTCGACCTTTTTTCCTGGCCGCGGGGGAAGGGCTCCCTAGCTCCGCATGCGGTCTCCCCGTTGCTTCCTTAGAGGAGGGGGAACGACTCCCACACTCCGCCAGCAGCCTTCCTGCTGGCTCCCCCTTGCCTCTTCGCCGCCTCATCCCAGGGGCGGAGCTCCTAGGCACGCCGCTCCCGCTCGGCCGCCTCGAAGTCAAGCCACGCCTGGCGCTCCCTCTCCTCTGCCGCCGTCGGCGGCGCCGCCCTCTCCGTCCCGCCACCCGGTGTCCTCCCCAGGGCGCGCACATCCCTGGTCACGAAGAAATAAGAGACTGGGGAAGGGGGGCATGTCGAACCAAGGTGGAGGATAAGACGGACTTACCCGACGACAACGGGTACCGCCCTCCTCACAGGTCCCGCCTGGGCGACCTTCTGCTTCTTGCCGTCGCCTCCGCGACTGCCGCCCGGCTGCGCGGTCGCCACACGCTTGGGCACTGCCTTGGTGGCAGCCGACCCCTTCCCCTTGTCGTCCGCATCCGGGCCTCCCCGGATGGAGCCGCCACCAGCTCGAGGTTGGCGCCTCCGCGGCGCCGTGACCTCGTCCTCCGAGGCCTCGAACTTCTTCGGGGCCCCGGCGACGCGCGTCTGGGGAGGGGACTCTCCCCTGGATTCGGCCTCATCGACCCCCTCCGTCTCCGTCTTCGCGTCGCCGGCACCAGATGCTCCGGCTCGCTCGGAGTCGGCTCCACGTCGTCGGCGTCCTCGACCTCTTTGGGGTCTGACTCCGCCGTGTCGGGGGCCGGCTCCCTGTAGTTCTGCAGTAGAGGGAAGAGCTGCGGGCGGGCCGGGCGGCACACTATCAGACCAAGGGGAGGGGTATCACCTCTAAAAAAGATGGAGGGGGGGGGGAACCAGCTTGTCACTTACCCGTGGTGTCGGGCGGCTCTGGCTGTACGGGGTTTTCCCCCATTGCCATTCTCCTTCCGCCATCTTCGCCGTTGAAATGGCGTTCACCCTCCTCGCCACATAGGCCGACTTCATCTCCTTGGTGGAGAGCCTGCAGGGGTCGTGGCGTCCTCCCATCTGGCAGATGAGGTGCGGCCGACGCTGTAGCAGCTGCACCCGGCACGCCATCATCGTGGCTAGCAAGTCCGTGGCCTTCAGCCCCTCCGACCCGGTCATCGCGAGTAGGCGGTCGCAGAGCCGGTCCGCCGTCTCGGGCACCGAAAATGCAGCCGCTCGCCAGTTTAGCATCGCGGTCGGCGGGTGGTTGGCGAAGTCGGGGAGGTTGATGTAGTCCTCCTCCGGCTTCGCGTTCTTCACGTAGAAGAATCCCCACTGCCATCGCTTCACCGACTCGTGCAGCGGGAGTTTCGAGAAGCCGGCTCCCTTGCGAATGTGGATCAGAGCGCCTCCGCAGGCGGTCATCACCATCTATTTCGTCGATGGGTCCTTCGCCGTCAGCCTCTTAAGGAAGAAGAGCCGGCACCAGAGGTCAAGCCTCGGTGCGACCCCCAAGTATCCCTCGTAGAGGGTGACGAACGCCGCCAGCTGCAGGACGGCGTTGGGGGCGAGGTGGTGCGGCTGCAGGCCGAACCGCGTCAGAAAGCCGCGGAAGAAAGCGCTCGCCGGCAGCCCGAGCCCACGGAGGAAGTGGTCGGCAAAGACGACCACTTTGCCCTCCCGCGGGGCCGGGGAGTTCTATGGCCCGGCCGGGCACGCCACCAGGTGCTCCTCCGCTGGGAGTTTGCGACGGTGGTGGAGATGCTCGATGAATGTTTCGTCCACATCACTGCCGTCCCAGGTGCCCTTGCCCACCATGGCCGCCGAGGGGGCGCGCGGTCGCGTCGATGGGCGCGGAAGTTCGGCGGCGGTCTGGGCTCTCTTCGGCGGCTCGCGGCGGCGTGACTTGTCCTCGTGCTACAGTCTTTCTTTCTCTCTCGCGCGTGCGGCGGAGGGCAGAGGGCGACGAAGGCGATGCGGCAGCAGAAGGGGGCGCGAATGGGCCGTTCTGCCTCCCCTCTCTTGACATTTATACCCCGCGCGGGCGATCCTGGGGGCCAGATTCACTGCGCATGACCCCCATGATTCCCGCAATGCGCGGGGTGGACATCGTGGCGTTCAGGAATGCCAACCATCCGCCCCGCGCCGTAAAGGATCCTTGTGCGCGGGCCGAGCTGCGGCCGCGGGGGTTCCCGCCCCGCTGCCCGGTCTCCTCCGACGCATGACACGTCTCCCCAACTAGGCAGGAAGCCCGAGGCGGCGCGCGAAGCGTCGGCCGGCTACGGAGTCGGCCATCGTTCTCCGATTCAGTTCGACTCTCCAGGCCGCATGCGACACAAGAATGATCTGCAAGCTGGCGAGGACCGCCGCAGCCCGTCGACAGGTCCTCCCTGGCTTCGGGGACTACTGACGGGGGGACGACCCCGGGGTAGCCTCAAGCGCCCCTTTTTCCCCGCCTCCTAACACGATTAAAGGGCGGGCCGCCTTCCCCTGCGATCTGGCTACGCCCCGTCGGAGGTGGTCCGCCGACTGCGCCCAGCCGGCCGGGCATTGGATACCGTCTGCGGGGCGTGCGTGGCAACAGTGGGCCCCGTCCCGTCGAGGGTCGGCGCCGGTATGGCTACAGCGGAAGCGTTAGGGCCTCTGACCCTCGCGGATGGCGAGTGGGCCTCCAACAGTGCCGGCACGCCTTCAACCACTCCGTTACCTGCCCAGCGTGGCTACTGGGTGGCTGGCCGTACCGCTGACCCCGGCCGGCCATCGAAAGATGACACCGCAAGGGGCGGCCCGTGCCACAATGTGACCGACATCGGGGCCCACCTCGCGAGTCCCGTCGGTGCCTGACGGGATCTCTCAGCCGGCGGGACCTACCGGCGACAAGACCCCACGGCCGGACCCCACAGCCGGCTAGAGAGGCTGCCGGTTGGGACCCCTTTTGACCTTCTATTTGTATTGTATTCCGGGGGGTTGGCCAATAAAACCCCCCGGGTCACCCCATGCAGGGGAGGATGGACAATTAACGATCAATCGGCTACTCCACATCCACTCCACACATACGCACGTAGAGAGGCGGAAGAGCAGGCTAGCTCCTTCTTCCTCCTCGTCTCATACAGCTCAAGGAGCACCATTGTAACCCGACCGTCACCTCAACTAGACTGAGCAGGACTAAGGGTATTACCTCCCGCGGAGGGCCCCGAACCTGGGTACATCGCGTGCCAGTCACCGCTTGTGCCTAATCCTGCTCCTGGAGCCCGCCGGCGTCCTTCGACCCCTCTCAATAAGCCTACCTATGACATCTGCCGTGACGAAACTACGACAGCGAATATCATTTCCTAATATCTGGGTCGTTGAGCAATCGTCTATGTCCTGTGCATCACGTACTACGACACCTCTGTATTGCTTTGCTTCAACGTACATTTTCGCTAATAAAGGGGCAATCACCTGTAAACATAGTTTAGAAAATCAAACCGGAAATCGAACTGGAAAGGTTATCGGTTCAGGTTTTTACCGGTCGGACCACCGGTTCACCAATTCGATTATCAGCTTTTTAAGCAATAGAATAATAAATGTTTTTTAATATATGTGTTAATATAGTGTGAAATAATGGTCAAATAAAATAATTTCCATCTAGTTGACTATGAAGTAGCATAGCTGACTTGGTTTTTGGGTCCCCGACTTGGTTTTTGGGCCGGGGACGTGCTCCGCGTACTGCTCACACGACCTGGGATCGAATCCCAGTTCTTTTAATTTATATTAAAATATTTCCTGCTTTTCCCGGTTCAATGGCCCCTTTTTTTCTCTGGTTTTTCAGAAAACCGGCCGGTTCGACCGGTTTTCTCCGGTCTAATTGTAGAACAGTCTTATTTGCTTAAAAGACCGAAGAGGCCGTCGATTCTGGTTTTTTCTGGTTCGACAGCCGGTTCGATCCGATTTTTTAAACTATGCCTGTAGAAAAACATATGTGAAGAGGAAGGCTCACACAAGCATATAAGACTGACGAGAGGCGCATGAAATCCAGGAAAAGCAGCAGCATCCCAGCCTAATGTCTCGCGGGTGTATAACCCGCGCCATGGCCGGTCTCCGTCCAGGACGTGTTAGCGTGCACATATACGTTTGTTTTCTGAACTACTTTTCGTTTCAAGGTTCAATTTGCCTCATCAATTTTACTCTGTTTGCGCACTTGCGAACTCAATTAAAAAAATAAAAAGGAAACAAATACCATACATAGATGGATAAGAGCATCTATAGCCGGACGCTTCAAACCCGTCTCAAACACTTGGACCGACAGCCTGGGCACCGATCGGTCACGAAAATGGCACGGCATGCCCGCTGTGTGAACCAACGGGCGTGGGAGGCGGCGGCAGCCCTCGCGGCAGTGGACATTTGCGAGGCGGAATTGCATTCCCCTCGCCCCGTATGGTAAACCAAGAGGGATCTATCGTTGATCTCACGTTCACCGACACCGTTCGGTTTGCGGGCTCCGATGATGAAGAGTAGGGCACGGGAGACAACGATGCCTCGAGTCCCATGAGGCAGCTCGTGTCCCATGGCCTAGTCTACCACGCCGATGACAGGACCAACACTCTAGGGAGTGCAGCCGGACGCTGGACATGGGCACAGCTGAAGCGAACGAGCTCCGCTTAAATATTCTTTTACTTTGCATCTAATTATATGGATTTGAGGTTTCTAATTTGAGATATCCGGTTGTAGAATAGACTAATTAAGGCTTGAAAGATCACTGTCTACTGCGAGCATTTAAGTGGTCAGATTTACCCAGTCCAGTTGTAGATGCTCTAAGGATAAGAGAAGGTTGGACTAACGTATATACACATGTTATGATTTAGGGACATTAACAATTCCATGTATGTTAGCTTTAACTTTACTTGGTGGTAATCATCTAAAGGAGAATAGAGAAAATTACATTAACCCTGAATTGGGGCGCAACAGACTAACCATTGAGATGCAATTGCAATGAAGAATTCTGCATATATTGCAACAGAACAGGAAGTTAGAATCTCTATACGAGAAGGAGTTCGCGGTCAACACACACGACAGAAGCATGCATGTCTAAGTATACCACATTTTTGTTGTCTCATGTCGGTAACTCGAAATAAGCATTATGTGTATGATATTTTTGTTACCAGTATGATAATCTAAAGATAAGGTTGCTCACCCAATTAGTTGACTAGCATTCAAGTCGCAAGTTTCGAACTCGCTCTCAAAAGAATCCTATTGTGCACCGAACTATGAAAATACTGAGATAATGGACTTTTTTTTGCCATACTATAATGAAGAAAGAACCCTGAATAGAAACTTAGGGAGCCTGAACATAAAACTAAAGAACGACTGCCGATTGCTCAAGAAGAATAAAAGGACCGAGGAACGGACAAACTTCAACACAAAACTTAGGGGCCCGAGAGACTCAAGAAAAAGGAACTAAGAGAGGGCCTGCTGTGTTTAGTTCTGCCGTTAAAAATACTACGACTGGAAAATAATGCAACCATAGTCAGTGAACAAACACTTAAATGATAAACTGAACAATCATACAGAGATGTAGCTCCAATGCGAAAGGACTACTGATGAGAAACAATCCTGTATTCAAAAAATCGAACTGAAACAACATGTCCACGACCAATCGCTCCTCCAAATCATCTTAACCACGTGTTGCCTTGACCAAACTAGTCACCATGTAATATCCACACTATATGTATGTACTAGTCAGTTATTTTGGAACATGATTTTAGTTGAATATCTAGAAGCAACTACGCTCAAAATGACAGCCTAAGTCAGCAGTGCAGCAGCTCAATTCGCCTAGCAAAATTTGACGCAGACAATCAGGACTGCAGAACATACACCTAGTTTCCGCTGCTAACGACACTAATGAAAACACCCAAAAAATTATGCACAACACTGAACAAATGAAAGATGGCCGCTAAAACCCACCAATAACAAATGAAGTACACAGAAATGCCACTCCGCTCGTGGGTGTAGGTGTTCCCTTCCAGGGCAGGATTTCTACTGCGGAGCGAAAACATGGGGAGGAAATCGACAGTGCCCGCTTCGCTTGCCAGGGGGTGCGCAGGGATGGGACAACTCTCTGGCCCGGCGACGGTGAGGACGGACATGGGAGGAGAAGGTCGTCATACCTGTCTCTCTCCCGCCCAGAGACCGCCGCCTCCTGTCGCTCATCAAGACCGGGTGGGTGGAGAGTGGTGACCCGTGACCCCCCAAAAAAACTTAAACCGCACCTGCTCCGTGCGACGAACGAATACTGCTGCTCCGTGTGGAACTTCATGATAACGATCCAATGGTCACAAAAATCGAGCTGAAGCCAAATGAAAATCAAGTCAACAAATCCTTAGCGAATCTGTAGATATAAAATCAGAAACGATGACTATTTGAAGATAACCGAAAATATCTCAAATCACACACATAAATCAGCTAAGGATGATGTTACAAGCAAAACATCCACTTGAAAAATAACGACTCAGTTTCACAGGTCACGTTCTGACCACGATAGGTTTCTTCTTGCATAATACGAAGTCTAAAAAAAAGATTCAGTAATTCAAAGAAACAGTGCCTAGTTAGATGCTTCTCTTTTCTACTCAAAAGCCCATTGGTTCTCCTTGCGGATCTCGGCCTCTTCCTCGGGTGTGAAGTCGTTCTTGATGTTAAAAGTCTTGCGGATCTCCTCTGGAGTCTTGCCCTTGATCATGTCGGCGACGGTCTGGCAAGTAAGGTCAAGCAATCCCTTAATGTTGAGGAAGTTTGCAGCCAGGATGAGGTCGAAGAGGGTGGCCTGGTCGACCTTGACGAACTCTGCGTCGAAGCTCTTGAGGTCCTCAGTGGTGGCGGCGGCTGCAGTAGAGGTGGAGGACCTGGCGTCGGCGGCACCAGAGTCAGCTTCATTTGGGCTGGCCTGGACGTGCTTCCTGCAGTACTCGATGACCTTTGAGAGGATCTTAGAGTCGACGTTGGGGAGCGGGATGCCGTTGTCGGCGCAGTCGTCCTCGATCATGTGGCGGATGGTCTGCGACTCCATGGCGACTGTCTCCTCTACTTCAAATTCCTCACCGTCCGAGCTCTTGAGCAGGATCATCTTCTCCTCGCCTTCCTCGGCCGCCATCGATAGGAGGACTGGGAGGCGAAACGAAACCCTAGCAAGAAGACGCGGCTGCGGAAAAGCAAACGAAAGACAGGAGCTTCTTTGCGTGTAGGGCTATCGTGTCAGGAGAATATATTGGGACGGCGAAGCGGTGTCTAGGTTAGGCCCGGGGAACGTACTCGTTTCGTATTCTCTTTTGAGGATCGTATTCGTTTCGTATTCGTTATTTTTAGCTTCCGTGGAAAGACGACTCGAGTAGGGCTCGGGAGGCCTCCTCTAGTAGTTTCCGTTTCCCTATTTTTAGCTTCATTTTTTAGTTTCCGTTTCCCTTTTTTTTATAGCTTCCTTTTTTCGTTGTTTTTTATAGCTTCCTAAATAAAGTAACTTAAGCCAAAATTATGGCTCTGGATATATAGTACATGTGAAAATAAAAATTTCACCCAAGTCCATAGAACACCTAGCACCGACTATAAACACTCGAAGGATCAGAAGGTGTGCCACCTTCATCGTCCCTCCATCACTAGTCAGGAAATTTTTGTTGTGATAGACAATAGAAAGTCACGTATGGCCATCAGAACAACAGTCATCGTCGATGAAGAGAAGCGTAGATCGAAAGGATCCAACCTCTAAACACATCGACACAGACGAACAAAGGCTAAATCCACCGAAGACAAACACCGACTGAATCAAACGAGATCGCTAGAGATAAACCTTCACATGCCCTCCGACAACCCTAGAAGCACCACCGGGACGGGAGCTATGCGAGGAAGAATCTTATTCTATCTTCAGAGCGTCGTCGCCGTCTTCCCATTCCGAGAAGGACACAAACCCTAACAAAAATCAAAAAAATCATTCAAAACGGAGCCCTCTTGGCAATAGACAATTAGCTCAATCGTGACCAATACACTGCCGAGCTGCGACGACGGAATCGTGATGGCGATGACCACCGCGGTGAGCATGAAGGGTAGCGAGAGGACGCTAGGGATCAGCGCATGCCACGACTGGCGGAGAAGTTTGAGGGCCCTCCGCGTGCTGTGGGAGCGTATGTGTCTCATGCTCCTCGTGCTGTCGCGGTCGACGACCACGCCTCCGCTCCCGGCCAGATCCATCCCAACTCCCGTGTCCGTGCAGAGGAGATCAGCCACCGACCTAGTGGTTTCGACGGTGAGGGTGTGGCAACGGTGAGCAGGGAGGAGAATAGCGGCAAAGGCGACCTAAGTTTCAGTTTTGATCTGCTCTGCTTTGTGTCTTCTTCAGGGCACATTACTGATTTTCCAAAGTTGCCCAAATTTCAGAGAACTAAATTTACCATCTCACCTAAATTTTGCAATTTAACTAAAATTGCCATATTTTAATTTACTGTTGTCCTTGTAATTAATCAATCATTTGATCAACCTATCATTTTTTATATAATATGCTTGTGTCTTCTTCAGGGCACATTACACATTTCCAAAGTTGCCATATTTTCAGAGAACTAAATTAGCCATCTCACCTAATTTGCCATGTGTTTCAGCAAACTAAATCCCAAAAAAAAAAATCCTAAATTTTCCATGTAATCATGACCTATTCCCAAGTTTGCCATGTTCCCGAACTTAAAAATACGATCTCTAATTTATGGAAAAATGTGAAAAAAATCAGTATCATCTTTGGGGATCATGATAATCATGTTTTTCTAACCATGTAAAACTTAGAAGTATTTCTAAATTTTCATATAATTTTTTGTCTCCCAAACATGGAAATTTTAGGTATTTTTGCAACACTCCCATGGCAAGCTTTATGATTTCTTTCTCACTTAACCACGACAAACTTAGTCTATGTGTCCCGCGAAAATTACTTTCTGAACAATCAAAAAGTTAGTTTATGTGCATTATTTTTAACTTCATAGTTACCATTGTAGTATACAAATAACTGCGCTCACGTTTTGCGAAAAAAAATCAATCGGGATTATTAAGAAATTCTTTTTATTTGACATAACATCCATTCATGATGACTTGTCATGGGAACTTAGGTTTTGACAATGGAAAATTTTATATTTTGGACCATGCCAAATTTATTTTTGTACCAAGCTTTTCACTTGGTGGACCATACACTAGTGTAGAAATAGCCTTTAGTCCCAGTTGGGAAGGACCTTTAGTCCCGATTCACCAACCGGGACTAATAAATAGGGACTAAAGGCCCCCACCCTTTAGTCTCGGTTGGCCACGAACCGGGACTAAATCCCCGCCATGTAGGCGGCAGCACGCGCCGGGGGAGCTGGGGACCTTTAGTCCCGGTTGGTGACACCAACCGGAACTAAAGGTCTAGGGGTTTAGGTTTTATTGTTTATTTTTCCTTTTCATTTAGTGTTTTCCATTTAATTCCTTTTCATTTAAAACATATTTTACGCTATTACATACCGTACACGTTATGCATATACAATAAAATTTATCGTAGAACCAATCATATATCATAGAATTTCTCGTACGACCATGTATATACACGCACATATATATATATATATAATTTGGTATGTACAATTTCTCCTACAATTTGCAGATCACTACATGCTGAAATGGTATTCTCCGTCGGGAGATATGATCTGCTTAAGCAAAAATCTTGCCATTTCCTCTTGAAGTGCTCATATGCCGTCCATTGGAGCCTATCCCGCATTGCCACCGTCTTTAAACAAACGAGATCAATGTAAATATATTCGTTGTATGTGTATATATTAAATCATGATAAAAATCATGAATAGTGTTTATGTACACAATGATATCTTGCATCTCTCCTCCCTTCGGTCATAAAGCGAATGTTCTCGCAAATGTAGTCTGCACATAAATTAGTCCCCTGTTTCTGCTTCAAACACATTACGAGAACATAATTCAATCAGATAATAATCAAGCATGATAATGGTTATTGGAACTAGAATTCAAAAGATGTGCAGACGTAGCTAGTAGTACTTAATTACCTTGGACCGTCGCCATCTCAGCTCTCGTTTTCATTCACCGACAATCACTTTGCTGAACTTCTTCCAAACCCTGCAGATACGTCTCCAACGTATCTATAATTTTTGCTTGTTCCATGTTGTTATATTATCATTCTTGGATGTTTTACTATAATTTTATATCATTTTTTGGGACTAACCTATTGACATAGTGCCAAAGTGCCAGTTGATGTTTTTTTGTTTTTTTTACTTTGCAGAAAATCAATACCAAACGGAGTCCAATCCCGACAAAACTTTTTGAAGATTTGTTCTCGACCAGAAGAAACCTAGTGGGGCCAAAGAAGTGTCGGAGGAGAGTGGGCCAAGGAGACCACAACCCACCAGGGCGAGCCAGGGGGGCCTCCTCGAGACCAGTCTCCACCGCCTCTGATGCCTATAAATTCCCAAATATTCCAAAAACCCTAGGGGAGTCGACGAAACACAATTCCAGTCGCTGCAAGTTTCAGAACCTCGAGATCCAATCGAAACACCATCACGGAGGGGTTCATCTTCATCATAGGTGCCTCTCCGATGATGCGTGAGTAGTCCACCATAGACCTACGGGTCCATAGGAAGTAGCTAGATGGCTTCCTCTCTCTCTCTCTCTCATGATTCTCAATACAATGGTCTCTTGCAGATCTATTTTATGTAAACTTTTGCGGTGTGTTTGTTGGGATCCGATGAACTTTGAGTTCATGATCAGTTTCTATCCATGAATATTATTTGAGTCTTCTTTGATCTCTTATATGCATGATTACTTATAGCCTCGTATTTCTTCTTCGAATCTTTGGTTTTATTAGTACAACTAGATCGATTTTTCTTGCCATGGGAAGAGGTCCTTTGTGATGGGTTCGATCTTGCAGCGTTCTTTTCCAGTGACAGAAGGGGCAGCAATACACGCATGTATCGTTGCCATTAAGGATAGCAAGATGGATTCTATTCCTACATGAATAGATCTTGTCTACATCATATCATCGTTCTTATTACATTACTTAGTTTTTCCTTGAACTTAATACACTAGATGCATGCTGGATAGCGGTAGATGTGTGGAGTAATAGTGGTAGATGCTGGCAGGAGTATGTCTACTTATCTTGGACGTGATGCCTATATAATGATCATTACCTGGGATATCGTCATGACTATTCAATTTTCTATCAATTTCCCAACGGTAATTTGTTCACCCACCGTGCACTATACTCATGAGAGAAGCCACTAGTGAATCCTACGGCCCCCGGGTCTACTTTTCCAACATATTGCTTTCAGATGTATCTTTTTGCATCTTTGTTTTTAGATCTACAAAACCAAAAACCCAAAAACGTATTGCTGCATATTTTATTTCCTCTGTTTATTTTGTGTTCTTGAGAAATATATCTCTCCTATCTATAATTACCTAATGTATCTTTTTACCGTAGAGAGATGAACAACCTCTCTTTCGTGTGAGGTTGCAAGTATTTGTTGTTTGTGTGCAGGTGCTGCTTATTGGGTCGTGGTGATCCTCCTACTGGTTCGATAACCTTGGTTTCATAACTGAGGGAAATACTTACTATCGTTGTGCTGCATCATCCCTTCCTGTTTGGGGAAATATCGATGCAGTCTCAAGCCACGCCAAAGGAATTTATGGCGCTGTTGTCGTGGAGGAAGTGGTCTCTTATATGTGCCTATCGTAGGCGCCGAGGGGACTCCATCATCATCTACCAGGTTCCTAATCACAAATCTGATCTCCTTGCAATTACATTATTTGCCATTTACCTCTCGTTTTCCTCTCCCCTAGTTCACCAATTTGCCATTTTATTCGCCCTCTTTTTCATTTGCCTTTTTATTGCCGGATCTCTTCGTTGCTTGCAATCTTGTTTGTGTAGGCATGATGCCCCAATGGAAGTACTATGATGTTTCTTACCCCAATATTTTGCTTGAAATTGAGAAAAGTACTAAGGAATATATGACTATGCAATTTGAGCATAATAAGTACTTTACCGATGAGCTTAGAGAACACTATACCGTGCTAGATGCCATGAAGAAACAACTTCATGATATCAGTAGAGAAGTTTGCAATCCTCAATCAAAATATGCTCATGCTAAAAAACTTCTTGGTAAAATCTCCGACGTGCAAACCAAATGGATAAATCAAATGGCCACCAAACCAATCTCTCTAGAGGATAAAAAGACGAAGATCTTAAAGTGATTGGTGTTTATTATATTGATTCCTTGTTTAGTAATGTTAAGAGCTATAATGAAGGAACTGAAGTAGAGTCAACTTTTGCTAGAAGGCATCCCAATAATTTGAAGGGTGAAAATCTTGTTGAAAATTTTGATAACAAGAAGGTTTGAAGAGGTCAAAACTTTAACTAGTGATGTGCACACTATTTTGGATTGCAAAGACTTTAACTATGATAGTTGCTATTTGATTGAATGTATTTGTTTGCTGAAATCCATGTTGTAATCACCCCATGCTTATGAGCAACAGAAAGTTTTTATTAAACATATCGTTGATGCCATGATGAAATATTTTGAAGAAAAGTTGGAGTTAAAGATTTCTATTCCTAGAAGTTTACATGATGAGTGGGAACCTACCATTAAGGTCAAGATTAAAAATTATGAGTTCTTTAATTTGTTTCATTTGGGTGCTAGTGTTTCCACGATTCCGATATCTCTATGTGATGTGCTTGGTCTCACCAATATTGAAGAATGTTCTCTTAATTTGCATTTGGTAGATTCTACTATTAAAAAGCCTTTGGGAAGAATTAATCATGTTCTTATTCTTGCAAATAGGAATTGTGTTTCCGTTTATTTTATTCTTGACATTGATTGCAATCCGTCTTGTCCCACCATACTTGGTAGCCCGTTTTTACGCACAATAGGTGTCGTGATTGATATGAAAGAAGGCAATATTAAGTTTCAGTTTAATCTTAGAAAGGGTATAGAACACTTTCTTAGAACAATAATTAAGCCACCATATGAATCAATCATGAGGGCCTTCTATGGAGAAAAAAACCAAAGATGACAATACTTGAATCTATGCGTTATGCCTAGCTAGGGGCATAAAACGATAGCGCTTGTTGGGAGGCAACAAAATGAATAAATAAATTTTTGCTTTTTACTTCCTATTTTTGAGTGTTGACACAATTATGACTCTGTTATGATTGTGTTTTTAATGTTTTATTTAGTGTTTGTGCCAAGTAATGCCTTTAGGATGATCCATAAGATGAGTAGAAACAATGCTGAATCTAAAACGGAAACTTTGTTCCTAGTGCACGAATTTTCATTTTTTTACCGGAACGTGATATTGAGCTGAAATTTTAACACAGTATTGATATACAAATTCTTTATATTTTCATAATTTTTCATAATTTTTAGATTTCCAGAAGTATGGGTAGAGTACAGATTACTACAAACTGTTTTGTCTAAAACAGATTGTGTCTTCGTTGCATTGTGTGCTTGTTTTGATGAATCTATGGATTGTATCGGGGATATAAGTCATGGTAAAGTTAGAATACAGTATATATAATTCAATAATAAAATATGAATGATTTACAACAGTACCTAAAGTGGTAATTGGCTTTATTATATCAATGGATCTCACGAGAATTTTGTCAAGTTTTGTGTGATTGAAGTTTCCAAGTTTTGGGTGAGATCACGATGGATGAAGGAATAAGGACTGATAAAAGCCTAAGCTTGGGTATGCTACTACACCCCCAAGATATATCCAAAGAGTAACAAGCAACTAAGCTTGGGGATGCCCCCGAGTGGCATCCCCTCTTTCTTCTAACGACCATCGGTATTTTACTTGGAACTATATTTTTATTCGTCACATATCATGAGTTTTGCTTGGAGCATCTTGTATCGTTGCTTGTTTTTATTGTTTATTTTTCCTTTGTATCCTTGCTGCACACATCTATTGGAGAGAGCCAAAAATATGCTATGATTTTCTAGAGTTGCTCTTTATGCTTCACTTATAACTTTTTGAGCATGTCGTGCTTTTACTTGTTTGAAGAAATGCTATCATGCTTCACTTAAATTAATTTGAGAGTTAGTAATTTTGAATAAGTCCCCTCATGCTTCACTTATATTATTTTGAGATATGAAACTTGTATGCTCATGTTCTTCACTTATATCCCTATGAGCTTGTCAAAAGCAATTGCAATATATGAAACTAGTCCAAAGTGATAGATATTCAAGAGGGATGTAATAAAAACTTTCATTTAGATCATTGGACAAATTAAACTTGATTATTTGTAATAGTTTTGAAATATGATGATAGTAAAATGTGAGTCATGTTAGTGAGTAATTATGCTTTAGTAGGAATATTGATGTTAAGGTTTGTGATTCCCTATGCATGCACAAAAGTCAATAGTTATGCAATGAAGTTACATCCTACTTATGGTGCATTATTCGGTGTTAGTTATGCTCAATTGTCACTTATGTTAATTTTCATTTCTTGGTTTGGTTGCTTCCCAATATATTTGCTAGCCTCCCTTTGTACTAAGTAGAAATACTACTTGTGCATCCAAAGCCCTTAAACCAAGTTTTGCCTTATGAGTCCACCATACCTACCTATATGCGGTATTTCCGTGCCATTCTAAGCAAATTTGTATGTACCATCTCTAAATTTTAAAAATAATTTTCTCTTTTGTGGGCTTGTGCCACTCATGAAACGATGGGTAGTGTCCAATATTTTTTCATGCTAGATGTGTTATTCTCTAGATGACTGTTTATTCACTTGTCATTGCACAATAATGCGGCGGTAATAGGGATGCCCATTCCCTAAATGAAAAAGAAAAAATATTTACTTTATGTTGTCAAATAATAAGTTCCTTGGAAAGTGTTGGTATGGAAGGCAACCATGGATACGGCCCGTCATGGAAAGTGAAAGTATGGTGGAAAAAGGAATAAACTTTATTTTTTGTTTGCGAACCGCCTATGATATATCTAGCATGGAAAGTATTGTGAGATACTTTGTCGTTATCGTTGACAGGAAAAGCATGCCACCCAAAATATTTTTCTCTCAATTTAAACCTTGAGATCTGGCACCTCTACAAATCCCTACTTCCCTATGCGAAAGGCCTATCTTTTTAGTTTATGCAATTTTTATTTTGACTTTGAGTCTCCATCTTCTCTTATAAGCACCAACTAGGGGGCACTATGATCATACTTGAGCATTGGATATAGCTAATATTTGAGTGTGTTTTTGATACGACTCCAAAGTATCTACTTTTCCTCACACTTTGGCTTTTGTTTTGGACTCTAATTTGCATGGTTTGAATGAAACTAACCCGGACTGACGTTGTTTTCCATAAGCACGTATGACTATATACGTAATACATGCCTACATTACATTAACGAACTGGAGTTAGTTCTGTGTCGCCCTAGGTTATGATTGCTATATTATGAATATCATCCAAAAAATACTCCGATCCAATGCCTACTACCATTCCACAGATATCACATTGTCACCACAATGGCAAGTTGATCACCAAAACATACATCAAGTTGATCAATAGAACATCCCATTGTCACCACAGATATCCCATCGCAAGACAAACATCAAGTGTTCTCAAATCCTTAAAGATTCAATCCGATAAGAAAACTTCAAGGGAAAACTCAATTCATCACAAGACAGAGAGGGGAAAACTCCATATGATTCATCTATATCAATAAAGCTCGCGATACATCAAGATCGTGTCATCTCAAGAACACGAGAGAGAGAGAGAGAGATCAAACACGTAGCTACTGGTACATACCCTCAGCCCCGAGGGTGAACTACTCCCTCCTCAGCATGGAGCACGCCGAGATGATGAAGATGGCCTTCGGTGATGGTTTCCCCCTCCAACGGGGTGCCGGAATGGGCTCCCGATTGGTTTTTCGTCGCTCTGGAGACTTGCGGCGACGGAACTCCCAATCTAGGTTTCTTTCTGGGGATTTTAGTATTTATAGGAATTTTTGGCGTCGGTCCCACGTCCAGAAGGTTCCCGAGGAAGTCACGAGCCAGGGGGTGCGCCCTAGGGGGGCCGCGCCCCTATGGCTTGTTGCTTGTGGCTTCCTCGGCCTTCCTCTCCGGTGACTCTTTGCTCCAGTATTTTTATATTTTCCAAAAATATTCTCTGTAAATTTTCAGCTCATTCTGAGAACTTTTATTTCTGCACAAAAACAACACCACGGTAGTTCTGCTGAAAACATCATCAGTCCGGGTTAGTTCTAATAAAATCATACCAAAATTATATAGAATTATCGTAAACATGGCATGAATACTACATAAATTATAGATACGTTGGAGACGTATCAGCATCCCCATGCTTAATTCCTGCTCATCATCGAGTAGGTAAATGACAAGAGAAATAATTTGTGAAGTGTGAATGCTACCCAACATGTTCATCATATTCTTTTCTTCTTTGTATAGCATGGACATTTGGACTTGTAAATTATTCAAAGCAATAGTCTAGTTTTAACATAATGACTTCAAAACTCAAGCATATCAACAAGCGACCATGTCTTTCAAAATATCAACACTAAAGAAAGTTATCCCTAGCCCATCATGCTCAATCGTTGATCCATTCATGAAACACACTCAAATATTAGCTATACCCAATGCTGAAGTATGATCGTAGTGCCCCCTAGTTGCTGCTTATAAGAGAAGATGGAGACTCGAAGAAAAAACAAAAATTGCATAAAGTAAGTAGATAGGCCCTTCGCAGAGGGAAGTAGGGATTTGTAGAGGTGCCAGAGCTCAAGGTTTAAATTGAGAGATACAAATTATTTTGAGTGGCATGCTTTTCATGTCAAGGAAAACGATAAAGTAGCTCACAATACTTTCCATGCTAGACATATTATAGGCGGTTCCCAAATAGAATGGTAAAGTTTTTACTGCCCCTCCACCAATCAATCACACTCCACGGGGAGCCGAATCCACAGGTACCGTCCATACAAACAACAATCCTGGGGGAGTTTTGTTTCATTATTTTTTTATTTGATTTTTGAGCATGGGACTGGGCATCTCGAATACCAACCACTTTCTTGTGAATGATAGTGCATCAACACATATCGTGAGAATAACACACCTTGCATGGAAAAAATATTGGATACTCCCCACCGTTTCATGAGCGGTATGGGGACACAAAAGAGAAAAATTATTTTGAAAATTTAGAGATGGCACATACAAATTTTCTTGGGCCGGCATGGAAATACCACATATAGGTCGGTATGGTGGACTCATAAGGCAAAACCTGGTTTAAGGATTTTGGATGCACAAGTAGTATTTCTACTTAGTACAAATGAAAGCTAGCAAATAGATTGGGAAGCAACCAAACCAAGGAACGAAAAATCACATAAGTGAGCATTGAGTCATAACTAACACCGAATAATGCGCCACAAGTAGGATATAACTTCATTGCATAACTATTGACTTTCGTGCATGCATAGGGAATCACAAACTTTAACACCAATATTCCTACTAAGCATAATTACTCACTAACATGACTCACATATTACTATCATTGACGAGGATATGTACCTAGGGTACCGTCCTAGGCAAGTCCCACATACCCTACCTAAGGACACTACATGTGAGGACTTGAAGATCAAGCATGAACTTCCGAGTGGACCCCTGGAGACGTTCAAGGCCACTCGACACATCTCCACTCAAAGACTCCTTCTCTCACTCGACAGTCGCATGTCACTCAGAAGACCTCGCTATCACTTGACGCCAGAAGACCAGGAGCCATCATCAAGAGCCCAACGGGCAGACGTTGGTTCAATGGTCATTAGTAGATTTTATTACGTACGTTACCAGTAACGACAGACTTTAACCCCACGATCGGACCCATAGATGCGAGGTAGTTATGAGAGGCAGCGAACTCTATATAAGCTTCCCCCTCCCCTCCTGCACAGGGGTTCACAACCATTGTAATCTCTATATTCCACACGACATAAGCTCCCGAGCACTAAGACGTAGGGCTGTTACCTCCACGAGAGGGGCCTGAACTCATACATCTGTGTGTACATCCTCGCCGTAGCTAGGACTCTGCCCTCTCCCTTCGTACCCCTACCATCTACTGTTAGGCTCGTTCCCACGATAGTTGGCGCCCACCGTGGGGCAGGCGTCTAAGCGACTTCCGGTGAGGTTGCATTTTTCATCCTTCGACATGTCTTCCGGTGGTGTTTTTGCTCTGGACATGAGATCCGTTTCGAAGCGCTCACCTTCATCGCCGATGATTTGGCATGGCTCCAGGAAGCGCCTCTCGATGTTGAGGTGCTCCCAGTCCGTGGGGCCACACACTTCCGCGCGAGTTCCTGTGGCGTGTTTCTACGCCAGCCGTCGACCCCTTACGCGTCGGCTCCTCTCGCTGTTAGCAGTCGCAAGTGGTCCGTCCGCTCACGACTTTAGCGTTGGGTCGAACATGCAGCGGCAAAACAAACTTCTCCGTTCATTGCAACACTCGAGCCCGTCGAGTCCCTTCATGGCGTGTTCGAGTCGGATTCTGATCCATCCGACGTGCCTTCCGAGTGTGAAAGCTGCGATCCTACAGCGGAGGTCTTGATGGCGGGCTCTCATTAGAGTTCACTACCTGGCTTTGGCCATGTAAGGCGTCAGTCTGGAGGTTCGTCGAAAGAGCAGCAGTCGCGTCACGAGGAGGAGGTTCTTCATACTCACATCATCGGCGCGACTGCCGAGGCCCAAGCTTTGGAGGCCGCGCGCATTCGTTTGGAAGAGCTCCAGGCAGAGATTGACGACCGCGCTCGCCAGCGCCCGCCACGCCCCAGTCGACGTCATCGACAACAGTTTCTGACTGGATCTCACGACGACGTTGAGGTATACCAAACTCCTGTTCTAAATGTTGCTGTTGCTGCTAGGATAGCAGATTCCATTCAACCATCCCAGTTAGAGGCTGGAAGAGGGTTGATGCAGATTAGAGCATTGTTGGATGCAGCGCAGCGTCAGAATTCAGTAGTTTCTCAGTCCCACAACAGGATACACAGTAATTCACCCAAGGCAAAGACCGTTCAGTTGGCACACAGCCCTGGATTGCCCTTGCGTCGTCAAGGCGGTGCTTTCCGTAAATGGCAAGATAGAGATCAGTTTCACCGCGAAGACCACCGTCGAGTGCCCACTCCTCCGCAGAGTGGTCCGTACGCGCCCCGGTGCCAGGACGACATGCGCTCCTTCAGTGATGAGCAGGACACGGACTTTGACGCCCGCGCCTACCTTGTCCAAAAGCAGATTGACAAGAGCAGAGCCTACAGAGAAGGACACGACAGAGATGTTCCGAGTGGAAGCTCAGTCGTGGTGTCTGGCCCCGAGTGTTTCAGCGGAGCCATACGTTTTGCAGAGATCCCCCCCAACTTCAGAATGGCGACAGGAATTGGAAAGTTTTCTAGCGAAACAAAGCCAGAGACTTGGTTAGATGATTACCGAGTGGCTGTGCAAATTGGTGGCGGAAATGACAATGTTGCAATGAAGCACCTTCCCCTGATGTTAGATGGTCCAGCTCGAGTTTGGCTAAATCGTTTGATTCCCTCCAGCATACATTGTTGGGAGGATCTTGCTCGAGTGTTTGTCTGAACCTTTGAGGGCACTTGCAAGTGCCCGGCAGGTCTGATCGACTTACAACACTGCGTCTAGAAGCCCAGTGAAACTTTAAGGGATTATATTCAGTGATGGTCCACTCTGCATCATACGATGGAGAATATGTTGGAACACCAGGCTGTTTGTGCTTTCAAGGCCGGTGTGAGATATAGAGAGCTATATCTGAAGTTTGGGCAGACGGGTGATATTTCACTCGGCAAGATGATGGAAATCGCCACTCAGTACGCAAATGGCAAAGAAGAAGACCGCCTCCGTAGCGGCAAAGGAAAGGCAGTCGTCAATGAGGCTGGCAGCGGCAACAATCGAAAATAGAAGCGGAAGGTTGAAGATCCGGTTCAGGCAGAAGCAACGACACTGCCGACTCAGTCGAAGAACAAGGGCAAAGCTAAGGCGCATTATGCCCCCAAGAAAGGGAAAGGTCAGTCAGGAACTAATATCATGGATGAGCCGTGTGTAATACACACGAGGAAAGATGCGGAAGGCAAACTGATTTTGCCCAAGCACACCACTCGACAGTCTCGGACCCTTATCCAGCAATTCAAGGGAGACCAATCGACTGATAAATCTTCTAAGAAGGGGGATGAAGATGAGGAAAAGGAAATGTTCCCGGATGTCACTGCTACACTGGTGATCTTTGCTGATGTCGAGAGCAAGAGCCGTCTGAAAGTCATCAACAGAGAAATCAACATGGTTGTACCAGACACCCCCACCTACCTCAGCTGGTCCCAATATGCTATCACATTTGACCAGACAGACCATCCTGCTCATGTGGCCACTCCCGGTCGGCAGGCTCTGGTAGTTGATCCGGTGGTGCAGGGGACTCAACTTAGAAAGGTCCTCATGGACGGCGACAGCGGCCTAAACATTCTTTATGTCGATACCCTAAAAGGGATGGGCATTCCGATGTCCCGTTTGAGAGAGAGCAGCATGCAGTTTCACGGGGTCATCCCAGGAAAGAAGGCCAAGTCACTCGGCAAGATAGCATTGGATGTGGCATTCGGAGATGACAAAAATTTCTGAAAAGAAAAGTTGACATTTGAAGTCGTGGATTTCAAGAGTGCTTACCACGCCATTTTGGGTCGACCCGCTTATGCACGTTTCATGGCCCGATCATATTATGTGTATCTCAAGTTGAAAATGCCAGGCCCTAAGGGCGTGATCATGGTCACGAGCAATCGACAGCGGGCTGAAGAATGCCTCCAGCAAGGCTCCAACATCGCCGATCAACAGATGGCCATGGTAGAGTTGGAAGAGTACAAGAAAACCGCTGACCCTGCTGATTTGCTCCGTGCAAAGAAGGCAGCTTCTGAGTCGGCATTTCAGTCGGCAGGGGAAGTGAAGAAGGTGCACATCTATCCGACGGATCCAACTGCTGCCCCGACGAATATCTCAACAACACTTCATAGTAAATAGGAAGCCGAGCTCATCCAGTTCCTTCGTGAGAACTGGGATATCTTTGCATGGAAGCTTGTTGACATGCCGGGGATTCCCAGGGAGCTGGCTAAGCACCGTCTGTGAGTGGATCCGAAAGCCAAACCCGTCATGGAGCATTTGCGTCGCTCAGGGGCAGAGAAGCACAAGGCAATCGGAGAAGAAGTGGCCCATATCTTGAAAGCCAAGTTCATTCGGGAGATTTACCACTCCGAGTGGCTCTCGAATGTTGTGCTGGTGCCAAAGAAAGATAAGTCGTTGCGCATGTGCATTGACTTCAAACATCTCAATAAGGTGTGCCCAAAAGACAATTTTCCGCTCCCCTGCATAGATAAAATTGTTGACTCGACAACGGGGTGTGAGCGTTTATCATTTTTGATTGCTTATTCTGGGTACCATCAGATCCGTCTGTATGGCCCGGACGAAATAAAGACAGCCTTCATCACCCCTTTCGGGTGTTTTTCTTACATCACCATGCCTTTTGGTCTCAAGAATGCCAGCCCTATTTTTATGCGCATGATTCAGAAATGTTTACTCGACCATATCCCTCGGAATATCGAGACGTACATGGACGATATAGTGGTCAAGTCCTGCAAAGGTTCCGAGCTGCTGGCTGACTTGGTCGAGACATTCGCCAATCTGAGGCGATTCGACATAAAGATGAATCCGGCCAAATGTACTTTCGGTGTCCCTAGCGGCAAGTTTCTCGGTTTTCTCGTTTCCGAGCAAGGAATTGATGTCACCCCTAAGAATATCAGCGTCATCACCCGTATGAAGACTCCCGTGCGAGTGCACGACGTTCAGAAGCTCACAGGTTGCTTGGCAGCATTGAGTCGATTCATTTCTCGTGTTGGTGAGAAGGCTCTGCCCTTATATTAGTTGATGAAGAAGTCCGACACGTTTGACTGGACTCCCGAAGCCGAACCAGCATTTGTTGAGCTCAAAGCCCTGCTCTCCACCCAGCCGGTGCTTGCCGCTCCCGCCAGCAAAGAGCCCTTGCTCCTTTACATTGCCGCCACAAATCAGGTCGTCAGTACAGTGCTGAATGTCGAGCGAGAAGAGGAGGGTAAAGCCAATAAAGTCCAACGGCTAGTGTATTATGTCTCGCAAGTTTTGTCCCCCTCAAAGCAAAGATATCCACACTATCAGAAGCTGCTTTATGGTATCTACCAGTCAGGGAAGAAGGTGGCGCATTATTTCCAAGACCACTCGATTTCAGTCGTCAGTGACGCTCCCTTGTCTGAAATTTTCAATAATCGATACGCATCAGGTCGAGTGGCTAAATGGGCAATCGAGCTTGGAAACTTTGACAGCAAATTCGAAGCTAAGAAAGGAATCAAGTCCCAAGCATTGGCAGATTTCATGGCCGAGTGGATTGAGCAGCAACAGCCTATCCAAGTTCACTCGGTGCATTGGACAATGTTCTTTGATGGCTCCAAAATGTTGAATGGGTTCGGTGCTGGTGTTGTCTTAATATCTCCCAGGGGTGACAAGCTCAGCTATGTCTTGCAAATTCACTTTAATTCCTCCAACAATGAGACAGAGTATGAAGCACTTTTGTATGGGTTGCGCATGGCTATCTCACTCGGCATCAAGTGCCTGATGGTTTATGGCGACTCAGATTTGGTGGTGAATCAAGTGATGAAAGAGTAGGATGTTAGAAACCCCGCTATGACTAGATACTGCAATGCAGTTCGGAAGTTGGAGAAGAAATTTGAAGGCCTAGAACTTCATCATGTTCCCTGACTAAAAAATCAAGCGGCCGATGAGCTATCCAAGATTGGTTCCACTCGATGGCCTGTCCGCAGTGGTGTGTTCTTGCAGCACTTGCACACTCCTTCGGTTAAAGAAGATCCCTTCACTGAAGAGCCCCCACAAACTTTGAGTTCCACTGACTCGACCGAAGTCGATGTCCTTGCTATGATTGACCTAGTCATGGAAATTCTGGTTATCATTCCTGACTGGACTGTGCCTTACATTGCCTATATCCTCAGACAAGAGCTCCCTGAAGATGAAGCAGAGGCTCGACAAATTGTGCGCACGTCCAAGGCTGTCACTATGATGGGAGATCAGCTATTCAGAGAGAGTGTGACTGGTGTCACCCAGTGCTGCATTTCCTCCGAGGAAGGTCGAATGATTCTAGACAAGATTCACTCGGGAACTTGCGGCCACCATGTGTCTTCAAGGACGATTGTCGCTAAAGCATACCGAGCTGGTTTTTACTGGCCACGAGCTAATGAGATGGCTAAAGACATTGTCGATCATTGCGATGGTTGCCAGTTCTATGCGAACCAATCACACAAGCTGGTGTCTGCTCTGAAGACAATTCCTCACGCCTGGCCGTCTGTGGTTTGGGGACTCAACATGGTTGGCCCCTTTCAACCCAGAAAAGGAGGATTCACTCACTTGTTGGTAGCAGTCGACAAATTCACCAAGTGGATTGAAGCCAAGCCCATCAAGAAGCTGAATTCCCATATGGTGGTCACGTTCATGAGGGAGATCATTATCCGATACGGTATTCCGCAAAGCATCATCATGGACAATGGCACTCATTTTGACTCGGAAGAATTCAGGAACTTCTGTAACTCCCAAGGCACCCGAGTGGATTATGCATCTGTTGCGCATCCTCAAACCAATGGGAAAGTCGAGCGGGCTAATGGTCTCATCCTGCAAGGTTTGAAGCCTCGTCTCATGCGTGATTTGGATCATGCCGCAGGAGCCTGGGTAACTGAGTTGCCGTCTGTTTTGTGGGGATTGAGGACAACGCCTAATCGGTCGACTGGACGAAGTCCTTTCTTCCTTGTCTATGGTGCTGAAGCCATATTGCTGAGTGACTTGTCCCATAATTCTCCTCGAGTGGAGCTATATTCTGAGGCTGAAGTTGAACAGGCCAGACAGGACGGTGTAGATCTTCTGGAGGAGGAGCGAGAGACGGCTCTGATCCGGACTACTGCCTATCAGCAAGACCTACGGCGCTTCCATGCGAAGAATGTCAAGAGTCAGGCGTTCCATGAAGGAGACTTGGTGCTCCGAGTGAATCAACACCGACCTCACAAGCTTGCTCCTGCATGGGAATGCCCTTTTGTCATCACTAAGGTGCTAAACAATGGGGCCTATCACCTGTACAATCTCATGAAGCAGATAGATGAGCCACGAGCCTAGAATGCAGATCTGCTCCGGCATTGTTATACTTGAGACAAGATTTTTCTAATGTAATAAGTATACTTCATCAATGCAATTCACATTTCTGCAATATAAATTGTTGATTCCGATCGTATAGTTACATTCTTGGAAATACTCCGAGTGATGAGCAATCCTCACACTCGGGGGCTTAGTCGCGAACATGTTTCGCCTAAGTTAAAAACCCTGTCAAGAGGATAGCAATCCATTCACTCGACAACTTAGCTGCGAATCGACATTCGCCTAAGTTCGAAAATACTCCGAGTGATAAGCAATCCTCACACTCGGGGGCTTAGTCGTGAACATGTTTCGCCTAAGTTAAAAACCCTGTCGGGTGGATAACAATCCATTCACTCGACAACTTAGCTGCGAATCGACATCCGCCCAAGTTAGAAAATATTCCGAGTGATGAGCAATCCTCACACTCAGGGGCTTAGTCGCGAACATGTTTTGCCAAAGTTAAAAACCCTGTCGGGTGGATAGAAATCCATTCACTCGACAACTTAGCTGCGGATCGACATTCGCCTAAGTTTGAAAATACTCCGAGTGATGAGCAATCCTCGCACTCGGGGGCTTAGTCGCGAACATGTTTTGCCTAAGTTAAAAACCCTGTCGGGTGTATAGCAATCCATTCATTCGACAACTTAGCTGCGGATCGACATTCGCCTAAGTTGGAAAATACTCCGAGTGATGAGCAATCCTCTCACTCGAGGGCTTAGCTGCAAAACACGTTTCACCTAAGTTAAAAACCTCGTCGGGTGGATAGTAATCCATTCACTCGACAACTTAGCTGTGAATCGACATTCACCTAAGTTCGAAAATATCCCGAGTGATGAGCAATCCTCTCACTCGGGGGCTTAGCTGCGAAACACGTTTCGCCTAAGTTAAAAACAAATGCAGTCGAACAAACGATTGAAAGCCAAAACAAAAATGAAATCCAAAGCGTAAAACCATGGATCAATGTTTCATAGAGAAGCAAATGTGCTCAGGCCTCAGGCCTGAATAAAGTTTTAAGGGATATAATTTCACTCGGCATACCGAGGCAAATTTAACTGTTTCTTCCAAAGACCAAGTTTTTTGAACGAGGGACAGACTGGCAGGCTCGACAAAAGTGTCCCAGTCGATGTTGTCGGCGATTCTGGTGGCTGCCTTGATGAAGGTTTCCATGAAGTCCTCAAACTGGAGTTTCTTCGTGTTTACCACCTAGAGCTCCTTTAGCTTCTCCTCCCTCACGTCCCTACAATGGACCCTGACAAGTGATAACGCCACGTCGGCCCTGCAGCGAGCAGTAGATTTCTTCCAAGCATGCATTTGACTGGGAAGTTCATTTAGGCGAGCCATTATAGAGTTGATGTCGAGCTGAAGAGTGTCCTCGGGCCATAGCTCCTTGTCGATTCTTTCCATTGCAGATTTTAGTCGAGCAATGTAGGCCTGGACGCCTTGGAGCCGAAAGTTGAGTCACAACATATTCATCGCTACCGCATCGGCAACTGGTGACTTGGTGGGGTCAAGATTGGGCTCAACCTCTTCTGTTTCCTTCTCAAAGTCCTGGCAGAATTCTGTTGAAGATTAGGGAATAGGAAGAGAATCGGTGAACTGCAACCCTCGAAACTTTTACAAATATCAGTCGACAAGAAACACTCACCGTCGAGCAGAAGATACATCTTCCTCGAGAATTCACCCAAATGCTTCTCCAAGCCATTGCTCCTCTTGGTCAGTTGCTCGGCCTTCTTGACAAGGTCCGCATGCTCCTGCTTCAGCTTGGTGTTCTCCTCCTCCAGCTTCTTGGCAGCCGCCAGCTTCCGATCCGTAGCTTCAGTCTTGTCCTTGGCCACTCGTTGAGCGTTAGCAAGATCCTTGTCCTTCTCCTCCAGCGCCTTCTTCATGGAATCTAAAGAAACAACATTGTTGAGTCGCGCTCGGAGTCGACGGTTTTCATTGCGTACGTCTGTTTGAGTGAGAGCACTCGGTTCAAAACATGAAGAGTGAAGAGGAGAATGCAGAAAGTCAGCAGTAATTACCTCCCAAAGACTTCATCTCAGCACACGCTCGCTCGAGAGCGTTGTTGGAGACCGCAAGATCCACTTGCAGCCGGTTCCTTTGATCCTCCACGTCCTTATACTGCGTCCCCAGTTTGCAAGCCCTTTGGAGCCAGCAAAAGACAGAAATTCAATCGGCTGCAAGCTCTGGTTCTCGACATGTTGAGTGGCTCTGGTTCTCCACGCGCCATAAACAAATTAAAAGCTATCTCTATTAAGACCCCTGCCGATGCAAGCACACGACAGCAGTCTCGGGGACTACACCCAGTGGGTGCGCTAAGAGTGCCCCCACTGAGACGGTTAACTCTCGATCCATCGAGTAACTCGTCAAAAAAAAATTCACCCGACATGTCGAGTAGCCCTAGTACCACGCGTACGATAAGTTTTCAAGCCTACTGTTTATTGTCTGCGATGAATAGTGGCCTCGGGGACTACACCCAGTTGGTGCACTTAGCATGCCCCCACTGGTTATTAAAACAATCGACAAGGTCAGCCCTGTCAGGACACTCGACCCGTCAAGTGACGCACTTCCCTACTCTGTGAAGTTCAATCTATCCTTATGCAGCGTCATATCATGGTTTGTCAATAATATCCATGAAACCTGCAAGGTAGCTACGGAGTGGTGTGATCCAAGGCGAAAAGTATGCTGTATACAATAAACTCTAAGACCCCCGCCGGTGCAAACACTCGACAGCGGTCTCGGGGACTACACCCAGTGGGTGCACTTATCGTGCCCCCACTAGATCTGCCGATTCTCGATCAGTCGAGAGGCGGAAACATCCATCATGGGAATATACATCACTCTGAGAAGTGCAGTCTATCCTTATGCAGCGTCATATCATAGTTTGCTAATAATATCCATGAAACCTATAGAGTAACTGCAGCGTGGTGAGTTCGACAAGTTCTAAGACCCCTGCTGATGCAAGCACTTGACAGCGGTCTCGGGGACTACACCCAGTGGGTGCACTAAGAGCGCCCCCACTGAGACGGTTAACTCTCGATCCGTCAAGTAACTCGTCAGAAAAAATATACACTCGACATGTCGAGTGGCCCTAGTACAACGCATACTATCAATCCCAATCCTACTCGACTACGATCCGATCTATTCGAGTGGAGAAAGTTCAAACATTCTACAGCAATCACCCACTGGGTGTACAGTAGCCAAGAGAAGACAGGAATTCAATCGGAAATGTACTTACAATCAAACTTACTCGGACATTGGTGCGGAGGGCTACGCTGACGTCGTAAGACAGCTTGCTGGCCTCGTACGCCTCCTTGGTTCTCAGCATGATCTGCTCTGCCTAGATCATGGCCTGCTTTGCAGCTCCGGCCTGGTCTTCCGGAACGCGATTCAGAGTGAAGATCGTCACAGGCGGGACCGACGTGGTTGCTGGGGCAGCTGAGGCAGTCTGAGTGGGTCCAATTGGAGTTGACGTCACAACGGTCAAGATAGCTGGAGGAGCATGTGACAGAGGTGCTGCAGGTTCAGCTTTGAGTTGTGTCGAGTCACCTATCCCCTGGGAGGACTCCGTAGTCGAGTGCCGAGGCGCCTGCGCTGATGAAGCTCTTCGGATGCGAGTGCGCGAAGTGTCCAGGTGCTCCTCGTCATCTTCCACCTGAATGACTTCTGTAACAACAATTGACAATGTTGACATTTGCATGTGTCGAGTCCCGTTCAGATAAATCAACAACTTACTAACCTCTATGAGAGGTGGCTGCATCAGTAGTGTCAACATCCATTGCCTCCCCACCATCCCGATGAGGCGAGGTCACAGACGTAGCAGCTCTGACAGATTGAACAACATTCGGTCAGATACAACTCAAGACTTTAGTCAACAGAAAGAATTCAGAAATAAATACTTACGTGGAGACGATAGGTACAGCCATCCTCATGCGAGGCAGAGCATTGCGAGGTTTGGTGGTGGCCGTCTTGGGTTGCTTGGCCAGTCTTTCACTCGACTCAACAGTCAAAGGGCGACTTCGCTTCGGGTTCTTCTCGCTAGGGCCCGGAGACCTATCCTTAGCAGCTGCCGGATCTTGGTGGGCCTTGGTGTGGCCTTCGCGCCGAGGAGGTGACTCGACTTATTATTCTTCGCCGGAGTCTTCATATTCATCCTTAGTGTCAGAGAGACCATCGTCGTCCACGCTACCACCCTCGCTCACGACGCCATCTTCTACATGGTTCCCGTTGGGAACGGGCGAGTGCATGTTCGTCCACTCCTACATGATTCAAGCGAGGGAGTAAGTCTACAAGCCAATGTATCACTCGATAGTATAAATACATCAGTCGACGCCACACAACTTACCAGGTTCTTCGGCGGGTTTTCGACCGAGGAAGGCCGGATCCTCTTGGCTCCCAAAGGATTGTCGCAAGCTCTAGTGATGCTATGAAGCCACTGCTCAACAGTTTTCTATGGAACCTCTTCTGGATGTGTCCTGGTTGAGTCCTCAGGGCCTGCGTATTGCCACATGGTGTGGTCTCTGGCTTTGAGCGGCTGAATACGTCGACCAAGAAACATCTCCAACAAATCCATGCATGTCACTCCACCCCGGATCAGTTGCACCACTGCTTCAACTAAGATACCCACTTGGACAAGCTCCTCTTCGGTCACCCTCAGAGATTTGGGAACAGCTAGGCGGTCAGGTGTATAAGGGGGAAGGCCAGTCGACATATTGGGTGATGTTGCGTCTTTCCAGTAGAACCAGGTCAACTACTAGCCTCTGACGGACTCGGCAAAAGTCATGGTAGGGAAGGGATTACGGGATCTTTTCTGAACCCCTAAACCTCCACACAACTGGAGCACGTGAGTTTTCCCATCAGTAGGGAGAGCTTTCTTCATGGTCTGGGATCTGACCGTAAAGAGGTGCTTGAACAACCCCCAATGGGGAGAGCAACCCAGAAAACACTCGCACAAAGTGACGAATGCAGACAAGTATGCAATAGTATTCGGCGAGAGGTGATACAGTTGGGCGCCGAAAAAAAATTCAAGAATCCCCTAAAGAACGGGTGGGGTGGCATGGAGAAACCTCTTTCAACATGGGAGAGAAGGAGACTCCGCTCTCCGTCGCGTGGCTCCGGCTCGCGCTCTTCCCCCGGCAACCTCCAGGCGCCGTCCGCCACGAGCCCATCGGTGACAAGGCCCTCCATGTCCTCGTGAGTGACTATAGAGGGGAGAAAATCCCCCTGCATCCATCCCACCGGTGCGGTGAACCAAGCGGTTAAGGACTTCTTGCACTTGAGCTTCGTCGCGCCCTTCTTCACCCGCTCCAGCTTCTTCTTCTTCATCATGGCGGCTCTCGTTGAGGAGGAACAAAGCGTGGCGATTGGAGCAGAGGAGGCGGAGGAAAAGAGAGGAAGAACGGGAGGAAATACTGTGCGAACCGCGGAGCGGGAGGCTTTATACTCTGCCGAGTGTCTCACTGACCAGTGGGCCCGCGAGATTACCGCACACGCCAACCGCTGACAGCGCCCAGTACGTGGCGATATGACTGGCGCGAGAATCGAGGCGTAATGCCTCCACTTTCCCTAATCATGGCGTCATCATCGCACGCGCTTCCCAAATTTTCGTATCCCGGAAAATCCGGGTCTGTCAGACCGACCCGCTGCCTCCCAAGTTACTTTCAGTTCACTCAGAGCAAAATAGATACTGAACATCCACTTGAGCACTTTTAAGGTTGAATGGATCCGGGCGAACGGAGAAGAATTCAATCGGCGCAAGTTTCGTTGAAGCCCGAATATCATTCGGAAGATTTTACCTGTCGATCCTGAATGAACGCTAACACTCAGAGTTCAGTCGACGCAAGTTTCATAGAAACCCCAAATATCATTTGAAGGATTTGAGGCACTAACTCAAGGATGACGTTGATACCTCCTTTCACCACTCAAACCCCGATCCATTCGGGGGCTAATGACGAGGATATGTACCTAGGGTAGGGTCCTAGGCAAGGCCCACATACCCTACCTAAGGACACTACATGGGAGGACTTGAAGATCAAGCATTAACTTCCGAGTGGTCCCCTTGAGACGTTCAAGGCCACTCGACAGATATCCACTTGGAGACTCCTTCTTTCACTCAGCAGTCGCGTGTCACTCGGAAGACCTCGCTGTCAGTCGACGCCAGAAGACCAGGAGCCATCATCAAGAGCCCAACAGGCAGACGTTGGTTCAATGGTCATTAGTAGCTTTTATTACGTACGTTACCAGTAACGGCAGATTTTAACCCCACGATCGGACCCTTAGATGCGGGGTAGTTATGAGGGGCAGCGAACTCTATATAAGCCGCCCCCTCCCCTCCTGCACAGGGGTTCACAACCATTGTAATATCTATATTCCACACAACATAAGCTCCCGAGCACTGAGACGTAGGGTTGTTACCACCACGAGAGGGGCCTGAACTCATACATCTGTGTGTACATCCTCACCATAGCTAGGACTCTGCCCTCTCCCTTCGTACCCCTACCATCTATTGTTAGGCTCGTTCCCACGACAATCATCATGTTTCAAAACTATTACAAAGAATCAATTTTAATTTGTCCAATGATCTTCATGAAATTTTTATTATATATCCTCCTTGGATATATATCACTTTGGTACTAGTTTTGTATATTGCCATTGATTTTTGGCTAGCTCAAACAAATTTAAATGAAGCACATGAGAAATGATAAGCTACTCTCAAAACATATAAGTGAAGATTAATGAGTAGTCAAACAATTAAGAAGCTATGTGAAGACTCTCTCTCCCTCAATAAATATTTTCATATATGAGTATTTTATTTAACAGCAAGCAAAAGAAAAAATAGCAATCCAAGAATAGCACGCATCATGCGAACAAATAAAAATTTAGGCTCAACATAGGCTAAAAGATAATTGTTGATGAAGAGAGATGGGATGCGTAGCATCCCCAAGCTTAGATGCTTGAGACTTCTTGAAATATTTACTTGGGGTGCCTTGGGCATATCCAATCTTGAACTTTTGTATCTCGTTCAATCCTCTCATATCCCGGTTTCACCTATTCTCAAAAACATCTTCCACACAAAACTTGAATTGAACTCGTGAGATAGGTTAGTACACATAAGAATAAATCAACACCTCATGTACTGCCAATACAAGGTGCATAATAATTTTCAAACATTAGGTACTATATATTATCGTTTCCACAATTTATATCTACCAATATAGGCTATGGAAACTATAGGATAAGTAGATAACAAAACTATGACAACATTCTGCCCAAACAGAATAGTCTATAGAAATTTATGAAAACAGTGTAATTATGTAACTCAAAAATTTATAAATATTTAGGAAGTGCTATAAAATTCATATGAAAACAGTGTGTAAAAATTTGAATGCGAGCACTCATCAAAACATGCAATGCGAGCATCCTAAGGAAATTCTT
The DNA here is from genome assembly GCA_022496015.1 of Hordeum marinum. Lineage (NCBI taxonomy): Eukaryota > Viridiplantae > Streptophyta > Magnoliopsida > Poales > Poaceae > Hordeum > Hordeum marinum. The sequence goes on from CM039676.1 coordinate 475,649,751, forward strand.
GGAACTTTTTACTGAAAAACAAGATTATAAATACCTCCTAACAGAAAACAACAAAATAAAATGATGCTCCAAGCAAAAATCATATTATGTGACGAATAAAAATATAGCTCCAAGTAAGATATACCGATAGTGTTGAAGACGAAAGAGGGGATGCCTTCCAGGCCATCCCCAAACTTAGGCGCTTGAGTCTTCCTTGGATATTAACTTGGGGGTGCCTTGGGCATCCCTAAGATTAGGTTCTTGTCACTCCTTATTCTCCTCATATCGGTGTCTCACCCACAACTTGAAAACTTCAATCACACAAAACTTAACATAACTTAGTGAGAAGGGTTAGTGTAATAAAGATAGATCATTTACTTAGGTACTTTCAAGACAAGATTCATAATTGTTCCCAAATGATACCTACTGTATTCTATAATTACCATAATTTATATCACTGAATATAAGATATGGGAACACTAAAACAAGCAAACTATGCATGCAAAACAGAATCTGTCTAAAACAGAACAGTCTGTGAAGATCTGTAGTGTAACCATACTTCCCTGTCCCTAAAAATTCTGAAAAATTAGTAAACCCTGAAGAAATTATATATAAAGACTTTGTAAAAATTTAAGATCATTATCACTCTCCAGTAAAAAATGAAAATTACTGTAATGGAGTCAAAAGTTTCTATTTTGGTTCAGCATCAATTATACTCATCTTGTGAGTCATCCCAAAGGCTTTACTTGGCACTTTATTGAAATAAAAGATACCTAACATGACTACTGCAGTAGCTTAATAATGTGAACACATCAAAATAGAAAGTAAAAGTGTTGGGTTGTCTCCCAACAAGAGCTTTTCTTTAATGCCTTTTAGCTAGGCATGATGATTTCAATGATGGTCGTATAGGAATAGTATTTGAAACATGCAAGAGAGCATCATGAATCTCATGACAAGCATATTTAAGTCTAACCCACTTCCTATGCACAGGGATTTGGTGAGAAAATAATTTATGGTCACAAGAATCATCTAGCATAGGAAGGCAAAACACGCATAACCTCAAAACTTTGAACACATAGGGAGGAAACTTGATATTATTGCAATTCCTACAAGCGTATGTTCCTCCATCATAATAATTTTCAGTAGCATCACGAAGAAATTCCACAATATAACCAGCACATAAATCATTATTTTGATGATGCACAAGCATAGAAATTTTTTCACTCTCCACATAAGCAATTTTCTTCCCATTCAAAATAGTGGGAGCAAACTCAACAAAATAACTATCATGACATACTTGATTGACATAACCACTTTGAATATTAAAATCATGATGACAAGTATCATGGTTACCATTACTCTTTATAGCGTAAGTGGCATCACAATAATATAGCATCCCCAAAACATGAGGGGCTAAAAATATCATCCACATCAAACATAGCATCCCCAAGCTTGTGGATTTGCATATCATAGCATCATGAATATTCAGAGAATTCATACTAACAATATCACTATCATGATCATCACTCAAATATTTGGTGCCAAACATTTTAATAACTTCTTCTTCTAACACTTGACCACAATTTTCCTTTCCATCATTTTCACGAAAGACATTCAAAAGATGAAGCATATGAGGCAACCTCAATTCCATTTTTTGTAGTTTTATTTTATAAAGCCAAACTAGTGAAAAACAAGAAACTAAAAGATTCAATTGCAAGATCTAAATATATACCTTGAAGCACTCACCTCCTTGGCAACGGCACCAGAAAATAGCTTGATGTCTACTACACAACCTTCTTCTTGTAGACTCGTGTTGGGCCTCCAAGCACAGAGTTTTGTAGGACAGTAGCAGTTTTCCCTCAAGTGGGTGACCTAAGGTTTATCAATCCGTGGGAGGTATAGGATGAAGATGGTCTCTCTCAAACTATCCTGCAATCAAATACAAGAAATTCTTGTGTCCCCAACACACCCAATACAATTGCAAATTTTATAGATGCACTAATTCGGCGAAGAGATGGTGATACAAGTGCAAAATGGATGGTAGACAAAAGTTTTTGTAATCTAAAAATATAAAAATAGCAAGGTCGCAAGTAACAAAAGTGAGCACAAACGGTATTGCAATGCTTAGAAACAAGGCCTAGGGTTCATACTTTCACTAGTGCAAGTTCTCTCAACAATACTAACATAGTTGAATCATATGTAAATCCCTCACATGCGACAAAGAGTTCACTCCAAAGTCACAAATAGCGGAGAACAGACATAGAAATTATTGTAGGGTACGAAACCACCTCAAAGTTATCTTTTCTGATAAATCTTATGAGCTATCCCTATAAGTGTCAAGAACAGCCCTAGAGTTCGTACTAAGATAACACCTTAAGATACACATCAACCAAAACCCTAATGTCACCTAGATACTCCAATGTCACCACAAGTACCCGTGGGCTTGATTATACGATATTCAATCCAACACAAAGAAATTCAAACAGTGCCCCAAAGTTTCTATCGGAGAGTCAAGACGAAAACATGTGACAACCCCTATGCATAGATTCTGAAGGTCACGGAACCCGCAAGTTGATCACAAAAACATACATCAAGTAGATCAATAGAACATCCCATTGTCACCACTGATATCCCATTGCAAGACACACATCAAGTGCTCTAAAATCCTTAAAGATTCAATCCGATAAGAAAACTTCAAAGGGAAAACTCAATTCATCACAAGATAGAGAGGGGGAAACTCCATATGATTCATCTATATCAAAAATGCTCGCGATACATCAAGATTGTGTCATCTCAAGCACACGAGAGAGAGAGAGAGAGATCAAACACATAGATACTGGTACATACCCTCAGCCCCGAGGGTGAACTACTCCCTCCTCATCATGGAGACCATCAAGATGATGAAGATGTCCTTCGGTGATGGTTTCCCCCTCTGACATGGTGTCGGAACAGGATCCCGATTGGTTTTTTGTGGCTCTGGAGACTTGCGGCGGCGGAAATCTCGATATAGGTTTCTTTCTGGGGGTTTTAGTATTTATAGGAATTTTTGGCGTCGGTCCAATGTCCAGAAGGTTCCCAAGGAAGTCAGAAGCTAGGGGGCGCGCCCTAGGGGGAGCCCTTGTGGCTTGGGGCTTCCTCAGCCTTTGCCTCCGGTGACTCTTTGCTCCAGTATTTTTTATATTTTCCAAAAATATTCTCCGTATATTTTCAGCTCAGTTCGAGGACTTTTATTTCTGCACAAAAGCAACACCATGGTAGTTCTGCCTAAAACAGCGTCAGTCCGGGTTAGTTCTAATAAAATGGTACCAAAATCATATAGAATTGTCATAAACATGGCATGAATACTTCATAAATTATAAATACGTTGGAGAGTATCAATCCCTTAGTTTCCTTATGGACCCTGCTGCCACGGGAGGGTAGGACAAACGATTTCATGCAAGTTCTTTTCCATAAGCACGTATGACTATATACGGAATACATGCCTACATTACATTGTCGAACTTGAGCTAGTTCCATGTTGCCCTTGGGTATGAATGTTATAGAATGAATATCATCCAACAAATACTCTGGTCCATTACCTACGACCTTTCCACTTATTGTTCTTGCTAAGTTACTATTGTTGCCGCTACTTTTGCACTGGCTACAAAACAATCACTACTATTGTTACTGTTGCTATTGCTATCAAACTATCATATTACTGTGCTACTGATCACTTAGGTTAAGATATTTATCTAGAGGCATGGTTGAATTGATAACTCAACTACTAATACTCTCATATATTCTTTGGTTCCCCTTGTGTCGAATCTATAAATTTGGGTTGAATACTCTGCCCTCAAAAATTGTTGTGATCCCCTATACTTGTGGGTGATCAATACTGATCTCTCTAGCCCTCTCTCTATCAGCGCCGGTTATCTCCTTATAGGTACTCACCTTGAGCGGGGAGATTGAGTGGACTTCCTGTTCTCCTAGCTGAGGAACAGTTTTCCCGCATTTATTACTAGTTGTACTCCGCAACTGCTGTTTTTTTGTTGATGATATGACTTGTTAATACATCGATCATAGTTTGATTGGTTTTTCTCCACATCCAGTTTAGCACAATCCAAATAGTGTTGTATGACTTTCTGATGTATTTTCTCCTTCGGCGGGGGGCGTTGCGGTGCAAAATGGGCATAAACTTGGCCAGCCACTTCGCTATTGTTTTTGTCCACACTCATGTGGCAGGAGGTTCGGGTTTATTCTTTGGTGCTCTCTTCTACTTTGGAGTTGGCTAATGCAACGCAGATCGATACGCGGAATCGTACTAGTCTCTGTCTCGGGGTGGGGTGGATTCAGCGGTCACGGCGAACTCACGCTAGGCTTCGTCTCTGGGTGGGGTGGATTTGCAGTCGCGGTGAACTCTCGCTAGGCTCCGTCTCGTGGTGGGGTCAGATCGATACGCGGAATCGTACTAGTCTCTGTCTCGGGGTGGGGTGGATTCAGTGGTCACGGCGGACTCACGCTAGGCTCCGTCTCTGGGTGGGGTGGATTTGCGGTCGCGGTGAACTCTCGCTAGACTCCGTCTCGTGGTGGGGTCAATTTGGTTGACGCGATGGACTCGCACTGCACTCCCTCTCGAGGTGGGGTGGAGTCGGCTGACGCGGTGGACTTGGAGGAGGAGTTGGTGGCCTTCGTACCTAGTTTGGAAACACGATGCATTCCTTTCTCCATAAAATGAGACAACATATGGCTTCTCCTAGTGTATGCTCCCCTTCATCTCGAGCAAAGTCAAGCTCTAGTGAGTCATATCCCGACACAACTTCATCCACCCCGACACGAGCATATCCAGGTGGAATCTGATTGTTGTGGAAGGTTGCTTCAGGTGCATTTGGTAAAGCAAAGACATCCGCTACCTTCATGGATATGTTCTTCAACTTCATTTGTAGCTCACAAGTTGTCGTCGCTTGGATATCATCCACGGGGTAGTGAGCCAGTAGTGCATCGTCGGCCGGGATCCCCATGGAACCCACGCAACTTCTCAGCATAAATGGAATGGTACCATACAATGCTGGATTGGGTTGCTCCTGCCGCTGAGACACGCTTTGCTGGCTTAGTTTGTTGATTTGCTCCTGCTGCAGCATGTATTTGTGTTCCAACTCCGTGTTCTTTCATTCTACCATTTGAATCCGGTCTAGTTCCTACTTCTTCTTTCTTGCACGGCCTCTGTAAGTCTTGTTCCACTCCGCAAACCCCTCAGCCCATGGAACAAGGCCTTTGCCTCATGTTCGTCTCGGGTGTTTAGGATTCTTGAGGGTGCTTGTAAGCTCGTCGTCCTCTCTCTCGGGCTGGAACACCCCCATTCGAGCATATTCTATTGCTTTAAGTAAAGCGTCTGAGGCTTCTTTAAGACTTGCCAGATCAATAATCGCCCCTGTCTTTGGGTCCAACTTTCCCCCATGCGCATAAAACTAAGTCATGCACCTTTCGGGCCAACCCACTGTTTGTGGAGTGACCCCTGCGGCAATCATCTTTGCCTAAGATTCATACCACTTAGGCAACCCAGCCTTGTAGCCACCTGTCCCCAAAACATGGTGATGATCTTTTTTGTCAGTATTTTCTTGTTTATTCTCAACCATTCCTTATATGCTTCCAATTCCTTGAACTGCACAAATAAGTCCCAGTGATCTTTTAACTTCTCTAGTTGTCCAGTGAATTGTGGAGTCTTCTTTCCTGCACTAACGTATTTATCCCATAATCTTTTCTTCCAAGTATGGAATTGTATGACCATCTTCTTATTATCACAGTTCTTGACTTTCTCCCATTATAGATCTATGAAACTCTCTGGTAGGGTGAAATGTGACATGAGTGTCTCCCAAAGTGTATCGTTTGCTCTTTCATTGACAAAACTAACTCGTGGACCTTCCTTTGGCTTATTCTATTTTTGAACGGTGATCGAGATTTTAACGGTGATCGAGATACAAATTTTCTGCATTCTTTTTACGAGTAATCAATTTGCCATCTGCTCTGATTACATCGACGTTGAACTTTATGTCACCTTCCAACTTTTTGGCCGGGCCTCGTACTACCCTTATATATACAAACCAATTAATAGATGTAATGATCACCAGAGGCCTTATATATATATATATATACCTCACCGTACTTTGTTAATTGAAGAACATTTCATTCGCCATCATTGTTTGTATGCCCTTTGTCTCTTTTGGTTCTTCCTCAATTCCCTCACCGGACTCGTTCTGATATTGGATCGTATCATCTAGTTCAATCGATGGGTTTTGAAAGTGCTGTATGATCTCTAAGAGATCCTCTTCATAGTCTCGGCCGCTACCGTCCATAGCTTTAACTAATCCATAAGAAAGATACATGAAACAATTTAGTATCCAAATTATATTTCATTATTTTTTAGCAACATCACCATATAATATCACTCATATATCTTGAATAATCTAGTTAATGCATCATAGAATATTATCAAATGTTATCAATAATACACCTTGAATATTATCATATAATATCACTACTACAACTCGAATATTATAACTTGAATATAGTGTAGGCGGGCAGTCGACACCCAAATAGAAGGAACCATCACATGATCATAGCTCGAGTGAGGTCCCTAAAGAACTTGCCAGGTATTGGAGAACCTGGCATCCAACGCCGCCATGTAGCATCGTACATGCTCGTCCTCCTCCCTGACACGGCGACGTACCTCCTCCAGGGGGGGGGCTGATATGTATCCAACATATCTCAAATTTTTGATTGTTACATGCTATTATATTATCTGTTTTGGATGTTTTATATGCATTAATATGCTATTTTAAATTATTTTGGGGACTAACCTATTAATCCAGTGCCCAGTGTCAGTTTCTATTTTTTTCCTCTATGAGATCTAATCCGTGCAAGTAACCGTGAAGGATTGACAACCCCTTTATAGTGTTGGGTACAAGTGTTTCATTGTTTGTGTAGGTGCATAAAATGGGGACTTGCTTGTTCCTCCTACTGGATTGATACCTTGGTTCTCAAAAACTGAGGGAAATACTTATCTAGTTTGGTGCATCACCCTTTCCTCTTCTCAAAAACTGAAGGATTTCTGGCACCGTTGCCAAGGAGGATACACATGAAGGCTACCAAGTACCCATAACAAACTCATCTCTTGCATTTACATTATTTTCCTTTTGCCTCTCATTTTCCTCCCCAACACTTCTAAAATGATTTTCAGAAAAAACAAAAATATTTGCCTTTTTATTCACCCTCTCTTTCTCGTTTCCCTTTTTCTCGTCAGATCTCTTGGTGCTTGTGTTGCCATGTGCTTTCTATTTTCTTGCATCTTTGCATGCTAAAAATCTATTGATATGGATCCTCATCCACTTGCTAATCTTTTCAAAAGACCCAATTATGATGAACCAATTGCTAGTGAGTTGAGTGCACTTGATTATCTCTATGAAGTTTTGTTTGAAAAATATGAATTTGAAATTTTTGATGAAGTGTTGAAATAAAAAAATTATAAGGTGATTCATGATAGCTCCTTGATTGAAAAACATGATTGCATTGATGTTACTATAAACTCTATTAATGTCAATTATGCTAATGATGTGCAAAACCACAAGCTTTGGGATGCTATGCATGTAGATCATGAAAAGAATGCTTTATGTGATAGTTATATTGTGAGATTCCTTCATGATTATACTGAAAATTATTATGAGGGAGGAATATAAGCTTTTAGGAATTGCAATAATATCGAGTTTCCTCTTTATGTGTTGAAAGTTTTGAAGTCAAGCTTGTTTTTGCCTTCCTATGCTAGTTGGTTCTTGTTCCTATAAGTTGTTTGTTCACAAAATCCCAATGCATAGGAAGTGGGTTAGACGTAAATGTGCTTTTCATGCTATTCATGATGCTCTTTTCTATATTTCAATTACTACTTTTTATGCGAGCATCATTGAAATCGTTATGCCTAGCTAGGGGCGTAAAACGATAGCGCCTGCTGGGAGGCAACCCAATGAATAAATAAACTTTTGCTTTTTCCATTATGTTTTTGTGTGTTTCACACATTATTACCTCTGTAGTAATTGTTTTTTGGTGTTTTAATTGGTGTTTGATCCAAGTAATACCTTTGAGATGGTCTATGTTGATTATTGATTTGACCTTGCTGAAAAACAGAAACTTTTGCGCTCAGTCTACGAATTTTATAAATTTACCAGAACGCCGTATGTGTCTGAAATGTTTACATAAGATTTATATACTAATTCCCTAGGTTGTCCTAAATTTTCAGAATTTGTGGAGTTGCATAAGTATTCGAACTTTACAGATTGCTACAGTATGTTCTGTTTTTGACACAATCTGTTTTTGTTGTATTGTTTACTTATTTTGATGTACCTATGGGTTGTATCGGGGGTATGAACCATGGATAAGTTGGAATAAATTATATATTACACCAGTATAAATAAAGAATGATTTCACAATAGTACCTAAAGTGGTGATTTATTTTTCTTATACCAATGGATCTCATGAGTTTTCTGTTGAGTTTTGTGTTGTGATGTTTTCAAGTTTTGGGTAAAGATTTGATGGACTATGGAATAAGGAGTGGCAAGATACTAAGATTGGGGATGCCAAAGTAACCCCAAGGAATCAAGTATGCCAAAGAGCCTAAGCTTGGGGATGCCCCGGAAGGCATCCCCTCCTTCATCTTCAATCCATTGGTAAATTTACTTGAGGCTATATTTTTATTCACCACATGATATGTGCTTGGCTTGGAGCATCTTGTACGATATGATTCTTTGCTTTTTAGTTTGCCACAATCATCCTTGCTTCACACACCTTTTGAGGTAGAAACGCATGAATCGTGAATTTATTAGAACATTCTATGTGCTTCACTTATATCTTTTGAGATGGGCAATTTTGCTCTAGTGCTTCAGTTATAGGTTTTAAGAGCACGGTGGTGTTTTATTTTATAGAAATAATTGAACTCTCGTACCTCACTTATATTATTTTGAGAGTGTTTAAACATCATGGTAATTGATTTAGGTTATGAATTTAGTCCTAATGTAATGGGCATCCAAGAGGGATATAATAAAAAGCTTCATATAAAGTGCATTGAATATTATGAGAAGTTTGATTCCTTGCATAAAGTTTTGAGATATAAAGATGGTGATATTAGGGTCATGCTAGTGAGTAATTGTGAATTGGTAAAAATACTTGTGTAAAGGTTTGTGATTCCCGTAGCATGCACATATGGCGAGCCGTTATGTAACGAAGTCGGAGCATGATTTGTTTATTGATTGCCATCCTTTGTGTGAGGGTCGGGAGCACGCGATGTTTAACGCCTACCAATCTCTCCCCTAGGAGCATGCATCTAATACTTTGCTTCGATAACTAATAGACTTTTGCAATAAGTATGTGAGTTCTTTATGACTAATGTGAGTCCATGGATTATACGCACTATCACCCTTCCACATTTGCTAGCCTCTCTAGTACCGCGCCACTTTCGCCGGTGCATTAAACCCACCATATACCCTTCCTAAAATAGACTTTTGAGTGATTGTTTTTCTTGTTGTTTAATATTACTATGTTTTATCATTACATTCAATCTGGGAATTTTTAGGATATTTTAAACAGGTGTTTAAATCAAAACTAGATTCTGTGAACAACTTTCTTTTAGTTTTATAACTTCATTTGTTTTAATCGAAAGTAGTACAAATGAACTCTGAAAGTTTGAAACTTGGCATGGTATCATCATTTTACCCACATAGCATGTACTAAAAAGTTGAGAGAGTTACGGCAAGAACTAGATACACGTCTTTTACAAACTGGACCATCTCCTTCGAAGTATCATGGTTTGAGACCAAAACTCATCTATTACAAAGACAATTCATTTTTAAAACTTATTTCAACTCCAGACTGTTTGTGCATTCAATATGCATCATTCAAAGCCACATCCTCAAATTTCAACCATTTCTAAGTTCATTTGCTAGTTTTCCTGCATTTAATGATTTTTTGTGTTGAATGACCCTGAAATTGAAAAGCAATACAAATGAACTCTGAAAAGGTTGAAACTTGGCAATGTATCATCATTTAACCACATAGAATGTGCGAAAAATTTGACAGCATTACGGCTAAAATTGGATGCACTTCGTGTACACACTGGACCATCTCCTTCGAAGTATGAGAGTTTCGGAAGAAAACTAGTCTCTTACAAATGCATTTCATTTTTTTAACTTATTTCAACTCCAGAATTTTTGTGCATTCAATATGCACCACTCAAAGCCACATTCCCAAATTCCAATTATTTCTTATTTCATTTGATTTCTTTCTTGCATTGATTTTTTTTGCGTTGAATGACCATGAAATTGAAAAGTAGTACAAATGAACTCTGAAAAGGTTGAAAGTTGGAATGGTGTCATCTTTTCACACACATAGCATGTGCTAAAAAGTTGAGAGGGTTACAAAAAAAATGAATGCACTTCGTGTACAAACTGAACCATCGCCTTCGAAGTATCAGGGTTTCACACGAAAACTCATCTGTTTCAAAGGCCTTTCATTTGTTAAGCTTACTTCAACTCCAGGCTTTTTGTGCATTCAATATTTCAACCATTTCTAACTTCATTTGCTATTTTTCATGCATTTAATGATTTTTTTGCGCTAAATGACTGTGAAATTGAAAAGCAGTATAAATGACTCTGAAAAGGTTCAAACTTGGAATGGAATCATCATTTCACATGCATAGCATGTGCTAAAAAGTTGAGAGGGTTACGACAAAAACTGGATTGACTTCATGTACAAACTAGACTATCTCTTTTTCTTCGCGTGTGTCCCTTTGCGCCGATACCATGGACAATCTTCATCATTTAAAATAACGCTTAGGTCAGTCTTCACTGTGAAGGGAGGAATTTCATGAAACTTTTCATTAGGTTCTTATATGTCTATCTTGTCCTCCAGTCCCATGATGTTTCTTTTCCTTGAAAGAACTATTTGGCGCTTTGGCTCACCGTATGATGTATTCGCTTCCTTATCTTTCCTTTTTCTCGGTTTGGTAGACATGTTCTTCACATAGAAAACATGTGCCACATCATTGGCTAGGACGAATGGTTCCTCTGTGTACCCAAGATTGTTGAGATCCACTGTTGTCATTCCGTACTTCGAGTCTACCTTAACTCCTGTTAGATTGACTCATTTGCACCGAAACAAAGGGATCTGTAAATTGCATCCATAGTCAAGTTCCCATATCTCCTCTATATAACAATAATATGTGTCCTTTTCCCTATTGTTGTTTGTTGTATCAAAGCGGGCACCACTATTTTGGTTGGTGCTCTTTTTATCTTGGGCGGTCGTGTAAAATGTATTCCTATTAATCTCTTACCCTTTGAAAGTAAATATAGTCGAAGATGGTGATTTGAAAAACAAGTACAACTCATCTCCAACACTGTCGTCATTCATGAGATATGTTTGCAACCAACCGCCAAAAGTCCCCATGTGTTCACATGCAATCTAGTCGTCACACTGCTTCGGGTGTTTGGAGCATAGAATATTCTTGTGTTGATTTATATACGGAGCCACCCAGGTGAAATTTTGGAGAATTATGTAGTGTTCTTGGGGCCAAGAATGCCAGTCCCTACATATTATAGATGACTTACCTACCGTGACTTTTCCACTCAATCTCCCCTCATGCTGCGATTCAGGAACACCAATCGGCTTAAGGTCAGGAATAAAGTCAACAAAAAACTCAATAACCTCTATTTCATGCTCCCTTGGAGATGCTTCCTTCTGGCCTATCACGGTCATGAACATATTTCTTTAAGACTCCCACCTCTCAAAGGGGAACATATTGTGTTGAAATACAGGATCTAGAATGGCAATCTCTTCGACTAGGTGAACTAGGACATGCATCATGATATTGAAGAAGAATGGTGGAAAGACCAACTCAAAACTGACAAGAAATTGTATCAAATCATTATGTAACCTTGGTAGGCTTTCTGGATCGATTACCTTCTGAGAATTTGCATTGAGGAACGCATATAGCTTCATAATGGCTAATCGAACATTTTCTGGTAGAAGCCCCCTCAATGCAACCAGAAGTAATTGCGTCATAATCACGTGGTAGTCATGAGACTTTAGGTTTTGTTTTTTTTCTCTGCCATATTTATTATCCCTTTATATTCGACGAGAAGCCAGACAGGACCTCCATACTGAGCAAGCATTCAAAATTGATATCCTTCTCTTCTTTGGTAAGAGCATAGCTGCCAGGACCTTCATACTGTTCTGGATGCATGCCCTCTTTTTCGTGCATAATGTGCTAGTCCTCCCATGCCTTTGGTGTATCTTTTGTCTTCACATACACGCCCATGAAGCCAAGCAGCTTCACGCAAAGATTCTACGTCACGTGCATCGCATCGATTACAGAGTAGACCTCTAGGGCTTTCCAATACTCTAGCTCACAAAATATAGATTTGTTCTTCCACATGGGTGCGTACCCGTCAGTGTCATTTGGAACAGATTGACCGCCAGGACCCTTTCCAAAGATTACTTTTAAATCCTTGACCATATCAAGTATATCATCACCACTATGGTGGCCAGGCTTCTTCCAATTGTCCGCCTCACCTTTTAAATGTTTGCCTTCCTTTCTTAAGGCATGCCTGATCAGAAGAAACTGACGATGTCCCAGGTACACAACCTTCTTACATTTATCCAAATATATACCTTCACTCTCATCTAAACAGTGTGTGCATGCATTGTATCCCTTGTTTGTCTGTCATGAAAGGTTACTACGAGCAGACCAGTCATTGATGGTTACAAACAGCAACGCTCGTAGGTCAAATTCCTTCTGTTCGTGCTCATCCCAAACACATACACCTTTTAAACCCCACATCTGTAAAAGTTCATCAACTAATTGCCCTAGGTACACATCAATGTCGTTTTCGGGTTGCTTAGGGCTTTGGATAAGCACTGGCATCATGATGAACTTCCACTTCATGCACAACCAAGGAGGAAGGTTATAGATACATAGAGTCACACGCCAAGTGCTATAATTGCTGCTCTGATCCCCAAAAGATTAATGCCATATGCAAAGTCCGGCCACTTCCTCTCAACTTTTTTCCACATCGACCCATCAGGGGGTGTTGTCAACTTCCCGTCTTTCTTACAGTCATGTTTGTGCCATCGCAACAACTTGGCATGCTCTTTGTTTTGGAACAAACGTTTCAACCGTGGTATTATAGTAGCATACCACATCACCTTGGCAAGAATCCTCTTCCAGGGGCGCTCGCCCTCAATATCATCACCAGGGTCATTGCCCCTAATCTTATAGCGTAATGCACCGCATACCGAGCATGCATTCAAACTCTCGTAATCCTCACCACGGTAGAGGATGCAGTCATTAGGTCATGCATGTATCTTCTATACGTCTAATCCTAGACGGCAGACAGCCTTCTTTACTTCGTACGTACTGTCGGGCAATTTGTTGTCCTTTGGAAGCTTATTCTTTATTATTTTCAGTAACTTTTCAAATCCCTTGTTAGATACACCATTATATGCCTTCCATTGCAGCAATTCCAGTTTGGTACCCAGCTTTTTCTTGTCATCTTCGCAATTTGGGTACAACAATTTTTTGTGATCCTCTAACATGCGCTGAAACTTCAACTTCTCCTTTTCACTTTTGTAGTTCTCTTTGCATCAGCAATGGCCGACCAAGATCATCAGTGGGCTCATCTGATGCCTCTTGTTCAGCTTCTTCTTCATTATCTTCTCCCATTGTAGTACCATCATATTCAGGGAACCCAGGATAGTTTTCGTCATCCTATTCTTCTTCATTCTCTTCCATTAGAACCCCTCTTTCTCCGTTCTTGGTCAAACAGTTATAGCCGGGTATGAAACCGGATGTAAAAAGGTGGAAGTGAATGTCTTTTGAGCTAGAGTAATTCTGATCATTCTTACAGACAACACATGACAACACATAAAACCATTCCACTTGTTTGCCTCAACCGCATGTAGAAAACTATGCACGCCATTCATGAACTGGGGAGAGCGTCGGTCATCGTACATCCATTACGGACTCATCTTCATTACATAACATCAAAGTGACCACATTAATACAAGTTTATACACACGTATTCTCATAAAACAACATACAACTATCTAGCTAGAGCATTTAGATGCAACAAGAAATGGGATCAAATTCCCACCTAAGATAACAATTTATCCAACAACATAATGATGCCAAGCCTCTTTCTAATCTTCAAGCGTATTGCATCCATCATGATCTTGTGATCATCGATGACATCGGCAACGTACAAATCCAATCTCATCTTCTCTTCTTCAACTCTTTTCAATTTTTCTTTCAAATAATTGTTTTATTTTTCAACTAAATTTAACATCTCGACAATAGGATCGGTTTGAATTTCTGGTTCACATACCTCCTAGATAAAAAATCTATGTCAACTTGATGGACATAATTGTGATTAACACGAAATGCAAAATATAGTTATAAAAGAGAATATACCATATCCGAATCATAAACTGGACGAGGACCGACGGGCACGGATATCAAAACCATGACACTATGTATAACAAACAATCATACAAGTAAGAAAATTATACAAATACTATATAAATCATACCAATAAGATTTTTTTTATATAAAAAGGATAAGAACAAGAGGCTCACCAAGGTGGTGTCGGCGATGGGACGATACGAGCGAAGATGATGGTTAGGACGGGGACGGGAAGGCACTAAGTAAACCACACCTACAAATTGCATATAAATCAAATACACTCCCACATAATTACTCCCAAACTAAAACCCACAAATCACTATAATTATAGAGCATTGCACGAACTAATCTAGCAATGAGAGATGAAAGGACAAAGTTGCTAACCTTTGTGAACATTTGGATGGATGAGGTGCCTCAAATCTTGACAAATCTTGGAAAAAATGGAGGATGAGCTTGAGCAGGGAAGAGAACACAGGAGAGAAAGGAGAAAACAGAGAGCTTGGGCTCGGGCTGGACGAAACCCTGACTAAATGTCTATCTCTAACCGGGACTAAAGGGCCTCACAGGGGTCCCAGCCTGACGCAACCCTGCCACCATCCCTTTAGTCCCGGTTGGTAACACCAACCGGGACTAGAGGTTCCTCCTGAACTGGGACTAAAGCCTAGCCTCATGAACCGGGACTAGTGGACACATTAGTCCCGGTCCAGAACCCGACCGGGACTAATGCTCCGGTCCAAAGGTTTGCTTTCTACTAGTGATGGTGTATAATTTACCATGGTAAAAATAATCGGAACATGGAAAAAATTGTACATGGATTTTTTTTGGAACATAGCAAATTTGTTTCAGAAACCATGAAAAATGTACTCTATGTATCATCACAAATTTCCTTTTTTATCATGTCAAACTTTCTCTTTGGCCATGGAAAAATTAGTTTTGCTACCATGACAAATTTACTTTTTGTACCATGGCTTTGTACTTGGTGGAGCATGTTGAATACATTTTCGAACATGGTCATTTATCTTTTTAAAACACGGAAAAAATATTTCACACACCATGGTAAATTTACTTTATGTATCATGCCAGAAAACATATCATGCCTAACTTGACCATGGAAGTTTTACAGTGCGTAGCATCACAATCTTAGTATTTAGGTCATATAAATTATATTAGTTAGACTAGATAATAGTTGCAACTACCCATGGAAAAAAATTGCATGTTTTTGCCATGGGCACACTTAACTTTTATACTACATTCCAAGAATTGTTCGAATGGCAAATTTATTTGTGCGTTGTCCATAGCAAAATTATTGTTATTTTGACGATAGTTTTTTTTTTACTTGATGCTACCATTCCAAGCTCTTTTTTCTTATAGAATTAGCATGTCAAATTTTATTGCGAAAAATCTATGAATTTTCTCGTCACACAATTTATTTTGTGTTCAGAATTTCCATGGTCTTCACAAAATTTATGAAAGTGAATTTGCCATGCCATAAAATGTATTAAAAACTAATACGGAGATTCCTTGGTCTACTATCTAGTTTTTCCAGGTAAAGTGACACACATTGTTTTCATGGTAGAAAATTATTACGGCCATTTTTACATAATTGCCATGCGTTTTAGAGATAAATAATTCATCATTTACCTGTTTGTTTAGTCACGATGGAGTTTTTTATGTAGCCATGTGGCATTTTCTCGTTATATCTCATGTCAATTTTGTGCACTATCCCCCCCCCCCCTCTATGCATCATGAAAACAATATCCTCTATATGATTTGCAAAATCAATTACGTGGTCATACGCCGAGTATCACAGTTTCAGAGTGAGCCGCATATCAGACACACGTTGTATCGCCTTAGACGTCGTCTGACCGATAGAACGGCATAGGCATGAACAAAAGATGAAAATTAGTTTTCTTGTAGTGCTTGCTTTCTCTCAAGCCGTTTGAACTATCAATCTGACCTCGTTTCCTCGATGCATATGTTGTACCTAGTGAATAGTACCTAGCTAGAGTCCATCTCCAAGGGGATGTATCGATGTTCTTTTATTCTACTTTTTTGTGAGTCGAAAGCTTTTCCTTAACACAGTGCGGGCGCGCCGATGCTCATATACATGCACATTCACTTATCTCTAAGAAGGCACACACGTACACCCTACCGTATGACTACCTCTGAGATTTTTTCATCCAACCGCACATTCCTTGTATTCTTAATTTACTTACCGTTTGCATTAATAACACCTTAATTTACTTAGTAGCAAAAATGTGTTTTTTTTTACAAAATCATGGGTAGGATTTGATAAATATTTATTTACACAATTACGGGTTGGATTTGATAAGTATTATTTATACAATCACGTTAAAACAGAGAGGTAAATCGCGAGCTAACGTATTTTAGAATATTTATATCCTGTTGCAATGCATGAGCACTGTCCTATGGTCCTAAAATTTGTTCTATATGAAAGAAACTTTGGCCCGTAATGAATTATTTGTTTCCTTCACTAACACTAAATCTTCAAGCAATTTCTATAGAAATACCTCTCGGAGCGGCGACGTTTTTCACCTAGACGATGGTTGCTGTCTGTTGTGATTGGATGTGGTGGGAAGAGCAGCGCTGTGTTTGTGAGATTCTGCCAGGGAAAGGGTACAGCTAAACCCTCCCTACAAATTGCAAAAAAAAATACTCAAAAAGAAATTGCAACCCTCAGAGCTCAAGTTTCCTTGAAATTGTCATGTCTACTTCCATCAGTCGCATAGATGTCAAAATTTCTTAACTCTTTAATCTTTATATTAGAAACGTGGGAAGCCCAGGTCAACAAAAGTTGATATATATGTATGCATGGCATCATCGTTTTTTTGTTAGTCCCAAATCACACGCAATAACAACTAAGGATGATATGTTACCAAGCAAAACACATCTATTAGACAATACCAATTCATGCTACAACAACAAGACAATACCAATACAGTTTCTAAACAATGACCAGTAACCACCATACGTTTTTCCACGACCCCACCTCTCTACTCCAGAATTATAACAAACACTACGACGTTGTAACAAAAACAGCCCCGAAACATAAACATGACGATTACTAAGCATTAATTCAAGTACTCAACGCAGCAGATGTCGCTAATCTTAGTCAAAAGCCCACTGGTTCTCCTTGCGGATCTCCGCCTCCTCCTCGGGCGTGAAGTCATTGACAATGTTGAAGGTCTTGCGGATCCTTAACAGTCATACTCTTGATCTTGTCGGCAACAGTCTGGCAAGTAAGATCCAGCATTCCCTTGATGTTGAGGTAGTTTGCAGCCAGGATGAGGTCGAAGAGGGTGGCCTGGTCGACCTTGACGAACTCGGCATCAAAACTCTTGAGATCCTCGGTGGGGGCGGCAGGCGCCTCATCTGTAGTAGAGGCGGAGGAGCTAGTGTCGCCGGTGTCGGACTCGGACGGCTTAGGGCTGGCCTGGACGTGCTTCTGGCAGTACTCGAGGACCTTGGAGAGGATCTTGGAGTTGACGTTGGGAAGCGGGATCCCGTTGTCCGCGCAGCCGTCCTCGATCATGTGGCGGATGGTCTGCGACCCCATGGTGACCGCCTTCTCGACCTCGAACTCCTGACCGTCCGAGCTCTTGAGCGTGATCTTTTTCTTCTCGCCTTTGTCGGCCGCCATTGATCGGAAGTTTAGGAGGCGAAACAAAAACCCTAGCAACGAATACGCGGCGGCGGTAGAGCGATCGAAAGACGGCAGCCTTCTTTTTGCGTGCTGGGCTAGGGTGGGGAACCAGGCATATTTATTGGGGCCGGTGAGGCCGAGACTAGGGTGGACTCGGGGAGATAAAATCTATCGTGCGTCATGTCGTATTCATCGCCGAGTTAGACTTGGGTTTGATTTGAATCCATCATCGATCATGGCGTCATGTCTCGTCAACGTGTCTACTAGTCCCCCAAAAGACGTTTCCATACTATTGTCCTATACTTCGTCATTCTAGCTTGTATATACATTCATTGATAACTTCCAGCTCCGACGAGCGACCTCGACCGGGCCCCGCAACCGCACGCGGTGTAAGATCGGCAAGGAGAAGATGATCATTGAGTACCCAGACTGGAGCTAGGCACGTCGACGCCAAGCTCGTGCACATGGCCGAGCGCGCCGAGCACTGCCTCGTCGAGCGCCTGCGAAGGGAGGGGACTGGCGACGAGAAGGAGCGCCTGCCCGATGGCGACGAGAGTCTGCTCCGCGTGACAACGTTTCAAGTCCAGTACGGCGACGACGGCGAGCTGGTCACGACCGCGGACCGTCGGCATGCTCGTTCTTACAAGGTGTCCAGGCACCCCGATGGCTTTGAGGTTGCAGCGTTCTGGATTTGACTTGTTCAAATTAATGGTTGATGAGTCGTTGATTAGTAGTAGTAGCAATGTCGTTGAGCAGTTGGTGGTACTGTGAGGATGAAGCCTGCACGCCGGCCGCTTTCGGTGTCATGTTTTAGCTGTCGATCGGTAGTTTTGAACTGTTAAAAGTTTGATGAATTTTGACGCAAGCTAGCTCGAACTATGATATGCCGGACAAGGATTGTTGGAACTAATCTTGTTATAGTGCTAGGTTTAGGTTATTATATTTTATTTTGAGTCAGGCATGTTAGTTAGATGCATGCGTCAATGCTCCGCGAGTCAGATGGCCGAGTTGCGTGCAGGTGGAGAGGGAGCAAAAATCGACGCATTAGTTGTGGCATGTACCAATTCAGCTAGTGGCCTGCAGAAACGTTCAAGCGACTTAAGCCGGGACGTGTGTGATGTTAGTCAGTTGAGTAATAACAGGACCAAGTCAATGTGTGTGGCTGGCGTTGAGTGTGCATGCATGGCAAAAGTGGTGTACGTGTATGCATGCTAGCTAGGTACTTCCTTCGTCTCAAAATAACTATCTCAATTTTATACTATCTCTAATACAAAATTGTACTAAGAAGATAGTTATTTTGAGACGGAAGTAGTTAGTGGATCAAAGTAATGGCGTGAGTTTAGATGGCACTAGTGATGACCGTGGGTATATATACTTTGCATTGAGTAATGGAGAAGGCCGTGAGGGCTGGACAAAAATGTAGCCATGGTGTTATCCAAGGAAGAGTGTCTCGACAAAGCCTTGATGGCCTCCCTTGGTACATGTGTTGTGTGTGTATAGAGTTTTCCATCATGTGTCTTTCCTTGTGTTCATGAGTGCTCTTGAGTGAAACCACAAGGAGAGTTGAGTAGAAGAAGAAGTGACGCTGTGAGGAGAGGCGGCGCCAACAAGGATGTGAAGACCTCCCCAATAGATAATGTGAAGACCTCCCCCCAACGCCGAAAACCTAAAGAACAAGAGGCATGTTTCATTTGTAGCATATAAGAGCAACTCCAACCGATTTCCTAAATTTTGAAGAATGATATGCCGTCCCCTAAAATTTGGAGAATGATATGCCTAGTATACTTTAGACCATCCTTAGCAGATCCTGTAAAAGTTCATCGGCCCAAAAAATTCCGACCGATACGCGGGTTTGAGCATTTTTGCGGCCCAAACCGACCTTGAATATCAGCCCAGTTCGTAAAAACAATTAGGGCCACCCAAAAATTCGTGCCTTCCACCACTATATAGACGGCAATGGGAGCTTTTAGGGTTCGCCTCCCGGATCCCCTCCACATACGACAAAACATAATTAGCATGAAAAACTATCCAATTCATATCCATAACACTTTTTCATCAATTAATATTCTAAATTTTAGCATCTATCTACATCAAATTAAACCTATCTATCAAGCTATGAAGCAAATCTTAAGTGGAAATCAAAATATTATTGAGTGCCGGCCTATATAAAATATTCATACTAACATACTACAAAACATAAGTATTAGTAGGGAAAAGATAAATAATACATCTCTCACCACGGCTGGGCGACACGTAGTGGATTCCCTAAGTCGCCAGCGTTAGATTTTGGTGGTGGATCAGGCGCGGACGGTGTCGATGAGCTTCGGGCCAGGCGGCGGTTGGATCTGTCAAGGAGGAGGGAGGGGAGTAGCGCCGACGATGGGAGGATATCTATTTGTAGGCGAGGGAGGGAGCTGCGCGAGGAAGGTGAACTATGAACGGCAGCTGAATCTGCACGGCCACCTCCGGAATCCGGACGACCAAGTGTCGCTGGAACTACGTGTAAACAACCATCGACCACCTACGGTAAAAGACTGGCTGTCGCAATTACGCCCTACATGCTCTTTTAGCGACACATGACATCCAGGGGTATCACACGGCCTACGTACGACCCCTCATGGCGTCGTGAGCTGCGACGGCACGCCCACGTGACACAACTATGCGCCGTGTGTTCCTTGAAGACACTCGGTGTATTCATAAATACGCCGAGAATTTTGTTTACACCGCGTGTTCTTAGGATGTGTCACGGTGTATGTGAACATACACCGAGTCTTACTGTTTCGCCGTGAGCCACACGTCAAGGACATAATTCATCACCTTAGACGTCGCGTGGCCAATATAAAACCCTCTGTGTAGACGTAAACACAAGGCGAAAATCATATTTCTATAGTGCTTGCTTTCTCTCAAGCTGTTTGAACTATCATTGTGAACGATTCCTTGCTGCATATATTGTACTTGGTGGATAGTACCTAGCTGAGGCCATCTCCAAGGGGATGCATCAATTATTGTCTTCTTTTTTTTGCAAGTAGATGCTTATATATCACATTCACTAGTAGAAATAGGGTACTAGTCCCAGTTCTAGAAGACCTTTAGTCCCGGTTCTGGAACCGGGACAAAACAAACGGGACTAATACCCAAAACCTTTAGTCCCGGTTTGCGTATGAACCGGGACTAAAGGGGCTTCACGTGGCCGCTGCGGGGCGTCCAGACAGGAGGACCTTTAGTCCCGGTTGGTAACACCAATCGGGACCAAAAGGCAGCCGCACGTCAGCAGCTCGCAAGCGCTGGAGTTTTTATCGGAAGGGGGGGTTTGGGGGGTATTGGAGGGTTAATTTAGGGGTTTCATATTGTGTTAGCTAGCTAATAGAGAGAAGTGCCCTCTCTTTCTCCGTGCTTGGTCAACGCTAGCTATTATACATATAGAGAGAACTCGACCCTAGCTAGTAAGCAAATGAAGGAAACCATTAATTACACAAGATCGTCGTGAACATATATAGAGAGAAGTGGCATCTCTTTCTCCGTGCTTGGTCGAACAACAAATTTTCGTATATCCATCCGACGCTACAACATATATACAATATAACATCTCTTACAATCCTTAACATCTTCGACTTAAGATCCATTTGCATTTTCGCATGGTATTCTCCGTGTTCAGATATGATGTGGTCAGGAAAGAATCCCGCCAGTTTCTCTTAAATTGCTCGACAAAACAAACGGGACTAATACCCAAAACCTTTAGTCCCGGTTTGCGTATGAACCGGGACTAAAGGGGCTTCACGTGGCCGTTGCGGAGCGTCAAAACAGGAGGACCTTTAGTCCCGGTTGGTAACACCAACCGGGACCAAAAGGCAGCCGCACGTCAGCAGCTTGCAAGCGCTGGAGTTTTTATCGGAAGGGGGGGTTTTGGGGGGTATTGGAGGGTTAATTTAGGGGTTTCATATTGTGTTAGCTAGCTAATAGAGAGAAGTGCCCTCTCTTTCTCCGTGCTTGGTCGACGCTAGCTATTATACATATAGAGAGAACTCGACCCTAGCTAGTAAGCAAATGAAGGAAACCATTAATTACACAAGATCGTCGTGAACATATATAGAGAGAAGTGACATCTCTTTCTCCGTGTTTGGTCGAACAACAAATTTTCTTATATCCATCCGACGCTACAACATATATACAATATAACATCTCTTACAATCCTTAACATCTTCGACTTAAGATCCATTTGCATTTTCGCATGGTATTCTCCGTGTTCAGATATGACGTGGTCAGGAAAGAATCCCGCCAGTTCCTCTTAAATTGCTCGTATGCGATCATGTGGTAGGAGTTCATCCCGCATCTGTCAGATCGAATTTAAAGAAGGGGGTCAATACATATATATGAATAAAACTCAACACAATTGATAGTAATATATAAAATAAAATTCTGAATATTGTTTATGTACTTCAAATTGTTTGTCAGAGAAGCCCCATCAGAGGTCGAGTGGCGAATGAACTCTCATACGTAGTATCCACATAAATTATTCTCGAGTGCCTGGTACAAGCACTTTACGAGAATAGAGTTCAATCAAACTGATAAGAAAACATGATAATGGTATTGATAAAACTAAAATCAATGAGAGATGTGCGGAACTAGCCACTAGTAGAATGTCGATCTGTAGTTCCGGTCGGGATGGACCTTTAGTACCGGTTCCCCAACCGGTACTAAAGGGTCGGGACTAAAGATCCAGACCTTTAGTACCGGTTGGACCACGGACCGGTACTAAAGGCCCACCACGTGGCTGCCTGCGTGGACTGGTGGTGGAGGACCTTTAGTACCGGTTGGTGATACCAACCGGTACTAAGTATTCTGTTTTTTTACCTTTTAATTAGGTTTTAGTTTTCCTCTCTATTTATTGTGTTTTCTATTCATTTCAAATTTATTTTACCGTGTTACATACTGTAAACATTACACAAGTTGATGCATATATATATATATATAATATACAATATCTCATACACAGTATATATACAAATGGAACTACACATCCATATATATTATGGATTTATAACTTAAGGCCCAAACCCGGCCGGGACTAGCTAGCTAGTGCTCCGGATGAAATCTCAGTTTTCTACTACAGATTTGCTGGCATTATTGAGGCGACGGTAAGTAATAGTGCTCTCCGTTTACATCAATGACATGTCGAAGAAGAAATGCCGCAAATTCCTCTTGAAGTGCTACAAAGCGTTTCTCAGGTGAGAGATTCGACATCATTTGCCGAACCTGAAGTTGTCTTTCACGTGCTCCTTTGCGACGTATACGGCCTTCGGTCTAGATGCGAATATTCTCGTAGAGGAAGTATCTACATAAATTTGTCCCATGTGGCTGCTTCGCGCACTTTGCAAAAGAATAGAATTCAATAAGATAATTAATAATCAAGCATGATAATAGTATTGAAACTAGAATTAAAGAGATGCGCGGACCTAGTAGTACTACTTAATTACCTGCATCTTTTTCCATTTCAGCTTCGGCTTCCGTTGACGACCATGATGGGTTTTTTCTATCATCTTTTTCCAAACACTACGCGGCAAATAAAAAGAACGAAAGAGTTATTATAATTACTTTTGATATCAGGAAATAATGAAAGAAAGCGATGTCGATAAAGATTGAAATTACCGTTCTATCATAAAATACAAATCCACGTATGATTGTTGTAGTATATCTAGTGAGTCGTACACTTGAACAAGTCCATCCGCGAGGATAATATTTAGGAGGATATAGTGGTCTCTACGTAGAAGTTTATATAATTAAGCAGGCATGCATATAACTCATCAACTACACTTGACAGCGAGCTAGTAATCAAAAATAGAATTTATAGTATACAAGAGAGTAAACACGCATCACATGTTGTAAGGAAATATTGTAGTAGATTTGGTATTAATTAGTGCCTCTAGAAAATTTTCCAAGATATCTTGTGTGTCCTTGGCATAATGTTTTACCACATGACCATGAACGGTTGTAACATCCCAAAATTCTAAATTTTGGAATGTTATATTAAATAAATAAGTAGGATTGTTTTCTTGAATGTTGTGTGATTGATTATGTGAAATTGAGTGGAATTTTGAAACTTTTGAAATTTTAATGAGAGGGAATAAAATGACTTTCCCAAAATTTTCTATTTCGGATCCCTATTCAATTTTGAGTTCGAATATTTTCAAAAACCCTCTTATAAAAAAATCAAATGAGAGGAGGTAAATGACACTCAAAAGTCAGATACAATGTTTTGACTCAAATTTTAAAATAAAAACTATTTTCAATTTATTTGAAATTGAAGTTTCTTTTCATTTTGGAGTTAGTGCAAAAAAATAATAATTTTCAAAATTATTTTATTCGGCCTTGCAAAAATGTTCACGTTTTAGGAAATGTTTTTCTCAAATTTTGATATATATTATGCCTATACAAAATGTTCTTCTATTTTTTTTCTTTGCTGTTGAAAAAAAACCCAGGAAACATTGTTCATTGCGGAACACTGTTCATCCGGGAAAAAGAAATTCTGCAGCAATCGAAGCCCTTAGCCACCGAAGCTCATGTGGCTCCTCTTCTTCTCTTTTTTCCTCTTTGTCTATGATTTTAGTCCCACCTCGCTTAGCTTTAAACATTTGCACCTTCCTCCCATCTATAAATATAGACCCATAGGTGAACTCAAAAGTCATCCACTTCGGGTTGAATCGAATCCTTGGCCTAGATTTTTTAAATAGCCATAACTTTCTACTCGTTTATCAGAATTAGATGAAACCAACGACTAGATTTTCGTCTTGACTTCACCTATCCAATCAACCTATCACGTCAACTTTTTCAAATTTTCAAATTTCGAAATTTATTCAGATTTATATTCAAACTTCTTTTGATCATATCTTTTTATCCATAGCTCCGTTTCCGATGAATCCAATTGCGTCGGATCCGTATCAAAGTAATCTTTCCGTTCACATCATTAGTGTTATCGTTTCAACATATAATTTTGATCTTGCTCATACTTCTCTATTAGTCCCCAAAATGTGTTCACACACCGTACTAAGCTAATTCAATGCCATATTGAATTGCTTATAACTTTTGATCCGTCATTTTGAACCTAGTAATTCTTTTTTCTACACGTTCATATTGACTTCCCATATATAGTAACATCATTAGTTTCAATCTTTGAACCTTTCAAATTGGAGCGATTCAATTTGAATCCGAACCTTCATTTGATCATATCTTGCAAACTGTAACACCTTTTCAATTGATTCCTTTTGCCCCTAAATACTCGTGTCATATATTTCTATTCATAACCATCGTACGTCAGTTCAACTTCTTTTGACCTTTGTGAATTCAGATTCAATTCATACTAGAATTTACAGTTCAACTTCTTTTGACCTTTTCAATTAAATTCTTTCTACAAATAAATTCTTATGCCTTATACTATTTGTCAAACAACGTTCATGTTGTTCTCCCATACTTTGGATCGTCTTTCGTAGTCTCTCCAACCTAAGCTTATATAGCAATAGTTCATCATCCATTAACTCTTTTGAGTTGATTCCTCCACTTTCACTTCACAACACAGCTAGAACCTATATTTTCTTATTTAACCTTAGTATGTTGTTATTTTCGCACCAAGACATGTTTTGCTCTTGCGTTTTTCAGTTCTTTGTTTTGGCATGAATGTTTATTGAATGTTATTTGCTTACGATAGATTTTCATCGGAGAGTGACGAATAGTCTATCAGTTACTTCTGAGAGCGATATCATTCTTCATCAACAATACAGGCAAGTCACTTTGGCCATGTTTACCTATGTTTTTATTGCATCAGTTCTACCATCTCCCCAATTGCATGCAAAGTAGGTAAATTGGAAACTTGGTTACTTGATGTAGTATCATGTGGTAGGCACCCCTCAACCCTTTGACACATTGGCCCCGGGAAATGTTGATTTAATTTTGCTATGCTATTAGTAGACGGGATTGGTTGTGTGATTCATGAGAGTTGTGAGGTAATAATTTCAAGACCTGCAAGATGATCAAGAATTCAAGACTCTAAGTTTTCAACTTACCTCTGGGTGGATGATGGTTGAACGGCGCCCTGGAGAAACCAGTGGTTAGCCTAGGTGTTGCTGGGGAAGTGCCAGTATTCACGCGGAAAGGTCCACCCATTCACAAAGAGATGGATGGATACTTCAAGACCCAAGGCTTACCTGCACAGCCACAAGTCATTATGGGCTCTGGCTTGGTTGGATATCGTGGTGACCCTAGACAGGCGGTGCTACGAGATGTAGAAGAACGGTAGGAAAGGATGGGCACCGATAGAGTCTCAGGGAAACCCTTTAGAAGACCATGTTTTGGTCATCCATTTCTCAAACACCCTGAAGTGCGAGAAATCAAACGGAGGTGATCAAATCTTGTGGGGAACGTATGCAAAACTCTGCAGAGTACTAAAACCTAATCGATTAGCCGTGTCCACGGTCATGGACAACTTGAGCCAAAGGAACTGAAACTATCAGGAAGTCTCAACACAAAAATTATATTGATGAGGGTGTTATTATTAACCAGGGTATGAGAATTGGTTGGTGGAACCATCTCATTAATCAACCAACTTTGTAGTAATAATTTCTGCATTACCCCTCTTGTTGTAGGAATAATTGGCTTTGCGCAAAAACTTAAACTTATAGCCCCACCTGCCATATAAGCATATAGTATATAGGATTATTTTCACCCCTCTTTTGTGACTTGCCGGCATATTTAAAATGCTGACCTACACGGCTGCAACGTCTTATGTTGCAGATAAGCTCTGCGACGGGTAAGAGTACGATTCAGGGTTACGATCTATACTCAACCTGCCGTTGGTGTTATTGGGACTCCACTCCCGTTGACTGTTTCCGCTGAGATTTTATGGTATATATCAGTTTTACGTTAATTACATGTGATTGCACTTTGATATACACATTGATGTACTGTGTGTGCCAGCATACTGATCCAGGGATGGTACAGACAACACAAAGGCTTGACTCGTTTTGAGTCGGGTCGCTACAACGGTACTTGGGTCGATGAACCCAATGTCATCAATTCCCTCTTGTTTCAATTCCCACATCTTCAATCTGCATAATAGCGTAGAAAAGAACATATATAGTGAGGATAAGCCAATGAACGATATCTTAGCTAGAGACTTAAATTATTAAAGATATAAATCACTTACAGACAATAGCAACTGATGAGAGTTTTGTCGATAGAGTCCATGTGGTATAACTGGAAAAGTTCTGAGAATTCCAGACATATGTTACATCCATTGACGTAATGCTCTTTTATTACTTTGACCATGACCGCCGTCTCCCCTTGCTTTGATTCACGCAGGTACCAATCATGCAACCATCGCATCGCAGTTGGTAGTTCCTTGTACTGCTCGGGTGTAACAAGTGGTTTTCTGACGGAATATTGCATTGTGTACTCATCTGCACCGTACCCATGGATTTCCTCAGTGAGAAGGATTTGGCCAAGAGTGAGACCTGCAGCCTCTACTTCTTCGAGGTCGATTGGGTTGCCTTGCACGTCGACTGCTTGCATCGATTGCTTGCTTGGATTGGTACTCACCTTGAGCAGAGAGATCGATTGCTTGGATTGTTCTCCGAGCTGGGGAACTGTTTTCCCGCTAGTAGTACCACCTGTCGTTGATGCCGTACTTCCCGACTTCTTCCTTGGGCTGAGCCGACTTCTCTGCTCACTTGCCTTCTGAATCTGTCGCTCATAGTCTGTCGGCATACGCTCCACATATGTCGGGGGTCGATCAATAAAGTGTCCCATAAAGTGCTCTTGGACTTCCTTGGGTATTACCTCCTTTGGCGACATGGTCTTCTTCGCAAAAAAGGCTTTCACTTGGCGATCGCCTTCAATTTTGGTTTCCTCTTGTGTCATGTCGTAAGGAAGCTTCCTTTTGGCCGGAGGCTCGGGTTTCTTCTTTGCTTTCTTCCGAAGAGGACTGCTGATGGCCTTCCTCTTTTGGGAGCCCTATTGGCGGGACCGCTGCCGGGGTGGAGTCGTCTCACGCGGCGGAGATCGATATCGATGATATGGACTCGCGTCATGCTCCGTCCCGAGGTTGGGTGGACTCGCGCTGGGATCCATATCGAAGTGGGATGCCTCTCGAGGTGGGGAGGACTGCTGGCGAGGTGGGGAGGACTGCTGGCGCTGCGATGCCTCTGACTGGGATCCCTCGTGCTAGACATCGATACTCAGAGGAGCCGGTGGCCTTAGTGCCGAGTGTGGAAAGACGATGCAGTCCTTACTCCATAGAATGAGACCACGGTAGGCTTCTGCCAGTGTGGACTCCCCTCACCTCCAGGGATGTCAACTAATATCTCATCATATCCAGGCTCTATTGCGTCCACCGCGACACGAGCATACCCAGCTAGAACCGGATTGAAATGCCAGAGAACATCTGGTGTATTTGGTAAAGCATAGCCCGTCGCGACCTGCACGGGTATGTTCTTCATTTCCTGGATTAGCTCACAAGATGTCTTCTCGGTGATATCATCCATGGGGGTGTGACCCAGCGGTGCCCCCGAGGAACCCACGCTGCTTTTCGGCAGTGTAGATGGGACGGGTTCCGATACCTCCTGCTATGGAGTTTCCCTTTGCTAGGTCAGTACCTGTATGTGCAGCAGCTGCTGCTCGTACTTCTATTCCAACTTTGAAAGTCGGTCTGCTTCCACCTTCTTTTTTCTCGAATGGCTTTTATAATTGTCCTTCCATCCCGCAAACCCCTCGTACCACGGAACAACGCCCACGCCTCGTGTTCGTCCTCCGTGTTCGAGATTCCTAAGGGCGCGTGTAAGCTCGTCGTTCTCTCTATCGGGGTGAAACTGTCCTTCTTGGGCATCTTTTATTGCTTCAATCAACTCATCTAATGCATGCTTCAGACTGGCCAGTGCAATAATCTTCCCTATTGCTGGGTCCAAGTTTCCCCCATGCGCAAAAACTAATTCCTGCACCTCCGCGGCCAGTTGAAGGTTACTGGAGTGATCCCGTCAGCATGCATCTTATTCTCTAATGCATCCCACTTAGGAATGGCTGACTTGTATCCACCTGTCCCTAGTTTATGGTGATACTTTTTTCTCTGCATTTATCTTATTCTTTGCCGACTTCTCCATAGCAGCTTCCGATGTCTTGTACTCGATAAATGCGTCCCGGTGATTCCTTACCTTCTCGTATATTCCTCTGAATTCAGGCGCCTTCTGGCCTCTAGCGTTGTCCACGGTCCATAGTCTTTTCTTCCAAGTATGGAACACGCCTTCTGGCCTCTAGCATTATGGAGAGCAAACTCCTTGACTTTGTCCCTTTGGCGCTTCGAGAGAGAATCTGGTAGGATGCAATGCTCCATGAGATCTCGTCAAAGGGCATCTTTAATTCTTGTATCGACATAATTCACTCCTGGTTTTGGGTTGTTCGGTTGAATCCATTCTTGTATTGTGATCGGGACTCCATCCCTAACAATCACTCTGCATTGACACACAAATGTCTTGGCATTGGCTTCAGCGTGAGTCGGTGCACCATCATGTTTGAAAGGATCAAGATTGAGCTTTATGTTGCCGTCCAATATTTTGGCACCGCCTCGTACCTTTCTACTAGATTGGCTCAATCTGGAGGGATGATAATTAAAAGAAAAAAGATTTGTTAATATATATATATATAAATGAATTAATACACGTGTAATGATCACTAGAGGCTAATATGTGTATATACCTCGCCGGACATTGTTAGTTGTTCCGGATTTTGGAACATCAGTTGTTCTTCCTCGGCCTCACATCCATCACCGTAATCGTTCAGATATTGTGAGCCGTCATCATCATGTGATTCACCCAGAAGGTCCGCTGGGTTTTCGGAGGAGCGTATCATGTCAAAGATGTCCTCTTCATGAGCTCTACCGGTATTGTTTATAGCTTAATTACTAATCCATAATAATATAGATAAAACAAATTAGTATTCAAAATAGCATGCATTCAAGAACCAAAATAACTAATAGTTAATTAGTAATGCATCATCGAATACATATATTGTAGTTCTTAGAAAAGAACTCATCTCATAATCTCGAATAATTGTTAATACTCGGCTAATCCATCGATCTAGCTAATACATCATAATAATGCATATATAGTAGCTAATATATCGATCTAGCTAGAACCCTAGCGTCCGTCGGATATCGAGGCGGGCGGTGGACACCCAATGATAAGGAACCATCACAGGAACATAGCTCCAGTGAGGTCCCTGAAGAATCTGCTAGGTATTGTCGGACCTGGCCTCCAAAGTTGCCATGTAGCGACGGACATCCTCGTTCTCCTTGCTGACATGGTACTGTACCACCTCCGCGGAGGACTCAAGCCTCCGAATCGTCCGTGGCCCATGCGGCCGCCACCACAGAACCTCACCAAGTTGCGCCGCCCGGAAGGCAGCACATCCCAGTACCAGCCCAGCGGAGCCCAGTCCCTGACAGGGCCCCTCGGCTCAAGCAAGTGACCTCCTCCGCCGACTCGACGACGAGGATGCGGGATCGGCATCGTTGATGTCAAGAAGAAACACTTAATTATGAAAACAAATTAAATAAAACTTAGCAAAATTAACACTTAGCATCTAACAAATTAAATAACACTTAACAAATTAAATAACACTTAGCATCTAACAAAATTTACAAAATTAACGCATACACTAATAACCTAAGAACCTAACTAACTAACTAACTAAACTAACCTAACTAACTAAACTAACTAAACTAACCTCATAACCTAACTAACTAACTAACTGACTAAACTAACCTAACTAACTAAAATAACCTAAGAACCTAACTAACTAACTAACTAAACTAACCTAACTAATTAATCTAAACTAACCTAAACTAACCTAAGAACCTAATAAACTAACCTAAACTAACCAAATAAACTAACCTAATAAACTAACCTAAACTAACCTAAGAACCTAACTAATTAACCTAAACTAACCTAATTAAGAACCTAATAAACTAACCTAAACTAACCTAAACTAATTAACCTAATAAACTAACCTAAACTAACCTAATAAACTAACCTAAACTAACCTAATTAACTAATAAACTAACCTAACTAACCTAATAAACTAACCTAATTAACTAATAAAATAACCTAATAAACTAACCTAAACTAACCTAATAAACTAACCTAAACTAACCTAATTAACCTAATTACCTAAAAACAGGAAAAAAGGTGGGGGCGGTCGGGCACTCATCGGAGCCGGAGTTGGGTGGGGGCTGTCGGGGAGGCATTAGGGCGGCCGACGGGGCGGCCGGCGTCAGGGCGGCGGGATCGGGGCGGGGGCTCGGGGCGGCGCGGCGTCAGGGCGGCATGCGGCGACGACGGTGGATTCTGGCAGCCTAGCGGCGCAAATAAGCTTCTCCCAGTGCGTGGCTCGCACCGGGACGAGGCCTCCACTATTTATACGTGGAGGACCTTTAGTACCAGTGCGTGTCTCACACCGGTACTAAAGACCCTTTAGTACCGATGCGAGCCACGCACCGGTACTAAAGGTCCACCCCAAAAAATGCGAGGGACGGTGGACCTTTAGTACCAGTGTGTGTGGCTCGCACCGGTACTAAAGGTTTTTATAATTCGTTATTAATTATTATTTTCAAAAAAACCCTAAACTTTAGAAAATCATAGAAAAAAATCTATGACTCCAATGGAAATAAATAATATATGAAAAAATATCATAAAAATATAAAGAATCTGTTTATGGCATTTCCATGCATGTTTGAACAACTTACACTCTTGTATACGACAGTTTGATTAACTAGCATTTGAAATGTCATATCTCGAGTTTGAAAAGCAATACAAATGAACTCTAAAAAGGTTGTAACTTGGCATGACAGCATAATTTCACCCACATAGCAACTTCTAAAGAGTTGAGAGGGTTACGGCGAAAACTGGATGCACTTCGTGTACAAATTGGACAATCTCTTTCAAAGTATGATGGTTTCGGACGAAAACTCATCTATTACAAACGGATTTCATTTTTAATAAATTATTTTAACTCCATAATTTTTGTGTGTTCCACTATTCAAAGGCACATTATTAATTTTCAACCCTTTCTGACTTCATTTGATATTTTTCATGCATTTAATGGTTTATTTTGAGCTAAATGACCCTAAATTTGAAAAGCAGTACAAATGAACTCTGAAAAAGGTTGTAACTTGGCATGACATCATAATTTCACCGACATAGCAACTTCTAAAGAGTTGACAGGGTTACGGCAAAAATTGGATGCACTTCGTGTACAAATTTGACAATCTCTTTCGAAGTATGAGGGTTTCGGACAAAAACTCATCTATTACAACGGGATTTCATTTTTAATAACTTATTTTAACTCCATACTTTTTGTGTGTTCAATATGCACCATTCAAAGGCACATCATCAATTTTCAACCCTTTGTGACTTCATTTAATATTTTTCATGCATTTAATGATTTATTTTGAGCTAAATGACCCTTAATTTGAAAAGCAATACAAATGAACTCTGAAAAGGTTGTAACTTGGCATGACATCATAATTTCACCCACATAGCAACTTCTAAAGAGTTGAGAGGGTTACGGCAAAAACTGGATGCACTTCTTGTA
Organism: Hordeum marinum; assembly: GCA_022496015.1. Classification (NCBI taxonomy): domain Eukaryota; kingdom Viridiplantae; phylum Streptophyta; class Magnoliopsida; order Poales; family Poaceae; genus Hordeum; species Hordeum marinum. The sequence goes on from CM039676.1 coordinate 475,682,495, forward strand.
TAAATTGGACAATCTCTTTCGAAGTATGGGGGTTTCGGACGAAAACTCATCTATTACAAAGGGATTTCATTTTTAATAACTTATTTCAACTCCATACTTTTTGTGTGTTCAATATACACCATTCAAAGGCACATCATCAATTTTCAACCCTTTCTGACTTCATTTGATATTTTTCATGCATTTAATGATTTATTTTGAGCTAAATGACCCTAAATTTGAAAAGCAGTACAAATGAACTCTCAAAAGGTTGTAACTTGGCATGACATCATAATTTTACCCACATAGCAACTTCTAAAGAGTTGAGAGGATTACTGCAAAAACTGGATGCACTTTGTGTACAAAGTGTTACAAACATACCATGCTAGAAAATGCATGCATGTCCTTCACATAGAAAGTGATGACGGTGAAGCCGGTCACATCCCAGAGTGGCATCTCACCGTGTAAGAATTTTTCTGCGTGTTTGTCCCTTGCTTATGATTACTCCATAACCATGGAGAATCTTCATCATTTAAAAGGATGCTTGGGTCAGTCTTCACTCTAAAGGGAGGGATTTCATGAAACTTTTCATAATCTTCTCATATGTCTGTCTTGGCCTCCACTCCCACAATGTTTCTTTTCCCTGAAAGAACCATGTGGCGCTTTGGCTCATCGTATGATGTATTCACTTCCTTATCTTTTTTTCTCCTCGGTTTGCTAGACATGTCCTTCACATAGAAAACCTGAGCCACATCATTGGCTAGGACGAATGAGTCGTTTGTGTACCCAAGATTGTTGAGATCCACCGTTGTCATTCCGTACTGTGGGTCTACCTGTACCCCGCCTCCAATATATTTGACCCATTTGCACCGAAATAAAGGGACCTGAAGATCAGGTCCATAGTCAAGTTCCCATATCTCCTCTATGTAACCATAATATGTGTCTTGAAAGTTGGTTGCATCATAGCGGACACCACTGTTTTGGTTGGTGCTCTTTTTATCTTGGGCGATCGTGTAAAATGTATTCCCATTTATCATATACCCTTTGAAAGTCGTTACAGTTAAAGTTGGTGTCTTGGCCAACCAGTACAGTTCATCTGGAACATCGTTGTCATTGATGAGCTTTGTTTGCAACCAACCGGCAAAAGTCTCCATGTGCTTACGTTTAATCCAGGGGTCAGACTGCTCCGGGTTCTTGGACCGTACAATATCCTTGTGTTCCTCGATATATGGAGTCACCAAGGTGGAATTTTGTAGAACTGTGTAGTGTGCTTGAGTGAAAGAATGCCCGTCCATATTTATTGCTTCTTTCTTTCCTAGTGTGCCTTTTCCACCAAGTCTCCCCTCATGTCGTGATTTAGGAAGACCAATCGGCTTAATGTCTGGAACAAAGTCAACACAAAACTCAATAACCTCCTTTGTTCCATATCCCTTGGCGATGCTTCCTTCTGGCCTAGCACGGTTATGAACATATTTCTTTAAGACTCCCATGAACCTCTCGGAGGGGAACATATTATGTAGAAATACAGGACTCAGAATGTCAATCTCTTCGACTAGGTGAACTAGTACGTGCGTCATAATATTGAAGAAGGATGGAGGGAACACCAACTCGAAACTGACAAGACATTGGACCAGGTCATTCTGTAACCTTGGTAGGATTTTTGGATCGATTACCTTCTAAGAAATTGCATTGAGGAATGCGCATAGCTTCACAATGGCTAATTCAACATTTACCGGTAGAAGCCCCCTAAGTGCAACCGAAAGTAATTGCGTCATAATCACGTGGCAGTCATGAGACTTTAGATTTTGAAAAAATTTCTCTGACATATTTATTATCCCCTTTATATTCGGTGAGAAGCCAGACAGGACCTTGATACTAAGGAGGCATTCAAAAAAGATTTCCTTCTCTTCTTTCGTAAGAGTGTAGCTCGCAGAACCTTGATACTGCTTTGGAGGCATGCCGTCTTTTTTGTTAATTCTTTGCTTGCCTCCCGTGCCTCTGGTGTATCTTTTGTCTTTCCATACATGCCCAAGAAGCCTAGCAGGTTCACACAAAGATTCTTCATCACGTGCATCACGTCGATTGCATTGCGGACCTCTAGGGCTTTCCAATATTCAAGTTCCCAAAATAAAGATTTCTTCTTCGACATGGGTGCGTGTTCGTTGGCGTCATTCGGAATAGATTGTCCGCCAGGACATTTTCCAAATATTACCTGTAAATCCTCGACCATATCAAATATATATTCACCAATACGGAGGCCAGGCTTCTTCTGGTTATCTGGCTCACCTTTGAAATGGTTGCCTGCCTTTCTTAAGATATGCTTGATCTGTAGAAATCGACGATGTCCCACGTACACATTCTTCTTACATTTATCCAAATATATACTTTCAGTATCATCTAAATAGTGCGTGCATGCATTGTATCCCTTGTTTGTATGTCATGAAAGGTTACTAAGAGCAGGCCAATCATTGATGGTTACAAGCAGCAACGCTCGTAGGTCAATTTCCTTTTGTGTGTGCGCATCCCACACATGTACACCTGGTTTTTTCCACAATTGTAGAAGTTCATCAACTAGTGGTCTTAGGTATACATCAATGTTGTTGCCGGGTTGCTTAGGGCCTTGGATGAGCACTAGCATCATAATGAACTTCTGCTTCATGCACAAGCAAGGAGGAAGGTTGTAGATACATAGAGTCACGGGCCAGGTGTTGTGACTGGAGCTCTGCTCCCCAAAAGGATTCATGCCGTCTGTACTAAGACCAAATCATAAGTTCGTTGCCTCAGCTGCAAAGTCCTCGAACTCCCTCTCAATTTTTCTCCACTGCGACCCATCAACGGGTGCTCTCAACATCCCGTCTTTCTTACGTTCTTCTTTGTGCCATCGCAACAACTTCGCATGCTCTTTGTTTTGGAACAAACGTTTCAACCGTGGTAGTATAGGAGCATACCACATCACCTTGGCAGGAATCCTCTTCCTGTGGCATTCACCCTCCACATCACCAGGGTCATCGCGGTGGATCTTATAGCGCAGTGCATCGCATACCGGGCATGCATCCAAATTCTCGTACTCATCACCGCGGTAGAGGATGCAGTCATTAGGGCATGCATGTATCTTCTGCACCTCTAATACTAGAGGGAAGACAACCTTCTTTGCTTCGTATGTACTTTCAGGCAATTTGTTATCCTTTGGAAGCATCTTCTTTATCATTATCAACAATTCTTGAAATCCGTTGTCAGTTACACCATTCTTCGCCTTCCATTGCAGCAATTCCAGCGTGGTACCTAGCTTTTTCTGGTCATCTTCACAATTTGGATACAATAATTTCTTGTCATCCTCTAACATGCGTTTCAACTTCAACCTCTCCTTGTCACTTTCGTAGTTTCTCTTTGCATCAGCAATGGCCTGTCCCAAATCATCAGCGGGCTCATCTGATGCCTCTTCTTCAGCTTCCCCCCATTGATGCCTCTTCTTCAGCTTCCCCCATAGTTGTATTGGTGAAAGGATAGTTGTCATCACTAGTAGAAAACAGGGCATTGGTTCGGGTCAGGCCAGCCCATTAGTCCCGGTTCAGTCACGAACCGGGACCAATGGGGCAACGGTCCCGGTTCGTGAGGCCAGGGGGGCGGGCGGGCCACGTGGGGCATTGGTCCCGGTTCGTCGGACCCCTTTGGTCCCAGTTTTAGTCACGAACCGGGACCAACGTGCCTCGCTCCTGGCCCACAACCATTGGTCCCGGTTCCGGGATGGATCCGAGACCAAAGGGGGTCCTTTAGTCTCGGTTCCAGCCATGAACCGGGACCAATGAGATGCCTATATATACCCCCTCACCGGCGAGCAGAGCACTCCACACACTGCTCTATTTTTTGCCGGCGAGGAAGAGCTTTGTGGTGCTCTAGTTCACCTCCTATGCACATGAGGTGTTTGATGAAATGCCCAAGCCAAACTTAAGCTTTCTCCTCTCGAAGCTCCTTGTCCAAACTGCATTTTCGTCAAGATTTGTCTAGGTTTGGCCGTCCATCCTGTCTCGTCCCCATCCTGAAACCGCCATCGATCGCCCACGCGTGGTGAGCCTCTTGATCTTATCTTCTTTCTAAAAGAAAATATACTTACTCATATGATTTTCTTACTTTTATTATTGTTTGTTATTATATAGTGCCATGGTTATGGTATCCGCCCACGTCGGCCCTAGTCTAGTCTATGATTTAGATGTGGTATATTATCCCTTATATAACTATTTCACACATCTAATGTCTATGGCAATTAATTATGCCACCAACTTGACGTAGATGTTTTTATCTATAGGAAGTAGTTGAACCAGAAATTCCAACCGACTATGCAATTCTGCTCGACAAGTTAACTAAAGCTAAAAAAGAAATCGATCATTTGATAGAAAAATTGAAAAGAACTAAAGATGACAAGATGGTATTGGAGTTGCATGTTGTCAATATCGTCGACGGTCACAAGACCAAGATGGATGCAATGCGCTTGAAGCTTAGAAAGATTAGAAAATATGCCATTCATACTGAGGCTTGGTATCATTATGTCGTTGGATCAATTGGTACCTTAGTAGCGGTTATGATTGCATTTGTTGTTGCATTTAAATTATTTACATAGTTTCGGTGTATGTTTTAGTTAGATGCTCTCGAGACCTATATGTTGTTCAGTAATGACAGCTATGTATGAACTGTACGTATTTATTTTGGTCATTATTGTACTTTGGCTTTAATGTGATGATGAATTTCTAATAATTTGGTCACTTATGTATTCAAGATATGTTCTAATGGTTTTAATACACTTCATTATATAACGCACGCAAATGAACCGGCAATGGTTGTACGGTGACCGTCGCACCTCCGAGTATATTAAGGGTCTGCATAATTTTCTCGAAGCGGCTGAGGCAAACAAGCAGAATGATTTTATGCCTTGTCCATGTACTGTCTATGAGAATACGAAGTCTTTCTCCAACTCTAAAACCCTTCACTTCCACCTGCTTCAGAAGGGTTTTATTCCACACTATAATGTTTGGACCAAGCACGGAGAAAGAGGGGTTATGATGCAAGACAACAAAGAAGAAGAGGATGACAACAACTACCCTCCCCCTGAATACGGTGATGCTGCAATGGGGGAAGTTGAAGATCAAGAGGAACCAGACGATGTGCCCGATGATGATCTTCGCCGGGTCATTGTTGATGCACAGAGAGAATGCGAAAGTGAAAGGGAGAAGTTGAAGTTCGATCGCATGTTAGAGGATCACAAAAAAGGGTTGTACCCAAATTGCAAAGATGACAACAAAAAGCTCGGTACCACACTGGAATTGCTGCAATGGAAGACAGACAATGGTGTATCTGACAAGGGATTTAGTTCGCTACTAAAAATAATGAAGAAGAAGCTTCCAAAGGATAACGAATTGCCTGACAGTACGTACGCAGCAAAGAAGGTTCTAAGCCCTCTAAGGTTGGAGGTGCAGAAGATACATGCATTCCCTAATGACTGCATCCTCTATCGTGGTGAGTACGAGCAACGGAACGCATGCCCGGTATGCGGTGCATTGCGGTATAAGATCAGAAGAGATGACCCTGGTGATGTTGAGGGCCAGCGCACCGGGAAGAGGGTTCCTGCCAAGGTGATGTGGTATGCTCCTATAATACCACAGTTGAAACGTCTGTTCAGAAACAAAAAGCATGTCGAGTTGATGCAATGGCACAAAAAAGACCGTAAGAAAGACGGGAAGTTGAGAGCACCCGCTGACGGGTCGCAGTGGAGAAAGATCAAGAGAAAGTGGAGCGACTTTATAGGTGACCTGAGGAACGTATGGTTTGGTTTAAGTGCAGATGGCATTAATCCTTTTGGGGAGCAGAGCAGCCAGCATAGCACATGGCCTGTGACTCTATGTATGTATAACCTTCCTCCTTGGTTGTGCATGAAGTGGAAGTTCATTATGATGCCAGTGCTCATCCAAGGCCCTAAGCAACCCGACAATGACATTGATGTGTACCTAAGGCCATTAGTTGATGAACTTTTACAGCTATGGAATGGAAGAGGCGTACGTGTGTGGGATGAGAACGAACAGGAGGATTTTGACCTACATGTGTTGTTGTTTATAACCATCAACGATTGGCCTGCTCTCAGTAAACTTTCAGGATAGACAAACAAGGGATACCACGCATGCACACACTGTTTAGATGACACCGACAGTATATATTTGGACAAATGCAGGAAGAATGTGTACCTAGGGCATCGTCGATTTGTTCCGACCAACCATCAATGTCGAAAGAAAGGAAAGCATTTCAAAGGTGAGGCAGATCACCGGAAGAAGCCCGCCCTCCGTACTGGTGATCACATACTTGATATGGTCAATGATTTACAAGTAATATTTGGAAAGGGTCCTGGCGGACTATCTGTTCCAAATGACGCTGACAAACGCACACACATGTGGAAGAAGAAATCTATATTTTGGGACCTACCCTATTGGAAAGACCTAGAGGTCCGCTCTGCAATCGACGTGATGGACGTGATGAAGAAACTTTGCGTGAACCTGCTAGGCTTCTTGGGAGTGTATGGGAAGACAAAATATCACCGGAGGCATGGGAGGAACAGCAACGGGTGCATGAAAAAGACGGCATACATCCAAAGGAGTATGAAGGTCCTGCCAGCTATGCTCTTACTAAAGAAGAGAAGGAAATCTTCTTTGAATGCCTGCTCAGTATGAAGGTCCCGTCTGGTTTCTCGTCGAATATAAAGGGAATAATAAATATGGCAGAGAAAAAGTTCCAGAACCTAAAGTCTCATGACTACCACGTGATTATGACGCATCTGTTGCGGGTTGCATTGAGGGGGCTTCTACTGGAAAACTTTCGATTAGCCATTGTGAAGCTATGTGCATTCCTCAATGCAATCTCTCAGAAGGTGATTGATCCAACAATCCTGCCAAGGTTAAGAAGTGATTTGGTGCAATGTCTTGTTAGTTTTGAGCTGGTGTTCCCACCGTCCTTCTTCAATATCATGACGCACGTCCTAGTTCATCTAGTCGACGAGATTGCTGTTCTGGGCCCTGTATTTCTACACAATATGTTCCCCTTTGAGAGGTTCATGGGAGTCTTAAAGAAATATGTCCGTAACCGCGCTAGGCCATAAGCAAGCATCTCCATGGGCCATCAAACAGAGGATGTCATTGGGTTTTGTGTTGACTTCATTCCTGACCTTAAGAAGATTGGTCTCCCTCAATCGCGGTATGAGGGGAGACTGACTGGAAAAAGGCATGCTAGGAGCGGACTCAATAATATGTAGGGACGGGCATTCTTGGTCTCAAGCGCACTACATAGTTCTACAGAATTCCACCTTGGTGACCCCATATGTCGATGAACACAAGAATATTCTGTGCTCCAAACACCCGGAGCAGTGTAACGATTGGATTACATATGAACACATCAGGACTTTCGGTAGTTGGTTGCAAACACGTCTCATGGGTGACAACACTGTTTCTGATGAGCTGTACTCGTTGGCCAGGGGACCATCTTCGATTGTATTGACTTACAAACGGTACGAGATAAATGGGAATACATTTTACACGATCGCCCAAGATGAAAAGAGCACCAACCAAAACAGCGGTGTCCGCTTTGATGTAGCAACCATGAGGGGAAAGAACACATATTATGGTTACATAGTGGACATATGGGAACTTGACTATGGACATGATTTCAAGGTCCCTTTGTTTCAGTGCAAATGGGTCAATCTGTCAAGAGGCGGGGTATAGGAAGACCCACAGTACGGAATGACAACAGTGGATCTAAACAATCTTGGGTACACAGACGAACAATTCGTCCTAGCCAATGATGTGGCAAAGGTTTTCTATGTGAAGGACATGTCTACCATACCGAGAAAAAGATAAGATAAGGAAGTGAATACATCATACGATGAGCCAAAACACCACATAGTTCTTTCAGGAAAAAGAGACATCGTGGGATTGGAGGGCAAGACAGACATGTCTGAAGATTATGAAAAGTTTCATGAAATTCCTCCCTTCAAAGTCAAGGCTGACCCAAGCACCCTGTTAAACGATGAAGATTATCCATGGTTACGGCGTAATAAGAAAAGGACACATGCGAAGAAGAAGTGAAGACTTTCTCTCCACAACTATATCATTGCAGTGACATGTGAAGAAATGAAATGTCTTTTGTAACCCATGTGTTTTCGTCCAAAACCCTAATACTTCGAAAGAGATTCTCCGTTTTGTACACGAAGTGCATCTAGTTTTTGCCGTAACTCTCTCATCTTTTTATGACATGCTATGTGGGTGAAATGATGATACCATGCCAACTTTCAACCTTTTCAGAGTTCATTTGAAGTGCTTTTAAATTTCAGGGTCATTTAGTTCAAAAAAATCAGTAAGTGCATGAACAATAGCAAATGAAGTCAGAATGGTTTGAAAATTGATGATGTGGCTTTGAATGGTGCATTTTGAACACACACAAAAGTCTGGAGTTCAAATGAGTTCAAAAAAATGAAATCCCTTTGTAACAGATGAGTTTTCGTTCGAAACTGTGATACTTCGAAATAGATTGTCCATTTTGTACACGAAGTGCATCCAGTTTTTGTCGTAACCCACTCAACTTTTTAGCACATGCTATGAGGGTGAAATGATGATACCATGACAACTTTCAACCTTTTCAGAGTTCGTTTGAAGTGCTTTTTAATTTCTTTCAAAACATCATAGGAGTGGAGTTCAAAAAAGAATCAGCTAAAAAGCTTTTATGAACCTCTCGTATTTTTGAAACAATAATTATATAAAAATTATGCAACTAAAATTATCAAAGTATTTTTTGTTCAAAACATTAATAGCAAAAAGAATATAATGATAAAACACACTGGAAATAAATAAAGCAAAAAATAAATAAAGCAAGAAACAAAACAAAATAATGGAAATTATGCAACTAAAATTATCAAAGTATCTATTTGTTAAAAAGAATGAACTAAAATAACAGAAGAAAAATATTGGAAAGAAATTAAACAATAAATAAAGCAAAAACAAAACAAATAACAGTTTTTTAAATAAAAAATGCCGCCTACTAGGCCACTACGGCCTGAATACGACTAGAAACCCAACAGCTAGTTGGGCCAGGATTCAGGCCCACAGAAGGACAAGTAGGCCCACAGGCAGAGGAGAGTGCAATTAGGCTCGTAAGCCTGCAGTTGAGAGGAGCTCGAGAGGGTTGGTGCAGCAGCGCTTATAAACCACTCTCGAGCCCTCTCGGCTAGCGAGGTGGGAATAACATTTGTCCCGGGCAGCACCACCTTTTGGTCCCGGTTGGTGCCACCAACCGGGACCAATGACCCCCTTTAGTCCCGGTTGGTGCCACCAACCAGGACCAATGGTCTCTGCTTCCCACCCTTTGGGCTGCCGAAAAGAGACCTTTGGTCCTGGTTGGTACCACCAACCGGGACTAAAGGGGGCATTGGTCCCAGTTGGTGCCACCAACCGGGACCAATGCTCTGTGTATATAAGCGACAGTTTCGATTTTTTCAGATTTCATCTAGCACTTGCCCCCGACGACGCCGAGCACATCGACGCCATCAGGCTGCCCGAGCTCGCCGTCGACGCCCCCTGCCCTAACGCCCCCTACCTCGACGCGCCGCCCTGCCCCGACACGCCGCCCATGCCCCGACGCGCCGCCCCATGCCCCGACGCGCCGCCCCATGCCCCGACGCGCCGCCCTGCCCCGACTTGCGCCTTTGCCCCGACGCTGGTGCCGCTCCCCGACGCCGCCCCGATGACGTCGCCCTCCTCCCCGTTCGGTCTGGCCAGCCCCCTTTCCTCCCTGTCTGATTTTGCTAATTTAATTTGATTATATAAACAGATGATAGATGATATATGATAGTTAGATGATGATGTTGATGATAGCTGATGATGTTGATGATAGATAATGTATGCTTTTTTTTTGTTCATATAATTTTTTTATAGCATTTTTGGTCCATGTATATATGTGTGTCTATATGGATGGATGGATGGATGGATGTATATATATAGAAAATTATCATATGATATTAAAAAAATATTGTAGCTTCCTGTTTTTTTCCATGGACGTATGCTAAAGGAAATTATGAAAGAGTTTATGGGAGGTTTCTGTCAAAAGGTTCAATGATTTGTCAAGGAAAAAAATTGAACTAATTAAGGTATCCCATGAGGGGGGAGGAGTCCGCAACCCCTAGAAGTGTTGTCGAGGACACCCCAAACCCTAGAAGCGTTGGCGAGGCCAACCAAATTTACCAAGTCAAATGAGTTAAAAGAGCGTTGTCGAGGCCACCCCAAACCCTAGAAGAGTTGTCGGATATTCATGAGAGAGGCGGTCCAGACGTCGGACATTCATGTTTGTATATTAATTGCCATGTTGTAATATTTGCAGAAACTATGGATCCAAGAGACGAAGAACAAGAACAGTTGTTGGGGGACATAATCCACGGCGGACGTGATATCTTGTCATTTCTCAACGACACCGATGGTCTGGAAGGAGAGGATTATGACGGCTCCAGTGATCGAACAATGGAGGAGGAAGGACATGATCATGATGGCTCCGGTGACCGAATGCCGGAGGAAGAAGGAGACCATGATGACGGCTCCGGTGGCCGATGAGAGGAGGGAGGTGTTGCAAAGTCCGGTGAGGTATATATATTAATTAAGCCTATGCGGACTCTAGCTAATTGATGCATTAATTCTTTTGGTATGTACATATATTAATTAACTCTTCTTTCTTCTATTATAGCCCTCCGGATCGAGCCAAACTTCGGTAACGAGACGAGGCCCTAAGAAGAGGTTGCGCAAGGATGAAAAGTTCATGATCACAGCACTCACGGACGAGGGCCATCCGATTGAACCCAAGCAGACCAAGAACACATTTTCTGCTCAGTGCGGAGCTATCGTTAGGGACGACATCCCGATCAGCATCAAGTAATGGAATAAGCCTAAGGACGGCGCCCCTGATGGTGATTATGTCACCTATAGACAGAAAGAAGATCTTTGGACTGCGCTGAAGGAAAATTTCACCCTACCGCCAGAGGAGGATCCGAATAAGCCAGTTATAGAGCCACGGGTCAAGGCCTATGCTCTTAAGAAGATGGCAGATCTATTCAGGAGGTGGAAGAATGAGTTGAAATCAAAGTTTGTCGACAAAGGGAAGACTCCAGCATTCGTCGGCCGATATGAGAAGATAGGAGATTACTGGCCCGCATTTGTGGCCTACAAGACATCGGAGAAGAGTAAGAAAATGTCAGAGACAAACAAGAACAATGCTACAAAGAAGCAGTTTCACCATCACACGGGGTCAGGTGGCTACCTTAAAGCCCGGCCGTTGTGGGACAAAGTTGAGAATGACCTGCTTGCTAAAGGGGTCCAACCACAGACATATAACTGGCTAGACCGTTCAAGGACTTGGTTCTTCGGGGTTAGGGGAACTTTGAACCCTAAAACAGGGAAGTGCTGTTGGACGGACGAGCAACTTGCAATACCCGTGAACAACCTTCAGAAGTATATCACCGCAGCGCAGGAAGGGACGTTCATTCCCGACAGAGAGAAGGACGAGCTGACTGAGGCCCTAGGGAATGTTGAGCACCCTGGACGAACACGAGGCACAGCAGGCTCCGTTCCATGGAAGGTTGGGTTTCCCAACGCAGGCAGTTACAGAAGCCGAGAGAGAAAGAGGAAAGTGGAGTTGAGTGAAATTCAGAAGCTCAATGCAAGACTACAAAAGCTAGAGGAAGCTAAGAGCCAGCAAGCTGTCAGCCAACCATCTCAGCGGCACGAAGCTACCCTAGAAGCTACTACCCCGCCATCTCAACGGAGAAGCAGCGTCGCTTCCACGAAGCCCGTTTAGCTCGACTTCACGTCTCCTACCTACCTTGTGGATACTATCATGGAGGCTCAACATTGCGAGCTTATGAGGAAATGTCGGAACCTCACTTTCAAAGCGGCTGTCGACTCTGTTGCACCTCCTCAACCCAACGGAACTTTTCACTGCCATACGATTCCACATGGCTATGCTGTTGTGATGGTGGATGAAGTAATGCCGGACTTTGAGGAGCTCGATCTTGACCGTTGTACAGGTGAAGGAGAGAATATGCTGGTTCGTGCCCTGAGGAGAACATGTCTATGGCAGAAGGAGTACATCAAGCTTCCAAACTGGATGCCTCCGCCTCCTCCTTCTCCTATGGCAAATCAAGGCACTCTGCCTCCTCCTCCTCCTCCTCCGGCGAGTGATCATCAGGGCATTCCGCCTCCTCCTCCTCCTCCGGCGAGTGATCAGGGCTCTCTGGATCCTCCTCCTCCTACTCCTCTTCCTTCTCCGGCTCGTCCGACGCGTGGGGGCACTCCGCCTCCTCCTTCGCCTACTCTGGCACGTCGGAGCAGTACGCCTCCTCCTTAGCCTCGTCGGCAATGGCGGAAGGCAGACGCCGCCGCTCCAGCTCCTCCGGCGCCTAGTATGCAACGATGGAAGGGATCCGCCGCTGCTCCGGCGGCTAGCAGTACAAGCATAGGCAGGAGGGAATACATATACGGTCCATCTCTCAAGCCTGTGGAAACGTTACTGTTGGAAATATGCCCTAGAGGCAATAAATAAAGTGTTTATTATTATATTTCCTTGTTCCTGATAATCGTTTATTATCCATGCTATAATTGTATTGATTGGAAACACATTACATGTGTGGGTAAATAGACAATACACTGTCCCTAGTATGCCTCTAGTGAACTAGCTCATTGATCAAAGATGGTCAAGGTTTCCTAGCCATTGACATGAGATGTCATTTGATAACGGGATCACATCATTAGAAGAATGATGTGATGTACAAGACCCAAACTACAAACGTAGCATATGATCATGTCAGTTTATTGCTACTGTTTTCTGCGTGTCAAGTATGTGTTCCTATGACCATGAGATCATGCAACTCACGGACATCGGAAGAGTGACTTGTGTGTATCAAATGTCGCAACGTAATTGGGTGACTATAAAGGTGCTCTACAGGTATCTCCGAAGATGTCTGTTCAGTTGGCATGGATCAAGACTGGGATTTGTTACTCCGTGTGACGGAGAGGTATCTCAGGGCCCACTCGGTAATACAACATCACAATAAGCCTTGCAACCAATGTAACTAAGTGTTAGTTGTGGGATCTTGTATTACGGAATGAGTAAAGAGACTTGCTGATAACGAGGTTGAACTAGGTATGGAGATACCGACGATCGAATCTCGGGCAAGTAACATACCGAAGAACAAAGGGAACATCATATGGGATTAATTGAATCCTTGACATAGAGGTTCAACCGATAAATATCTTCGTAGAATATGTAGGAACCAATGTGGACATCCAGGTCCCGCCATTGGTTATTGACCGTAGAGTTGTCTCGGTCATGTCTACATAGTTCTCGAACCCGCAGGGTCTGCACACTTAAGGTTTGGTGACGTTGCGGTAGTATAGAGTTATGTATGGTGGTGACAGAAGTTTGTTCGGAGTGCCGGATGAGATCCCGGACGTCACGAGGAGCTACGGAATGGTCCGGAGGTAAAGATTCATATATAGGAAGTCCCGTTTTGGTCGCCGGAAAATTTCCGGGCTCATCGGTAGTGTACCGGGAGGCCTCCGGGAGGGGTATTTCGACCCAAGAGGCTTCATGGGCTGTGGGAGAGTGAATATCAGCCCTTAGTGGGCTGGAGTAAACTCCCACACAAGGCCCATGTGGATGGAGAAGAAAACCCAATAAGAAAAAGGTGGAAAAAGGAAAAAAAAAAGGAGCAACCCTAGTCCTACTAGGATTGGAAGAGGATTCCTCCTCTCCTAGTAGGTTCGGACGAAGACTTTGGCTTGGAAGCCAAGGCTGCCTCCTCTCCTCCTCTCCTCCTATATATACTGGTGGGTTTTAGGGTTTTGCACTAGAATTTCAGCCACATGCTACCCGTTCCTCCAGTGCATAGTTTCTCCTCTAGATCGGATTTCTGCAGTGCTTAGGCGAAGCCCTGCCGGAATAGCTCCACCACCATCGCTAGAGCGCCGTCACGCTGCCGGAGAACTCTTCTTCCTATCCGCTCCCTCTTGCTGGATCAAGATGGCGGAGATCGCCATCAAGCTGTACGTGTGCTGAACGCGGAGGTGTCGTCCGTTCGGCGCTAGATCGGAAGGACAGTGATCAAGATCACGAGACGGATCGTGATGAGTTCACGGGACGGATCATGATGAGTTCACGGGACGGATCGTGATGAGTTCGCAGGACGGATCATGATTGGATCGCAGGAAGGATCGTGATGAGATCGCGGGACGCTCGGTGATTTGGATCGCGAAGACGTTCGACTACACCAACCGCGTTTCTTAATGCTTCCCGCTTAGCGATCTACAAGGGTATGTAGATCCACTCTCCCTCTCGTAGATGCTCATCACCATGGATAGATCTTGCGTGTGCGTAGGAAAAACTTTTGTTTCCCACGCAATGTTCCGCAACAGTGGCATCATGAGCTAGGTCTATGTGTAGATGAGATCTCGAGTAGAACACAAAAGGTTTGTGGGCGTTCATTCTTAGATTGCTTCCTCCCTTGGTCAAATTTTGGTTCAGCGGTATTGTGCGATGAAGCTGCCCGGACCAACATTACTCATACGCTTACGAGAGACCGGTTCCCTCGACCGCTACTTGTTGCATAGATGGCTTGCGGGTGCCAGTTTCTCTCATTTTAGTTGGATCGGATTCGACAAAGGCGGTCCTTGAGAAGGTTGAAAAGCAACTAGTGTATCACCGTTGTGGTTTTTGCGTAGATGAGAATTGTTCTTGCTAGATACCTGTAGCAGCCATGTAAAACATGCAACAACAATTAGAGGACGTCTAACTTGTTTTTGCAGGGTATGTTGTGATGTGATATGGCCAATTACATGATGTGATATATGTGATGTATGAGATGATCATGTGATGTATAGATTATCATGACTTGCATGTCGATGAGTACGGCAGCCAACATGAGCCATAGGATTGTCTTTAATTATTGTATGACCTACGTGTCAATCATTAAGCGCTATGTAATGTTTTACTTTATCGCTAAACGGTAGCAATAGTAGTAGAAGCATGTTGGGCGCGACAACCCCGATGGCGACACGTTGATGGAGATCATGGTGTCTTGCCGGTGACGATGGAGATCATGCCGGTGCTTTCAAGATGGAGATCAAAAGCACAAGTTCATGGCCATATCATGTCACTTATGATTTGCATGTGATGTTAATCCTTTTATGCACCTTGTTTTGCTTAGGACGACGGTAGCATTATAAGATGATCCCTCACTTAATTTCAAGACAAATTGTGTTCTCCCGAGTGTGCACCGTTGCGAAAGTTCGTTGTGTTGAGACACCACGTGATGATCAGGTGTGATAGACTCTACGTTCACATACAACGGGTGCAAGCCAATGTTGCACATGCAGAACACTCGGGTTAAACTTTTCGAGCCTAGCATGTAAAGACATGGCCTTGGAACACAAGAGACCGAAAGGTCGAACATGCATCATATAGTAGATATGATCAACATAATGATGTTCACCATTGAAACCACCTCAACTCATGTGATGATCGGACTTGAGTTGGTGAATTTGGATCATGTATCACTCGAATGATCGGAGGGATGTCAATTTGAGTGGGAGTTCTTAAGTACTATGATTAATTGAACTCATTATCATGAACATAGTTAGTAGTGTCTTTGCAAATTATGTTGTAGATTACTTGCTCGCGCTATAGCTCCCTTGAATTTTTATATGTTCCTAGAGAAATAGAGTTGAAAGATGATGGTAGCAATATTGCGGACTGGCTCCGTGATCTGAGGATTGTCCTCATTGCTGCACAGAAGGCTTATGTCCTTAATGCACCACTCGGTGCGCCAACCCCTCTAGCATCGTCCGTAGATGTTGTGAAGATCTGACAGGCACGTTCCAATGCCTACTTGATAGTTTAGTGCGTCATGCGTTATGGCTTAGAATTGAGGCTCCGAAATGTTTTGAACGTCATGGAACATATGAGCTGTTCTAAGAGCTGAAATTAGGATCTCAGGCTCATGCCCGTGTTGCGAGATATGAGATCTCTAACAAGATTCTTTGCCCGTAAGATGAAGGAGAATAGCTCAATTGTTGAGCATGTGCTCAGATTGTCTGGGTGCTACAATCGTTTGAATCGAGTGGGATTTGATCTTCCAGATAAGATAGTGATTGATATTGTTCTCCAAGTCACTGTTACTAAGCTACTAGAACTTGGTGATGAACTATAAATGCCAGGGATTGAAATAATGATCCCTGAGCTGTTCGCGATGTTTGACACCGCGAAGGTAGAAATCAAGAAGGAGCATCAAGTGTTGATGGTTAGTAAAACCACTAGTTTCGAGAAGGGCAAGGGCAAGGAGGGAAACTTCATGGATAGCAAGTCAGTTGCTGCTCCAGGGAAACAACCCAAAGTTGAACTCAAACCCGAGACTAAGTGCTTCGATAATGAGGAGAGCGGTCGCTGAAGCGGAACAACCATAGATACTTGGTAGATAAGAAGGCTGGCAATGTCAACAAAAGTATATTTGATATACGTGTTATGGATGTGTACCTTTCAAGTACTCCTAGTAGCACCTGGGTATTGGATAGCGGTTCAGTTGCTAAATGTTAGTAACTCAAAATAAAAGCTACGGAATAAACGGAGAACCAGCTAAGGGTGAGGTGACGATGTGTGTTGGAAATGTTTCCAAGGTTGATGTGATCAACATCGCACGCTCTCTCTACCTTCGGGATTAGTGACGAACCTAAATAAATGTTATTTGGTGTTTTGCGTTGAGCATGAACGTGATTAGATCGTGTTTATTGCAACACGGTTATTCATTTAAGTTAGACAATAATGGTTATTCTGTTTACATGAATAATACCTTCAATGGTCATGCACCTAGTGAGAATTGTTTGTTGAATCTTGATCGTAGTAATACACATGTTCATAACATTGATGCCAAAAGATACGAAGTTAATAATGATAGTACCACATACTTGTGGCACTGCTGTTAAATGTCATATTGGTATAAAGCGCATGAAGAAACTCCATGCTGATGGATCTTTGGACTCATTCGATTTCGAATCGGTTGAGACATGCAAACCATGCCTCTTGGGCAAGATGACTAAGGACCCCATTTCCAGATGGATGGAGCGGGCAAGTGATTTATTGGAAATGATACATGTTGATGTATGCAATCCAATGAGTCTTGTAGCGTGCAGTGGATATCGTTATTTTCTTACCTTCACTGATGATTTGAGTAGATATAGTGTACATTTACTTAATGAAACACAAGTCCGGATCGTTTGAAAAGTTCAAGCAAATTTAGAGTGAAGTTTAAGATCATCGTGACAAGAAGATAAAAATGTCTGCGATATGATCATGGAGGTGAATATGTGAGTTATGAGTTTGGCATACAACTTTACACAATGTGAAAAAGTTGTTTCACAACACACGCCACCTAGAACACCATAGCGTGATGGTGTGTCTGAACGTCATAGTCGTGCTCTATTGGATATGGTGCGTGCTATGATGTCTCTTATCATGTTGCTACTATAATTTTGGGGTTATGCATTAGAGACAACTACATTCACTTTAAATAGGGCACCATCTAAATCCGTTGAGATGACACTGTGTGAATCATGGTTTGATAGAAACCTAAGCTGTCATTTCTTAATGTTTGGGGCTGTGACTCTTGTGTGGAAAATGTTTTCACCTAATGAGCTCGAACCCATAGCGGACAAATGCATCTTCATAGAATACCCTAAGAACAGTTGGGTAAACCTTTTATCTCAGATCCAAGCATAAAATGTTTGTTGCTAAAACTGGGTCCTTTCTCGAGAAAGGGTTTCTCTCGAAAGAATTGAGTGGGAGGAAGATAGAACTTGATGAGTTTGTTGAACCTTTGTTTCAACCAGAGAGTAGCGTAGCGCAGAAAGATATTTCTGTGGAACCTACGTCAGTTGAAGAGGAAGTAAATGATGATGATCATGAAGCTTCGGATCAAGTTACTATCGAACCTCGTAGGTTGACAAGGATGTGTACTGCTCCTAAGCGGTACAACAACCCTGTCTTGGAGGTCATGTTGTTGGACAACAATGAGGCTACGAGCTATGGAGAAGCGATGATGGGCCTGGATTCCGACAAATGGTTAGAGGCCATGAAATCCGAGAAAGGATCTATGTATGAAAACCAAGTATAGACTTTGGTAGACTTGCTCGTTGAACGGCAGGTCGCTGAGTACAAATGGACTTTTAAAATGAAGACAGACGCTAATGGTAAATGTAACCATTTATAAAGCTCGACTTGTCGCAAAGAAGTTTCCGGCAAGTTCAAGGAGTTGACTACGATGAGACTTTCTCACTCGTAGTGATGCTAAAGTCTGTTGGAATTATGTTAGTAGTTGCTGCATTTTTCAATTATGAAATCTGGTAGATGGATGTCAAAACATCGTTTCCTTAACGGTTTACTTGAGAAAAGGTTGTATGTGATACAACAAGAAGGTTTTGTCAGTCCTAAGGATGCTAAAAGGTGTGCAAGCTTCAGTGATCCTTCTATGGACTGAAGCAAGCATCTCGGAGTTGGAATATACACTTTGATGTTGTGATCAACGTTTTTGAGTCTATACAAAGTTTATGAGAAACTTGTATTTGCAATAAAGTGAGTGGGAGCACTATAGAGTTTCTGATAAGTATATGTGGATGACATATTGCTATTCGGAAATAATGTGGAATTTCTAGAAAGCATAAATGGTTGTTTGGAAAGTGATTTTCAAAGGAAGACCTGAATAAAGCTACCTAATTGTTGACCTCCAAGATCTATAAAGATAGATCAAGATGCTTGATAAGACTTTCAATGAGTACATACCTTGACAAGATTTTGAAAGAGTTAAAAATGGATTAGTCAGAGAGAAGTGTTCTCGCCTACTTTGAAAGGTGTGACGTTTAGTGAGACTCAAAGCTCGACCATGGCAGAAGAAAGAGAAAGGACGAATGTCATCCCCTATGCCTTAGCCATAGGCTCTGTATAGTATGCCATGCTATGTACCACACCTGTGTGTGCCTTGCCATGAGTCCGTCAAGGGGTACAAGAGTGATCCAGGAGTGGATCACTGTATAGCGGTCAAGATTATCCTTAGTAACTAAAAGACTAAGGAATGGTTCTCGATTATGGAGGTGACAAATAGTTCGTCGTAAAGAGTTATGTCGATGCAAGCTTTAACACCAATCCGGATGATCCGTAGTAGAAATCTGGATACATATAGTGGAGCAGCCATTTGGAATAGTACCAAGTGGAGTATGGTAGCGGTGTTTATGGTTTGACATAGAGATTTGCAAAGTACACACGGATCTGAATGTCACAGACCCGTTGACTATAAGACCTCTCTCACATGCAAAGCATGATCGAGCCCCAGAACTCATTGGGTGTTAGATTCATAACAATGCGAATCACATGGTGATGTGAACTAGATTATTGACTCTAGTGCAAGTGGAAGACTGTTGGAAATATGCCCTAGAGGCAATAATACATTAGTTGTTATCATATTTCCTTGTTCATGATAATCGTTTATTATCCATGCTATAGTTGTGTTGATCGGAAACTCAGATACATGTGTGGATACATAGACAACACCATGTCCCTAGTATGCCTCTAATAGACTAGCTCGTTAATCAAAGATGGCTGTGGTTTTCTAGTCATGGACACGAGATGTCATTTGGTAACAGGATCACATCATTAGGAGAATGATGTTATGGACAAGACCCAAACTACAAACGTAGCATATTATCGTGTCAGTTTATTGCTACTGTTTTCTGCATGTCAAGTATATGTTCCTATGACCATGAGATCATGCAACTCACAGACACCGGAGGAGTGCCTTGTGTGTATCAAACGTCGCAATGTAACTGGATGACTATAAAGGTGCTCTACAGGTATCTCCGAGGATGTCTGTTGGGTTGGCATGGATCAAGACTGGGATTTGTTACTCCGTGCGACGGAGAGGTATCTCAGGGCCCACTTGGTAATGCAACATCACAAGAAGCCTTGCAAGCAATGTGACTAAGTGTTAGTCATGGGATCTTGTATTATGGAACGAGTAAAGAGACTTGCCAGTAACAAGGTTGAACAAGGTATGGAGATACCGATGATCGAATCTCAGGCAAGTAACATATCGAAGAACAAAGGGAACATCATACGGGATTAACTGAATCCTTGACATAGAGGTTCGACCGATAAAGATCTTCATAGAATATGTAGGAACCAATATGGGCATCCAGGTCCCGCTGTTCGTTATTGACCATAGAGGTGTCTAGGTCATGTCTACATAGTTCTCGAACCCGCAGGGTCTGCACACTTAAGGTTTGGTGACGTTTCGGTAGTATAGAGTTGTGCATGGTGGTGACCGAAGGTTGTTCGGAGTCCCGGATGAGATCCCAGACGTCACGAGGAGTTCCGGAATGGTCCGGAGGTAAATATTGATATATAGGAAGTCCTGTTTTGGTCGCCGGAAAAGTTTCGGGCTCATCGGTAGTGTACCGGGAGTGTCGGTAGTGTATCGGGAGACCATCGGGAGGAGTATTTCTACCCAAGAGGCTACGAGGGATGTGGGAGAGTGAATACCAGCCCTTTGTGGGCTCTTGGAAGTCCCACACAAGGCCCATGCGGCTGGGAAGAAAAGCCCAAAGAGAAAAAGGTGGAAAAAGGCAAAAAAGGCAAAAATAAGGAGGAGTCCTAGTCCTACTAGGATTGGAGGAGGAATCCTCCAATCCACTAGGTTCGGCTGACCCAAGGGCTGCCTCTTTGGCAGAAAAGCCTCCTCCTCCTCTCCTCCTATATATACTAGAGGATTTTAGGATTTTGGCACAGAATTTTCCCGTTCCTCTAGTGCATAGTTTCTCCTCTAGATCGGTTTTCTGTAGTGCTTAGGCGAAGCCCTGCCGGAATAGCTCCACCACCATCGCCAGAGCGCCATCATGCTGCCGGAGAACTCTTCTTCCTCTCTACTCCCTCTTGCTGGATCAAGACGGAGGAGATCGTCATCAAGCTGTACGTGTGCTGAACGCGGAGGTGTCGTCCGTTCGGTGCTAGATCGGAAGGACCGTGATCAAGATCGCGAGACGGATCGTGATGAGTTCGCGGGACGAATCGTGATGACTTCGCGGGATGGGCCATGATGAGTTCGCGGGACGGATCGTGATTGGATCGCGGGACAGGTCGTGATGAGATCGCGAGACGCTCGGCGATTTGGATCGCGAAGACGTTCGACTACACCAACCGCGTTTCTTAATGCTTCCCGCTTAGCGATCTACAAGGGTATGTAGATCCACCCTCCCTCTCGTAGATGCTCATCACCATGGATAGATCTTGCATGTGCGTAGGAAAATTTTTGTTTCCCATGCAACGTTCCCCAACATGTAGTCCCCAAGACCGTTGTCAGGTGCTTGCACCGGCGGGGGTCTTAGTAGAGACAATGTTTGCATGCTTGCGCACTTTTTTTATTTGCTTGCCACTCGATAGATCGAGTGTTAGAAGGTCCAGTGGGGGCATGCTAAGTGCAACCATTGGGTGCAGTCCCCGAGACTGCCGTCAAGTGCTTGCATCAGCGGGGGTCTGGTAGAGACCATTTCCTGCTCGGACAGGTTGGACATGATGGAGAGATTTCAAAACCAGTGGGGCATGCTGAGTGCACCCACTGGGTGTAGTCCCCGAGACTATTGTTGATCGTTGATGATGAGCAGTAGTCTTAAGAACTTGGACTCAGGATTCTTTATCGTACGTGGAGTACACCTGCCACTCGGTGTGTTGAGTGAATGCTTTGCCTTAGTGTTTCCACTCCTGAATGTTTGCCTTAGGAACGGAAAGGTCCGAAGCTACCTTGCAGGTTTGATGGATATCATTTCCATCAACCATGATATAACACAAGTTTCATGGACATCTTTCCATCAACCATGATACGACCCTACTCAGGGTGTGGGGTGGGGCAGCGGGCCGCCATCCAATCAACTGTTCTTGATCCTTTCCACTCGGGAGTGGAAAAAATTTCATGTCGACTGAACTATTTTTTGTTGATTTCAGGGAGCTTGTGAACTTGGCACCCGGTACAAAGACCTAGATAAGGAGAAGATCCAGCTCCAATTGGATCTGGAAATCTCTAAGAATAACCAGGAACATGCACAGACTGAATTGAGGACCCTTGGAGGTAATTCTTGCTGACCCAATGCACTCTTTCTTTCCCCTTCCATCCTTTGTACCGAGTGCTCTCACTCGAACAGACGTGCGTGATGAGAATCGTCTACTCCAAGCGCGACTCAACAATGCTATTTCTTCAGATACCATGAAGAAAGCGCTAGAGGACAAGGACAAGGCGCTCGCTGATGCTCAAAAGGTGGCGAGGGAGAAGACTGAAACTGCCGAGAAGAAGCTTGCCACAGTCAAGAAAATAGAGGAAGAAAACTCCAAGCTGAAGCGGGAATGGGCTGAATTTATCAAGAAGGAGGAGGAGTAATGGACTAGGGAAGCATTTGGGAGATTTTGCGAACAAGATGTCCATCATGCTTGACGGTAACTTTCCTTGTCGAGTGAACTTCCTGTTGGAAATATGCCCTAGAGGCAATAAATAAAGTGTTTATTATTATATTTCCTTGTTCATGATAATCGTTTATTATCCATGCTATAATTGTATTAACTGGAAACACATTACATGTATGGGTAAATAGACAACACTTTGTCCCTAGTATGCCTCTGGTGAACTAGCTCGTTCATCAAAGATGGTCAAGGTTTCCTGGCCATTGACATGTGATGTCATTTGATAATGGGATCAAATCATTAGGAGAATGATGTGATGGACAAGACCCAAACTACAAACGTAGCATATGATCGTGTCAGTTTATTGCTACTATTTTCTGCATGTCAAGTATGTGTTCCTATGACCATGAGATCATGCAACTCACGAACATCGGAGGAGTGCCTTGTGTGTATCAAACGTCGCAAAGTAACTGGGTGACTATAAAGGTTATCTACAGGTATCTTCGAGGGTGTCTGTTGAGTTGGCATGGATCAAGACTGGCATTTGTTACTCCTGTGAACGGAGAGGTATCTTAGGGCCCACTCAGTAATACAACATCACAATAAGCCTTGCAAGCAATGTGACTAAGTGTTAGTTGCAGGATCTTGTATTACAGAACGAGTAAAGATACTTGACAATAACGAGGTTGAACTAGGTATGGAGATACCGACGATCGAATCTCGCGCAAGTAACATACCGAAGAACAAAGGGAACATCATACGGGATTAACTGAATCCTTGACATAGAGGTTCGACCGATAAAGATCTTCGTAGAATATGTAGGAACCAATATGGGAATACAGGTCCCGCTATTGGTTATTGACCGTAGAAGTGTCTCGGTCATGTCTACATAGTTCTCGAACCCGCAGGGTCTGCACACTTAAGGTTTGGTGACGTTTCGATAGTATAGAGTTATGTATGGTGGTGACCCAAGGTTGTTCGGAGTCCCGGATGAGAACCCGGACGTCACGAGGAGCTCTGAATGGTCCGGAGGTAAAAATTGATATATAGGAAGTCCTATTTTGGTCGCCGAAAAAGTTACGGGCTCATCGGTGGTGTACCGGGAGTGCCGGTAGTGTATCGAGAGACCATCGGGAGGGGTATTTCGACCCAAGAGGCTACATGGGCTGTGGGAGGATGAATACCAGCCACTAGTGGGCTGGTGGAAGTCCCACACAAGGCCCATGCAGTTGGGAAGAAAATCCTTAAAGGAAAAAGGTGGAAAAAGGCAAAAAAGGCTAAATTAGGAAGGAGTCCTAATCCTACTAGGAGTGGAGGAGGAGGATTCCTCCCTCCTGGTTCGGCCGAACCTCCTTCGCTTGGAAGCCAAGGCTGCCTCCTCTCCTCCTCTCCTCCTATATATACTAGAGGGTTTTAGGGTTTTTGCACAAGATTTTCAGCCACGTGCAACCCTACCCTCTAGTCCATAGTTTCTCCTCTAGATCGGATTTCTGCAGTGCTTAGGCGAAGCCCTGCCGGAATAGCTCCACCACCATCGCCGGAGCACCGTCACGCTACCGGAGAACTCTTCTTCCTCTCCGCTCCTTCTTGCTGGATCAAGACGGCGGAGATCGTCATCAAGCTGTATGTGTGCTGAACATGGAGGTGTCGTCGGTTCAGCAATAGATCGGAAGGATCGTGATCAAGTTCGTAGGACAGATCATGATCAAGTTCGTGGGACAGATCGTGATCAAGTTCGCGGGACGGATCGTCATTGGATCGCGAGACGGATCATGATTGGATCGCAGGACGCATGGCGATTTCAATCGCGAAGACGTTCGACTACACCAACTGCGTTTCTTAACGCTTCCCGCTTAGCGATCTACAAGGGTATGTAGATCCACTCTCCCTCTCGTAGATGCTCATCACCATGGATAGATCTGTGTGTGCGTCGGAAAAATTTTGTTTCCCATGCAACATTCCCCAACAGTGGTATCAGAGCTAAGTCTATGTGTAGATGAGATCTCGAGTAGAACACAAAAAGTTTGTGGGCGTTGATGCTTAGATTGCTTCCTCCCTTGGTCGGATTTTGGTTCAGCGGTATTGTGAGATGAAGCAGCCCGGACCAACATTACTCGTCCGCTTACGAGGGACCAGTTCCCACGACCGCAACTTGTTGCATAGATGGCTTGCGGGTGCCAGTTTCTCTCACTTTAGTTGGATCGGATTCGACAAAGGCGGTCCTTGAGAAGGTTGAAAAGCAACTAGTGTATCACCGTTGTGGTTTTTTCATAGATGAGTATTGTTCTTGCTAGATACCCGTAGCAGCCACGTAAAACATGCAACAACAATTAGAGGATGTCTAACTTGTTTTTGCAGGGTATGTTGTGATGTGATATGGCCAATTACATGATGTGATATATATGATGTATGAGATGATCATGTGATGTATAGATTATCATGACTTGCATGTCAATGAGTACGGAAACCGGCAGGAACCATAGGGTTGTCTTTAATTATTGTATGACCTGCGTGTCAATCATTAAGCGCTATGCAATAGTAGTAGAAGCATGTTGGGCGCGACAACCCCGATGGCGACACATTGATGGAGATCAAGATGATGAAGATCATGGTGTCATGCCGGTGACGATGGAGATCATGCCAGCTCTTTCTAGATGGAGATCAAAAGCACAAGTTCATGGCCATATCATGTCACTTATGAATTGCATGTGATGTTAATCCTTTTATGCACCTTGTTTTTCTTAGGACGATGGTAGCATTATAAGGTGATCCCTCACTTAAATTTCAAGATGAATTGTGTTCTCCCCAAGTGTGCACCATTGCGAAAGTTCGTCGTGTCGAGACACCACGTGATGATCAGGTATGATAGACTCTACGTTCACATAGAATGGGTGCAAGCCAGTGTTGCACACGCAGAACACTCGGGTTAAACTTGACGATCCTAGCATGTACATACATGGCCTCGGAACACAAGAGACCGAAAGGTCGAACATGAGTCATATAGTAGATATGATCAACATGAGATGTTCACCATTGAAGCCACCTCAACTCACGTGATGATCGGACTTAAGTTGGTGAATTTGGATCCTGTGACACTCAGATGACCTGAGGGATGTCGATTTGAGTGGGAGCTTTAGTAATTTGATTAACTAAACTCATTATCTTGAACAATAGTATAAGTAAACTTTGCATATTTATGTTGTAGATCAATGGCTCGCGCAGTAGCACCCCTAAATTTTAATGCGTTCCTAGAGAAAGATAAGTTGAAAGATGATGGAAGTAACTTTGTAGACTGGGCCCGTAATCTGAGGATTATCCTCACGGCTTCCCAGAAATCATATGTCCTTGATGCACCGCTTGGTGACCAACCAGAAGACATGACCTTCAAAGACGTTAAGAACGCTTGGGAGGCACGTACTGGAGATTACTCAATAGTTCAGTGTGCAATATTGTATGGCTTAGAACCGGGACTTCAAAGGCGTTTTGAACGTCATGGAGCATATGAGATGTTCCAGGAGTTGAAGTTTATCTTTCAGAAGATTGCCCGGATCGAGAGGTATGAAACCTCCGATAAGTTATATGCTTGCAAGATGGAGGAGAACGGGTCTATCAGTGAACATATACTCAGAATGTCTGGGTATTCAACTCGTCTAGCAGAGTTGGGAATCGCCCTTCCGCCAGAGGCGATCACTGACAGAGTTCTTCAATCACTGCCACCTAGTTACAAGAGCTTTGTGATGAACTATAACATGCACAGGATGAACAAGTCAGTCGCCGAGCTGTTTGCCATGCTAAAAGTCGCTGAGTCTGAAATCCAGAAAGAACATCAAGTGTTGATGGTCAATAAAACCACTAGTTTCAAGAAAAATGGCAAGGTCAAGGGCAAGGGCAAGAAGGGTAAAACCAAGAAGGATGGAAAAGAAGTTGCTACTCCTGTAAAGAAGCCCAAGCATGGACCCAAGCCAGAAACTGAGTGCTTTCATTGCAAGGGAACTGGTCACTGGAAGCGGAACTTCCCCAAGTACCTGGCTGACAAGAAGGCGACCAATGACAAACAAGGTATATATGATATACATGTTATTGATGTGTACCTTACTAGCTCTCGTAGTAGTGCCTGGGTATTTGATACCGGTTCGGTTGCTCACATTTGCAACTCAAAGCAGGAACTACGGAATAAACGAAGGCTGGCAAAGGACAAAGTGACGATGCGCGTGGGAAATGGTTCCAAGGTTGATGTGATCACCGTCGGCATGCTCTCTCTTCGATTACCATCGGGATTAGTGCCTGAATAATTGTTATTTAGTGCCTGCGTTAAGCATGAACATTATATCTGGATCTTGTTTATTGCGAAACGGTTACTCATTTAAATCAGAGAATAAAGGTCGTCCTATTTATATGAGTAATATCTTTTATAGTCATGCACCCAATGTTAGGGGTTTATTCATATTGAATCTTGATAGTGATGACACACATTTTCATAACATTGATGCCAAAAGATGTAGAGTTGATAATGATAGTACCACTTTCTTGTGGCACTGCCGTTTAGGTCGTATTGGTGTAAAACGCATGAGGAAGCTCCATGCTGGTGGACTTTTGGAGTCACTTGATTTTGAATCACTTGACACATGTGAACCATGCCTCATGGGCAAGATGACTAAAACGCCATTCTCTGGAACAATGGAACGGGCGAGTGACTTATTGGAAATCATACATACTGATGTGTGCGGTCTAATGAATGTTACCGGGAGACCATCGGGAGGGGTATTTCGACCCGAGAGGCTACATGGGCTATGGGAGGATGAATACCAGCCCCTAGTGGGCTGGTGGAAGTCCCACACAAGGCCCATGCAGTTGGGAAGAATAGCCCAAAAGGAAAAAGGTGGAAAAAGGCAAAAAAAGGATAAATTAGCAAGGAGTCCTAATCCTACTAGGAGTGGAGGAGGAGGATTCCTCCCTCCTGGTTCGGCCGAACCTCCTTCGCTTCGAAGCCAAGGTTGTCTCCTCTCCTCCTCTCCTCCTATATATACTAGAGGGTTTTAGGGTTTTTGCACCAGATTTGCAGCCACGTGCAACCCTACCCTCTAGTCCATAGTTTCTCCTCTAGATCGGATTTCTGCAGTGCTTAGGCGAAGCCCTGCCGGAATACCTCCACCACCATCACCGGAGCGCCATCATGTTGTCAGAGAACTCTTCTTCCTATCCGCTCCTTCTTTCTGGATCAAGACGGCAGAGATCGTCATCAAGCTGTACGTGTGCTGAACGAGGAGGTGCCATCGGTTCGGCACTAGATCGGAAGGATCGTGATCAAGTTTGTGGGACGGATCATGATCTAGTTCGCGGGACGGATCGTCATTGGATTGCGAGACGGATCGTGATTGGATCGCGGGACGCATGGTGATTTGGATCGTGAATACGTTCGACTACACCAACCGCATTTCTTAACGCTTCCCGCTTAGGGATCTACAAGGGTACGTAGATCCACTCTCCCTCTCGCAGATGCTCATCACCATGGATAGATCTACGTGTGCGTAGAAAAAAAATCCCCATGCAACATTCCCCAACACTTCCTAAATTCCCATAGGCTATTAATGCAACCATCTTTCTATTCCTTCCTCTATATTGAATTCTGACAGGCCTTTGAAAAAGAGATCTAAGAGATTGAACCAAATCTGGATCCCACTAAGTCACCAGTTGGAGATGTTGTGGCCATGAACATTTTCTGCCTCAACGTCCATCTCCAAAGCGTTCAAGCATACATCATCCAGCTGAAGGTTGCACTGGAGAAGATTGGCAAGGAACTGTGGCCCGAAGACACCCTCCAGGCTGACCTTGAATCAATGATGAACCGCCTCAATAAGATCCCCAGTCGAGTGCAAGCTTGGAAGAAATCAGCTACTCGCTGAGGAGCCGACGTGGCGTTTTCGCTCGTCAGACTCCATTGCAAGGAGGCGAGAGAGGACAAGATGAAGGATCTCCGGGTGATTAACACGAAAAAACGTCAGTTCAAGGACTTCATGGAGACCTTCATTGACGCGGCCACTCGGATCACAGACGGCATCGACTTGGACACCTTTGTCGAGCCAACAAGTCCCACTAGGGATTACAAAACTTTATTCACCTCGGAATGCCGCGTGGAGATGTAACCGCTTTAAAACTTCACTCATGCCTTAAGCCTGAGTACATTTGTTTGCGTGCACAGCTTTTAATTGTGGTAGAACCTTTGGATTTATCTGCACTTTGCTTTCAATCATTTGTTTGACTGGATTTGTTTTGCCGAGTCCCCTAGTGAGAAGTATATTCATCACTTGGGTAAAGTTTTTAACTTAGGTGAAAGCTGGTCTGCAGCTCAGCCCCCGAGTAACGAGATTGCTCTTTAATCAGAGAAGTTTTTGAACTTAGACGAAGATTGATTCGTAGCTAAGTTTCCAAGTGAACATGATGTTACCCACTCGGAAGGATTTTTTAACTTAGGCGAAAGCTGATTCGCAGCTAAGCCCCCGAGTGTGAGGATCGCTCGA
This sequence comes from Hordeum marinum, assembly GCA_022496015.1. Lineage (NCBI taxonomy): Eukaryota > Viridiplantae > Streptophyta > Magnoliopsida > Poales > Poaceae > Hordeum > Hordeum marinum. The sequence goes on from CM039676.1 coordinate 475,711,540, forward strand.
CACTCGGAGAAGTTTTGAACTTAGATGGAGACTAGTTCGTAGCTAAGTTTCCAAGTGAACATGATGTTATCCACTCAGAAAGGTTTTTTAACTTAGGCGAAAGCTGGTTCACACCTAAGCCCCCGAATGTGAGGATCGCTCGACACTCGGAGAAGTTTTGAACTTAGATAAAGATTGGTTCGTAGCTAAGTTACCGAGTGAGCATGATGTTATCCACTCGGAGGGTTTTTTTTAACTTAGGCGAAAGCTGGTTCGCAGCTAAGCCCCCGAGTGTGAGGATCGCTCGACACTCGGAGAAGTTTTGAACTTAGACAAAGGTTGGTTCATAGCTAAGTTTCCGAGTGAACATGAAGTTATCCACTCGGAAAGGTTTTAACTTAGGCGAAAGCTGGTTCGCAGCTAAGCCCCCAAGTGAGAGGATTTCTCATCACTTGGAGAAGTTTTGAACTTAGACGAAGGTTGGTTCGTAGCTAAGTTTCCGAGTGAATAGACTCCTATCCACCCGGAAGGGTTTTCAACTTAGGCGAAAGCGGGTTCGCAGCTAAGCCCCCCGAGTGAGAGGATTACTCATCACTCGGAGTGTTCCCAAATGTAGGATTCCGTGATCGGAATCGACAAAATACTTTGGGAGTCAAAACTTGCATCAATGACATTGTCTGGAATAATTTTATTACATCAACACAACTCAGTCTTCAAGTATAGAAGCATCGAAGTAAATCTACGTTCCAGGCCCGCGGCTCGTCATTCTATTTCCTGAGGTTGTAGGCTCCGTTCTTCAGTACTTTGGTGACAATGAAGGGACCTTCCCATGCAGGTGCAAGCTTGTGAGGTCACTGTTGATCCACTCGGAGCACTAGATCTCCTTTATGAAATGACTGACTCTTGACATGTTTTGCATGAAAGCGACACAGGTCCTGCTGATATACAGTTGACCGAATCAAAGCCATCTCGCGCTCCTCTTCCAAGAGATCTACGTTGTCTTGACATGCTTGTTCTTCTTCAGCCTCGAAGTAGAGATCTACATGAGGAGAATTGTGCAGGATATCACTCGCCAAAATGGCTTCAGCTCCATACACCAAGAAGAAAGGAGTGCATCCAGTTTGAGGGTGTGCAACGGATGCATAATCCACCCGAGTGCCTTGGGAGAAGCAGAAGTGTTTGAACTCTTCTAAGTCAAAGTTAGAGTCATTGTTTGTGATAATACTGTGGGGAACTCCATATCGGAAGATTATCTCTCTCGTGAATTTGATCGCAGTACGAGAGTTCAGTTTCTTTATCGGTTTGGCCTCAATCCACTTCGTAAACTTGTCGACTCCAACAAGAAAATTAGTGAATCCACTCTGGCCTATACGAAAGGGACCAACCATATCCAAACCCCATATAGAAAACAGCCAGACAAGTGGAATAGTCTTCAAGGCGGACGCAGGCCTGTGTGACAAGTTTGAGTAGAACTGGCACCCTTCACAGTGATAAACAATGTCCTTGGCCATCTCATTAGCACGCGGCCAGAAGAAACCAGCTCGGTATGCTTTGGTGACAATCGTCTGGGAGGACGCATGATAACCGCAAGTCCCCGAGTGGATCTCTTCCAGGATCATTCGACCTTCTTCAGGGGAGATGCATCGTTGTGTCACACCAGTCACACTTTCTCTGTAGATCTGACCATCCATCACAGTCAAGTCGGTTGTGATGACCAGAATATCCACGAAAAGATCTATAACCATAGGGACATCAACTTCAGTCAGATTAGAGGCGCTTATAGCTTGCGGGGGCTCTTCAGTGAAGGGATCCTCCTGCACCGGAGGGGAATATAGGTGTTCAAGAAACACATTGCAGGGGATAGGCTTCCGAGTGGATCCAATCTTTGCTAGCTCATCAGCTGCCTGATTCTTCACTCGGGGAACATGATGGAGTTCCAAGCCTTCAAGCTTCTTCTCAAGCTTCCTCACATCATTGGAATATCCGGTCATAGCGGGGTTCCTGACATCCCATTCCTTCATCACTTGATTGACCACCAAATCAGAGTCATCGTAAACCATCAAGGGCTTGACGCCGAGTGAGATGGCCATACGCAACCCATACAGGAGTGCTTCATATTCTGCTTTGTTGTTGGAGGAATCAAAGTGAATTTGCAGGACATAACTGGGCTTGTCGCCTTTTGGGGATACCAAAACTATGCCAGCACCACACCCATTCAGCATCTTCGAGCCATCAAAGAACATGGTCTAGTGTGCTGAGTGGATTTGGATTGGTTGCTGCTGTTCAACCCACTCAGCCAAGAAATCAGCAAGTGTCTGAGACTTGATCGCCTTTTTAGCTTCAAACTTGATGTCAAAGTAGAGGAGCTCAATAGCCCATTCGGCCACTCGACCAGTCGCGTCTCGATTGTTGAGAATCTCAGATAGTGGAGCATCGCTGACGACTGAAATTGAGTGATCTTGAAAGTAGTGTGTCACCTTCTTTGGTGACAGATAAATACCATAGACAAGCTTCTCTTAATGCGGATAACTTTGCTTCGAAGGGGTCAATACTTTGTAAATGTAGTATACTGGACGTTGGACCTTGTAAGCCTTGCCTTCCTCTTCCCGCTCGACAGTGAGAACCATACTGATGACCTGATTGGTGGCTGCAATGTACAAGAGCAAGGGCTCTTTGTTGTGCGGAGCAGCAAGCACCAGCTAGGTGGAAAGCAGGGCTTTGAGCTCGACAAATGCTGCTTCGGCTTCTGGAGTCCACTCGAACGTATCGGACTTCCTCATCAGTCAGTACAAAGGTAATGCCTTCTACCCGAGACAAGAAATGAACTGACTCAACGCCGCTTGGCAACCTGTGAGCTTTTGAACATTGTGCACTCGCACAGGGCTTTTCATTCGGGTAATGGCACTGATCTTCTCAGGATTGACGTTGATTCCTCATTCGGAAACGAGAAAACCAAGTAATTTGCCACCAGGAACACCGAAAATGCACTTAGATGGATCCAACTTGATATCATACCTCCTTAGATTGGCGAATGTCCCAGCCAAGTCAGTCAGCAGGTCGGAACCTTAGCGGGACTTGACAACAATATCGTCCATGTAAGCTTCGACATTCCGAGGAATCTGGCCGAGTAAGCATTTCTGAATCATGCACATGAAAATAGCGCCAGCATTCTTCAAACCAAAAGGCATGGTGATATAGCAGAAACACCCGAATGGGGTGATGAAGGCTGTTTTCATTTCATGCGAACCAAACAGATGGATCTGATGGTAACCAGAGTATGCATCTAGAAACGATAAATGCTCATACTCCCTAGTCGAGTCAACAATCTGATCGATGCGAGGGAGCGGAAAATGATCTTTCGGGCAGACCCAATTGATATGTTTGAAGTCAATACACATGAGGAGTGACTTGTCCTTCTTGGGGACCATGATGACATTCGAGAGCCACTCGGAGTAGTAAATCTCCTAAACGAACTTAGACGCCAAGAGACGAGCCACTTCTTTGCCGATTGCCTTCCGCTTCTCCGCTGCCGACCGACGCAAGTGCTTTTTCACAGGCTTGGCCTTCGGATGGACTCTCAGTCGGTGCTCAGTCAGTTCTCTGGGTACACCCGGCATGTCAGCAGGCTTCCATACAAAGATGTCCTAGCTCTCATGTAGGAATTGGATGAGCTTGGCTTCCTACTTCTGTCGAGTGTCGTCGATATGTTGGCCGGGGCAGCAGTGGGATCTGTCGGGTGAATGTGCACCTTTTTCACTTCGCCTGCTGTCGTGGTTTTGTCACGGCAGATGTCCGGGTTACCAGACTTGAGTTCGGAGCCATCGCCATGGTAGTGGACTCAAAGGGGTTGATTGAGACAAACGACACGAGTTTACCCAGGTTCGGCCCCTCAAGCCGAGGTAAAAGCCTACGTCCTGTTTGTGTTGTTATTCCTTGTTGTATCGATTACAAGGGGCTAGATGCTTGACCTAGTTTTTGATCACCTCTCCCTAAGCCGCCCCGGCTCTGCCTTTATATCAGAGGTCAGAGCCGTCGGGTCTTACAATTGTACAACCGGATCACGCTTTACATCTCCAAATCCATCTCTATCTTATCAACCAAGTTATCCTTTGGAAGGTCTTGCGCATCCGGGTCTCTGTCGTCCGACCCACCTCAAGAGCTGCCGAAGTTCTTGGGCCTCCAGTTGATACATGTCTTCGTGGGCCGGCTCATAACCAATGCTTATCAACCGGAACCTTCCAGCCGGGTCATATCACGGGGTTATATCCCCAACATTAGGCCCCAGGCTGAAGTGAGCCAGCTCATTTCATCCGTCTGTTGCAATTGTTTGAGAGTTGCCAGGAATGACCCGACATGACGTCACAGATATGCTGACGTATCACCAAATCTCTCACATTTAACCGTTTACCAAAAATCGAGGCGTTCGTTTCGGCAAAATCGGAGTTGACACCTGGGAACCCACACTGTTTCCCTGTTAAATAGGACCCGCACAAGTCAAACCAATGCATTCCCGCTCGTGCGCCTCTTCTTCTTCTTCCTGACGCCCATCCGTCGCTTGAGCTCGTCCGCTCCGCTCTGGCGCCGCCGCTCGTTCGTCACCAACCCAGGCCGCTGCATCAACCTGTCTGCACCAGAATCTCGCCCGCCGCCGTCTTCGCCTCCGGTAAGTACCTCCTCCCGCAGCTTTTAGATCGGTAGCAAAATAGGGTTTCCACCGGCGGACCTCCGCCACGCGTTTCGTTCTCCGGCACGGTCGCACGGCCAAGTCTCGGGGCCCGCCGCGCCTCCTTTTAGGCTGCATTGTCATCGCCGCCACCGTACATGGCCCGCTCGTGCGCAATGTGCGGTCGGTTAAGGCTATAGGTCGATTTTTCACTTTCACTGTTCTTGGCTTAGGTTGACGTAGAACTTCCTTTTCCGCTTCGGTAGATCCAAAACTTTAGCATCGATTTGTGAAACTTGTTTGTCTGAGTCTTGATGACTTCCGGCTCTTCCACCCATAGTGAGCCGCTAGACCCCCTCCGGCTCTTTGTCAGTCGGACCTCTTAAGGCCTTAATTTTTAGAACCCTGTAACTTGTAAGACGCCATTTGCTATCTGCTCTTTGTTTGATTAGTCGCCATTTTCTTTTTGCACAGTACTTTTAAGCCGCCAAGATGACACGTGCCACCAATTCCTGCAATTGGGTCGGCTCCTGTGTGACCGAAGAGTGTTTATCTGATTTAGTAGCCGTTGGCACCCTTCCTCCAAAGGAAGTGATCAACTGGCGTGTTCCGACTGGTGAGACCCGCCCCGCCCCAAAGGAAGGGGAGGTTATAGTCTTTACAGATCATATCGAACGAGGATTCGTGCCACCCGGGTCAAAATTCTTTCGCGACATTCTGCACCTGTACAAGCTGCATCCCCAAGATCTGGCGCCGAATTCTGTATCAAACATTTGCCACTTTCAAGTCCTCTGCGAGGCATACCTTCAATCAAGGCCGTCAGTCGGATTCTTTAGAGAGTTCTTCTATGCCAACCGCCAGACTGAATACAAGAGCGGGCCAAGCTTGGAACTTGGAGGAATCACCATCCAGCGCCGGAGGGGTGTCACCTTTCCGGCTGTTCAGATGCCCAGCCACCCAAAAGATTGGAACAAGACGTGGTTTTATTGCAAAGACACGTCTCCGGACTCGGAACATCGTCTGCCGGGTTATCGTCCTTCCCAGCTCTCAACCGACACTTCACTGCCCGACCGACTCTCAGCTGCCGACCGTGCTAGATATGAGAAGCCCCACGCCAGAGTGAAGGCTCTCCTGGCCAACGGCCTTATTGGAACGGACCTTATCCACTGCTGGGTACAATGGCGGATCATGCCTCAGAGCCGCCGTAACCGGCTCATGTATGAATATCCAGGATTTTACGACAGCGAACTGTGCTTCAGTGCCACCACTTTAACTGAGGATGACATCTGTATGACCGTCTGAAGTCTTGTGCACGAGACCTCCGGCTCATGCAGCACCATCGTCCTAGCGCCCTTCTGCGCGACCAACCCGGTGCCTCTTGTAAGTATTTTTTACCTTTCTCCCGCCTATTGTATGTTTATATACTCCTTTTCAAAGCTTGATATTCTTCCTCCGGCTCAATTTGCACAGGCTGACTCCGACTTCTGGAATAAGGAATACGTTCCTCTTCCGAAGACAACCAAGAAGAAAGTCGCCGCCAAGAAACAAAAGAAGGAAGCTCCTCAAGAGAGCTGGTTCGAACACCCGGCTTCTTTAGAGTCTGAGGTAGGATCCTTGAACTATACTTACTTGACTTTTTGTCTTGCCGGCTCTTTAATAATATCTTTCCGTGTCTCACAGGATGAAGTAGAAACCAGTCACGCCAACGCTCCTGAGGTAACTTGCATGTACTCCGACTCAGAATATTTCTTCCGAAAGCCGCGGTGGGTTGTTAGAAAATTTCCTCTATCTCACCCTCTCGCTCATCCGGCTCCTGATTTCCTTTCAAAAAAACAGCAAGCTGAACGACGTCAGACCCGGAGTGCCGGCTCTACAGAGCTTGCATCGGGACTACCAAATTCGCCAGCTCCTAAGAAGCGGCCTGCAGAGGTTAGTATCCGTACTTCCCTTTTTTATTTCTCTTCATGTCCGAATGTCTTATCATTTCCGTGTCTTGATTTTTCAGAAAACACCCTCATCGGGCGACTCTTTAGCCGTAGTCATACCTCCACCAAAGATTAATCCTCTATAAGTGTTAAAATATCCGGATGTCTTTGATGAGATACCAATCTCCTTTAAATGCTAACCCTTTACTTTGCAGTGCTCAGGCGAAACGCCGCAAGACCCATCAACCTTCCTCCAACCCTGTCGTTGATAATCAAGAGCCTGAATAGCCGGCCCCGGCTCAACCTGATATTGAACAGCCGGAGGAAACTCCAGCGGAAGAAGAAACTCGACCAGCGGCTTCTACAGAGCCGGCGGCAGATGACGTCATAAAGGAGAACTCCCCAGCTGCTCCTTCAAGGCCGGTTACACCCGCCAGGACCCCGGCGACTCCGGATGTTATCATCACCGGGTCTGCTCAAAAACCTCCTTCACTAGCGCATGTCTTAACCCGGCATATGGAGCCGTCTGAAGCTTCGCGGAAACTTGAGTTTGACTCGTCGTACAACAAAATGACAGCCGAAGAACTCCACTCCGGCTACATCAACCGGGTCAACACCAACCGAGACTTGGAACTCTGGCTGGTCAGCATGATGAAGGCAAAATATGAGGTATGTTACGTTTCTTCAGCCATAACCTTCCCCAGCCCCCAAGGGCCGGATTTAATCTAACATAGAGTTGAATTCGGGTCTTCTTTCGAAGGTTATGTAGAAAACACTTTGCTTTAAACACTGACAACACTTGCATACTGCCAACTGTAGCCCCCAAGGGCCGGCTCAAATTTATTTGAACCGGAACTTTTGAGATTAGAAAAGAGCCATAATGTAGGCCCCAAGGGCCGGCTCAAATTTTTTTTGAGTCGGGACTTTTGAGTTTAGAAGAGAGCCATAATGTAGGCCCCAAGGGCCGGCTCAAATTTATTTGAGTCGGGACTTTTGAGTTTAGAAGAGAGCCAATATGTAGCCCCCAACTTCCGGGTCAATTTTCAGGAAGATGATCCGGAACTGTAGATGTGAACAGATCAAATATACATTAGCCCCCAAGTGTCAAATATATTGCTTGCAATCTGTTTGAGACTTGTAGAACTTGAACTGTGAACCTTTATGCATATGAATACTCTTGTTGCTGCAATAGCTTATACTTTGCCTTTGATATGCACAGGACGCTCTGAACACCGCCGGCTCTCAGCTGGCGGATCTCAAAACCAACTTGGTAGCTCAACAGGAAGCACGAAGCCTTGCTGATGAGAGATGCCGGCTCTTAGCCGAAGAAGTAGCCAAGATCACCTCCGAGCTAACAATATTGAAAGAAACAGCTGATTCTGAAAAAGCCGCACTGATCAAACGGACAGATGATGCTGATCAACGGCTCATCGCTGTTGTTGAGGAGCTCCAAGGGCTCAAATGGCACATCGCTAAGATGTATGCCGCCTTATTTGGTAAGTCCATCATTCCTGTACTCCTTTACTTAATATCTTTTATGAAACAACTAACGACGAACCTGTCTCTTCCGGCTCATGTAGGACCTTTGAGCCGACAGCTTGCAGACGACAGCATCCTGTCGCTGAAGGCCATATACACCTTTACAGAGCAGCTGTATTGCGGAGCAATGTTCACCATCAAAAGCATACAGTATAAGGAGAAGATTCCCAAAGCCCTGAAAGGGGTGTTAGAACTATTCTCCACCGTGCCCAAGCAAATACAAGAGCTGAAGAAGTCGGCTTTCCGCTCTGGAGCCGTTGCGGGTTTGAGCCAGGCCATGGCCTTCGCGCCGGATCTCACACCAGATGAGATGATGGGTGGATATCCTTCGAAGAAGGTGGACGGCTCAGAATTTTCTGACGAAGACTATTTCAAAGTCGTCAAGGACTCTCGCTATCTAGCGTCTGTAATGGCTGATGAGGCGGAGGATGACTTGAAGAACTACCAAGCAGCATACGACCAGGAAGATAAACGGATCCGCGGGCCTCTTTACGAGTGTAAAGACCTAACACCCGCCCGAAGCAAAGATCTCTTCCCCGGTGAGCTTAACATCGCGCCTTTCTTTGAAGGGTCATTTGCTACCGTCTCTAACTGCAACTGGGAACTCAGCAATCTTTAGATCCGAACCGCGGAAGATCCGGAGCAGGATGAGCCGACCGAGTGACCGAACCTTGTAATAGTCAGAGCAAGTATTGGCTCTTGTAATCATCCGCCCATGGTGTTTTGAAACTTCATCAGAAACATCGTTTGTTCCCTCTGAGAACATCTTTTGTAACAGCCTTTTAACATCTGAATGCACTTGCTGGCGGTTTACTTTATAGTACTGTCAATCATCTTTCTCAGCTCTTTGCTGCCATCTTTGATAAATCTGCCAATGATTCATGAGAGGCACTTGGAAGTCTTCAAAACTCTGTTGGCAAATAACCGGCTAATACCTCTGTTGGCAAATAACCGGATAATTTACTCCATCAACCGGAGCAGCATGACTTCCCTTTTCTTATAATGAGATGCCACGGAAGAGCCGGTTGCCATAAGATAAAGTAAGCTATACCTGACGGTAGGAAGCCTCTATGTGACAATGACGACTATTGAAAACTGTAAAGCGGCCTACAGCCGGCTGCATGAGGGGTGATGTAAACTGTACCATGATGGTAAAAAACCTCCTTTTAACAGCAAATACTTTATCCATTATATTCCAACACCGGTTGTCAATAGGTTTATGTAAGCTATACCAAAGGTAAGAAGCCTCTATTGACAACCGCAGCTCAAGAAAGCCTGCTGTTGGAGGGTGATGTAAGCTATACCTGAAGGCAAGAAGCCTCCTCCAATCTGCCAATGTTGAATAGGGCCGGCTGCCGATGGTATTATGTAAGCTATACCTTATGGCAAGAAGCATCCATTCGACAGTCGCGACTAGTAATTGTACTAGCCGGCTGCGTGAAGGGCTTATGTAAGTTATACACAAGGGCAAGAAGCCTCCTTCCTCAACTATTTTTGGCGTAAACGCTGGTTGTTAGGGTTAGATAAGCGAACCCGTAGGTAAGAAGCCCACTTCGACAACCGCGGTTAATAAGTAACCGGAAGTGGCATAAGGCCGACCATTAGGCTGAGATAAGCGATACCCGTCGGTAAGAAGCCCCCTTCGATGGCCGCAGTTGATAAGCAACTGGAATTTGATGTACACACTGTTGCCTTAGGGGAATTTTTTAAGCTATACCAAAGGTAGGAAGCCTCCATCAACAACAGCGCTTAATGTACTCAAACTAGGCATAAAGCCAATTTGCGCATCATACCAGTTCAGGGTCTCTAAAGCGAGATTGGTCGTCAACTCTGTGATCCGGCTTAGGGTCTCTAAGGCGAGATTGATTGATAAGAGCTTAACGTTTAACTTACAACAGTTCAGGGTCTCTAAAGCGAGATTGGCCGTCCACTTTGTGAACCGGCTCAGGGTCTCTAAAGCGAGATTGATTGGTAAGAGTAACATCAGTTCAGGGTCTCTAAGGCGAGATTGGCCGTCAACTTTGTGAACCGGCTCAGGGTCTCTAAAGCGAGATTGACTGAGAAGAACTTATTGTATTGACATCAGTTCAGGGTCTCTAAAGTGAGATTGGTCGTCAACTCTGTGAACCGGCTCAGGGTCTCTAAAGCGAGATTGACTGAAATACTTTTAACAGGTCACTTTAACTGATTCAGGGTCTCCAAAGGAGATTAACCGGCAAGACCTTGGCGGGTCAAAGAACCACACGAACCGCAAATTTGCTGGTATTGAAGAATTTCATCCTGAGATCATAAAGATACCCAAAAGAGCCGGGGCTCCAATCTTTGGTAGTAGTACTACTCTATATAAATATGATATGTATAATGATAATGGATCTGCATCATCTCTTAAGTATAATATGGCCGCAAGTGTGCCACGTTCCATGGCCGCAAAGTCTCCTGACCCACCGTGTCCGACTCATCACGAATATCAAGGAGATAGTATGACCCGTTGTTAAGGTTTCTGCTAACCACAAACGGCCCTTCCCACGGCGGAGAGAGTTTATGCATCCCAGTTTGGTCTTGAATAAGCCGGAGCACCAGGTCACCTTCCTGGAATGTCCGGGTCTTCACCCTGCGGCTATGATAGCATCGCAGGTCTTGCTGGTAAATTGCTGATCTGGTCGCTGCTAACTCTCGTGCTTCGTCCAAGGCATCCAACGCATCTTGACGTGCCAGCTCATTGTCCGTCTCAACATAAGCCGCCACCCTTGGTGAATCATGCCGGATGTCACTGGGTAGAACCGCCTCAGCCCCGTAGACCATGAAAAAAGGTGTAAAACCTGTAGACCTGTTAGGTGTAGTCCGGATGCTCCATAAGACGGAAGGCAACTCATCAACCCAACACCCGGCCGTTCATTTCAAAGGGACCATGAGCCGGGGTTTAACCCCTCGCAGGATTTCCTGATTAGCCCGCTCAGCCTGGCCATTGGACTATGGATGTGCCATGGCTGAAACATCAAGCCAGATATGCTTCTTCTCACAGAACACCTTCATAGCCCCCTTCGACAAATTTGTACCATTATCAGTGATAATACTGTGTGGATAACCAAAACGATAGATCAATTTCCTGACAAACTCAACCGTTGTAGCTGCATCACACTTGCCTACTGGCTCAGCCTCAACCCACTTGGTAAACTTATCAACCGCCACCAAGAGGTGCGTTTTCTTATCTTTGGACCTCTTGAAGGGTCCTACCATATCAAGCCCCCAGACCGCAAACGGCCAAGTGATAGGTATCATCCTCAACTCTTGAGCCGGAACATGAGCACGTCGGCCAAATTTTTGACAAGCGTCACACTTACGAACTAGATCCTCTGCATCCTTGTGAGCCGTAAACCAGAAAAATCCATGCCGAAAAGCTTTGGCCACTAAAGATCTTGACCCGGCATGATGTCCACAGTCACCAGCATGAATTTCATTTAAGATCTGCTGGCCCTCTTCTAGTGACACACAGCGTTGGAAAACACCTGTCACACTGCATTTGTGTAACTCACCGTTGATAATTGTCATGGATTAAGAACGGCGGACGATCTCCCGAGCCCGGCTCTCATCATCCGGCAACTCGCCGCGCGTCAAGTACGCTAAATAAGGAGTAGTCCAATCCGGAATAACATGTAGAACCGCCACTAGAGCCGCCTCCGGGTCAGGGATTTCCAGATCCTCCTAAGAAGGCATCTTGATAGTCGGATGATATAACACGTCAAGAAAAACATTCGGCGGCACCGGCTTACGCTGAGATCCGAGTCGTGATAATGCATGAGCCGCCTCGTTCCGCCGACGATCAATATGATCCACCTGATACCCTTTGAAATAACCTGCAACAACATCAACCGCCTGTCGATAAGCCGCCATCCGTGGGTCCTTAGAATCCCAAGTACCTAAAACTTGCTGAGCCACAAGGTTTGAGTCGCCCAGGCATCTAACCCGGCTTAAATTCATCTCTTTAGCGAGTCTCAAACCATGGAGCAAAGCTTCATACTCAGCAGCATTATTAGTACAGGGGAACATCAACCGGAGCACATAACAAAACTTATCACCTTTCGGGGAGGTGAGAACCACACCGGCACCAGACCCCTCAAGCTAGCTGTTTAGACCCGTCAAAATATATAGTCCAGTATGTGTTGTCCGGCTTCTCTTCAGGCACCTGGCACTCTGTCCAATCATTTATGAAATCCACCAAGGCCTGAGACGTAATTGCTGTACGAGGGTGTAACTGATGTTAAGAGGCCCCAACTCTAAAGCCCACTTGGCAATCCTTCCCGTAGCCTCTCTGTTCTGAATAATATCCCCCAACGAGGCAGAGCTTACTAAAGTTATTGGATGGCCCAAAAAGTAGTGCTTCAGCTTACGATTAGCCATAAAGACCCCGTATACAAGCTTCTGCCAATGCGGATACTGCTGCTTGGACTCGGCCAAGACCTCACTGATGTAGTAAACAGGCCTCTGAACGGGGTACTCTTTCCCTGCTTCCTTACGTTCAACAACAATTGCCACACTAACCGCCCGGCTGTTAGCTGCTACATATAGGAGTAGCGGCTCTTTCTCAGTCGGAGCGGCTAATACTGGCGGCTTAGTCAATTGCTTCTTAAGCTTCCAGCCCCTCTGCGGCTGCCTTGCTCCACTTAAACTTGTCCGTCTTCTTCATCATCTGATACAAAGGGATGGCCTTCTCCCCAAGCCGGCTTATGAACCGGCTCGGCACCGCAATCCGGCCTGCAATGCGCTGAACATCATTGATGCATGTCGGCTCTCGCAAAGAGGTGATAGCCTTGATTTTATCCGGGTTAGCCTCGATGCCACGCTCAGAAACCAAGAACCCCAAAAGCTTTCCCGCGGGGACACCAAAGACACATTTTGCTGGGTTAAGCATCATTTTGTACACCCGGAGATTGTCAAAAGTTTCCTTCAGGTCCTCCAAGAGGGTTTCCTTCTTCCTAGACTTCACCACTATGTCATCCACATAAGCATGAACATTACGACCAATCTGGCTGTGGAGACAGTTCTCCACACACCGCTGGTAAGTCGCCTGGGCACTCTTGAGCCCAAAAGGCATGGAGACGTAGCAGAACACCCCAAAAGGTGTGATAAACGATGTCTTCTCCTGGTCCTTGACTTCCATTTTGATCTGATGATACCCATTCTTTTTAAGCACCAATACTGGATTAGCCAACCATTCCGGGTGAAAAACTTCAACTATGAACCCAGCGGCTAAGAGTCGGGCAACCTCTTCCCCAATAGCCTTGTGCCTCTCCTCATTGAACCGCCGCAGGAACTGCTTGATCGGCTTAAACTTCGGATTCACATTAAGATTGTGCTCAGCGAACTCTCTCGGTACACCCGGCATGTCAGAAGGTTTCCATGCAAAGATGTCCCTATTCTCACGGATGAATTCGATGAGCGCGCTTTCCTATTTGGGATCCATGTGAGCCCCGATGTGAACTGCTTGGATGAGTCGCCCGGAGTAAAGTCCATTGTTTTAGTATCATCCGCTGAAAACTTGAGTGGCGGCTCTGCCTCTGTATTTGGTTTCTTCAATGGGGTCATGTCCTCCGGGTCAACGTTCTCCTTGTAGAACTTCAGCTCCTCTTGTGCACAGCTAGCCTCAGCATCAGCAGCATCACCTTCCTCGCACTCAAGAGCCGTTTTTCGATTGCCATGAACCATAATCGTGCCATTTAGGCCGGGCATCTTAAGTTGTAAATAAACATAACAAGGCCTAGCCATGAACTTGGCGTAAGCCGGCCGCCCGAACAACGCATTATAAGGGCTCTTGATCTTGACCACCTCGAACCATAAGGTCTCCACCCTGTAATTATACTCATCACTGAAAGCCACCTCCAAAGAGATTTTTCCTACTGGGTATGCCGACTTACCAGGCACCACGCCATGAAACACAGTAGAAGAAGTTTTGAGATCTTTGTCTAGCAACTTCATCCGTCGGAAGGTGTCATAATACAAGATGTTGATACTGCTACCTCCGTCCATGAGCACTTTATTTACTCCATAACCATGTATCTGAGGGGCCACCACCAGAGCAAGCCGTCCCGGGTCATCCACTCGTGGCGGGTGATCTTGCCTGCTCCACGTTATGTCATACTCTGATCACGGCAGGTATCGTGGGAGAGCCGGCGCGATCGTATTAACCGCTCGCCTCCGTAGTTTCTCATCTCGCTTGCTGTTACCAGTCGTAAACACATGATACTGCCCCGAACTGAGCTGCTTCGGGTTACTCTGGAATCCAGACTGATTGCGCTGCTGCTGCTGTTGCTACTGCTATTGCTGGTTATTATGATCGTTGTTGCCAGGATGCTGTTGATGTTGCTGATTATTGTGACCCGGATGACCTGCTCCTGAGCCGCCAGCACCAAAGCCGGCACCTGACCCGCCATTGCCTGAACCGCCAGGCCCTGATCCGCCAGGCGGCCCACCGCCCTGATTATGAGGTGGTTGAAAGTGTTGATTCTTAAATCTATGCATGATAAAATAATCGCCCCACGCATGCGTTGCTGGTTTATCAGGTGTGATGTGCTCTGGGTAGGGTTTCCTAAGCACCGCTTCCAAATTGAAAGGGGGCCTGTTATCCCGCTGGTACGGCTTGTAACGCCCATTCCCCTTAGGAACATTCGGCCCTGTGTTAGCATTTGCCACCAGCTCTGACCCGCCGCTAGCGTTCCTCTGTCTGCTTTGATTCCCATTGTTCCCAAAACTCTTGCCTTGGTTGTTCTTCTTTCCCTGATTCGACTTCTCCTCATCCCAACCCGGATCTTTGGTGTTGTCTGAGTCGGCGTACTTCGTTAGAGCCGTCATGAGCTCCCCCATGTCTCGACACGTACGTTTAAGCCGGCCAAGCTTCTGCTTTAGTGGAACGAAATGACAATTCTTCTCCAAAATGAGCACCTCTTGAGCCGCCATGATCTGTTCCGACGAGTGAATGATGGCCGACACCCGCCGAACCCAATGATGAGCCGACTCATTCTCCTGCTGAACGCAATGATCCAAATCCACAATGGTCATAGGCTGCTTGCAGGTCCCTTGGAAATTTTTGATGAACCTTGCCCTCAATTCGGCCCAAGAACTTATAGTGTTAGGTGGTAAACCCTTTAACCATGTGCGAGCCGGACCCTCGAGCATCATGATAAAATATTTTGCAAAAACAGCCTCACTGACGTCTAGCATCTCCATAGCTAGCTCATAGCTCTCGACCCAATCCTCGGGAGGGAGATCCGCCGTGTAATTTGGAACCTTCCGAGGCCCCTTGAAATCCTTAGGCAACCTCTCGCTCCGTAAAGCCGGAGTTAAGCATGGAACTCCCGCGGCTCTAGCGCTACCAACCGCTCCGGCCTCTGTCAACACTGAGGGCCCAAGACCCGGAGGAACTATTGCTGCCTCTTGTTCTCGCCTGTTTCTTGCCCGGTCCACCAGGGCCTGCGCGTCTAGCGCCGCTCGTCCCCTTGCCCATGATGCGGGCCACTGCTTGACACCGCCGGCGACTCATAGCGCCGGCTTAAACTTCAACTATGGAGAGGGGTGGAGTGGATCCGGCTCCGGCTGTGAGTATATCTCTCTTGTTGAGCCACGGCCGTCTGTAAATATCCGATAGCATTCCTCACCTCCTCCGCAAAGGGTGCCTCATCTGGGATAGGGATCGTTCCAAGCTGGGTAGCTGCTGCTACCATGTTCTCGACCGAGTTAGAATAATGACCCGCTAGTGTCGTAAACCCTCCGGGTGGGGCCATGTGAACCGCTGCTCGCCCTTCCCCAGGGGCAGCCGCCGCTCTCCCAGAGTCGGGGGTGTTGAAGAGATTCTTCGCCTCATAACGCTCCGGCAGACGAGATCGATGCCTCCTGCGGTGCACAGCCGCCGCTGAAAACTGTTCCAGCCCAAAACGGAAAGCGTCGGCCTTGAGGCGTGCTGCCTCCGCCTCCGTCTGGGAGTTTAAATCAGTTATCCTTTGACGCTCCTAGGCCATCCGGCCCTTGATCCTTGAGATCTCTGCGTTACGGTCCACCTAATTATCTGGTGTGACCTCTGTAGCTAACAAAGCCTCAAGCTCATCCATCAACTCCATAAGGCCCTGAGCCGGTAGCTGGGGAGGGTTAGCTTCCGACCCGGCCGCCCCTGGCCCTGCCATGAATACCGCCGCGTGAGACGGCCGCTCCGGCTCATCTGATTCACCGTGCTCTGACTTGGGGCGAGTGTCACTGTAGCGGGTCTCATAGTAGCCCCCAAGGCCACCATTGTTGAGCTGGTACACAGATTCAGTTTCCCCACTTGACGACTCATCATCGGAGTGCACGAGAGTCCCTTGAGATCCGGATGCTTCCAGATCCATACCTTGAGTGAAGCCCACGAAGACGTGCCCCTGAACCGAGTTAAAACGGGTAGGGCCTACCTTACATGCGGGCTGGAGACGCCGAGCCGGCTCGACGGTGTTGGTGCAGACGTCCGGCCCGAGTGTAGATCCGTCTACCTTTTCGATGAACACCTGGATCCCGCCGAACGGAACCCTGAAACCATACTCCACGAAAGCAGCATCAAGCCCCCAGTCGGCGTCGTTGATGTAGAGCCGGCCGCGGCGACTCTTGCTCATCCTCCCAACTATGTATCCTTCGAGCTCTGGAAGGGAGCCCTTTGAGAATCAACACCACCGAACGTGTTCCCCACGGTGGGCGCCAACTGTCGTGGTTTTGTCACGGCAGATGTCCAGGTTACCAGACTTGAGTTCGGAGCCATCGCCATGGTAGTGGACTCAAAGGGGTTGATTGAGACAAAGGACACGAGTTTACCCAGGTTCGGCCCCTCAAGCCGAGGTAAAAGCCTACGTCCTGTTTGTGTTGTTATTGCTTGTTGTATCGATTACAAGGGGCTAGATGCTTGACCTAGTTTTTGATCACCTCTCCCTAAGCCGCCCCGGCTCTGCCTTTATATCAAAGGTCAGAGCCGTTGGGTCTTAAAATTGTACAACCGGATCACGCTTTACATCTCCGAATCCATCTCTATATTACCAACCAAGTTATCCTTCGGAAGGTCTTGCGCATCCGGGTCTCTATCGTCCGGCCCACCTCAAGAGCCGCCGAAGTTCTTGGGCCTCCAGCTGATACATGTCTTCGTGGGTCGGCTCATAACTAATGCTTATCAACCAGAACCTTCCAGCCGGGTCATATCACGGGGTTATATCCCCAACACCTGCCGACTTGAAAGCTGACTCAGAAGCAAGCTTCTAACACGCAGCAAATCAGCAGGGTCAACGCTCTTCTTGTACTCTTCCAACTCGACCATATCCATCTGATGATCGGCAATTTTGGAGCCCTGCTGAAGGCACTCCTCAGCCCTCTGTCGATTGCCAGTGACTGTGATCAAACCCTTGGGCCCAGGCATCTTCAGTTTGAGATACACGTAACATGGACGGGCCATGAAACGAGCATAAGCCGATCGACCCAGGATGGTGTGGTACGCACTCTGGAAGTCCATGACTTCAAACGGCAATTTCTCTTTATGAAAATTTTTATCGATGTCGAACACCACATGCAACGCAATCTGACCGAGTGATCTGGCCTTCTTCCCTGGGATGACTCCGTGGAACTGCATGTTGCTCTCACTGAGTCGGGACATCGGAATGCCCATCCCCGTAAGGTTATCTGCATATAGAATGTTCAATCCACTCCCTCCGTCCATGAGGACCTTGCAGAGCCGAGTGCCCCCCACAATGGGATCCACCACAAAAGCCTGCCGACGGGGGATGGCCACATGAGTAGGAAGATCTGACTGATCAAATGTGATAGCAGTCTGAGACCACTTGAGGTATGTAGGGGTAGCAGGAACAGCCATGTTGACTTCTCTGTTGATGACTTTCAATCAACTCTTTCTTTCAACGTCAGCAAAAATCATCAGAGTGGCGTTGACATCAGGAAGTTTCTTTGTCTTCATCATCTTCTTTATCAGGAGTTTTCTCACTCGACGGACCTTCCTTGAACTGCTGGCTCAGCAAACGACACTGTCGAGTGGTATGCTTGGGCAATATCAAATTGCCTTCCTCATCTTTCTTCGTGTGGATTGCACACGGTAAATCCATAACGTCACTTCCCGACTCATTCTTTCCTTTCTTGGGGTTGAAATGTCCCTTGGACTTCCCCTTATTTTTTCCTTGCACCGCTAGAGCGGCTGCCTCTTCCTGAACAAGGCCATCAGCCTTCCGCTTCTGCTTCTGACTGGAATTGCCACCGACATCGTTGTCGACTGCTTTTCCTTTGCCGCTGCAGAGGAGGTCTTCTTCTTATCCGTTGGCGTATCGAGTGGAAATTTCCATCATCTTACTCAGTGAAATATCACATGTTCGCCCAAACTTTAGGTAAAGCTCTCTGTACTTCACTCCGGCCTTGAAAGCACAAACAACATGATGCTCAGAAAAAATCTCTATTGTATGATGCAAAGTAGACCAACACTGAATGTAATCTCTCAAGGATTCATTGGGCTTCTGAACACAATGCTACAAATCAATCAAACCAGCACGACGCTTGCAGGTGCCCTCAAACGTTCTGATGAACACTCGGGCAAGATCCTCCCAGCAACGGATGCTGGAAGGAGCCAAACGATTCAGCCATGCTCGGGCTGAACCATCCACCATCAAGGACAAATGATTCATTGCTATGTTGTCATTGCCCCCACCGATCCATACGGCCACTCGGTAATCATCCAACTACATTTCCGTCTTTGACTCGCTAGAAAACTTGCTTATCCCTGCCGCCAACCTGAAGTTGGGGGGAATCTCTACAGAACGAATGGCTCTACTAAAACACTCGAGACCAGAAATAATAGCACTGCTACCACTCGGGTAATCTCTGTCATAACCATCTCTGTGGGCTCTGCCTTTGTCGATCTGCCTCTGAGTGAGGATGTCTCTTGCATCAAACCCTGGGTTCCGCTCCCCACCGAACGGGCGCCTATCGTCCTTGTGCCAGGGCACATACGGACCACTTCGCGTAGCAGTCAGCACTCGGTGGTGGTCATCACGGTGAAACTGATCTCGCCCCTGATCCCGATATTGAACTTCACGACAACCTCCGCCCCTGCTATGCAGAGGCGAACCTGGACTGTGTGTCGACTGAACAGTGTCGGTCTTTGGTGAATTGATGTGTATTATATTGCGTGATTGAGAAATGACTAAGTTTTGGTGATGCGTTGCATCAAGCAACGCTCGAATCTACAACAAACCTCTACCAGCCTCTGAACGTGACGGTTGGATGAAATCGGCGATCCTAGCCACTGCTGCAACATTTAAGACTGGATTGTGGTATACCTCAATGTTGTTCCGTGAACCACTTGGAAATAGCTGTCGCTGACGTCGACTGGGAGGTGGTGGACACTGGCGAGCGCGCTCGTTAAGTTCCTTCTAAAGGTCTTCGAGCCGAATGCGAGTGGCCTCCAGGGCCTGAGCCTTAGCGGTCGCACCAATGATAGGCGTATGGAGGATCTCCTCATCCCGGTGCTGCTGGTCATTCGACGCCCCACCAGCCATGTGTCTACCATGGCCGAAGCCAGGCGGGAGGCTCTGATGTGAACCAGCCATAAGAACCTCCTCTGCAGGATCGCAAATCTCACACTCGGAGGGAACGTCAGATTGATCATACTCCGAGTCAAACACACCGTGAAGTGACTCGGTGGGCTCAATTGCCACAATCTGTGGAGACGGAATTTGGTGATCCACTGCAAGCCTCACCCAGCGCTGGAGCCGTGAGCGACCGGATCGCTTGCGGCGGTGAACAGCGGGGAGGGCCGTAGACTACAAAGTCGACGACTGCCGTAGAGTACGCCA
Source organism: Hordeum marinum (assembly GCA_022496015.1). NCBI lineage: Eukaryota > Viridiplantae > Streptophyta > Magnoliopsida > Poales > Poaceae > Hordeum > Hordeum marinum. The sequence continues at coordinate 475,731,498 of CM039676.1, forward strand.
CAGGAGCTCGCGTGGAAGTGCGTTGTCCCACGGATCGGGAGCGCCTCAACATCTAGAGGCGCCTCCTCAAGCCATGCCGAATTGTCGGTGATGAAGATGAGTGCTCTCAAACGGATCTCATGGCCCAGGAACAAGCCACCGCCAGAAGACATGGCGAAGGGGGAAAATGCAGCTTTGCCGGAAGTCGCTTAGACGTTGGCCCCACAGTGAGTGCCAACTGTCGTGGGAACGGGTGTGACGGTAGAAGATAGGGGTACAAAAGGAGAGGGCAAAGTCCTAGCTACGGCAAGGATGTACACACAGATGTATGAGTTCAGTACCCTCTCGTGGAGGTAACAGCCCTATGTCTCAGTGCTCGGGAGCTCTTGTTGTGTGGATAGTATGTGTTATAGGAGGTGTGAACCCTTGTGCCAGAGGGGAGGGGCGGCTTATATCGAGTACGCTGCCCCTCATAAGTGCCAGGCATCCAAGGGTTTGATCATGGGAATAAAGACATGCGTTACTGGTAACATAAACAATAAATCCTACTAACGATGACTGGCTAAAAGCCTGCCTATTGGACTCCCTCGAGTGCCTTCTGGTCTTCTAGTGTCGACTGGTAGCGAGGTTGTCCAAGTGACAGGAGACTAACGAGTGGAGGGAGTTGAGCGCCATGGTGAATCCAGTCGGAATCTCCCTTGTAATCTTCAAGTCGTCCAATATAGTGTCCTTAGGTAGGGTATGTAGGTCAGGCCTAGGACCTTACCCTAGGTACATATCCTCATCAGTGGTCGCTGCAGGGCATCCACAGTGTGCTTCGCTTTCACCAGATCTACCGTTTCCTTCGGAGGTGGATGTTTCCATGCCAAATGGGCCTTCACTTCGGCTTCCATGATTTCAACGGTTTCCTTGTCAGTCCTCTCATATGGTAACTTTGGAATAGGCTTGAGGCTTGGACCAAATTTGTATTTCTTCCCGCCTATTGTACTTCTAGCCGCTGGAGCGGCGGCCTCTCTCTTCCGTCGTTGCTGACACGTCGTAGGAGGCGGAGTGCCCTGACGTGTTGGAGGAGGAGGAGGAGGAGGGCCCTAACGCGCCAGAGGAGGCGAAGGGGGAGGCGGAGTGCCCTGACGCACGGGCGGAGGAGAAGGAGTGGAGTGCCCTGACGTGCCAGAGGAGGACGAGGAGGAGGAGGCGGAGTGTCCTGACGCGTCGGAGGAGGCCGAGTCTGCTGAGGCATCCAGTTTGGAATCTTGATGTACTCCTTTCTCCATAAACAGGTACTCCTCAAAGAAATTTCCCAGAAGAATAATATCCTCTTCACCTGTAGGGTTGTCAAGATCTAGCCCCTCATATCCATCCATTATTTCATCCACTGTCACAACAGCATAGCCATGTGGAATCGGATGTCAATGGAAAGTTCCCTCAGCTCAAGGAGGTACAATAGAGCCGACTGCCGCCTTGAAGGTCAGGTTCTGGCATTTTGTCATTAGCCTGCAATGTTCATCCTTCGTGATACTATCCATGGGGTAGCGAGGGGCCATGAAATCAGGTTGAACGAGCTTCGTGGAAGCCATGCTACTTTCTCCATTGAGATGATGGGGTAGCTTCTGGGGTAGCGTCGAAGGAAGGATCTTCGTGTCGCTGAGATGGTTGGCCGGTAGCTCGCTGGCTCTCAAGTTCCTTTAGTTTTTCTAATCTTGCACTGGGCATCTGCATTTCGCTTGCTTCTTGTTTCCTCTTTCTCTCTCGGCTTCTATAACCACCGCTGTCGGGAAACCCATGCACCCTCGGAACGGAGCCTGATGTGCCTCGTGTTTGTCTATGGTGTTCAGGATTCCTGAGGGCCTCTGCCAGCTCGTCCTTCTCTCTGTTGGGAATGAACGTCCCTTCCTATGCTGCCTTGATTGTTGCCTCAAGCTTCCGGATGGGTATTGCAAGTTGGTCGTCTGTCCAAACACACTCCCCTGTTTCTAGGTCCAAAGTTCCCCCAACCCCAAAGAACCAAGTCCTTGAAAGATCTGGCCAGTGCAATGTCTCTGGTTGGACCCCTTTAGCAAGCAGGTCTTGCTCAGCTTTGTCACATGACGGCCGGGCTTTGTAGTAGCCACCTGAACCCGTGTGATGGTGATACTTCTTCTTCTCAGCATTTTGCTTGTTCGTTAGTGACATTTTATTACCCTTCTCCAATTTCTGGTAGGCCACAAATTCGGGTCATTGATCTCTTATCTTCTCATATCGACCGATGAATTCTGGAGTCTCCTCTTTCTTGACAAACTTTGCGTTCAACTCTTTCTTGCAGTTCCTGAATAGTTTTGCCATCTTCTTAAGAGCAAACACCTTGACCTTTCGCTCTATAAATGGGTTATTCCGATTCTCCTCTCTTGGTAGGCTGAAATATCTCATCAGCTCGGTCCAAAGATCATCTTTCAGTCTATCCTGAACATAAGAAACTTCAGGGTCCTTATTATTCTTATTCCATTGCTGGGTGTTGATCGAGGCGTTGTCCCTAACAACAACTCCACACTGATGTACAAATGCGTCCTTGTTCCACTTGGGAGCAATCGGTTGGCCATCTTTCACGACTGATGTGATTGTGAACCTTTCATCCTGGCGCAACCTTTTCTTCGGGCCTCGTCTCCTTAGATCGCCGGACTTTGCAACAGTTAAGTCTCCCTCCTCTGTTCGGTCACCGGAGCCCTGATCATGATCTCCTTCCTCCACCATTCGGTCACCAGGGCCATCATGATCTCCTTCCTCCTCCATTGTTGGATCACCGGAGCCATCATCCTCTCCTTCCTGACCATCTATGTCGTTGAGATATGACAAGGGATCACCTCTAGCGAGGATTATATCCCCCAACAACTGTTCTTTTTCTAAGTCTCTGTGACCCATAGTTTATGCAGATATTACAACATGGCAATATACAAACATGAGATATGCAAATCAATACAAGGCAATGCAACAATACAATCATATAATATCACTAATACATCATCGAATAGTATCACTAATACATCATCGAATATTATCAATAATACATCTCGAATATTATTATATAATATCACTAATACAGATCTAGTTGACGTCTCGCGGCGCAGGCAGTGGACACCCAAAGAGAAGGAACTATGACAGGATCATAGCTCGGGTGAGATCCCTGAAGAACCTGCCAGGTATTGGAGAACCTAGCGTCCAACGCAGCCATGTAGCGTCGGACATGCTCGTCCTCCTCCCTAACACGGTAACGTACCACCTCCGTGGGGGGGCTCCCTCTGTACCGACAGTGGTCCATGCAACCGCCACCAAGGAACCTCCGGGTCGACGACGAGACCCTGATTCCTCACCATGATGCGCGCTCAGGAAGGCAGCACCTCCCAGTGCCAGCCCGACGAAGCCTAGTCCCGGACATGGCGCCTCTCAAGCAGGTGATTGCCACTGAGTCGACAACGAGGATGTTGTCGGGCATCGTCAACTCAGCGGCTACGCTATGCAACTAAACATTTAAACATCTAAACATCATATATCTGCCTAATATAAAATCGTCCATATCGTCGGGGACTCTCCCTCACTAACGATCGTCGGGGACTCCTCGATATCGCGTCACCAAAGACCGACGATGCTACATTATTTCCATCTAAAACAACTAAAACATAAAAAAACTGAAAGAACTAAATTAACTAAAATAATATGAAAATAATCATCTATAGAAAATGATCTATCATCATCTACACTCCATCCTCTATATGAAAATAATTAACTAAAACAACTAAATAATCAACTAAAACAATATGGTAATAATATTTTATATGAAAATAATCAACTAAATTAACTAGAACTAAATTAACTATAACAATATGAAAATAACTAAACTAAATTAACTAAAAAGTTACTATAGAAAATCAACGATGCGAGGGAGCTCACCGGGGGGTTGAGGAGGAGAGCGGCGACGGCGACGAGCGGCGATGGCGTCGGGTCAGGGCGGCGATGGCGATGAGTGACGACGACGTCGGGTCGGGGCGGCGGCAGCACAGGGCAGGGGTGGCGGTGGCAGGGGCGTCCGCAAGGGCGTTGACGGCGAGGTGGAGCAGCCTGATGGTGTCGATGGGGCATAGGGCGGCGAGGGCGTGGACGGCGAGCTCGGGTAGCCTGCCGGCGTCGGGGGCGACTGCAGATGAAATCTGCAAATTATCCCAACTCCCGCTTATATACAGAGACCTTTAGTCCCGGTTGGTGGCTTCAACTGGGACTAAAGGCCACCTTTCGTCCCGGTTGGTGCCACCAACCGGGACTAAAGGTCAATTTCAGCAACCCAACAGGCGGGAAGCAAAGACCTTTGGTCCTGGTTGGTGGCACCAACCGGGATTAAAGGGCTGCATTGGTCCCGGTTGGTGGATTGAACCGGAACAAAAGGGTGGCATTGTTCCCGGTTCAAGCCACCAATCGGGACCAAAGGCATGTGCCTGGCATAGCTGCGGTACGGTTGGATGTTTAGTCCGACCTCATGAAGCAAAGGGCGCCTGGACCTGTTTATAAGCCCCGCCATGGCTGCAACATTGAGCTCCTCTCTAAAGCGGGCCTATGGGCATAACCGAACTCTTTCTGCATAAAAAATACTTTAGGTTGAATTTTCACTATAAATTCGCATCTATTTTCGCTTTTGCTATTTTTTATTGTTATTTTTTTGCATATTTAAAGTTCTTAACAAAAAATTCTTTATGAATATTCTTTTTGCTATTAAAGTTTTTAACAAAAATAACTTTGATAATGTTAGTTGCATAAATTTTATATAATATTAAGTTAAATAACTTCGATCGGATGAATCACATCTATTACAAAAGGATTTCAATTTTTTAAACATATTTTAACTCAAGACTTTTTCTGCATTCAATGTGCACCGTTCAGAGTGACATCGTCACTTTTTAACCCTTTTCTGACTTCATTTGCTATTTTTCATACATTTCATGATTTATTTTGAGCTAAAATGACCCTGAATTGAAAAGCACTGCAATGAACTCTGAAATGGTTGAAAGTTGGCATGGTATCAGAATTTCACCCACATAGCATGTGCTAAAAAGTTGTGACGGTTACAGGAAAAACTGGATGCACTTCGTGTACAAACTGAACAATATCTTTCGAAGTATCAGGGTTTTGGACAAAACTCATCTATTATAAAAGGATTTCAAATTTTTAGACATATTTTAACTCAATACTTTTTCTGCATTCAATATGCACCATTCAAAGCGACAACATCACTTTTCAACCATTCTCTGACTTCATTTTCTACTTTTCATGCTTTTCATGATTTATTTTGAGCTAAAATGACCCTGAATTAAAAAGCACTATAAATGAACTTTGAAATGGTTGAAAGTTGGCATGGTATCATCATTTCACCCACATACCATGTGCTAAAAAGTTGAGAGGGTTATGGCAAAAACTGGATGCACTTCATGTACAAAATGGACAATCTCTTTCGAAGTATCAAGGTTTTAGACGAAAACTCATCTGTTGCAGAAGGCATTTCATTTCTCGACATGTAACTGGAGTGATATTCTAGAACAAAGCCATCATCACAATAGTTATGGAGAGAAAGTCTTCACTTTTTCTTCGCGTGTGTCCCTTGCTTATTGTGTCGTAACCATGGATAATCTTCATCGTTTAACAAGGTGCTTGGGTCAGCCTTCACTTTGAAGGGAGGAATTTCATGAAACTTTTCATACTCTTCAGACTTGTCTATCTTGCCCTCCACCCCACGATGTTTCTTTTCCCTGAAAGAACTATGTGGCGCTTTGGCTCATCGTGTGATGTATTCGCTTCCTTATCTTTTCATTTTCTCGGTTTGGTACACATGTCCTTCAATAGAAAACCTGTGCCACATCATTGGCTAGGACGAATGGTTCGTCTATGTACCCAAGATTGTTCAGATTCACTGTTGTCATTTCGTACTGCGGGTCTACCTGTACCCCACGTCCTGATAGATTGATCCATTTGCACCGAAACAAAGGGACCTTAAAATCATGTCCATAGTCAAGTTCCCATATGTCCACTATGTAACCATAATATGTGTCCTTTGCCCTGTTGGTTGCTGCATCAAAGCGGACACCACTGTTTTGGTTGGTGCTCTTTTGATCTTGGGCGATCGTAAAAATGTATTCCCATTTATCTCGTACCCTTTGTAAGTCAATACAGTCAAAGATGGTCCACTGGCCAACGAGTACAACTCATCTGTAACAGTGGTGTTACCCATGAGATGTGTTTGCAACCAACCGCCGAAAGTCCTGATGTGTTCACATGTAATCTAGTCGTCACACTACTCTCGGTGTTTGAAGCACAGAATATTCTTGTGTTCATTGACATACGGGGTCACCAAGTAGAATTATGTAGAACTGCGTAGTGTGCTTGAGACCAAGATCGCATGTACCTACATATTATTGAGTTCGGTCCTAGCGTGTCTTTTCCAGTTAGTCTCCCCTAATACCGCGATTAAGGGAGACCAATCGCCTTAATGTCAGGAATGAAGTCAAAACAAAACCCAATGACCTCCTCTATTTGATGGCCCGTGGAGATGCTTCCTTATGGCCTAGCACAGTTACGAACATATTTCTTTAAGACTCCCTTGAACCTCTCAAAGGGGAACATATTGTGTAGAAATACAGGGCATAGAATGTCAATCTTGTCGACTAGATGAACTAGGACGTGCGTCATGATATTGAACAAGGATGGTGGGAACACCAGGTCGAAACTGACAAGACATTGCACCAAATCACTCTTTCACCTTGGTAGGATTTCTAGATCGATTACCTTCTGAGAGATTGCATTGAGGAATGCACATAGCTTCACAATGGCTAATCGAACGTTTTTCGGTAGAAGCCCTCTCAATGCAACTGGAAGCAGTTGCGTCATAATCACGTGGCAGTCATGAGAGTTTAGGTTCTAGAACTTTTTCTCTGCCATATTTATTATTCCCTTTATATTAAATGAGAAGCCAGACGGGGCCTTCATAGTGAGCAGGCATTCAAAAAATATTTCATTCTCTGCTTTGATAAGAGCATAGCTGGCAGGACCTTCATACTGCTTTGGATGCATGCCGTCATTTTCGTACACATGTTGTTGGTCCTCCTGTGCCTCCAGTGTATCTTTTGTCTTCCCATAAACGCCTAGGAAGCCTAGCAGGTTCATGCAAAGAGTCTTTGTCACTTGTATCATGTCGATTGCAGAGCGGACCTCTAGGACTTTCCAATATTCTAGCTCCAAAATATAGATTTCTTCTTCCACATGGGTGTGCGTCCCTCAGCGTCAGTCGGAACAGGTTGTCCGCCAGGACCCTTTCCAAATATTACCTGTAAATTCTTGACAATTTCAAGTATGTCATCACCAGTACGGGGGATGGGCTTCTTTTGGTGATCTGCCTCACCTTTGAAATGCTTGCCTTTCTTTCTTAAGGCATGCTTGGTCAGAAGAAATCGATGATGTCCTAGGTACACATTTTTCTTGCATTTGTCCAAATATATACTTTCAGTGTTATCTAAACAGTGCGTGCATGCATGGTATCCCTAGTTTGTCTGTCCTGAAAGGTTACTAAGATCAAGCCAATCATTGATGGTTACAAATAGCAATGCTCGCGGGTCAAATTCCTGCTGTTTGTGCTTATCCCACACAAGTACACCTTTTTTATTCCAAAGCTATAAAATTTCATCAACTAATGACCTTAGGTACACATCAATGTCGTTGTCGGGTTACTTAGGGCCTTGGATGAGCACTGGCATCATAATAAACTTCCGCTTCATGCACAACCAAGGAGGAAGGTTATACATACATAGAGTTACATACCATGTGCTATGCTTGCTGCTCTGCTCCCCATAAGGATTAACGCCATCTGCACTTAAACCAAACCGTATGTTTCATGGGTCACCTGTAAAGTCCCCTCACTTTCCCTCTTCCCGGTGAGCTGGCCCTCAACATCACCAGGGTCATCTCGTCCAATCTTATACCGCAATGCACAGCATACCGGGCATGCGTTCAAATCCTCATATGCACCACGGTAGAGGATGCAGTCATTAGGGCATGCATGTATCTTCTGCAACTCCAATCTTAGAGGGCATAGAACCTTCTTTGCTTCATACATACAGTCGGGCAATTCGTTATCCTTTGGAAGCTTCTTCATTATTTTTAGTAGTGACCCAAATCCCTTGTCACATACACCACTGTCTGACTTCCATTGCAGCAATTCCAGTGTGGTGCCGAGCTTTGTGTTGTCATCTTTGCAATTTGGGTACAACCCTTTTTTGTGATCCTCTAACATGTGATCGAACTTCAACTTCTCCCTTTCACTTTGGCATTCTCTCTTTGCATCAACAATGACCCGACGAAGATCATCATCGGGCACATCGTCTGGTTCCTCTTGATCTTCAGCTTCCCCCGTTGCAGCATCACCGTATTCAGGGGGCAGATAGTTGTCATCATCCTCTGCTTCTTCGTTGTCTTCCATCATAACCCCTCTTTCTCTATGCTTTGTCCAAACATTATAGTGTGGCATGAAACCCTTCTCAAGCAGGTGGACATGAAGGGTTCTCGAGTCAGAGTAATCCTTCGTATTCCCAGCGATAGTGCATGGACAATACATAAAATCATTCTGTTTGTTTGCCTCAACCATTTTGAGAAAATTATGCAGGCCCTTAATGTACTCGGAGATGCGTCGGTCGCCGTACATCCATTGCCAGTTCATCTACGTGCATTATATAATTATTAAGTTATCAAAAACCATTACAGAACATCATGAATAGAGAAGTGACCAAATCAATAGAAGTTTATCGTCACATTAAAACCAAAGTACAATAGTGATCAAATGTTATTACTGAAAAGATAAATACATAAAGTTCATACATAGTTCTCATTGAACAACATATAGCTCTCTAGAGCATCTAATTAAAACATACATTAAAACTATGTAAAACATTTAAATGCAACAACAAATGCGATCATAACCGCAACAAAGGTACCAATTGATCCAACGGCATAATGATACCAAGCCTCAGTATGAATGGCATATTTTTTAATCTTTCTAATCTTCAAGTGCATTGCATCCATCTTGATCTTGTGGTCATCAACGACATCGACAACATGCAACTCCAATTTCATCTTCTCCTCCTCAATTCTTTTCAAAAAAAAATCAAATCCTCATTTTTTTTTCAACTAAATTTAACCTCTCGACAAGAGGGTCGGTTCGAATTTCTGGTTCACATACCTCCTAGATAAAAAAACATCTATGTCACGTTGGTCAGCATAATTGTCATAAACACTAAATGAAACAAATAGTTATAAAAGATAATATACCACATCCGAATCATAGACAGGACGAGGACCGACGGGGGCGGATACCAAAACCATGGCACTATATAATAACAAACAATAATAAAAGTAAGAAAATTATACAAGTATCCACTTAAATCATACAAGTAAGATTTTTTTTCTTTTACAAAGAAGATGAGAACAAGAGGCTCATCACGGTGGTGCCGGCGACGAGATTAGAGCGGGCGATCAACGATGGTGAGGACGGGGACGGGACAAGAAAAACCGCCAAACCTAAACAAATCTTGAGGAAATGGAGCTTGGAGAGGAGAAAGCTTAAGTGTGACTCGGCATTTCATCAAACACCTCATGTGCATAGGAGGTGAGAGCTAGAGCAACACACACCTGCACACGCTAGTGGCCAAAAAACAGAATGAGCGGGCAGGGGCAAGGGTATATATAGGCTTATCTTTAGTCCCGGTTGGTGGCTAGAACCGGGACAGAAGACTGACCTTTGGTTCCGGTTCCAGCCAGCAACCGAGACTAAAGGTGTTGGGCTAGGAGCGAGGCTCATTGGTCCCGGTTCGTGTCTGGAACTGGGTCCAAAAGTGTCAGAGGAACCGGGACCAATGGCCCCCGAGGCCCGCCGACGCCCTGGTCTCACGGACCGGGATTGATGCACCCTTTGGTCCCGGTTCTTAAGTGAACCGGAATTAATGCCCTTATCCTGGCCTCAACCAAAGCCTTATTTTCTACTAGTGTACACGCTATCCTATGAGTACAACAACCGCACCCTTTTTCGAACCTTCCATGTACTTTTAATTTACTTACGTTTTGCACTAAATCCACCTTAATTTACTCAGTACCAAAATGCATTTTTTACACAATCCAAGCCAGATTGATAAATATTTATTTACACAATGGGTAGGATTTGATAAACAATTACTTATACAATCATGACATGAAAATCACAAGCTAACATACTAAAGTATGTGTATCGTGTTGCAACGCATAAGCATTGTCCTATTGTACTAAAAGTTGTTTGCTACGAAAGAAACTTTGGCCCAATGTAATGGTTTATTTGTTTCACTAACACTAAATCTTCAGCCAATTTCTATAGAAATATTTCTCCCATACGTATATCATAGTAATTTTGTTCCCATATGCTAGGCATGACACTTTGGCGAGCCGGCTGTGACTTTTTCGAGCTAGATGATGGGTGTTGTCTGTTGTGAGGGGATGTGGCGATAGATGAGATGGGAAGAGCGGCGCTGCGTTTGTGAGAGTCAAGGGAAAGTACAGCGTGCGCTTGGCATCCGACGGTTTAGGAGGTGACTAGTACAGCTAAACCCTCCCTAAAAATTACAAAAATACACTCAAAAGAGAAATTCGAACCCTCTCAGTTCATGTTTCCTTGAAATCGTCAATTCGTCATGTCTACTTCCATCAGTTGCATTCATGTCAAAATTTCTTAACTCTTTATATTTGATAAAAGCATCGGAAGCCCAAGCCAACAGAAGATGATTTTTTGTCATGGCATCATATGTTTTTTTTGTTAGTCTCACATCACCCGCCATAACAGCTAAGGAGTATATGTTACCAAGCAAGACACGTCTATTAGAGACAATACCAATTCAGTTTCCAAACAATGACCAGTAACCACCGTAGGTTTTCCCACGACCAATGACCTCTCTTCTCCAGAATTATAACAAACACTACCAACATAGTGGAAAAAAAGACAGCTCCGACACGTAAACATGACGAATACTAAGCATTAGTTTGAGTACTCAACGCAGCAGATGTCGCTAATCTTAGTCAAAAGCCCACTGGTTCTCCTTGCGGATCTCCGCCTCCTCCTCGGGCGTGAAGTCATTGACAATGTTGAAGGTCTTGCGGATCTCCTCAACAGTCATACTCTTTATCTTGTCGGCAACAGTCTGGCAAGTAAGATCCAGCAATCCCTTGATGTTGAGGTAGTTTGCAGCGAGGATGAGGTCGAAGAGGATGGACTGATCGACCTTGACGAACTCGGCGTCAAAGCTCTTGAGATCCTCGGTGGGGGCGGCAGGCGCCTCATCTACAGTGGAGGCGGAGGAGCTAGCGTCGCCGGCGCCGGCGCCCGAGTCGGACGGCTTAGGGTTGGCCTCGACGTGCTTCTGGCAGTACTCGAGGACCTTGGAGAGGATCTTGGAGTTGACGTTGGGAAGCGGGATCCCGTTGTCCGCACAGCCGTCCTCGATCATGTGGTGGATGGTCTGCGACCCCATGGCGACCGCCTCCTCGACCTCGAACTCTTGACCGTCCGAGCTCTTGAGCGTGATCTTCTTCTTCTCGCCTTCGTCGGCCGCCATTGATCGGAAGTTTAGGAGGCGAAACAAAAACCCTAGCAACGAATACGCGGCGGCGGTAGAGCGATCGAAAGACGGCAGCCTTCTTTTTGCGTGCTGGGCTAGGGTGGGGAACCAGGCATATTTATTGGGGCCGGTGAGGCCGAGACTAGGGTGGACTCGGGGAGATAAAATCTATCGTGCGTCATGTCGTATTCATCGCCGAGTTGGACTCGGGTTTGAATCCATCACATGGCGTCATGTCTCGTCAACGTGTCTACGTACTATAGTCCGAAAAAAAAAACGTGTCTATACTATAGTCCTATACAAAGCACAACGCTGTGGGTTCGGCTCGAGGCGAGGGTATTATAGCATGTATACAATCATTGACAAGTCGACCCATTCGGCGATGCTCGGGAGGCCTGCACTGCATGACCACGGCACGGACCGCAGCAGGGACGCCGACGAGCTTCTAGAGTGCCGACCCTTCGTCGCCCCCCTTCTTCCCCGAGGCCATCTTCATGTCCGCGAGCGGGTCGCACAGCGACGCCGGACATTCTCCTATCGTTCGTAGGTCGAGAGACGACTGGACGCGCTGCGGCCGGTGGGCTCTGACGTTCGTAGGTCGTGCCGGCTAAGACGCCGAGCTGGACGCCTGGGACAAGGGCGACGAATCCTACGATACGGACGGGCACCTCTGCGCCTGCCTTGTGACAGCTCCGACGAGTGGCCTCGACCGGACCCCGCAACCGTAGTGTAAGCCTGTAAGGTCGGCAGGGAGAAGGTGCTCCTCGAGCACCCGGACTGGCGCCACGTCGACGCCAAGCTCGTGCACATGGCCGAGCGCGGCGAGCACTGCCTCGTCGAGCGCCTGCGGCGCGAGGGGACTGACGAGAAGGAGCGCCTGCCCGACGGCGACGAGTGCCTGCTCCGCGTGACAACGTTTCAAGTCAAGTACGGCGACGACGGGGAGCTCACTACGGACCGTCGGTATGCACGCTCTTACATGGTGTCGAGGTACCGCGATGACTTTGAGGTTGAAGCGTTCTGGATTTGACTTGTTCAAATGATTGATCAGTCAGTTGACTATGGTAGCAATGTCGTTGAACAGTTGGTGGAACTGTGAGGTTGAAGTCTACACGCCGGCCGCTTTCAGTGTCATGTTCTAGCTGTCGGTAGTTTTTCAACTGTTAAAAGTTTGAATTTTGATGCAAGCTAGCTCGGACTGACAAGGATGTGAAGACCTCCACGAAAGCCAAAATTTTGAAGAACAAGAGGCGTGTTTGATTTGTAGTACAATGGTGTTATTTTAGAAGTGAAATTCATAAAAAAGGCTTTGTCTTCTCTTATTTAAGAGAAGACAAGAGATGATCTCTTAGCATAATATGTCTCATCATGTTTTTATAGGAATAACTAATTATTAAAGATAAAGCTAAGAGATCCTCCATTGTAGACTTTCTTTTTTGCCATCTCTAAATTACATGCAAGAATTAAGATATGACTATCTTATCAACCATTGTACATGTCCTAAGAGCAACTCTAACCAATTTCTTAAAATTAACATAATGGTATGGCCAAGTGTCATTTAGAGCATCTCTGACAGGTCTCATAAAAGACCACCGGGCCGGATATAAATTCCGGACGATATGCGGGTTAGAGTGCTTTTGTGGCCCGAACAGACCATGCATATCGGCCCAGCCCTAAATTTTTTTAGGGCGAGCCAGAAATTTGGCCCTTCGCCGCAATATACACGACACCGGGCAGCTTTTAGGGTTCGCCTCCTGGATCCCCTCAGCCACAGTTCATCCTCTCCGTCGCGAGCACTAGCCAACTCTGGTGAGAAATCCCTCTACATCTCCTTTTTTTCTCCTCGATGGCCGGTGGCGTTGGCAGAAGCCACGACGGTCGCCTCCGAGCAAGTGCGCACGACATGAGGCAGAGGTCGGCAGCTCCAACCGTGTGGTAGATCCATGGCGATCGCAGGAGCGAGGCCTTTGTCGTGAAGCCCTTGGATCGTTCAAGAGGTGCTTAGAGGCTGATGAGGAGCTCGTCGCCATGGAGAAATCAATGGCGGATGGAAAAGAAGGTGGCACCGACCACCTCGACGCCGCCAAGTTCTACCTCGGTATTGTCAAGTGACCGTTGATTTAGGGTGAAATTGTAGCGAAGTATGTATTTCGTATGTATGCACATGGTGATGATGAACATGTTCTAGTGTGAACTTTTCATTTAAATTGCAGCATCAATTTACAGGATTTATTTTGCATGAGTGATGACGCTTCTATAAAAGCATTTTGCAGTATACCGCAAACTGCTTTTATAGGAGGCCGTTTTACGTTGAAGATGCTCTTAGATGATCATATTTGCTCCTTTAAAATGAACTGTTTCTAGCTGATCCCTTATAGAGAAGTAAAGATATATGTTTGCCAAATTCATTTGTTTTTTGACCAGTGACATAAACTTCACAACTATATTATTTTATTAAACAACATCTTGGTCACATACTTCACCAATTCGTCACTAAGAGAACCGAGCCAAATAAAACTATAAAAGAACTACACAATTTAATACAAAAATCAAGTTCCTTAGTTGTTCCTACTAGTCCGATCAATGCCTTCTCTATGTCTTCATTGTCTATATTGTTAATTTTATCTAATGGCTTCTCGAGTTTGCATAGTTCTTTCTTCTCCGATTCCTCATACTTGCACACTGCGTCTTCTCTAGTCTCATCTCTAGCAAGTAGTGCACAAACATCTAGTAAATTTCTCGCCATCAATAGATCAATGTACACTTCTTCCTAATATCAAAACTTGCATCCATCCTAAATATAATCATGATAAATATTACGACGAATCTGAAGAACAACCGTACAAATGGCATCGACTCCGCCCTTTTCACACTTGAAGAACACACGTCCGGAATGTTTCGGTGTGCTCAGAACACGATGCAGCACCAGCCACGGGCAGTGGTCACACTTGATCACTGGCCGCGGCGGCTAACGCGTTGTTGGGCGAGTGTTGAGCCCGGTCGACGACCGAACATTGTTGTGCCGGTCATCGTTCGATGAGTGACATGTGAGCACTGAGGGATGGAGGACATACCAACTGGTTGAGGGGGATTGCTCGGTTCGGTCCCCATTGAGTCCATCCAAAACAGATAGACGCCGACAGGTGAGTCCGTCAAATTCAGCGATGAGGACGGACGTAGATCTACCGATTTAGGTCCCTCCAACAACGAGAACCAGCTAAATTGCGGATGGGATAAACGGAGTGGGTGTTACAGAGGTCAGTAAAGGCGCTTGGTGACTGGAGGAAGAAGTAGGGGGCGCTACATCGAGTGTTTGATAGAGAGAGATGGGCTAAATATTGCATCTTCAGTGCAAAGTTCAAAAGCACTATTTAAAATGTGCACATTGCTAATTTTCCAAATGCACCATACATACAACACAAGAACAATGGAGCTGAGCACAATGTGGTTCTTCTTAGCAAACCAGAACCTAACCGAAGATATAAATGCACACATAGTGGCTTATCAAATTAAGTGGAAGCGCATTCCAAGATCTTATTTGCCACGAAACAGTTGAAGAAGTGATGATATATGGTTTCTTCCCCACACCAGAAAGATAGAATCTAGAGGCGTGTCCAGGGGAAAGTAACCAGTGCACCAATCCTTGTGGTGCTATCGGTGCAACCAATACCAATTGATGATTCTTAAAGTTTTCAAAAATATGAAAAATAAATATGACATAGTTAACACAAACATCTAACATGCCATAAACATTCAGACCAAAATTCTAGTTCCTAATGTAAGTTGGGCTGTAAAATTGGCCCATTATCACTATTGACAGCAAAATTATCAAAAAAAATTTGCTTAGCCATGTTTCGAATTATGATTTGAATTTTTATGAAATCATAGATGCATGACATGTCTATGTGCAAAACAATTCAGTAGTTTTAGCCATTGTTGAGAAAATCGTTAACGGATAGTTGTTCGGTTGGCTGGCGAGTAAGGGATTAATAGGCTAACCGACAAGTTATAATCTATTAATCGGACGATTTATCAGTTTATCGGCTACTCGGTGACGCTACAAACAGGGATTAGTCGGTAAGCTAAATTCTTGAACAGTACTTTAGCACCCTGTGCATATCGGTAGCGCCACAAACTGTCCAGGTTACGTTTCGTTATATTAGTATCTCTTGTCATGAGCATATTATTTGTGCTAATAAAGAGACGCAATGATTAGTAGCTATGTCGTTGAACAATTGGTGGAATTCGGTCGGTTTCAGTGTCGCGTTCTAGATGTCGGTAGTTTTCAGAATTTGGACTCCTTCACCCCCAACGCGGCCTACCTGGAGAACAAATCAAACACAATCCCAACAAGAAACCGTCTGGTTGCGATCGATCTGATCGATGGCTCCTTCTGCGCCGCCGGCGAGCGGCGCGCACCAGTTCCTCGACGCGGCGCTGCCCTACGCCGATGACGTCAAGTGGCTCGTCCCCGACCACCTCGCCACGCTCGCCGAGGCCTTCCCATCCCTCCGCCCCAGGACCGGCCTCTTCACCCACGACGACGGCCGCGCCGCGCGCCTCCTCCAGGCCGCCGGCACCATCCCGATCGTCCACAAGGGAGTGCCATATGACCTCCCTGCTGTCGTATGGCTCCCGGAGCGCTACCCGCGGTGCCCGCCCCTCGTGTTCCTCTCGCCGGCCCGCGGCACGGTCGTCAGAACCGACCACCCCCTCGTCGACCGCTCGGGCCTCGTCGCCGCGGCCGGCGCCCCGTACCTCCGCTCCTGGGCGTTCCCGTCCTCCAACCTCCGCGACCTCGTCCTGTCCCTCTCCCGCGCCTTCGGCATCGACCCGCCCCTCGTCCCCGCCGAGGTCGCCTACAGGCGCGAGGCCCTCGCCGCCATCGCATGCGCCGACGTTGCCGCCCTGCGCGCCGCGAGCGAGCCCGAGGTCGACGCCCTGTTCGCCGTGCAGGCCGAGCTGCGCGGCCGGGGCAGGGCGGCGAACGACCTGGTGCGCCGGGCAGGGGAGGAGGTGGACGCGCTGGAGCGCCGGCTGCAGGACGTGACGGTGACCGCGTACGCCATGGAGGCCTGGGTCGGGGCGAACCGGACGACGGTGGCCGCGCACGGCGACGCGCAGGCGGGGGCGGCAGTTCAGCCCGCGGACGCGCTCTCGGTGCAGAGGCTCGAGTGCGCGGCTATGGATCTGGCGCTGGAGGACACCATGTACGCGCTGGACGAGGCGGTGCAGGGAGGCGCCGTGCCGTTCAGCGGCTACCTCCGGAGCGTGCGCGCGCTGGCGCGGGAGCAGTTCTTCCAGCGTGCTCTCTGGACCAAACTTTGCTAGGAAGGACCTTCAGTCTTATCTTCAGATACAGAAAAAATCAGAGACCTGGTTTTGCCGATGTACTATGTGGTTCCACGTGCGTTTGCTAGTTGTACTGCACCTTTGATGCAAACATTTTCTACACTTCAAACACAAAGCTTGCTCACATGCTGGGTTAGGGATAATCCTACACCTACGACGTGGCTATGAAGGCCTACATAAATTTCCAAACTATAAACCTCTCGGTCCTCTGATTTTAACAGCGGGGTGGGCCCCCTATCGATCCAATAAGACCCCTCCACCTCCACAATGTTGGTTACGTAAAACACGTAACAAATTTTAAGTAGGTCTAGCATTGTTCCTAGGTTACTTGGTTATTGAGGGAAAACAGTCATATAGTCATTGGTGTAGCTGAAGAAAGGAGTGCTTGTTTTTTGTTGGTAACGAAAATAGGTTTCTGCTCTGTTGGAGCCTATCGATGCAGCTTGTTGAGGATGACTTGGTGAGCCACACTCTAGAGGAACTCAAGCTGTGGAAAGAGGAAGGAGGCATGGAAAATGCCACTGTTGAGAGTAATTAGCCTAGGATCTTTGGTGTGCTGGCTAACTCTGTTTTACCGCCCAACAATCTGGATTGAGTCGTATAAACCTTTTGCTCTCCTTCTATAAAGTTAGGGTACGTCATTTTGTGGTACTAAAAGAAAAAAGAACTAGGTACGGGAAGGCCTATGGGCAACCACCCCCTCCCTCGTGATCCTTGAGACGGGAGGCACCCTAGCCGAAGGCTGGGTTGAAGAGAAACTACTCTGAGATGATGGGAAGAAAGGATGAGACCGACGATGTTGTCGTATAGCCTCCCAAGCTCTATGATGGAGTCTCATAGTGTTTTCTTCTTTGTCAAAGTTGATTATCCTCGATATATATGTTAATTAGAAACGGTATAATTAAATCACTATTTGGTGCATATAAAAAGCTCAAAAGTAGGTAATTATAGGTTTTACTCACTAGAATAATACGCTAGAGGAACCCGGGAACAATAAAAGACAACTGAATTTGTTAAGTTACATAATAAATAGGGCCGCTATCCCAAAGCTAAAGCATATGAAGATAAAGCCCTCTACAAAGTGGAACATAAGCTGCAGATATGTTCCCAAAGTTCCACATGTCCTACTGAAAACAATCTGAAGATAAGGTACATCATCCAGATGGTAAGATTTTTAAGAATTGGAGGTAATGAGTGAAAACAAAAAGGCCAATGCCTTACCGTCCAAACTACTAGGACCATCGGAAAAACCAGCAACGACAATAAATAAAAATCAATAGGAAATAATAAATATATTAGGATACGTTGTAAATTGGACAAAGCAGATCATATCTAGAGAAAGTATCGGTGGAGCTATGTGAAGCCTTAGGACCAAGTTGATATGAAATAGAAAGTATGTTACGATATGTTGCAAACTGGACAAAAAAAAGTGGATCATATGTAGAGAAAACACCGGGGAGCTATGTGAAGCTGGAGGACCAATTCCCCACCCCCCCCCACACACACACACATATTTCTTTAAGTAATAAAATGTTGGCCTCATTTAAGTTTGTGGGTGGAGTTAGATTAGGGAAATAGTCTTGAACACCAACATGTCACCCTTAATCCACCCCGTCCTCGCCCGTCCGACAAGGGTAAAGGCTACGACGCCACTCCAGAGCGCAACATATAACTCTTCTGGCGTGGCACCTTCGTGCAACACAATACATATAATCGTATAATTGAGCAGATGGATGGTCTTCCTCGGTAGGTCGATGACAACTTCCCGCAGGTAGGCAACGACGGTCTTGTGAAGCGTTAGGTTTAAGATAAGGCGAGTGAAGGGGACATCGGTCCGCGTGTTATGGTTCTCCGTGATGACGCCAAGGGAAAACCGACCTTCACTATCATAGAAGAGGTGGTCGAGATGTGCCACATCGACGGTGAGCTGAGGCAGGCTCGCTAGTATATGAGCTTCATGAGGACGTGCAACGTAGCAGCCAAAAACAATACCATACAACCACCATGCAAGACAGCATGAAGCACCACGGAATTGATCTTCAGGACTCACTCTTCCAGCCAGACCGGAGGCGCTGGTCCAATTAGGCGATTGTTGGCTGGCAGAGCGCCGACTGCAAAATAAAAATAGCATACTATTAGATGTGACAAGATATAAGAGTAAATAATATAATTAAAGAAGTTAATCACAACAATATAGTGTCTATTATTACATAATCAAGTAAATAAAGAGCGGAGTTAACCACTCTGAGATACAGAGCGTATTGTCACTTCGTTGTCGCCTGCAGCTGCACAACTACAAATTGGACAAATAAAGCAGATCATATGTAGCACAGCTACAAATTGTACAAATAAAGCGGATCATATGTGGACAAAGTACCGGTGGAGCTATGTGATTCTCGGGTGAGGGGGGCAATGCCCCCCACCCCCCAAGTCATATTTCTTTAAGTAAGACTAGGACACTTGCCACAACGGGGGAGACAATTGTATGGACCAAACACATATGTCGTTCATGTAAAATTTAGTGTTCACGTACGATATGTGGGAATATGAATGACTCCATCCATCCTAAAATATAAGATATTTTTACAACAAATATACTAATATATTGGTTTGTATAAGTAATAACATGTTATGTATCTCAATTATGTTATAAGAGAGAGGGAGTAGTTATTTTTAGCATTAATTAAAAGCTTAATGAGTAACAATAGTAGGGCAAAAAAAATGAAGATATATACTATTAGAACTTTTAGTAAGATATCAACACTTTCGTGACAGAGCCTCATGGTCTCATCCACATCAAGCATAGTGTTAAAAAGAACTGATGGTTATATTTTATTAGTTCTACAAAGTCACCTACCAAATCAGTGGTGATTATATGATTTATGGCCTTTCGCTAAGTCTTAGCCATTTAAATATATATGATTGATGAACAATTATATGAATACAAAAAAGATAGGGTTGCGGCCACCGGATGGTGCTACTACGGCTAAATTCTTGGTTAGCTAATGAACTGGTCTTTTTTTTCACAATAGTCTTCGTGTAACCATGGAATTAAGCCAAGAGGTTAAACATGGGGTAATGTTACTGCTGTTTTCATCATTTAGTCACCCTGCAGGCAGGAATGAAATCTACGGTTGGTCCAACGGTGTCCTCAACAGCCACAACTCTAGTACAACTCTTCCTACGTTTGCACCACAAGTGTTCGGCGTGCTTATCTGCAGTTATGCTTGCTTAATTAGACTAGCAAAAGAACCCGTGCCTTGCAACGGGAGGAAACAATACAACAAGCTTTTCTAACCCAATAATCATAACTAATAGCTTAATAGATCCATATCCTTTATTTGAACATGGCGTGTCATCTATGTTCTCTGTCTCTCTCTCCATAAGATAAACATCAACTTTCTTTTTCCTTGCGATGTTTTGCCGAGGCATGCATGTGTGGTTATTGACGGTTTCTTTTGTTTTCAATCTAATTTGATGAGGTGTTTAGTTGCAACACGGATGGGCCTTGGTATGAAAAAAAGTCTCAATTCAAAAAATGAATGTGTGATGGTCTTATCAAGATTTGATTTCCTCTAGGGCCATAATGGAATATATATTTTGGCTAAGCAAATTGCATTCATGGACCCTGGCTAAGCTATTCTAATGAATGATGTGTCTCGTCTTGACCTAGCACCGCGGTGTTTCTCATGGTAAGAAAAACTATGGTACCAAAAAAACATAATTGTGTATGAAGGAAAATTAGACATTTAGTTATTTTCATATAGCTTACAAAAACTAACCCATAGAAAGCTGTATCATTTTTTTGGGCTCAGCGACACGTAAACCCTTTTTTACCCAAGCGCATGATGGATTAAATTAAATCATAAAATAACCTCCACATATCCCCTAAAAACAACTCTATGCAAGCGACGGTTTGTTTTGTTCGTTATTTCCGGATATATTAGGATTTTTGTAAACATTTAATAAAAATTTTGTGATATTTTTTCAAATTCCCGAATATATTTTGAATACACGATCATGTCTTAAAAATAGAACCTTTTTTAACCTCATGAACATGTTGTTTATAATCGTGAATTGATTTGTAATAGGTGAACAATTTTAAATCACGGTCATTTTATGATTTCTTAAACATTTTTTAAATTCATGAACATTTTATGATTTGCCAACTAAAAAACTTTTTATTTTTTAAAATTTTATTTTTGGAAATTCTGAATTAATTCCAAGAAGAAAAACAAAGACAGAAAAAAGAAAAAAGAAAAAACCGGAAAAAAATTCAAATTCGTGAATATATTTTGAATACACGATTATGTTTTAAAAACCGCGAACCGTTTTTAATCTCGTGAACATTTTGTTTGTAATCGTGAAATTTTTTTAATAAGCGAACAATTTTTAAATCACTAACATTTTATGATTTCTCAAATATTTTTTAAATTCACAAACATTTTATGATTTTTCAATTTTATCCAAACCTCGTAATTTTTTGAAATTTGTATTTTTTTTTGGAAATACTGAATTAATTTAAATAAGAAAAACAAAGATAGGAATAAGAAAAGAAAAGGAAAAAACTAAATGGAAAAAAGCAGGGAAAGTCACAACTCGCACGTGGGCTGGGTCATGAACATGTAGAGGGGGATAAGACGTGCTTGCTATATAAGACAGAAAAAGAGAGAAAAAGGCCAAACCGGGGATCGAACCCAGGTCTACCGTCCGACGGACTGAAGCCCTGGCCAGCGCGCTGTGACATGTTTCAGGCGTAGCACGCAATAATCCCGACTCACGTCGATTTCGATGAAAAAAAAATCGTTTTCATTATTTACTGGTGGCATGATGGGTAATTGTTGTCAACTTTTAAGGGTAATTTAAATGACGGTGAACGGGCAGATACACTTCGTGCTTTATTATTATTAGGTAAAGAGGTAAAGATAAAGATTAGAAACCTAAATTTCACAGTGTTGTCCTAGAACGTCGACAACGATCTTAAGCCTTGCATCGCGTAGCAACAGAGCTCTCTTGGAACCCAATGGAGCCGTTGTGGGGCCTCCCATGTGGTGTTCTTATCGTAGGTCCAACATCCTGGCATCTGAACAATACATCGGATGCCATCGTCAAGCGAGAAAGCAAAGGCTAGCACAACATGCATTGACTTCAGAGCAGAATTAAGAGGTAATAGCACCCTAGGTCCCTAAACTTGCACCCCAGGTGATGGTTTAGTCCTTTAACTTGCAAAATGGAACTAGCTAGTCCCTAAACTTGCACCTTTTGCACTTTACCCCTTGGCGTTCCCTGTAATCAGCACGCAGTAATCACAACACTACACAAGTCACGGGCATCTCTGTTGGAATCGTTCCTCTCCCTCTCCGCTGCTCCACATCGCTCTCTCCTCTACTCGTAGGCTCCCTTCTTCGCCGCCGACGCCATCGATTTCCCCATCGCCTTCCAGCCCACCTAGGCAACATGCATACCTGGAACAACCTGTACAGCTCCTCCTTGGATGGGGACTCTGTCACCATTCAGGTATGCTCGGCTCCCCTCTCCCGCAGTTAGGGTTTGTCAAAGTTGGGGATTTTTACTTAGCCGATCTACTTGCTACCATTTTTAGCCCCCTGCCACCATTTTCTGCTCGGAATGGAGTGGTTTGTCTACAGATCTACCTGCTAGATGTGAAGACTATGTTGTTTGTGAGAGATTTGTGGCATTTGAGTCGATGGATAGTGGCAGGAGATTCTTGGGTTGTGCCTAGAAGGTTAGTGCATTCTTAGTGAATTGTAAAATTAGTTATCTGAACTATATTCTGAGTTCAAAGTTATGTAGTCAATTGATGGTTAGTGCATTTGAGTCTCTCCCTGCATTTCTTGATCCTCTTCCTCTCCAAGCATGAACATTTTTGCCCCCTCTCCCACCACTAGGATTTCTTCCAGCACCCCCATCTGCATTTCTGCCTACTCTTCCTCTCCCACCATATTCATTTCTGTGTATCTTCCTCCCCCCCCCCTGTCAGCAACCCAGATCCTTCACCAATTTCAGCTCTTGTGGTTGCCCTTGTCTGCCTTGCTATGTTCATTTCTGTTGTCAACCTTGGCTGAGGAATTGAAGCACCAGCAGCAGCAACAAATGAAGATTGGTCAGGTAGTGGGGCATGAACCCTCTGAGGAGCTCTTCTTGCTAGCTCTCTGTGAGCCATGTTGAAAACCATGCTGGATGGTGACTCAGCTGGATCTAACATTGGATCTGACTGCTGGGGAAAGATGTTCTGCACAAGACATACAGTTAATTTCAGTGAAGTTCGGTTAAGTTTCAGTTAAGTTCATTTAAGTTTCAGCCAAGTTCAGTTAAGTTTCCATACCTGGAGTAAAGTTGGGTCATCATAGTTTTCATCAACCACATCCACCCCTTCTTGAATATGAGCTTCCTGCCATCTATAATGCCCTTTTCTGTTGTGATCAGCTCTGCCACAAATGGAGCAGTGCATTGTAACACATTTTCTGTTCAAAACCCTAACACCATTCCTTTTGATAATCTCCTCTGGTGTCTTCTTCCTATTCTTCCTGGGTCAGCCCAATTGTTTTGTGAACACTGGTGGAAACACCTTGTAACCATTCTGTTTCTCCCACTTTTTTGGGTCTGTAAGAGGAACCAGAGTATATCCATAAACTTTAAGATATGTCTCAATAGTGTAGCATTCATGAACCATTGTCTCTGGATCAATTATCTCCTCCCTGCAGCATGCTATACAATGCCCACATAGTACTCTAGAAAGCTGCCATCTCCTGCAATCACATGTGTGCAAGCACAGATCTACTATGTAGGTTGAGTTACCAGACATAACTTTGAAAATTTGTTGGCCAACTTCTGATACATAACAGTTTGCAGCAAATTCAATGTTTTTTATAACTTCTTCCTAATCTTTGGGCAGATTCTATGTCATATCCACTTTTCAATGGCTTCTCTCTGTTTGCTTACTAACCTATGCATGATCTTGTAGAATATGTATTCAAGCATACGAAGCACTACCATCTCTCTGACCTCAAGGATGTAACTGTTGAACACTTCAGGGTTATTGTTAAGAAGGATGTCGCATTTGGGAAATTCACTAAAAAAGGCCTTGCACCAAGTCATTTTCTCTAGCCTTCTAGTCCAATGGAAAGCAGAAGAGCAGTGACCATCCATTTTCTGGCAGTTTTCCCTCCACCTCATCTTGTTTGTTGATCTTGCAATGGCCCGCAGGTCTTGCTTCAACACCTCTCCTTTGTGCTTTTCATTAAAATTCTGGTAAATATATCTCACACAAAACCTGTGCTCTGAATCTGGCCAAACCTTGTGCACAACATTTATTAAACCTTTATGTTTGTCACTCATGATTGTGAAAGGAGCAGTGTTAATGATGTTCAGAACATCTTTCAAAGTGGTCAGAAACCACTCCTAGGAACTTGTGCATTCAACTTCAACCCAACCCATTGCAATTGGAAAAATGCAATCATTAGGATCAATTCCAAGAACACTAAGCAAAACTCCTTTGTACGTAGTTTTCATGTGACATCCATCAATGAAGATAATAGGCATGCAGCCCTTTAGCCAACCTCTTTTACATGCATCATATGATGAGTATAGGGTTTTCAAACATGTCCTGCCCAATGGAAATTTTGTGTCCTTTACTAGAGTAGTAGACAGTAGTAATGTAGACCCATAGTTCTTACTTCTTAATTCATGTCCATAGTCCCAGAGCTTACTAAACTGCTCTGCCTCATCACCATGTATCTCATTCAGTGCTTGCTTTCTAGCCCTGGACAACTTCTATCTGTTAGGAGTCACATTATATACCTTAGTGATTTTCCTAGCAAATGTTGCAAGTGACATCTTCTGGTCATCCCCAAACTCATCAATGAATGCCTTGCAAAGGAATCTAGCTGTCAAATCCTTCAATTTCCATTTCTTCTGGCACACATGCTCTCCATTGTAGGTCTTGATGACAAAACCTCCAGTCGTGTTGTCATTGCTTGCCTTAAGGACCCATGGGCAACCTTTCTGACACACTGCCTCCAGTTTTATCTTGTCATTCTTCAACTTCTTGATTTGCACTCTGTTCCTTATTGCATATGTAGTAAGAGCTCTCCTTAGATCAATCACATCAGCAAATGACATTCCTAAAGAAAATACAGGGGAAGTCATGTCCACCTTGGCATTGAAAGCTTTGAACTTGTAGTTGAGCTGCTCTTGTTCCTCAATGGACAGGTTGAGATCTTCATCTTCAAGTACATAATCAGGCTCCACCTCTTCCTCATGTTGCTCTGCTTCTTCATCAACATCAAAATCAATGTTCTCTTCATACAGATCATCATCTACATCATCTATCTCATAATCACTAACACTGAATTCTGAATCTGAAACCACAACATCTGATGACTCCAAATTTTCTGCTATTGTTCCATTTGCACTATCAGCAAGTAAATTCTCTGCACCAGCAGTAAGCAAGTTGTCTGCACCATCAATAAACAAGTTTTGAGCAGCAGCAGTAAGCAAGTTCTCTGTACCTTCAATCAGAAATAAGCTATCTGTTGGGACCTCTGAAATTGTCTCTTCAACATTGGCAGAGACTATGCTATGGGAAGATTGTGCACTGACTGCACCAACATTTGAGTTGGAAATTCTGACAAGACTCTCAGCCAATGGCAGCTGCAGTAACAAATCTTGTCTGAAATTACTCATGAAATCCGAATGGTCAACCATGATTGCAAGAACTTTATGATGCGCACTAGCTCTGAGCATATGCTGCAAATCCTCATCAGCTCTAATTCTCACAATCCCATCTGGAATATTTTTGTCTGGTCTGCACCAATATATGATGTGCTCACTAACAGGATATCCCAGCCAAACTAAGTGCTCTTCAAGGACAACATATGTGAAACTGGTAGAATCAACATAGTCAAGCACCTCAACAGAAGGGTTATAGTACTCCATGTCATTGCTTGCTTCACAGAATAGGCCACCATGCTCCAGTTCCAGTGTAAAAAAAGGAGTATCCACACTTTTTCCCAGGGCTGAATCACATACTACAAGAAAACATTAACACGGTTAATGGATTTGCAAAAACATCTACGGTTAACTGAATATGTGAACTGAAGATGTTCAGTTAACTGAAGATGTTCAATTAACTGAAGATCTTCAATAAACTGCAGATGTTTAGTTAACTGAATATGTTCAATTAACTGAAGATGTTCAGTTAACTATATCTTCAGTTAATTGAATATGTAGACATTGTATCTTGACCATGGACTGAACATATGCAGTTAGCTGTCAATATATCCACCATTCATACATTACACTACTCCATGTCATTACTCCATTATTATACATCTAACATATGAACTACAAAGTTCAAATATTTTGGTAGCCTAACTTGATAAACACAACTAAGGCCAAACCCTAGAAACAATTTCATAGGCATTGCAGAAATATAACACAAACATTGACAAAATCAACTAGCCCGTGCTTACAACGATCGATTCTTCCAAGAAATCATCTAATTCATAGAACAAAACCCTAGAGTCAAAACATCGACGAGCAAACATGATTTGCTTCGCGTGCAACATCCAACCACACAGCCAACAACGGACACTAAAAAAACCTATCTTTCCGCCCGAGCGGAGGAACAAAATCAGGTGTGGCAGAGGACGAACAGAGCGGCGGAGGAGGAACAGAGCAAAAGGAGGAGGAAATGAGGAGGCACCATAATTAGGAGGGAAGACACCGAGCGGGCGGACTAGGTGAGCGGAGGGAGGCGGATCCACGCCGCCGGTTCACTCCGGCAAGGTCGCCAGGCATGCGAACGCCAGCCACTTCCGACAGCCGAAGGTGTTGTCGTGCCGATAGGAGGAAGGAATGGGACAAGTGAGCGAATGATTGAGGTGGGCAATAATTTCAGGTGGATATGTTCGACGCGGACGAGGTAAATTTCGTGCTGATTACAGGAAACGCCAGGGGGTAAAGTGCAAAATGTGAATTGCTGACTAGGAGGCCACGTTGGATCCACTTGGCGTGACGTGATTGGCTCAGGACTAAACTTGCACCTCAGGTGCAAGTTCAGGGACTAGCTAGTCCTATTTTGCAAGTTAAGGAACTAAACCATTACGTGCAAGTTCAGGGACCTGTGATGCTATTACCTCCAGAATTAACAACGGAACACGTGAACCTTTAGGTCGTAGCACCTTGTACGCGAGGCAGAGCATGATGGGGGCCCGACCGCCGCTCCCTCTTGTTCTCGACTACCTCTAGTCTGAGTGGCCGATCTATTTGTGAGAATTGAAGTTTTACAATTCAATAGCCCCCGGAGCTCGACATGTGTGCTTGTTGGCAATAATTACAACCTCCATAATGTCACCGAATTGCCCGAAGTATCCACGTCAAGGACCTGATGAACAGCTTCGTGGATGGCATGGTCCATGAGATCTACTTCCTCGGTACGCGCAGGTGATGGCAGGTCGGTAACTCACCGATGCAAAGTTGCAAATCTCTTCTATCAGTTTCTTGTAGTGGATTTCGACGCCGGAGCAATCCCCTTGACCCCTCGCCCGTAGCCGGAGACCACCAGGTAGCCGCCGCCGTCGTTTTTCAGCAGCCCGAGCTGGTCGATCCCAACTCCTCTGGCCACGCAGAGCGGGGGCTCCTGCAGGTACGTGCTGCCCTTGCCGACAATGAAATCAGGAAAGCACGTCCTTGCTCCATGTACTCCTCGTCATTCCTCGAAGGAAAAAGTTCAAAACAAACCATGAAATTATATACAAAAGCTAAATCAAATCCTAAATTTTAATCCCGTAAATTGGCACTCTGAATTTGTAATCCCGGTCTATCTTAGACTCTAGACCTGTTTGGCTCACTGGATATACTAAACTTCCGATCGGAATAACCTGCTACTCTCACGGACAAGAACATGGGCCAGCCCACTATACGACAACAAGAATTCGTGAAGTTTAAGAAATATTCACGCATTTCTAAAATTCTTCAGAAGTAAAAAATGTCCCTGTTCTATTTTTGGCACACATTCAATTTCCTAGATTATTTTTTCTAAAATTATTCAGAATTTTAAAAGTGTCCCTCTTTTCCATTTTTCTAAAATTATTTTTCTAATAATATTATTAAATTTTCGTAAATTATTGTTGTTTTGGAAAACACCGAAGTGTCAAACTTCAGAAACATTTTTTGGGGGCAAACAAATATTGAAAACGTAAACAATTTTGGAAATGTACGCATATTTTAAAAAGTGCGAGCATTTTTGAAAATTCTGAGTACTATGCAAAAAAACCTTTTTGAAAAATTATCTTCTTTGAAAATTGTAAAAATGAGAACAAGATTTGAAACCTGGATAAATTTTTAAAAATATGTTTTTGACTTCTAAAAAATATCACCAGTTTAAGAAAATGTGCGTGGCATTTAAAGTGTATGTAAAATATATATAATATTCATGTGATTCAACAAAATGTTTCGTCCATTCGAAAACGTGTAACATTCCAAGAATGTTCACGAGTTTCAAAAAATGTGCTTGTGATATTTCCAGAAAGAAGTATACAATTTAAAAAAAGTTTACGTGATGTAAAAAGATGTGTCATACCCTTAAAATAATATATGTGACATGTGTTTGAAATAAAGTTTATACAATTTTAAAAATGTGTAACAACGTAAAAATGTTCAAGTAGTTTAAAAATAGTGACATAAAAATGAAAAAACGTGTATTTGAAAAAATATTACCGTTGGAAAGGAAAACAATATGAAGAAATGAAAGAAAAAAAAGCGAGAGACTGCACTAATGGGCCGGCCCAATTTAGCGAATACCGGTTAAATCCTCTCAAGTTTTAAAATAGACCGGGATCACAAAGTTTGGTGTGCTGATTTCAGGGATCGAGAGTTCAGGGTTTGATTTAGTTTTGACCTACAAATTCAAGGTTTGTTTTGAACTTTTTCCTCCCTCGAATCCTCGATCCGTCGCACGCTCAGGCGAGGCGGCCGGTGTTGAGCGGCGGCGACATTGAAGGTTCTAGGCCGATTGGTTTTTGGCCTGTACGATATATGTAGTTGTGGTTCCGACGATAATCCGGAAAGGTAAAACAGTGTATGAATTGTTTTTTTAGGGATTTTTTAGAAAACCGAATGGGAAAAAGATCATTTATAAATCTGGCTTTTTTAGGGGCCCTTAGTTAAACTGGTTGTAGTGTTACTGTGGATGTGGACCAAGCCCATGCGAACGAGTGTGATCCCAGCAAGGCGAGTGAAACATTTTTCTTCCATTTAGAGCATTTACAGTCAGACCCCTCATACGTCCACGGACGCATACGTCCACGGACGCATACGTCCACGGACGCACCCGTCCAGTGACCGGACAGAAGAGAAAAAGAGAAAAAATAACCCAACCGGACCCCTCACATCATCCCTATACGTCCGGACTGTCTGCGAACCCTCATATCCATCTCAAATATGGGGAGGATATGAGGGCTCGCGGACGCGTCCGGGCGCATCCGGTCAGTCCGCCACGTAGGACGTGACCCCATCCCGGACCATTTTTTTTCTTTATTCATTCTTTTCTTTCTCTCTCTTCCTTTTCATCAATCATGTGCAAGTGACCGGACATATGGAGAGAAATGAGGAGTGTGGCTACACGGACGGACAAATAAAGGACACGCCCGGTCGTTGACCGGGCGCGTCCGCGGGCGTTTAAGGGGTCATATTTGCAATGTCCGGTTGTAGATGCTCTTAGTATGGCCGGACCGCAGGTTGATTCTAAAAAAAGTCAGGAGTTTGTCCTGTTGGTAATGAGTTTTCCCTGTCGATCACTCTACCTACATTCATGTTCAAAGTAAAAAAAAAAAGAGCAACTAGTGCTCAGTCGACTGGCGTCAACCGTCAGATGTTGTTTGATTGATCTCTTTACGATTTCCCTCTACACTCCCGACCGCTTTGACCCTTATCCCTTGCTATTTCTTTTTCTGTGTATGGTTGTGGTAGGGCTAGGGTCAGTTGCGTTTGTCATTAGTTGGCTTGTATCATTCTATTGTTGCTAAATTTGCCAGTTTATTGTGACTTGAGCTGTATAACTAGTTGCTTGTAGTTGGGCTGCCAATGGCAGCGACCGTATACAACAACTAAAGAACAAATCACAGGACCATACAACCCCCCCCCCCCCCCGTTTTAGAAAGGTGATAAACTAGTTGCACATTAAATCACACATGGTATTCAGATATGCAACTAAACAAAAAAATGCCATAGTTGCACATTTAGTAAAGTTCCATTTGCACGCATTTTTCGGGCGCGTCGTGTAACTCATGCGATGCTAAACATGAAGCCACATCAAAATCGCATCATGTGCACATTTGCTAAGGATGTGTTTGGGTTGGGAACCAAGTGGAATGGAATGTCATGGTTCCATTCCACCGGAATGGGTCGGTTCCATTCTTGCGTTTAGTACGAGTTAAAAGGTGGAATGGAGTGATTCCATTTGTGTGTTTGGTTGGGGAAGGAAATGTGATGAATTCGATTCAGGTCACCTTCTATGCAAATGATAAGATTAACATTCGTACAATTTGAAACATAAATCAAATTGAACAGGACACATCGATCAATTCCCTGGAATCAATTGGTTCCGGTTCCTTCGACTATCCAAACGGGGGAACGGGTGCTAGGAACGGAACCGACCCGTGTCGTTCCACCTCGAGACAGAAACCAAACACATCCTAAACCTTCAGTGACACACGTTTTTTGGATGTACAACTGATGCAGCGTTGGATGTGCAATGAAACCACACCAAAAACCTCGGTTGCATTCAGGACAGTAAATGAAATCACAGTTGCACATGGCCTTACGATGGGCAGCCGAGGTATTGTGCCGATGTGGATGGGCTGCCTCGATAGCTCATGCCCTTACGGCATGGCCAATGGTCCATGCTGGACTACTGACCTGGCATGCCATGTCATCTCTAAGGTCCAGCTCGGCTTGTGCTGCTGCAAGAGCAGAATGGGCTCTTTGCAGAAGAGAGAACCTACCTCCACATCTGTTATGGCAGAAACTCACATATGTCGCGCTCTTCTTCGGCAAAACCGGTACCGGAACCTCTGCGTTCCACAAGCGCCGGTTCGACTCGGAAAAACCATCAGCACACAGCAGCAGAGGTGAAAAGCCAAAGCTTCAGCGCACAGGGTGATGAGTGCAAGACCAAGACTCCTGCTCCGTTAAGCATTTCCCAGGCCTACATTTTTACATTACACTGCAAACGATTTTACTTACAAGCTAGATCTTCTTTACAAATAACAAACGCCAAGAATCGAGTGGTAGCTGCATTTACCGTGTGAAAGAAATAAAGAACCGAAGAAAGGAATGAGCTGGTGAAATCTGACGACAAAACCCCGGCACAGCGAAACAACACGACACTCGATGGTCAATATATACCCCGCCCGCGCTCGACACGATCACGATCAGTACTTCTGCTCAACAGAGCACTTGATGTGAGAAACAGAACGCCGTTTCTCGCATCTCTGCTCGGTCTACTTCTGGTCGTCGCTGATGGACCCGTCCTTGTGGAGCTTCAGGCTGAGGTTGCTGAACCTCTGCCTCGAGTACTGCCGGGATGCCTTCCTCCAGTCCGTCCCTGCCTTCATCATCGCCGCAAACTCGTCATAGCTTATCTTCCCGTCCTGCAACATCCAAAGATCACGACACGCACATTGATGTCAGGGTTGAACTTAGGGGGGTTGAACAAGTCAAGCTTGCAGCTTTCAACCACAAATTGCATTACATCATTATCATATTATATTTATCCTTGTCTGGCTGGTATGTCATTTACTTAGTGGTACTATTCTTGACTGTCTGGTATGCCTTTGATCCTCAGGGGGTTTGAACTTTGAACAAGTCATGCGCTGATACTTTCAATTGCTAATTTAATTATATCAAATGCTGTTAGAATAACCTTATCCTTGTCTGGCTTGTACATCGCTTATTTTATTGTGTCCAGCAGACCAGCACTACCATTGACTATCTGCTATGACTTTGAGTTTATAACATTATTAATATGGGTGCAATGACAGCAATCACCAATACTTTAGTTAGCTAAAGGATAGGGAATTCTTTAAGTAAGAACAAGTCTTGCAGCAACATTTGAATCCTGACCACCGGCATGGGTCATGCATGTGGAACCATTCCAGAAACTAATATTCAAAGCAGTTTCCAGTAGTAGGTTGGTTTCAGTTTCCAGTAGTAGATCAGTCATTAGCGTATGTTCTGACTTCTAAGAAAGATGTTGTACAGTTTAGTGGGTTGTTAAGGCATGAGAGGGCTGACCTTGTCTGTATCAACATCATGAATGATGCCATTGATAATGTCTTCATCGCAAGGTCCATCCACCTCATCGGTCAGAGCCACTCTAAGCTCTTCGATCTCTATGTACCCACTCTTATCTTTGTCAAAGTATGAGAAAGCCTTTTGGATATGCTCATCATTGCCTATTTTTCTCACATGGATGGACACCGCAACGAATTCTCCATAATCTAGGGTGCCGTTTTTATCAACATCAGCCTGCAAAGCAATACAAGTAACTACCTTAAGACCTCTAAAAAAACATACTATTTTTTCATATGCAGTAGATTTGTAACTCACAGCATCCATCAACATCTGAAGATCTGAATCATGCATTTTGTTTCCAAGTTTACGAAGTCCAGCCTTGAACTCCTCAAAGGTTAGTTGGCCCTTATTGTTTACGTCCATGCTATCAAACATTTTCTTTATGTCAGCTACTTCTTCTAAAGACAGATGCTCAGCAATCACCTGCAAGGGTTAAAGCATACAAGTTGATTTAACTAGAGAAATCCATTTGAAATGTGACTTCTATTTTATGAAGATAACTCTGCATAAATGTTTTTTGTTCAGCGAGGATACTGATGTACTTGGAACTTGGAACTACCATGTAACGAGTCTTACCCTTAAGGCTTTCTTCTTTAATTTGTTCATTGCAGAAAATTGCTGCAGTCTTGCTCGGACAGTATCGCCAAGTTGAATGTCAGGATTCTTTTTGGAATCGTGTAACCATGGATGTTCTGCACATGCAACCAACAATGTCACAAAGGAAATAGGATAATTGCCTGATAGATGCAATTGGTATAACCATGTGAGTTAACAGTTAACATCCATCAATTGCTCACGGCTAAGACAGAATATAAGATACAAATAAAATTCACCATTTGAAATGGGAGTGAGACAGCATGATGTATGCTGTTACACAATGAAAAAGGAAATGCCATAATGCTCACCGAGTACTTGTGCTGCAGTAAGCCGTGTGATTGGATTTGGATCGAGCATCCGCCTGACAAGGTCTTTAGCAGGCTCAGATACTCTGGGCCATGGGTCTCTTTTGAAATCTACCACAGAGCGTATAATTGCCTGTGCTACTCCCTGTTCAGTTTCTGCACAACATCATAGGAATTTGTAAGGTGATTTATAAGCTTCCTGCAACATACATTATGTCTAATCAAGGAAGGTAAGTACCTGCCCAAAATGGTGGCACACCACAAAGAAGTATGTAAAGTATAACTCCTGCACTCCAGACATCGATTTCAGGGCCATAATTGCGCTTCAGAACCTCTGGGGCCATGTAGTATGGACTGCCTACGATTTCGCTAAACCGTTCACCTGCATACAGAAGCCATCATCGATGATGAGTAACCCTTCAGTTTTTGCGGCCAAAACATTGTACATATATTCTCAATAAACTGTATCAGTGGAAGTTACATCCATTTTGTAGGGATGGAAAATCAAGCAAAATACAGTGGAAATCTATCTTATTAATTTAGTAAGAGTTTCCATATTTGCTTTGAGAGGCTTGAAATTACTACATAAATCAGAGAAAAAAATGGGAAGATTTACATCGCTTATTTTAGTACATTTAGATCATAAGGTGCAAAGTATGTTATTGAGCATCAGTTGTCTGCTGAGCATACCAGGCCTGAAGAACACAGACAACCCAAAATCAATTGCCTTTAGAGGAGAACTCTCCTTCTTGTTCGCATATAAGAAGTTTTCCGGTTTGAGGTCCCGATGGATGACACCATTCCTGTGGCACATCTGTCACCATACAATAGCAAGAGTACATGTCAGATACTCAGATGTCACAAAACAATCGAATAAAGCAAACAATGGCAGTGTACATCCTAGAGCCTGCATAAATATATGCTTAGAAATCAGGATACTACCATATTTGCAGTGTGCACTAATTGCTGGTTCAGTTAAAGTTTAACACAAACAAAACCAATCCCAAAGGTCTAAGAGGTTATTTATCTCGAACAACTGACCAATTAAATTTAGTTCTGAAGCTCAGCTAAGCTGAAAAGTAACATGAGTTTCTCTTCTTTACCAGTAATCAATAACATCATGTCATAAATCCATGAACACAAAGCTGCTAGAAGTAGCAACTGTTAACATAACTTGGGCAGTAGCCAACAATTATTTCAGTAATTGAACCAATATATGGCATAACAACCAAGTGTTTACTTGTAAGCAGTAAGGAGTAGCCGCCAAGAGAAGCAAGCAGCCTGCTTCTTACCTGGACGACCTCGACGATGGTGCGGGTGACGGCGGCGGCGGCGCGCTCGGTGTAGTGTCCCCGGGCGACGATCCTGTCGAAGAGCTCGCCGCCCTCGCAGAGCTCCATGACGAGGTGCACGGCGTCCTCGTCCTCGTAGGCGGCGCTGAGGCTGACGATGTTGGGGTGCGGCGGCATGTGGCGCATGATCTCCACCTCGCGGCGCACGTCCTCGACGTCGACGGGGGTGCGCAGCTTGCGCTTGGAGATGGACTTGCAGGCCATCCGCGCGCCCGTGGCGGCCTCGGTGCAGAGGTAGGTGATGCCGAACTCGCCGCGCCCCAGCTCGCCGCCCAGCACGTACTTGTCGTCCAGGTCCCGGCCCGTGGGGTCCCGCAGCACCACCAGCCCCGCCCGCGCCGGCGGCCCCGCGGCGCCGCGGTTGTACGCGACGGTGTAGGGGTTGGCCTTGGGCTTCCTCCGGTTGTTCTTCCCCCGGCCGCCGCCCCCCTGCGTCGACGGCGCGCCGCAGCAGTTGCCCATGGCGGGGTTATTAGAGGCCTAGCTACGGCCGATTTGGGGGCGGGCGGCCGGCGGCGGGAGCTAGATTCAGCGGAGGGGGGCGGCGCACGGCGGCCGCGGAGGAAAAAGAAGAGGAAATCGAGGGGAGACCAAATGGAACCCGGGGAGGAATTGCTGCGCGCTTTGTATGTAGCGGTGCTGTTGCCTGGGAGGGGGCTGGCGTGTGGGCTGGGGCGGGGAGTCCGGCCGGCCGGCTGGCTGGCTGGCTGGCTGGCTGGATGCGTTCTGGAGGGAAGCGCTTCTAGAGGAAGCCAGCCATTAACAGCGGCGCCGCCGCAAGCTTTTGCACTAAGCAAAGCAAAGATGAAATCTTTGTGGCTCGCTGGAGGTGGTAATGATGGTGCGACGAAGATCCAGCCTTTAGGGGTTGGAGATTTTGTGCGAATTTGAGAGGGATTAAGTTAAGCAGCAGCAGGGGATGGTTTGAGGAGGTGGATAATGGGAGGGGCAGTTGGTGCCGTGTTTCTAGAAGTTGGGCAGTTATTGTCCGAGAAACAGCGCAACGGCCGATCGATCCATCCCTCCTCGTTTCCGTTTCAAAAGTCCACACGGAATTTCCATGTCAAATTCTCATGCTTTCATACTAGAATAATAATAATAGTACTTTTTTTAACACACTAAGACGATGTGGATGCTGACATATTCACATTCACTCGATCGAACAGTTTATCTCTATGCATACTTACAAATTGTTGAACACAACATCTTAAGATTAACGAAGTCGTTACAAACGTATTCATAGTTGATGAAAATCATTACGAATACTTACGAGCTGGTAAAACGATAGAGCATCTTAAAATTAATGAAGTCATCATAGACACATTCCTAGTCTCGTAGACACGCAACGTCGAAAGGCTTGAAATGATAAAAAAAAACTATAATAACACTAACCTTAGTGATTTATAACTTTAAAATGTCAGCAAAAGCGATACCCCTACCTGCACAAATCTCTTTGTTTTTAACAAAACCTTTGTGGAATGGTGTCAGATTAGTATAAGATTAGTGAGAGAATTTCCCGGGGCTATTTCATACGACCGTTTCTGTACTAATTCGGTTTGTGGCAAGCTGGCAGAGACGCATTGGACTTGAATGATAAAGTACTCCAGCATAGGTGTGAAGGAGGGAGGCCTAGTGGTATTAGAAAAATGGGAGCGAGACTTTTTCTGCAGCTGGACCAGACGGCGACAAGCGGGCGAAGAAAACGAGCCTGGACTGGAAGGAGGGTTCGGTAAGCGCGACAGCGAGACCCTCTCTCGATTAGCCCCGTTCGTTACGCAGTTCGCAGATAAAAATCTTACTGTACTACGGAGGAGTCGTCTGATTATTGATTATTCTAGCGCTAGTTTAATCCGCGGTCGTCTGCGGACCGGGAGGGAGCGGCGGCGTTGCTTGACGAGATCAACGGCGAGTGAGTGGGTGTGCCGGAAAACGGAAGGTCGAGTTGAGTTCGGACTTGACTCGGGGAGTCGGGGGATCACGGCTTGGTGGATCACCAGCACTGGTCCGTCTCCCACCTCCGCACCCGCATCACGCCACCTCGGAACACCCGATCGAGCTGTCGTAGTGAGAGCTATTTGATGAGGGGATAAGCTCCACCGCCCCCGTGACCCACCTCCGGCACTCCCCGCTCCCCCCACCCCCCACCGACCATCGCCGCCAACAAACTCAGCAGGCATCCCCCGTACAAACACCTACCCCCTCCACCTCCCTGATGACAAGGCATCATTCCTTCACTGGAGTCCAGGTGCCGGGGAGGGAGGGCTACCAGCTGCCGCTCCCACATATCTACCAGGCCTTTTTCGAGATGTTGCGGCCGATCGATTCGATCCCGTCGGCGACCTTGAGGGAGACACGAGGGAAGCGCTGGCGAGAGCGCGCGGAGCGGATCCGCGACGATGCTCTCTCATGATCTCTGTGTGCGAGAGAATGAAGGGAAGTGGAAGCGGAGATTCGGGAGGGATCGGATCCGTTCTTGCGCGAGCATCGTTGGGCAAAGGTATGCAAGGATCAATCAGAGAGAGAACTGCTGAACCTGGCATGGCGGATCTATTTTGAGGGGACTTTGGAGGAGAAGAGACAGATGACTCATCCTTCCGAGCCGCCCGTCGCGTTTGTTCATTGGGCGCGTCGAGAGGGGAAATCAGAGGATCCAGATCATGCTGCGAGATGGGGGTGTGTCATGGGGTTGATGCCTACTAGGGTGCCGCCAAAGCCAGCACCAGTCGACCCCCTGCCGTTCCTGTCCCCAGCGCCGGCCTCAAATTGATTTCTGCGACTACTAGATCTCAAACCCCTGCGGAATCGCTGGATATGGAGCTCAACCTCGATTCCAACATTTGGTCTTATGTTCCTCGGACTGAATATGATAATGGTAAAATTTTCTCTACATACCATCGCCATCATCTCTGCAAGCGCAATTGCAAGCAGCACACAACCGCTCCTAGTAGCGATCCAGGAGCTCATGGTGATCAGGATGAGGGCAGGGATAGTTTGATCCTTGATTGTTCAGAGAGGCCGACTGGTTGCCCCACTCACATTATCAGAAATTTGGGGGGTCCCGTTGTTCATGAACTCCAGCCTGACAAAAATTGCGTCGTAACCAAAAACCTTCCCGTGCCATGGATCAAGTAGGTTCACAGGACCCCCGCGGAGGAGGATACGGGCGAGGCCGTGGAGACCTAATTAACAGATGTTATTGCTATGGATACGGGCAATTCCTCTACAATTCTGATTATGCAGCAAGCGGGAGGATTCAAATTTCTGCAGCAACGTGCTCGCACCAAAAAGCAGCGGAAAAGTAAATCTGGACGTGATGCCAACCTGTCCAGGGCCTTGCTTAGCTGCGATGATGACCTGGCCGAGGGCTTCTATCGTCAACTTTGGCACCCTATAAAAAACTCAGAGGCTGCCAACCCTAGGAGCGATCTGTTTCCCCCTTCTCCCTGCGCCGCCGCCAAGATCGCGGGGATGGCGGAGGGTGGAAGAGGTCGTGGGAAAGGGAAAAAACAGAGGGGGTAGAGGAGAAAACACCAGCAATTAGCAGATGGATCAAGGACAACAACCTCCTCGTCCCTAATTCTTCGGGTATGGATTCTCGGGAGCTCCACCTCCATGGGGATACCCTGGACAATTCCCTGCTCCGTACCCTCAACAAGCCTGGCCCCCCAGCAGCAACCATGGTTTGGCCCTTCTCCTCCCCTTCAGGGTCAGCCAGGGGCCAGGGCAATGTGGACCGGGGGGTTCAGGAGAATCCCATCCTCCCTCTTATGGAAGCCAGACTAGCAACAAAAACCAGCCCATGTATATGCAGAAAAAGAAACAAGATCAGGCTCCAAAGATCTCTTCCTCCACTGCCCCTGGACTCATGTCGTATGCTTCTGTGGTCTGGTTACAATTATGGAGATCCTGGCCATCATGTAGATAAATGCACAAAGCCCAAATGATGCTTTATCTGCAAGGTGGTGACTCACAAGGTGGAAAATTGTCCTTCCAGGAAGAAACCTCACACTTCTGCAAGGTATGTAGGTAGTGTCGCCCCTGGCCTGGGGTTCTACCATGTTGATGCCCTAGATGTCAATTACCAACACCGAGGGAACCTGAAGAATGTTGGAATTGTTCTCATAGAAGAAGGGGATGTGACTAAGCAGGAACTGGCTGATAAATTTGCTGATATCTACAGAACCAACTGGCCATGGCCCATCAATGCCCTAGATGAGTGGACTTTCTTGGTCAAGTTCCCCCCCTGAAATTGATGTTGAGCAAGTGGCTGGTTATCCCTGTTTTGGACTGAAGAAGGAAAATGTCTTAGTTAAAGTTGAAGTTTGCAGGGCAACATTGAAGCTGAAGATGTCCTGGAAGAAGTTTGGATCAAGATCAGGAAGCTCAACCCCAAGTGGTGTGATTGGTCTATGCTTGATCAAATTACTTCTACTCTTGGAGTTCTGGTGGATGTAGACTGGCAGCATAACTTCAAGCACTTCTATGAATTTGTTAGAGTGAAGATAACTTGCAAAGACCACTCCAAAATTCCAGATGATAGGCTGTTGGGATTGATGGTAAAATCTACAAGTTGCTGATTGAAGTGGAACCACCTGCTGCTAGTAGGGATCCTTCCACCCTCATCGACCCTGCATCTGG
Organism: Hordeum marinum; assembly: GCA_022496015.1. Classification (NCBI taxonomy): domain Eukaryota; kingdom Viridiplantae; phylum Streptophyta; class Magnoliopsida; order Poales; family Poaceae; genus Hordeum; species Hordeum marinum. Next base: position 475,770,738 of record CM039676.1, read on the forward strand.
CGACCAAATCTCCACAAATTCATATCATAGAAATAGTACCTCTGAAAATGCTGTTTGAAATATGCCCTAGAGGTAATAATAAATTAGTTGTTATCATATTTCCTTGTTCATGATAATCGTTTATTATCCATGCTACAATTGTATTGATCGGAAACTCAGATACATGTGTGGATACATAGACAACACCATGTCCCTAGTATGCTTGTGATGGACTAGCTCATTGATCAAAGATGGTTAAGGTTTCTTAGGCAAGATGACTGAGACCCCTTTTCCGAGTTGATGGAGCGAGCGAGTGACTTATTGGAAATGATACATGTTGATGTATGCAATCCAATGAGTGTTGTAGTGTGCGGTGGATATCGTTATTTTCTTACCTTCAATGATGATTTTAGTAGATATAGTACATATTTACTTAATGAAACACAAGTCTGAATCGTTTGAAAAGTTCAAGCAAAATCAGAGTGAAATTTGAGATCATCGTGACAAGAAGATAAAATGTCTATGATATGATCGTGGAGGTGAATATCTGAGTTACGAGTTTGGTTTACAACTTAAGACAAAGTGGAAGTTGTTTCACAACTCACGCCACATGGAACACCATAGTGTGATGGTGTGTTCGAACGTCATAGTCGTGCTCTATTGGATATGGTGCATACTATGATGTCTCTTATCGTTTTGCCACTATCGTTTGGGGTTATGCATTAGAGACAACTACATTCACTTTAAATAGGGCACCATATAAATCCGTTGAGATGACACTGTGTGAATTATGGTTTGATAGAAACCTAAGCTGTCATTTTTTAATGTTTGGGGCTGCGACACTTATGTGAAAAAGATATTCACCTAATGAGCTCGAACCCAAAGCGGAAAAATGCATCTTCATAGAATTCCCTAAGAACAGTTGGGTGAACCTTCTATCTCAGATCCAAGCATAAAGTGTTTGTTGCTAAAACGGGTCCTTTCTCGAGAAAGAGTTTCTCTCGAAAGAATTGAGTGGGAGGAAGATAGAACTTGATGAGCTTGTTGAACCTTTGTTTCAACCAGAGAGTAGCGCTGCGCAGGAATATGTTTCTGTGGAGCCTACGTTAGTTGAAGAGGAAGTTAATGATGATGATCATGAAGCTTCGGATCAAGTTGCTATCGAACCTCGTAGGTCGACAAGGACGTGTACTGCTCCTGAGTGGTACGACAACCCTGTCTTAGAGGTCATGTTGTTGGACAACGATGAACCTACGAGCTATGGAGAAGCGATGATGGGCCCGAATTCCAACAAATGGTTAGAGGCCATGAAATCCGAGAAAGGATCCATGTATGAAAACCAAGTATGGACTTTGGTAGACTTGCTCGTTAAATGACATGTCGTTGAGTACAAATGGACCTTTAAGATGAAGACAGACGCTGATGGTGAATGTCACCATTTATAAAGCTCGACTTGTTGCAAAGAAGTTTACGCCAAGTTCAAGGAGTTGACTACGATGAGACTTTCTCACCCGTAGCGATGCTAAAAGTCTGTTGGAATTATGTTAGCAGTTGCTGCATTTTTCAATTATGAAATCTGGCAGATGGATGTCAAAACATCATTTCCTTAATGGTTTACTTGAGGAAAGGTTGTATGTGATACATCCAGAAGGTTTTGTCAGTCCTAAGGATGCTAAAAGGTGTGCGAGCTCCAACAATCCATCTATGGGCTAGAGCAAGCATCTCGGAGTTGGAATATACGCTTTGATGAGGTGATCAAAGTTTTTGAGTCTATACAAAGTTTATGAGAAACTTGTATTTACAATAAAGTGAGTGGGAGCACTATAGAATTTCTGATAGGCATATGTGGATGACATATTGTTGATCGGAAATGATGTAGCATTTCTGGAAAGCATAAAGGGTTGTTTGAAAAGAGTTTTTCAAAGGAAGACCTGGATGAAGCTACTTAATTGTTGGGCATCGAGATCTATAGAGATAGATCAAGACATCTGATAAGACTTTCATTGAGTATATACCTTGACAAGATTTTGAAAGAGTTCAAAATGGATCAGTCAAAGAAAGAGTTCTTGACTGATTTGTAAGGTATGAAGTTGAGTGAGACTCAAAGCTCGACCACGACAGAAGAAAGAAAAAGGACGAACGTCGTCCCCTATGCCTTAGCCATAGGCTCTGTATAGTATGACATGCTGTGTACTGCACCTGTGTGTGCCTTGCCATGAGTCCGTCAAGGGGAACAAAAGTGATCCAGGAGTGGATCACTGGACAGCGGTCAGGATTATCCTTAGTAACTAGAGGACTAAGGAAATAATTCTCGATTATGGAGGTGATAAAGAGTTCGTCGTAAAGAGTTACGTCGATGCAAGCTTTAACACTGATCCAGATGGCTCTTAGTAGCAATCCGGATACATATAGTGGAGCAACCATTTGGAATAGCTCCAAGTGGAGTGTGGCAGCAGTGTCTACAGTATGACATAGAGATTTACAAAGTGCACACGGATCTGAATGTCGCAGACCCGTTGACGAAAAGACATCTCTCACATGCAAAGCATGATCGAGCCCCAGAACTCATTGGGTGTTAGATTCATAACAATGCAAATCACATGGTCATGTGAACTAGATTATTGACTCTAGTGCAAGTGAGAGGTTGTTTGACATATGCCCTAGAGGCAATAATAAATTAATTTTTATCATATTTCCTTGTTCATGATAATCGTTTATTATCCATGCTAGAATTGTATTGACCGGAAACTCTGATACATGTGTGGATACATAGACAACACCATGTCCCGAGTATGCCTCTGATGGACTAGCTCGTTGATCAAAGATGGTTAAGGTTTCCTAGTCATGGACATGAGATGCCATTTGATAACGGGATCACATCATTAGGAGAATGATGTGATGGACAAGACCCAAACTACAAACGTAGCATATGATCGTGTCAGTTTATTGCTACAGTTTTCTGCATGTCAAGTATCTGTTCCTATGACCATGAGATCATGCAACTCACTGACACCGGAGGAGTACCTTGTGTGTATCTAATGTCGCAACGTAACTGGGTGACTATGAAGGTGCTCTACACGTATCTCCAAGGGTGTCTATTGGGTTGGCATGGATCAAGACTAGGATTTGTGACTCCGTGTGACGGAGAGGTATCTCAGGGACCACTCGGTAATACAACATCACTATCAACCTTGCAAACAATGTGACTAAAGAGTTAGCCACGAGATCTTGTATTACGGAACGAGTAAAGAGACTTGCCGGTAACGAGATTGAACTAGGTATGGAGATACCGACGATCGAATCTCGGGCAAGTAACATACCGAAGAACAAAGGGAAGATCATACGGGATTAACTGAATCCTTGACATAGAGGTTCGACCGATAAAGATCTTCATAGAACATGTAGGAATCAATATGGGCATCCAGGTCCCGCTATTTTTTATTGACCATAGAGGTGTCTCGGTCATGTCTACATAGTTCTTGAACCCGCAGGGTCTGCACACTTAAGGTTCAGTGACATTTCGGTAGTATAGAGTTATGTATGGTGATGACTGAAGGTTGTTCGGAGTCCCGGATGAGATCCCGGACATCACGAGGAGCTCCGGATTGGTCCGGAGGTAAAGATTGATATATAGGAAAGTGGTATTTGGGTTCCGGAAAAGTTTCTGGCACTACCGGTAGTGTACCAGGAGTGACGAAAGGGTTCTAAGGGTCCACCGGGAGGGGCCCACCCACCCTGGGGGGCACATGGGCCTAGGTGGCTGCGCACCAGCCCATAATGGGCTGGTCAACCAACCACAAAGGGCCCTTGCGCCCAAGGGTAGGTGGGGAGGTGCCTTGGAGGGGAGGGAGACCTCCCTAGGGCGCCCACCTCCCTTATGGGAGGTGGACTCCTCCCTATCTTGGCCGGCCAGCCCTCCTTGGAGGAGGGGCCAAGGCTGCGCCCTACCTACCCCTTCCTCCTATAAATAGAGAGGGAGAGGGAGGGCAGCATAAACCTAAGGCATAGGTGCAGCCCTCCCTCTCTCCCTAGATCTGTTTCTCCTCCAAAACGCGTCTGCGACAGCGCTTGGCGAAGCCCTGCTGAGATCACTCCACCACCACTGCCACCACGCCGTTGTGTTGGCGGAGAACTAATCTACCTCTCCGCTCCCTCTTGCCGGATCAAGAAGGCGGAGATCGTCATCGGGCTATACGTGTGCTGAACGCGGAGATGTCGTCCTTTCGGCACTAGATCGGAAGGACCGTGATCAAGATCGTGAGACGATTTGTGATTGGATCGCGGGACGGATCATGATGAGATCGCGGGACGGATCGTGATCGGATCGCGGAACGGATTGTGATGGGATCGCGGGACGCTCAGTGATTTGGGTCGCAAAGACATTCGACTACATCAACCGCGTTTCTTAACGCTTCCCGCTTAACGATCTACAAGGGTATGTAGATTCACTCTCCCTCTCGTAGACGCTCATCTCCTAGATTGATCTTGGTGAAGCGTAGGAAATTTTTTGTTTACCATGCAACGTTCCCCAACTGATGTTGCATCTCAAAGAAGCTCCAGGACAGGATCTGAGCATGGGTCTGTTGTTGGGCCCTCAACCTCAAACAAACCCCCAATCACACACCCATCGCTCTGTGGGAGACTATACCCCTACCTCTATCTTGAAAGCCCAACTGCCAGAATCTCACTACATCTCCAGAATGAAAAATCTAGAGAACTTACTCAACTCTCCCCAAGGGGATGCTGATGGTTTCAACCTGTTGAGGGAAATGGAAATGATGGAAGGTAATGAATTGATGTCTGATCAAAACATTGATAACCTTCTCGACAACATGGTGGTAACTGCTGGCGAAGAGATTTTGGCATGTGACAGTAATATAGAAAACCCACCCAATGTGGAGGATCACAACTTGGAATTCCCTACCCTAGATAAGCCTGTGAAAGTTACTTCTACCAAATGGGGGCTAGTTCAAGCTTCCAGGGCAAGCTCCAGGATTGCTGGGGACAACAGACCAATTCCGGAGAAGGCGCAACAACTTAAAGGGAGGAAGAACCTGGAGAACCTTAAGGATCAAGGTAAAAAACCGCTCCCTTTCTCCTCTTTCAATGATCCAGATTTCATATTTGTTGCCAATTTAGTAGGAGTAGAGATTGAGAGCCAGGAGCATTTGCAAACTCTGACTAGTAGTGGGGGAGATTTGTTCCTGGACAAAACTATAGGTTCTTGTCCTACACAAACCTCTCCTAAAGTTGCACTTTGCATTTCTAACAAAAACTCAGTAGGAAGAGTTGTGGGCTCTAACCTTGAAAATAATAGTGACAATGATAGTGATAAGTTTTCTGATCCTTAATCTAGTCCTAACGAGGGGCTATGGTCTCTGGTTTGTAAGCATAGAAGGGGCAAGCACCCCAAAATTAGAGTTTCTCCATGAATGCTCTTTTCTGGAATATTAGAGGGATTTCTGCCCTAGTAGGAAAACCCTGATTATAGACACTATTAACAAAACTCATGCCTCTGTCCAGGGCTTCCAGGAAACTTAAAAGTAAGAATTCTCTGCTTCTTATTTAAAATCTTTAGTAGGGAGTAGAGATTTTGCCTGGCATCATCTACCATCTAAAAAGTCTGCTGGAGGCATACTGATGGGTGTAGATGTGAATATTTTTGAAGTCCTCTCTTGGTCTCACTTAGAATTCTCGGTTAGCTGCTTAGTTAAAGTGAAGGCCACTGGGTCACACTTTTAGGATTGTCACAGTGTATGGCTCCCCCTATGAAGAGGGCAAGGAAGCTTTTATCTCTGAACTCCACTCCATGTTTGTTGATGTGGACACTCCTACTCTTATTGGTGGTGATTTTAACTTAGTTAAACATGCTAGAGAGAAAAGCAATGGTGTGGTTAATCATAAGTGGAGTGACAATTTTAATGCCTGGATTGAAATATGGAGCCTATTGGAAATTAAACTCTCTAGTAGGAAATTTACCTGGGATAACAATCAGGTGGATCTTATTATGTCCACAATTGATAGGCTCTTCTGTAATCACACCCCTCTTCTCTGGGACTCGGGTGTGGCTCACCCCCTAGAAGCAACGGCTACAAATTTGAAAAGTGGTGGCTCTTGAGAGAGGATTTCTCAATGCTAGTGAAGAAAATTTGGGACTCAAGTGCGATCCCTGGATCCCCTCTTGAGAACTGGCAAAATAAAATTAGATGCCTTAGGAAAATTACTAAAGGTTGGAGTTATAATGAGGAAGCTAGTCTCAAGAGATATAAAAAGATTATTCTTGAAGAATTTGATTCTCTAGATATTAAATCTGAGACCTCTATCCTTTCTGAAGCAGAATCCTCTAGATTAAGATTTGTACACTCTGGGCTTCAGAAGATTTGGCTTCAGGAGGAAACTAAAGCCAAAAAAACGTCCAGAGATAGAAATATTAAAGAGGGTGATAGGAACACTACTTACTTTCATGCAGTGGCCAACCAGAGGAGGAGGAAAACTTTAATTCACTCCCTGAATGGCCCTGATGGTCATGTCTCTGATATCCAGGACATGTTAAAGATAGCTAGCGATTACTACAAAGATCTCTTCAAAGAAGAAGAGAGTAACTCCTTTAACCCGAAGTCTGACTTCTTCTCCGAGGATGACAAGGTTACTCTGGCTGAGAACACTCTTCTAGAAGTCCCTTTCTCGAAAGAGGAAATTAAGACAACTGTATTTAGTTCCTATCCATATGGTGCCCCTGGTCCTGATGGCATCCCTTTTATTTTCTACCAACACTTTTGGGATCTCATCAGGCCAGACCTTTTGTCTTTGTTTGATGAGTTCCACAAAGGTAAACTAGACATCTATAGGCTCAATTTTGCTATGATCACTCTCATCCCTAAGGAGGAAGAAGCCACTTCCATGAAGAAGTTCAGGCCTATTAGCCTAATTAATTGTAGCTTTAAGATTTTTTCCAAAGTTTTGACTAATAGGCTGGCCAGTATCCTTAATAGATTGATTAGTAACAACCAATATGCTTTTCTTAAAGGTAGATATATTCTAGAAAGTGTAGTTACAACCCATGAGGTTCTACATTCTATTCACTCTGGTAAGAATCAGGGGCTGGTCCTAAAGTTGGACTATGAGAAAGCTTTTGACAAAGTTGACCTAACCTTTATCTCTAACCTCCTTAAGCTAAGAGGTTTTGGAGATAAATGATTCACTGGATCCATCAACTTACCCATGGTGGTTCTGTTGGTGTCAAGCTTAACAATGTTGAGAGTAGTTTCTTTCTTACTGGCAAAGGACTTAAGCAAGGAGACCCCATATCCCCACTCCTTTTTAATCTGGTAGTAGATGTCCTCACCAAGATACTATCTAAGGCAGTTGAGCATAACCTTATTGTATGGCTATGCACACTAGTAGAATGTCGATCAGTAGTCCCGGTCGGGATGGACCTTTAGTATCGGTTCCCCAACCGGTACTAAAGGGTCGGGACTAAAGGTCCAGACCTTTAGTACCGGTTGGCCCACGGACCGGTACTAAAGGCCCACCACGTGGCCGCCTGCGTGGGCTGGTGGTGGAGGACCTTTAGTACCGGTTGGTGATACCAACCATACCAACCGGTACTAAGTGTTCTTTTTTTATCTTTTAGGTTTAACTTTTCCTCTCTATTTTTTGTGTTTTCCAAGATGAGCGGTGGCCGGGAACGCTATTTTGTGTTCTCTATTTTGTGTTTTCAGTCGAACGGTGGCCGGGATGAGTGGAGCGGCGCGTGGTGGGGGCCGGTGAGCTCTGGCGAGCGTGTGGGGGTCGGGGCGGCAAGCAAGGTGGAGGGAAGAGGCTCACGAGGGTGTAGCCGTGCAAAGCTTCTTGAGGGAGGCTCGGGGGGGTTGGGGCGGTGGGCTCGAGGCGGCGGGTGGCGTCGGGGCGGCGGGCGGCGGCGACGGCTAATTTCGGCAGCCTGACGGCGCAAAATGGAGGATGAGCTTCGAGCAAGAAGAAGAACAGGGGAGAAAACAGAGAAATGAGAGCCCCTTCGATCGGTTGCGAACGAAGCGTATATATATAGGAAGTCTTTAGTACCAGTTCGTGTCATGAGCCGGTACTAAAGGTCAACCTTTAGTACCGGCTCATGCCACGAACCGGTACTAAAGAGGCATGCGGGGCCCAAGTCTGACCAAAAGCCTGCCACGCCCCCTTTAGTACCGGTTCGTGTCACGAGCCGGTACTAAAGGACAACCTTTAGTACTGGCTCGTGCCACGAACCGGTACTAAAGATGCCCGCGGGGCCCAAGTCTGACCAAAAGCCTGCCACGCCCCCTTTAGTGCCGGCTCGTGACATGAACCGGTACTAAAGGTCAACCTTTAGTACTGGCTCATGCCACGAACCGGTACTAAAGATGCATGCGGGGCCCAAGTCTGACCAAAATCCTGCCACGCCTCCTTTAGTACCGGCTCGTGACATGAACCGGTACTAAAGATTGCTCACGAGCCGGTACTAAAGGTTGCCCTGCTCCTAGACGTTGGAGCCGGCACGAACCGGGACTAATACCGTCTTTAGTACCGGCTCGTAACTAGACCGGGACTAATGCTTGGCACGAAAGGTCTGTTTTCTACTAGTGGCACCGAGGTCTGCCCTGGAGGGGTCGTTTGCCTCCAATACGTAGATGACACTATCTTATTCCTAGATGTAGACCTGGCCCATGCCAGAAATCTCAAAACAGCTCTAACCTGTTTTGAGCAAGTATCTGGCATGAGAATTAATTACTCCAAAAGTGAACTTATTTCTATAAATGTAGATGAGGGTGAATTCCAAAAATTCCTCACTGCTCTTAACTGTAGTGGTGGAAATTTCCCTATCAAATATCTAGGTATCCCTCTTCACCATGATAAGCTGAAAAGAGAGGACATTCAGCCTCTTATTGAAAAGATCTTGAAAAGGATTGTTGGCTGGAGGGGTAAGCTACTCCCCTACAAGGGTAGACTTGTCCTTATCCAACCTTGTCTTGCCAGCATCCCTATCTACCTACTCTCCTTCTTTAAATTTCCTAAATGGGCCATCAAGATGATTAACTCCCAGATGGCCAACTGCCTTTGGAACGACTTTGAAGGCCATAGAAAGCTTCATCTAGCAAACTGGGGCTTGGTTTCCATGAAGAAGGAATATGGAGGTCATGGTATTCCCAACCTCCAAGAACTTAACCTTTGTTTATTGGGCTCTTGGGTTAAGAGGTACTATGAAGGTGAAGGTAAACCTTGGAAGTTGATTATAGATCATAAATACAAACCTGAAAAGCCCAATCTCTTTGGCTCTCCCCTCCTCTATAAAGTTTCCAGATTCTGGAAAGGGGTCAGAGGTATCATCCAAGCTTTGAAGTTTGGATATAGATGGAAAGTGGGCAATGGATGCAAAATCAGATTCTCGGAAGACACTTGGTTTGGTACTTCCCCTCTAGCCATTCAATTCTGGAAAATCTACTCTGTCTGCAATGAACAACCCAAAGCTATCAGTGAGGTTTGGGATGGACAGCAACTCAAGCTTTCGTTTAGGAGGAATTTGATGATAACCTTATGGAGTATTGGTACCATTTAGTTGAGATTGCCAAAAGCATTGTTCTTTCCAACGATACCGATGCTCTAGTTTGGCAACTAGAAACTAAAGGACAATACTCCACTAGCTCCCTCTATCATGTCATTAATTTCAGAGGGGTGCAGCCAGTCTTTTTCCCTGCCATCTGGAAAATTAGGGTTCCCCCCAGGAGCCATGTGTTCCTCTGGCTACTATCGCATAATAAGCTGATGACTAGGGAAAATCTTTGGAAAGGCACATTTATCAAGCCCCTTGAATGTGTGTTTTGCTCTGAACATGAGTCCATTAATCATCTGTTCTATGATTGTATTGTTGCTAGAAACATCTGGCCTCTAATCTGTGAGCATTTTAATGTTTAGCTGGGAGGTGTTTTGAAATCAATTGCTAGATTCTGGATCTCTAATAACAAAAACTCGGCTTTGAACACTACTAGTGATGTTGTTATATGGTGTCTTTGGAAATATAGGAACTCTATGATTTTCAATAACACTACATGGCTCTCTGTTCACCAGGTCCTGAAGGGGCTACTCTCTATGGTCAAATCCTGGAGCGTTCTGTCGCTCGACTTGCACCAAGAGAGACTTTCGACCTTTGCAACAAAACTGGTGGAGCACCTAAGGGTGCCGATGGCTATCACAAGTGGCTAAACCCAGCTGGACGAGACTCAGGGGCGGCAATACCATGGAATGAGCTCAGGATCGATGATGACCCAGCTTTTCGTTCTCCGGTGAAGGAGAAAACCACAACTCTGGCATCCAGCCCGACCTCCACTCTCGTGGCCTGCTGGTCTCCTCAAGCACCGTTCGGGACCCCGCTGAAGACCCTAAAGTCCTCTTTGATGATCATCTCCGAGCAGTAGTTTTACCCCACACATGTCGTGCCAGTTTTTGGGCTTCCATTATGTATTTGCTTAAAGCTCTCTGAAGGCGTGTTTTCCCTTTTCTTCTTTTGGAATGCTCCTCTTAGTGAGCTGATGTATAAATCTATCTGGTTTCATGCTTGCAATGGAACCGGGGATCCCATCTCCCTTTTCCTCTAAAAAAAGTTCAGACTTGACTGGAGAAAATCGGTAATTAGCTAGGGAGAGTATCTGATGATACCAGCCCTTAATGCTAGTATGCTATCATGACATCAACTTACGAAATTTAAATTTTAAACATGTTGAAAAATAAAACATGAGTGTTCGCAACACATATGTTGACAACCACTGAAAAACTCATATCAAAATTCAAAATACAAATGAAGAGCCAAAGAAGAGATATTCATGTGTGAGTGTTATCATTTTTTACTCTTGTCTTTTTCGTTTCTCTAGGTGTATGTCGACTTTTGATCTGAACTTTTTAGCGATTGACGACATATGTGTTGCGAACATCCATGATTTTTTTCCGACATGTTTAAATTTGAATTTTGTAAGTTGATAGCATGGTAGCATTTAAGGGTTGGTCTCATCTGATATTTTCCCTAAGTAGCTACATTGATTTTATATTTGAGGCTCTTAGGAGAGGGAAAAGAAAGGAAAAAACATCATTTTGTAGTGTAGAGCATTTGCAGTTAGGTGCCCCAAACCACTCTATACGTCTGGGCGAGTGGTCTGGTCTCAAAACAAATTGATTCACCCAACCTCCTCAAAACTGGCCCCAAACACCCGGATTGTCCAACACTCTTCATATCCAGCCACGTCAGCCCGATCCATTGTGACCCACACCATCCTCACTCCTATCCCCACAAATATCAGAAGACCGACGAGCAAACCCCAGTCCAACTTCCATCGCTTGACCTCTCCTCTCCTCGTCCATATCATCCACGTCCTCTCTCTCCCCTCAAAATCACTCTCCTCCATCATGCAGACAGCAATTCCTATTCCATCGACTAGGAGAGTCTTGTCGCAGCGTATGATACCTCGTTGATGCCCAATGAGGAGGAGCTAGTGCTCCGCATTGCCCTCCGTTGGACGTAGATGGACCAGGCTGGCATCTCCTCTTCCAGGGCATCAACGGCGGGTCGGGTGGATAGGTGCAGCTCTGTGGTTCCTGACATCCCCTGCTAGGTGGCACCTGACACCACCATCAGCTACTCCTTCATGGGCGTCGTTGGGTGCTCGTGAAGGCAGCCAGGGTCGATGGACCACGTGTATCGATGCACAAGGAAGCGGGTGGCGGAGGCAGCTACCAGCCGGTCCAAGTGTGAATCGAGCAGATCCACGCCGAAGCCATTGGCACCCGCTAGCGACGATGACAAGGCCCTCTATGACACCATTTGCCTCTCCTACACAAACATGGAGACAGATGCCCTCTGTTGTCACCGCAAACATCTGGCGGGGCTCCGCATGGGCCTCGAGGAATCCCGACGATTGGCGATGATGCATGCAATAATGTCGGAGAGAGAGAGAGACACGACTTAGGGAGGAACATAACTGCACCGCCTGGTGTATGGAAGACATCTTCATCTCATCCTCCTCCTCCTCCGCTTCAGACAGCGAGGTTGACACCGCGCTCGGAGCCGTCGACGCCTACGCCTAGGAGAACCGCTGAGACCCCAAGGGGAATCGTCCGGCGAGGAAGTGGTGAAATCTGGCCACCCTATCTCTTAGTTTTACTTAGTATCTTAACTATGAAGGCCGTTTTGGATCGGATTTGTGTTTATATGTTATTTATGACGGATTGCTACGTTCATATATTGATCTACATAGAAATGTCGTGTGTATGCTTTTGTATGGATTTGAGGTAAGACATATGAGGTTTGCCCGGTCACCTCCCGTGGTTGTATAGGGGTCAAATTATTACTTTTTTGAAACAAGGCAAAAGATTTGACATTTTCATTGATTAAGAAGAAGGATTAAGGAGTTTAGGCCAAAGGCCAAATTACAACCAACACTCTCGCAACATTATGTTAGACAAAAAATGTTGGAGATATGCCCTAGAGGCAATCATGTATGATGATATTTCTTATGTGTTTATGAATAAAGATAGTCATTGGACATTATCAATGATGTGTATTAACAAGTACGTAACTTGTTTGTGAGACTATACATTCTATGATGACTGTACTAAATGGTCTCTAGTCGAAAGGGTGGTGTGGACGCGCAGCCAGTTAGACTAGCATATGACATGGTGGATGGTCCGGTCTCACTGAGCATGTATCATTGGATGCTATCCGGATAATATGGACTCAAAAAGATCTGATCGGATTCGACATAGTCGGATCCGAGTTGAGATAAGGTCTGAGTTGGACAGATTCGACTGTGAAACGCTACTAGAGGTCATCTGTGAGTCTCTAGTACAACATATGTTCTATGTCCTAAGACGTGAGTTGACACATGTACTCAGAATGGTGATAGACTTGCTTTGGACCGACCAAACGCTACTTCATAATTAGATAGCTATAAAGGTAGGTTTCGGGCTTGTCCGGACCCATGCTGCGAGACATGATAAAACAAGATGGGATCTGACTCTCCGACCAGGAGAGATACTATGGCCCCTCGGGTGATCTAACTTGGATAAGAATGGCCATGTGATGAGGATTATGAGATAAACCGAAGTGTTGGTCGGATTCACCGAAACAGGAAATAGGTCATGCTGCAACAAGGATGACCATGTCGCCTTGAGCATGACAACATATATCGTGTGGCAAAGGGAATAGAAGTTTGAAGTACATGTTCGCCTAACCAACTTCATCACACAGTTGCAGTCAGTACACTTTGATAGAGGCCACTACCGACTAGTCGAGCCAGATGTGATCTGACTCGCGACCAAGTGAACGAGAACCTAAGGGCTTGCACACTTAAGTGAAGGAACTAGTGGGCTTTAGAATCCGTGTGAGGCCCAAGAGTTGAGCCCGTGACAAATGCCTATATATAGTAGAGGTGCGGCATACTCATTCGGTTGATCACTTTGACATCGTCATTATGGCTTTGCAAGTGTTGCAATTAGCCATCCCCACTCGCCGCTGACTATGTGATCGGACCTAGCAGTCCGCCGCACGATGTTCCTCCTGCACTTACGCCGCTCTGGTGAACCTGTACGTGGGATCCGAAGAGCGGATGTTCGAGGGAGATCGGATGAGGAGGAGACGAGTCTGGACGCGCTGTCCCAACTCTACATCCGCTGCACGGCACTGCACGTATAGTGGTAACAATCTGTGATCCATCTCTGTAACATGATCCTGGTTGTTCTGCGGGTAAGAAAAATTTATATTGCAGTGATGCACCTACCGTAGAACCCAAAAAAATCTGACCCGGCAAGTGTTGGGGAATGTTGTATGGGAAACAAAAAATTTCCTACGCACACGAAGATCTATCCATGGTGATGAGCATCTACGAGAGGGAGAGTGGATCTACATACCCTTGTAGATCGCTAAGCGGGAAGCGTTAAGAAACGCGGTTGGTGTAGTCGAACATCTTCGCGATCCAAATCGCCGAGCGTCCCGCGATCACATCACGATCCGTCCCGCGATCCAATCACGATACGTCCTGCGATCTCATCATGATCCGTCCCACGATCTCATCACGATCCGTCCCGTGAACACATCACAAACGGTCTCGCGATCTTGTTCACGATCCTTCCGATCTAGCGCCGAACGGACAACACCCCCGCATTCAGCACACGTGCAGCTTGATGACGATCTCCACCATCTTGATCCAGCAAGAGGAAGTGGAGAGGGAGAAGAGTTCACCGGCAGCATGACGGTGCTCCGGTGATAGTGGTGGAGCAATTCCGGCAGGGCTTCGCCTAAGCACTGCAGAAAACCGATCTAGAGGAGAAACTATTCACTACAGGAACGAGTAGCACGTGGCTGAAAATTCTGTGCCAAAGCCCTAAAATCCTCTAGTATATATAGGAGGAGAGGAGGAGGAGTCTTGGCTGCCAAAAATCCAGCCCTTGGGTCGACCAAAGTGGGGAGGAGAGGAGGACTCCTCCTCCAATCCTAGTAGGACTAGGATTCCTCCTTTTTTGGCCTTTTTCCACCTTTTTCCCTTTGGGCTTTTTCTCCCAGCTGCATGGGCCTTGTGTGGGACTTCCACCAGCCCACAAAAGGCTGGTATTTACTCTCCCACATCCCATGAAGCCTCTTAGGTCGAAATACCCCTCCCAGTGGTCTCCCGATACACTACCGGCACTCCCGGTACATTACCGATTAGCCCGAAACTTTTCCGGCGACCAAAATGGGACTTCCTATATATCAATCTTTACCTTCGGACCATTCCGAAGCTCCTCGTGATGTCCTGGATCTCATCCGGGACTCCTAACAACCTTCGGTCACCATCATACATAACTCTATACTACCGAAACGTCACCAAACCTTAAGTGTGCAGACCCTGCGGGTTCGAGAACTATGTAGACATGACCGAGACACCTCTACGGTCAATAACCAATAGCGGGCCCTGGATGACCATATTGGTTCCTACATATTCTACGAAGATCTTTATCGGTCGAACCTCTATGTCAAGGATTCAGTCAATCCCGTATAACGTTCCCTTTGTTCTTCGGTATGTTACTTGCCCGAGATTCGATCGTCGGTATCTCTATACCTAGTTCAACCCTGTTGCCGGCAAGTCTCTTTACTCGTTCCGTAATACAAGATCCCGTGACTAACACTTAGTCACATTGCTTGCAAGGCTTGTTGTGATGTTGTATTACCGAGTGGGCCCTGAGATACCTCTCCGTCACACGGAGTAACAAATCCCAGTCTTGATCCATGCCAACCCAATAGACACCCTCGGAGATACCTGTAGAGTACCTTTATAGTCACCCAGTTACGTTGCGACGTTTGATACACACAAGGCACTCCTCCGGTGTCAGTGAGTTGCATGATCTCATGGTCATAGGAACATATACTTGACATGCAGAAAACAATAGCATTAAACTGACACGATCATATGCTACGTTTGTAGTTTGGGTCTTGTCCATCCCATCATTCTCCTAATTATGTGATCCCATTATCAAATGACATCTCATGTCAATGGCTAGGAAACCTTAACCATCTTTGATCAACGAGCTAGTCTATTAGAGGCATACTAGGGACATGGTTTTGTCTATGTATCCACACATGCATCTAAGTCTCTGATCAATACAATTATAGCATGGATAATAAACGATTATCATGAACAAGAAAATATGATAATAACTAATTTATTATTGCCTCTAGGGAATATTTCCAACAACAAGGCACCACAATGATGCCTCCCGCTTTGATACGGGTCACCATCATACTGACCGAAATCACGTTGTTGCGGAACACCCGTGCATTGCTTTTGTTTTAGATTTCCTAAGAAATAAGAAGCATAAGGGAGACAAGTGCCCTTTGATATTGTGACCTTCCGTAAGCATTGTTGCGTCATCATTCCTTGACGGACACCATGTATCCCCAATCCGTAAGATGGACATTGTGAAGACCAAGCCAAGTTTTTATCATTCCTCAAACTCTAACTATATCGGCATTGGAGGAGAAGGTGAGCCGCCAATTTTGTAGTCTATTTGCATATCTGGTAGAGGTTACAGTTTGATCACCCCCTACGTTGAAGCTGGTCCGCAGTCCAAATCCTATTATTGATGACCAACAAAGCAAAGAATTTGCATTTGAAAAGCCCAATCTCTTCATACCAAAAGAGCATATCCGTGTCAACAAGGCCATCCCCGCAAAAAAAAACAAGGCCATGACTGCACCTGTAGATGCCCTCAGTTCATCTGTGTTTGCGTGTAGCGTTTTGATCTGAGTTTGTTCGTTCTATACCGTAATAGTCCAACCCAATTAATGACATACTTGTGGTCGATGTTTTCATACTTCGTTTCTAGAAAAGGATCCCGGTTTTTGCTGCAACGAGGGAAGGTTTCCGTCCGTTTTCCCTCTTCTGTCGTGGCGTCGAACGAGCTGGCCGGCCGCCCGGTCAGCTACGGTCACGTACGTGTACGTAGGTGGGCTGCCGATATGCTGACTTTTCTTTTCTTTTGAGGTATTTTCCGGTGTCCGGACACGGCGGGTTCGCGAGCCGATCGCATGTGTCGACCAAACGGCCGTTCCACGCGCGTACGTGCGCGCGCGCGGTTGGTTGGATCCGCTGCCGCTGGCTCGTGCACACGGAAGGTGTGGAAATCCCACGGGGTGTGGCTCTGGCTGTGCGTGCCGTGAGCTCGTCGAGCCAGGAGGTCACCGGCGACACGAACCCCGTGCCCTCCTAGCTACGAGATCTAGACTCCATGGGAGGAATGCTCTAAGATTTAGAGCATCTACAACCGTATCTTTTAAACCCGTTTCAAACATCTAGGCAGGTCGTCCGGTCAATGTCAGGTCACAAAATTTCAACCTGGACGGGCTTTTCAAACGGCCCTCAAACGTGCGGACTTGCCGGCACCCTCATATTCAGCCCAAATATGAGGCGGGTATGGGGGGCGTCTGGACGCGTCCGCCACGTCGGACCCGACA
This sequence comes from Hordeum marinum, assembly GCA_022496015.1. NCBI lineage: Eukaryota > Viridiplantae > Streptophyta > Magnoliopsida > Poales > Poaceae > Hordeum > Hordeum marinum. Next base: position 475,787,707 of record CM039676.1, read on the forward strand.
ACCCGTCCCCACCCCAAATTGCACCGAATCCTCCCAAATCCTTCCCCCTTCTCCCGCCGCTCTAGAACAATTCCCGCGCCCGGACCCTCGACCGCCTTCAACCTTGCTCCCAATCCCCACCTTCGGTCCCGATCCACCAGCGGAGATGTCGTCCAGCCCGACCCAGACCGTCGCGATGGAGACGTAGTCCGCCTCGTTCGTCGGCGGCGTGAATTCGTGCGCGATGACTTGCAAGGCGGAGAATGTCGTCTGCTAGTTGCGGTGACGCCGGCAGTGAGAGAGGGAGGTGCTACTTCTCGAGCATGCATTGATTTTCCGTGAAGAGGAACGGTTTGATGCAACAAAGTAGATAGGTATTTTTATCAGTTTTTGAGAACCAAGGTATCAATTTAGTAGGAGATACAATGAGCCAACAATAGATATACCTGCACAAGGAATCAAACTCTTGCACCCAACGCTATAAAGGGGTTGTCAATTCCTTCACGGTTATTTGCAAGGATGAGATCTAGTAGAGATAGATATAATAGGATGCTTGAACGGAAAGTAATACTAAAAGTGAAAATAGAACATCAAGTATTTTTGGTGTTTTTGGTTTTAGATCGGAAAGTATAATATGGAAAATAGATCCGAGGCCATAGGTTTCACTAGATGGCTTCTCTCATGATGGCAAGTATTACGGTGGGTGAACAAATTAATGTCGAGCAATTGATAGAAAAGCGAATAATTATGAAGATATCCAAGGCAATGATTATGTATATAGGCATCACGTCCGTGACAAGTAGACCGAAACGATTTTGCATCTACTACTATTACTCCACACATCGACCGACTCCTGCCTGCATCTAGAGTATTAAGTTCACGAAGAACAGAGTAACACATTAAGTAAAATGACATGATGTAGAGGGATAAACTCGAGCAATATGATGAAAACCCTATCTTTGTACCCTTGATGGCCACAATACAATACGTGTCTCGCTACCCCTACTTTGTCACTGGGTAAGGACACCGTAAGATTGAACCCAAAACTAAGCACTGATGGGAGACGTAGTAGTAAATTAAAAAAAATCTACGAGTCACCAAGATCTATCTATGGAGAAACCAGCAATGAGCAAAGGGGAGTGCATCTTCATACCTTTGAAGATCGCAAATCAGAATCGTTACAAGAACACGGTTGGTGGAGTCATACTCGCAGCGATTCAGATCGCGGTGGATTCCGATCTAAGCGTCGAACAACGACGCCTCCGCGTTCAACACACGTGCAGCCCGGTGACGTCTCCTACGCCTTGATCCAGCAAGGAGGAAGGAGAGGTTGAAGGAGAGCTCCGGCAACACGACGGCGTGATGACGGTGGAGCTGCGTGGTACTCCGGCAGGGCTTCGCCAAGCACTACGGATGACGAGGAGTAGGAGGAGTAGGGCTGCACCGAGGGAGAGAGACATGCGTGTCTCTGGCAGCCCCAAACCCTCCACTATATATAGGAGGAGGAGGAGGGAGGGCGCAGCCCCTAGGGTTCCCACCCTAGGGCTGCGCCCGGCCCTAGATGACCAGCTGGCCGGCGGCCAGAGAGGGAGAGGGGAGGGGTGGCGCCCTAGGTGGGCCTTAGGCCCATCTAGGCTAGGGTTTGCCCCCCTCTCCTCTAGTGCTGCGCCTTGGGCCCTTGTGGGGGCGCACCAGCCCACCTAGGGGCTGGTTCCCTTCCACTTGCGGCCCATGCAGCCCTCTGGTGCGGGTGGCCCCACTTGGTGGACCCCCGGAACCCTTCCGGTGGTCCCGGTACGCTACCGGTGATGCCCGAAACACTTTCGGTGACCAAAACCTCACTTTCTATATATGAATCTTTACCTCCGGACCATTCCGGAACTCCTCGTGACGTCTGGGATCTCATCTGGGACTCTGAAATACCTTCGGTAACCACGTACACTATTTCCCTATAACCTTAGCGTTATCGAACCTTAAGTGTGTAGACCCTACGGGTTCGGAGGCATGTAGACATGACTGAGACACCTCTCCGGTCAATAACCAACAGCGGGATCTGGATACCCATGTTGGCTCCCACATGCTCCATGGTGATCTCATCGGATGAACCACGATGTCGGGGATTCAATCAATCCCGTATACAATTCCCTTTGTCTACCGGTATGATACTTGCCCGAGATTCAATCGTCGGTATCCCTATAACTTGTTCAATCCTGTTACCGACAAGTCTCTTTACTCGTTCCGTAACACATCATCCCGTGACTAACTCCTTAGTCACATTGAGCTCATTATGATGATGTCTTACTGAGTGGGCCCAGAGATACCTCTTTGTCACACGGAATGACAAATCCCAGTCTCGATTCGTGCCAACCCAACAAATACTTTCGGGGATACCCGTAGTATACCTTTATAGCCACCCAGTTACGTTGTGACATTTGGCACACCCAAAGTATTCCCACAGCATCCGGGAGTTGCACAATCTCATGGTCTAAGGAAACGATACTTGACATTAGAAAATCTTTAGCAGACGAACTACACGATCTTGTGCTATGCTTGGGATTGAGTCTTGTCCATCACATCATTCTCCTAATGATGTGATCCCGTTATCAATGACATCCAATGTCCATGGTCATGAAACCATGACCATCTATTGATCAACGAGCTAGCCAACTAGAGGCTCACTAGGGACATGTTGTGGTCTATGTATTCACACATGCATTACGGTTTTCGGTTAATACAATTATAGCATGAACAATAGACAATTATCATGAACAAGGAAATAAAACAATAACCATTTTATTATTGCCTCTAGGGCATATTTCCAACAGTCTCCCACTTGCACTGGAGTCAATAATCTAGTTACATTGTTATGTATCGAACACCCATAGAGTTTTGGTGTTGATCATGTTTTTCTCGTGAGAGAGGTTTAGTCAATGGATCTACTATTGGAAATATGCCCTAGAGGCAATAATAAATTGGTTATTATCATATTTCCTTGTTCATGATAATCGTTTATTATCCATGCTATAATTGTGTTGATGGGAAACTCAGATACATGTGTGGATACATAGACAACAACATGTCCCTAGTATGCCTCTAATAGACTAGCTCGTTGATCAAAGATGCCTATGGTTTCCTAGTCATGGAATTGAGATGTCACTTGATAATGGGATCACGTCATTAGGAGAATGATGTGATGGACAAGACCCAAACTACAAACGTAGCATATGATCGTGTCAGTTTATGCTACTGTTTTCTGCATGTCAAGTATTTGTTCCTATGACCATGAGATCATGCAACTCACTAACATCGGATGAGTACCTTGTGTGTATCAAACGTTGCAACATAACTGGGTGACTATAAAGGTGCTCTACAGGTATCTCTGAGGGTGTCTGTTGGGTTGGCATGGAACAAGACTGGGATTTGTTACTCCGTGTGACGGAGAGGTATCTCAGGGCCCACTCGGTAATACAACATCACAATAAGCCTTGCAAGCAATGTGACTAAGTGTTAGTTACGAGATCTTGTATTACGGAATGAGTAAAGAGACTTGCCGGTAATGAGGTTGAACTAGGTATGGAGATACCAACGATCGAATCTCGCGCAAGTAACATAGCGAAGAACAAAGGGAACATCATACGGGATTAACTGAATCCTTGACATAGAGGTTCGACCGATAAAGATCTTCATAGAATATGTAAGAACCAATATGGGCATCCAGGTCCCGCTATTGGTTATTGACCGTAGAGGTGTCTCGGTCATGTCTACATAGTTCTCGAACCCGCAGGATCTGCACACTTAAGGTTCGGTGACGTTTCGGTAGTATAGAGTTATGTATGGTGGTGACCGAAGGTTGTTCGGAGTTTCGGATGAGATCTCGAATGTCACGAGGATCTTTGGAATGGTTCGGAGGTAAAGATTGATATATAGGAAGTCCTATTTTGGTCGCGGGAAAAGTTTTGGGCTCATCGGTAGTGTACCGGGAGTGCCGGTAGTGTATCGGGAGACCATCGGGAGGGTTATTTCGACACAAGAGGATACATGGGCTGTGGGAGAGTGAATACCAGCCCTTAGTGGGCTTTTGGAAGTCCCACACAAGGCCCATGCGGCTGGGAGAGAAAAGCGCAAAGAGAAAAGGTGGGAAAAGGCAAAAAAGGCAAAATAGGAAGAAGTCCTAGTCCTACTAGGATTGGAGGAGGATTCCTCCTCTCCTCCCAAGTCGGCCGAAGCCTAGAGGGCTTCGCCCTTGTGCCAAGCCTCCTCCTCTCTTCCTCTTATATATACTAGAGGTTTTAGGGTTTTTGCACTAGTTTTTCAGCCACATGCTATCCTTTTCTCTAGTGCATAGTTTCTCCTCTAGATCGGTTTTCTACAGTGCTTAGGCGAATCCCTGTCGGAATTGCTCCACCACCATCGCCGCGGCGCCGTCACGCAGCTAGAGAACTCTTCTACCTATCCTCTCCCTCTTGCTGTATCAAGAAGGCAGAGATCGTCATCAAGCTGTACGTGTGCTGAACGTGGAGGTGTCGTCCATTCGGCGCTAGATCGGAAGGACCATGATCAAGATCGCGAGACGGGTCGTCATGAGATCGCGGGATGGATCACGATGAGTTCGCGGGACGGATCGTGATTGGATCGTGGGACGGATCGTGATGAGATCGTGGGACGCTTGGCAATTTGGATCGCGAAGACGTTCGACTACACCAACCGCGTTTCTTAACGCTTCCCGCTTAGCGATCTACAAGGATATGTAGATCCACTCTCCCTCTCATAGATGCTCATCGCCATGGATAGATCTTGTGTGTGTGTAGGAATTTTTTTGTTTCCCATGCAACGTTCCCTAACAATGGTACAGAGCTAGGTCTATGTGTAGATGAGATCTTGAGTAGAACACAAAGAGTTTGTGGGCGTTGATGCTTAGATTGCTTCCTTCCTAGGTCGTGTTTTGGTTCAGCGGTATTGTGGGATGAAGCGGCCCGGACCAACATTACTCGTACGCTTACGAGAGACCGGTTCCCTCAACTGCAACTTGTTGCAAAAGATGGCTGGCGGGTGGCAGTTTCTCCTACTTTAGTTGGATCGGATTCGACAGAGGCGGTCCTTGAGAAGGTTGAAAAGCAACTAATGTATCACCGTTGTGGTTTATGCGTAGATGAGAATTGTTCTTACTAGATACCCGTAGCAGCCACGTAAAACATGCAACAACAATTAGAGGACGTCTAACTTGTTTTTGCAGGGTATGTTGTGATGTGATATGGCCAATTACATGATGATATATATGTGATGTATGAGATGATCATGTGTTGTATAGAATATCACGACTTGCATGGCCATATCATGCCGGTAAGATGGAGATCAAAAGCACAAGTTCATGGCGATATCACGACTAATGGAGATCATGCAGGTGCTTTCAAGATGGAGATGAAAAGCACAAGTTCATGGCCATATCATGTCACTTATGATTTGCATGTGATGTTAATCCTTTTATGCACCTTGTTTTGCTTAGGACGACGGTAGCATTATAAGGTGATCCCTCACTTAATTTCAAGATAAATTGTGTTCTCCCTGAGTGTACACCGTTGCGAAAGTTCGTCGTGTCGAGACACCACGTGATGATCGGGTGTGATAGACTCTACGTTCACATACAATGGGTGCAAGCCAGTGTTGCACATGCGGAACAATCGGGTTAAACTTGACGAGCCCAGCATGTACAGACATGGCCTCGGAACACAAGAGACCGAAAGGTCGAACATGAGTCATATAGTAGATATGATCAACATGATGATGTTCACCATTGAAACCACCTCAACTCACGTGATGATCGGACTTGGGTTGGTGAATTTGGATCATGTATCACTCGAATGACCGGAGGGATGTCAATTTGAGTGGGAGATCTTAAGTAATATGATTAATTGAACTCATTATCATGAACTTAGTCAGTAGTGTCTTTGCAAATTATGTTGTAAATTATTAGCTCGCGCTGTAGCGCCCTTGAATTTCAATATGTTCCTAGAGAAATACAGTTGAAAGATGATGGTAGCAATATTGCGGACTGGGTCCATGATCTGAGGATTGTCCTCATTGCTGCACAAAAGGCTTATGCCCTTAATGCACCGCTCGATGCGCCAACCCCTCTAGCGTCGTCTATAGATGTTGTGAACATCTCACAGGCACATTCTGATGACTACTTGATAGTTTAGAGCGTCATGCATTACGGCTTAGAATTGAGGATCTGAAACGTTTTGAACGTCACGGAACATTTGAGATGTTCTAAGAACTGAAATTAGGATCTTAGGCTCGTGCCCGTGTTGCGAGATATGGGATCTCCAACAAGATTCTTTGCCTACAAGATGAAAGAGAATAGCTCAATCGTTGAGCATGTGCTCAGGTTGTCTGGGTGCTACAATCGCTTGAATCGAGTGGGAGCTAATCTTCGAGATAAGATAGTGATTGATATAGTTCTCCAAGTCACTATCAGTAAGCTACTAGAACTTTGTGATGAACTATAAAATGCCAGGGATATAATCCCTGAGCTGTTCGCGATGTTTGACACTGTGAAGGTAGAAATCAAGAAGGAGCGTCAAGTGTTGATGGTTAGTAAAGCCACTAGTTTCGAGAAGGGCAAGGGCAAGGAAGGAAACTTCATGGATGGCAAGTCAGTTGCTGCTCCAGTGAAGCAGCCCAAAGTTGAACCCAAAACCGAGACTAAGTGCTTCGATTATGAGGAGAGCAGTCGCTGAAGCGGAACAACCCTAGATACTTGGTAGATAAGAAGGCTGGCAACGTTAACAGAAGTATATTTGATATACATGTTATTGATGTGTACCTTGCTAGTACTCCTAGTAGCACCTGGGTATTGGATACCGGTTCGGTTGCTAAATGTTAGTAACTCGAAATAAAAGCTACGGAATAAATGGAGAGCTAGCTAAGGGTGAGGTGACGATGTGTGTTGGAAATGTTTCCAAGGTTGATGTGATCAATATCGCACGCTCTCTCTACCTTCGGGATTAGTGACGAACCTAAATAAATTTTATTTGGTGTTTTGCGTTGATCATGAACGTGATTAGATCGTGTTTATTGCAACATGGTTATTCACTTAAGTTAGAGAATGATGGTTATTCTGTTTACATGAATAATACCGTCAATGGTCATGCACCCAGTGAGAATGGTTTGTTGAATCTTGATCATGGTAATACACATGTTCATAACATTGATGCCAAAAGATACAAAGTTAATAATGATAGTACCACATACTTGTGGCACTGTCGCTAAATGTCATATTGGTATAAAGCGCATGAAGAAACTCCATGTTGATGGATCTTTGGACTCATTCGATTTCGAATCAGGTGAGACATGCGAACCATGCCTCTTGGGCAAGATGACTAAGGACCCCGTTTTCCGAATTGATGGAGCGGGCAAGTGATTTATTGTAAATGATACATGTTGATGTATGAAATCCAATGAGTTTTGTAGCATGCGGTGGATATCGTTATTTTCTTACCTTCACTGATGATTTGAGTAGATATAGTGTATATTTACTTAATGAAACACAGGTCTGAATCGTTTGAAAGGTTCAAGCAAATTCAGAGTGAAGTTTAAGATCATCGTGACAAGAAGATAAAAATGTCTGCGATATGATCATGGAAGTGAATATCTAAGTTACGAGTTTGGCATACAACTTTAGACAATGTGAAAGTTTTTTCACAACTTACGCCACCTGGAACACCATAGTGTGATGGTGTGTCCGAATGTCATAGTCATGCTCTATTGGATATGGTGCGTGCTATGATGTCTCTTATCATTTTGCTACTATAATTGTGGGGTTATGCATTAGAGACAACTACATTCACTTTAAAAGGGGCACCATCTAAATCCGTTGAGATGACACCATATGGTTTGGCAGAAACCTAAAGTTGTCATTTCTTAGATTTTGGGAATGCGGCACTTATGTCTAATAAGATCGAACCCAAAGCGGACAAATGCATCTTCATAGAATACCCTAAGGACAGTTGGGTGAACCTTCTATCTCAGATGCAAGCATAAAGTGTTTGTTGCTAAAACTGGGTCCTTTCTCGAGAAAAAGTTTCTCTCGAAAGAATTGAGTGGGAGGAATATGGAACTTGATGAGGTTGTTGAACCTTTGTTTCAACCAGAGAGTAGCGCAGCGCAGGAAGTTGTTTCTGTGAAGCCTACGTTAGTTGAAGAGGAAGATGATGATGATGATCATGAAGCTTCGGATCAAGTTACTATCGAACCTCGTAGGTCGACAAGGACGTGTACTGCTCCTGAGTGGTACGACAACCTTGTCTTAGAGGTCATGTTGTTGGACAACGATGAACCTACGAGCTATGGAGAATCGATGATGGGCACGGATTCTGACAAATGGTTAGAGGCCATGAAATCCGAGAAAGGAACCATGTATGAAAACCAAGTATAGACTTTGGTAGACTTGCTTGTTGGACGGCAGGTCGTCGAGTACAAATGTACCTTTGAGATGAAGACAGACGCTGATGATAAATGTCACCATTTATAAAGCTCGACTTGTCACAAAGAAGTTTCCGACAAGTTCAAAGAGTTGACTGCGATGAGACTTTCTCACTCGTAGCGATGCTAAAGTCTGTTGGAATTATGTTAGCAGTTGCTGCATTTTTCAATTATGAAATCTGGCAGATGGATGACAAAACATCATTTCCTTAACAGTTTACTTGAGGAAAAGTTATATGTGATACAACCAGAAGGTTTTGTCAGTCCTAAAGATGCTAAAAGGTGAGCAAGCTTCAGTGATCCTTCTATGGACTGAATCAAGCATCTCGGAGTTGGAATATATGCTTTGATGAGGTGATCAAAGTTTTTGAGTCTATACAAAGTTTATGATAAACTTGTATTTGCAATAAAGTGAGTGGGAGCACTATAGAATTTTTGATAGGCATATGTGGATGACATATTGTTGATCGGAAATAATGTAGAATTTCTGGAAAGCATAAAGGGTTGTTTGAAAAGTGATTTTCAAAGGAAGACCTGGATAAAGCTACCTAATTGTTGAGCATCGAGATCTATAGAGATAGATCAAGACATCTGATAAGACTTTCAATGAGTATATACCTTGACAAGATTTTGAAAGAGTTCAAAATAGACCAGTCAGAGAAAGAGTTCTTGCCTGATTTGTAAGGTGTGAAGTTGAGTGAGACTCAAAGCTCGACCACGGCAGAAGAAAGAGAAAGGACGAACGTCGTCCCCTATGCCTTAGCCATAGGCTCTGTATAGTATGCCATGCTGTGTACCGCACCTGTGTGTGCCTTGCCATGAGTCCATCAAGGGGTACAAGAGTGATCCAGGAGTGGATCACTGGACAGCGGTCAGGATTATCCTTAGTAACTAGAGGACTAAGGAGATGTTTCTCAATTATGGAGGTGATAAAGAGTTCGCCGTAAAGAGTTATGTCGATGCAAGCTTTAACACCAATTCGGATGACTCGTAGTAGCAATCTGGATACGTATAGTGGAGCAGCCTTTTGGAATAGCTCCAAGTGGAGAGTGGTAGCAGTGTCTACAGTATGACATAGAGATTTACAAAGTGCACACGGATCTGAATGTCGCAGACCCGTTGACGAAAAGACATCTCTCACATGCAAAGCATGATCGAGCCCCAGAACTCATTGGGTGTTAGATTCATAACAATGCGAATCACATGGTGATGTGAACTAGATTATTGACTCTAGTGTAAGTGGGAGACTTTTGGAAATATGCCCTAGAGGCAATAATAAATTGGTTATTATCATATTTCCTTGTTCATGATAATCGTTTATTATCCATGCTATAATTGTGTTGATCGGAAACTCAGATACATGTGTGGATACATAGACAACACCATGTCCCTAGTATGCCTCTAATAGACTAGCTTGTTGATCAAAGATGGCTATGGTTTCCTAGTCATGGACATGAGATGTCATTTGATAACAGGATCACGTCATTAGGAGAATTATGTGATGGACAAGACCCAAACTACAAAGGTAGCATATGATCATGTGAGTTTATTGCTACTGTTTTCTGCATGTCAAGTATTTGTTCCTATGACCATGAGATCATGCAACTCACTGACACCGGAGGAGTACCTTGTGTGTATCAAATGTCACAACGTAACTGGGTGACTATAAAGGTGCTCTGCAGGTATCTCTGAGGGTGTCTATTGGGTTGGCATGGATCAAGACTGGGATTTGTTACTCCATGTGACGGAGAGGTATCTCAGGGCCCACTCGGTAATACAACATCACAATAAGCCTTGCAAGCAATGTGACTAAGTGTTAGTCACGGGATCTTGTATTACGAAATGAGTAAAGAGACTTGCCGGTAACGAGGTTGAACTAGGTATGGAGATACCGACGATCGAATCTCGGGCAAGTAACATACCGAAGAACAAAGGGAACATCATACGGGATTAACTGAATCCTTGACATAGAGGTGACCGATAAAGACCTTCGTAGAATATGTAGGAACCAATATGGGCATCCAGGTCCCGCTATTGGTTATTGACCGTAGAGTTGTCTCGGTCATGTCTACATAGTTCTCGAACCCGCAGGGTCTGCACACTTAAGGTTTGGTGATGTTTCGGTAGTATAGAGTTTTGTATGGTGGTGACCGAAGGTTGTTTGGAGTCCCGGATGAGATCCCGGACATCACTAGGAAGTCCGGAGGTAAAGATTGATATATAGGAAGTCCTGTTTTGGTCACCGGAAAAGCTTCGGGCTCATCGATAGTGTACCGGGAGTGCCGCGAGTGTACCGGGAGATCATCGGGAGGGGTATTTCGACCCAAGAGGCTACATGGGCTGTGGGAGAGTGAATACCAGCCCTTAGTGGGCTGGTGGAAGTCCCACACAAGGCCCATGCGGCTAGGAGAGAAAAGCCCAAAGAGAAAATGTGGAAAAAGGAAAAAAAAGGCAAAATAGGAAGGAGTCCTAGTCCTACTAGGATTGGAGGAGGATTCCTCCTCTCCTCCAAAGTCGGCCGAAGCCTAGAGGGCTTTGCCCTTGCGTTAAGCCTCCTCCTCTCTTACTCCTATATATACTAGGGTTTTCAGCCACGTGCTACCCTTTCCTCTAGTGCATAGTTTCTCCTCTAGATCAGTTTTCTGCAGTGCTTCGACGAAACCCTGCCGGAATTACTCCACCACCATCGCCGCGGTGCCGTCACGCTGCTGGAGAACTCGTCTACCTCTCCTCTCCCTATTGCTGGATCAAGAAGGTGGATATCGTCATCAAGATGTACGTGTGCTGAACGCGGAGGTGTCGTCCGTTCGGCGCTAGATCGGAAGGACCGTGATCAAGATCGTGAGACGGATCGTGATGAGATTGCGGGACATATCGTGATTGGATTGCGGGACGGATGGTGATGAGATCGCGGGACGCTCGGCGATTTGGATCGCGAAGACGTTCGACTACACCAACCACGTTTCTTAACGCTTCCGCTTAGCGAGCTAAAAGGGTATGTAGATCCAGTCTCCCTATTGTAGATGCTCATCACCATGGATAGATCTTGTATGTGCGTACGAATTTTTTTGTTTCCCATGCAACGTTCCCCAACATCTGCGACATTCAGATCCGTATGTACTTTACAAATATCTATATCTCCTTCCTGAATGTAATCACGAATGGAGTTGAAGCGGCGTTTGATGTGTCTTGTCTTCTTGTGAAACCTGGGCTCCTTGGCAAGGGAAATAGCTCTAGTGTTGTCACATAATAGAGTCATCGGGCCCGACGCATTGGGAATCACTCCTAGGTCGGTGATGAACTCCTTCATCCAGACTCCTTCCTTTGCTGCTTCCGAAGCAGCTATGTACTCTGCTTCACATGTAGATGCCGCCACGACGCTTTTCTTGCTGCTACACCAGCTGACTGCCCCTCCGTTTAAAATATACACGTATCCGGTTTGTGACTTCGAGTCATCCGGATCTGTGTCAAAGCTAGCATCAACGTAACCCTTTACGACGAGCTCTTCGGCACCTCCATATACGAGAAACATGTCCTTGGTCCTTTTCAGGTACTTCAGGATATTCTTGACCATTGTCCAGTGTTCCGCTCCGGGATCACTTTGGTACCTCCCTACCATACTTATGGCAAGGTTCACATCAGGTTTGGTGCAAAGCATGGCATACATAATAGAGCCTATCGCTGAAGCATAGGTGATGACACTCATCTCTTCTCTATCCTTTGTCGTGGTCGGGCATTGAGTCATACTCAATCTCACACCCTGTAACACAGGCAAGAACCCCTTCTTGGACTGATCCATATTGAACTTCTTTAATATCTTGTCAAAATATCTGCTTTGTGAAAGACCTATGAGGCGTCTTGATCTATCTCTATAGATCTTGATGCCTAATATGTAAGCAGCTTCTCCAAGGTCCTTCATTGAAAACACTTATTCAAGTAGGCATTTATGCTTTCCAAAAGTTCTATATCATTTCCCATCAACAATATGTCATCCACATATAATATGAGAAATTCTACAGAGCTCCCACTCACTTTCTTGTAAATACAGGGTTCTCCATAAACCTATATAAATCCAAACGCTTTAATCACCTCATTAAAGCGAATGTTCCAACTCCAAGATGCTTGCACCAGCCCATAGATGGAGCGCTGGAGCTTGCATACCTTGTTAGCATCTTTAGGATCAACAAAACCTTCCGGTTGCATCATATACAATTCTTCTTTAAGGAAGCCATTAAGGAATGTCGTTTTGACATCCATTTGCCAGATCTCATAATCATAAAATGCGACAATTGCTAACATGATTCGGACAGACTTCAGCATCGCTACGGGTGAGAAGGTCTCATCGTAGTCAACTCCTTGAACTTGTCGACAATCCTTAGTGACAAGCCGAGCCTTATAGACGGTCACATTACCATCCGCGTCAGTCTTCTTCTTAAAGATCCATTTATTTTTTATGGCTCGCTTATCATCAGGCAAGTCCACCAAAGTCCATACTTTGTTCTCATACATGGATCCTATCTCGGATTTCATGGCTTCAAGCCATTTGTTGGAATCGGGGTCTGCCATCGCTTCTTCATAGTTCAAAGGTTCACCATTGTCCAACAACATGATCTCCAGGACAAGGTTGTCGTACCACTCTGGTGCAGAACGTGTCCTAGTGGACCTTCGAATAGCAACTTGATCTGAAGTTTCATGATCATCATCATTAACTTCCTCTCCAGACGGTGCGGGCTCCACAGAAACAACTTCCTGTGCTGCGCTACTCTCCGGTTCGAGTGGAGGCACAATTACCTCATCAAGTTCTATTTTCCTCCCACTTACTTCTTTCGAGAGAAACTCTTTCTATATAAAGGATCCATTCTTGGCAAGAAAGAATTTTCCTTCGGATCTGAGGTAGAAGGTATACCCAATAGTTTCTTTGGGGTATCCTATGAAGACGCACTTTTCCGCTTTGGGTTCGAGCTTCTCAGGTTGAAGTTTCTTCACATAAGCATCGCATCCCAAACTTTCAAAAACGACAACTTAGGTTATTTCCAAACCATAATTCATACGACGTCGTCTCAACGGATTTAGATGGTGCCCTATTTAAAGTGAATGCGGAAGTCTCTAATGCATATCCCTAAAATGATAGCGGTAAGTCGGTAAGAGACATCATAGATCGCACCATATCCAATAGAGTGCAATTACGACGTTCAGACACACCATTTCGCTGAGGTGTGCCAGGCGGCGTGAGTTGTGAAACAATTCCACATTTCCTTAGGTGCGTGCCAAACTTGTGACTCATATATTCTCCGCCAACGATCAGATCGTAGGCACTTTATTTTCCTATCATGTTGATTCTATAACTCACTCTGAAATTCCTTGAACTTTTCAAAGGTTTTAGACTTGTGTTTCATTAAGTAGACATACCCATATCTGCTTAAGTCATCAATGAAGGTGAGAACATAACGGTAGCCACCGCGAGCCTCAACGCTCATTGGACCGCATACATTGGTATGTATTATCTCCAACAAGTCAGTCGCTCGCTCCATTGTTCTGGAGAATGGAGTCCTGGTCATCTTGCCCATGAGGCATGGTTCATACGTGTCAAATGATTCAAAGTCAAGAGACTCCAAAAGTCCATCGGTATGGAGTTTCTTCATGCGTTTGACACCAATATGACCAAGGCGGCAGTGCCACATGTAAGTGGGACTATCGTTATCAACCTTACACCTTTTGGCACTCACACTATGAACACGTGTAACATCACGTTCGAGATTCATCAAAAATAAACCATTAACCAGCGGGGCATGGCCATAAAACATTTCTCTCATATAAATAGAACAACCATTATTCTCAGATTTAAATGAGTAGCCATCTCGCATCAAACGAGATCCAGATACAATGTTCATGCTCAAAGCTGGTACTAAATAACAATTATTGAGGTTTAAAACTAATCCCGAAGGTAGATGTAGAGGTAGCGTGCCGACAGCGATCACATCGAACTTGGAACCATTCTCGACGCGCATCGTCACCTCGTCCTTTGCCAGTCTCCGCTTATTCCGCAGCTCCTGCTTGGAGTTACAAATGTGAGCTACTGCACCGGTATCAAATACCCAGGAGCTACTACGAGCGTTGGTAAGGTACACATCAATAACAAGTATATCACATATACCTTTAATGTTTCCGGCCTTCTTATTCGCTAAGTACTTGGGGCAATTCTGCTTCCAGTGACCGGTACCCTTGCAATAAAAGCCCTCAGTCTCAGGCTTGGGTCCATTCTTGTTCTTCTTCCCGACAACTTGCTTACCGGGCGCGACAACTGCTTAGCCGTCCTTCTTAAAGTTCTTCTTACCCTTGCCTTTCTTGAAACTGGTGGTCTTATTCACCATCAACACTTGATGCTGCTTTTTTATCTCGACCTCCGCTGATTTCAGCATCGAGTACAACTCAGGAATGTACTTCTCCATCCCCTGCATGTTATAGTTCATCACAAAGCTCTTGTAGCTAGGTGGGAGCGACTGGATGATTATGTCAATAACCGAGTCATCCGAAAGATTAACTCCCAGCTGAGACAAGCGGTTGTGCAACCTAGACATTTTGAGTATGTGCTTGCTGACAGAACTATTCTCCTTCATCTTACAGCTGAAGAACTTGTCGGGGACATCATATCTCTCAACCCGGGCATGAGCTTGGAAAACCAGTTTCAGCTCTTGGAACATCTCATATGCTACGTGTTTCTCAAAACGCTTTTGAAGCCCCGATTTTAAACCGTAAAGCAAGCCGCACTGAACCAGGGAGTAATCATCACAACGTGACTGCCAAGCGTTCATAACGTCCTGAGCCGCTGGGAAAATGGGTGCGTCACCTAGCGGTGCATCAAGGACATATAATCTTTTGGAAGCTATGAGGATGATCCTCAAGCCACGGACCCAGTCCGCATAGTTGCTTCCAACATCTTTTAGCTTGGTTTTCTCTAGGAACGCGTTGAAGTTGAGGGCAACATTAGCGTTGGCCATTGGATCTACAATATAGATTGTCAAGACAATTTTATACTAAGTTCATGATAATTAAGTTCACATAATCAAATTATTTAATGAACTCCCACTTAGATAGACATCTCTCTAGTCATCCAAGTGACACATGATCCACATCAACTAGCCCGTGTCCAATCATCACGTGAGATGGACTAGTCATCCATGGTGAACATCTCCATGTTGATCATATCTTCTGTACGACTCATGTTCGACCTTTCGGTCTCCCGTGTTCCGAGGCCATGTATGTACATGCTAGGCTCGTCAAGTCAACCTAAGTGTATGGCGTGTGTCAATCTGGCTTACACCCGTTGTATGCGAACGTTAGAACCTATCACACCCGATCATCACGTGGTGGTTCGAAACAACGATCCTTAGCAATGGTGCACAGTTAGGGTAAACAATCAATATAGTGACATGATATGGCCAATATCATCTTGCTCCTTTGATCTCCATCTTCGGGGCACCATGATTATCACTGTCACCAGCACGACACCATGATCTCCATCATGGTGTCTCATGAAGATGTCTCGCCAACTATTACTTCTACTACTATGGCTAACGATTAGCAATAAAGTAAAGTAATTACTTGGCGTTTATGATTGACACACAGGTTATACAATAAAATAAGACAACTCCTATGGCTCCTGCCGGTTGTCATACTCATCGACATGAAAGTCGTGAATCCTATTACAAGAACATGATCAATCACATACATCACAATGCATCGCATCACATCCTTTGGCCATATCACATAAAGGCATATGCTGCAAAAACAAATTAGACGTCCTCTAATTTGTTGTTGCAAGTTTTACGTGGCTGCTATAGGTTTCTAGCAAGAACGTTTCTTACCTACGCAAAAACCACAACGTGATATGCCAATTGCTATTTACCCTTCATAAGGAGCCTCTTCATCGAATCCGATCCGACTAGAGTGGGAGAGACAGACACCCACTAGCCACCTTATGCAACAAGTGCATGTCAGGCAGTGGAACCGGTCTCACGTAAGCGTACGTGTAAAGTTGGTCTGGGCCACTTCATCCCACAATACCGTCGAATCAAGATAAGACTAGTAACGGCAAGCAAATTAACAAGATCGACACCCACAACAACTTGTGTTCTAGTCGTGCATAGATTCTACGCATAGACCTAGCTCATGATACCACTGATGGGAGACGTAGTAGTAAATCAGAAAAATTCTATGAGTCGCCAAGATCTATCTATGGAGAAACAAGCAACAAGCAAAGGGGAGTGCATATTCATACCTTTGAAGATCGCAAAGAGGAAGTGTTACAAGAACGCGGTTGGTGGAGTCGTACTCGCAACGATTCAGATCGCGGTGGATTCCGATCTAAGCGCCGAACAACGGCGCCTCCGCGTTCAACACACGTGCAGCCCGGTGACGTCTCCTATGCCTTGAACCAGAAAGGAGGAAGGAGAGGTTGAGGGAGAACTCTGGCAGCATGACGGTGTGGTGACGGTGGAACTGTGTGGTACTCCGGCAGGGCTTCGCCAAGCACTACGCTGGACAAGGAGTAGGAGGAGTAGGGCTGCGCCGAGGGAGAGAGTGATGCGGTCTCTAGCAGCTCCAAACCCTCCACTTTATATAGGAGGAGGAGGAGGGAGGGCGCAGCCCCTAGGTTTCCCACCCTAGGGCTGCACTCGGCCCTAGATGGCCAGCTGGCCGGCAACCAGAGAGGGAGAGGGGAGGGGCGGCGCCCTAGGTGGGCCTTAGGCCCATCTGGCTAGGGTTTGCGCCCCTCTCCTAGGGGATGGTTCCCTCCCACTTGCGGCCCATGCAGCCCTCTGGTGCCGGTGGCCCCACTTGGTGGACCCCCGGAACCCTTCCGGTGGTCCCGGTACGCTACCGGTGATGCCCGAAACACTTCCGGTGACCAAAACCTCACTTCCTATATATGAATCTTTACATCCGAACCATTCCGGAACTCCTCGTGACGTCCGAGATCTCATCCGGGACTCCGAACAACCTTCCGTAACCACGTACACTATTTCCCTATAACCCTAGCGTCATCGAACCTTAAGTGTGTAGACCCTACGGGTTCGGGAGGCATGTAGACTTGACTGAGACACCTCTCCGGTCAATAACCAACAGCGGGATCTGGATACCCATGTTGGCTCCCACATGCTCCATGACGATCTCATCGGATGAACCACGATGTCGAGGATTCAATCAATCCCGTATACAATTCCCTTTGTCTACCGGTATGATACTTGTCCGAGATTCAATCGTCGGTATCCCCATACCTTGTTCAATCTTGTTACCGGCAAGTCTCTTTACTCGTTCCGTAACACATCATCCCGTGACTAACTCCTTAGTCACATTGAGCTCATTATGATGATGTCTTACTGAGTGGGCCCAGAGATACCTCTCTATCACACAGAATGACAAATCCCAGTCTCGATTCATGCCAACCCAACAGATACTTTCGGGGATACCCGTAGTATACCTTTATAGCCACCCGGTTATGTTGTGACGTTTGGCACACCCAAAGTATTCCCACAGCATCCGGGAGTTGCACAATCTCATGGTCTAAGGAAACGATACTTGACATTAGAAAATCTTTAGCAAACGAACTACACGATCTTGTGCTATGCTTGGGATTGGGTCTTGTCCATCACATCATTCTCCTAATGATGTGATCCCATTATCAATGACATCCAATGTCCATGGTCATGAAACCGTGACCATCTATTTATCAACGAGCTAGCCAACTAGAGGCTCACTAGGGACATATTGTGGTCTATGTATTCACACATGCATTACGGTTTTCGGTTAATACAATTATAGCATGAACAATAGACAATTATCATGAACAAGGAAATAAAACAATAACCATTTTATTATTGCCTCTAGGGCATATTTCCAACAAGCACTTCTCCTATTGCAAGAATTACCAATCTAGTTGGCCAAACCAAACCAATAACTCGAAGAGACTTGCAAAGATATGAAATCATGCATATAAGAATTCAGGAAAGACTCAAATAATATTCATGGATAATCAGAACATAAACTCACAATTCATCGGATCTCGACAAACACACTGCAAAAGAGTATTACATTGGATAGATCTCCATGAAGATCATGAAGAATATGGTATTGAAAAGCAAAGAGAGAGAAGAAGCCATCTAGCTACTAGCTATGGACCCGTAGGTCTGTGGTGAACTACTCACGCATCATCGGAGGGGCAATGGAGTTGATGTAGATGCCCTCCGTGATCGAATCCCCCTCCGACAGATTATCGAAAAAGGTTCCAAGATTGGATTTCTCGGGAACAGAGGCTTCTAGCGGCGGAAAAGTGTTTTTGTGGCTCGTTCTGATAATAATGGAATATTTGGGTATTTATAGGCCGAACATTAGGGTTAGGAGAGTTGCCAGGGGCCCACAAGCCTGCTCGGCGCGGGTGGCCCCCCTGGTCGCGACAAGCGGGCTTGTGGCCCCGTGGCAGCTCCTCTGCCTTCGTTCTCAAGTCTCGTGGCTTCCATATTTTCCAGAAAAATCATTCCGGAGGTTTTATTCCGTTTGGACTCCGTTTAATATTCCTTATCTGCAAAACTCAAAAAGAAGGAAAAAACATAAACTGACACTAGGCTCTAGATTAATAGGTTAGTCCCAAAAATAATATAAAATATCATATTAATGCATATAAAACATCCAAAACAGATAATATAATAGCATGGAACAATAAAAAATTATAGATACGATGGAGACGTATCAGGATGCGGCGGCTTTGGCGTTGCATGGAGCTTCGGGCGCGCAGGAGCAGATGTCTCCTCTGTCGCGGTCGGATCCCCGCACCCCTTCTCTCTGAGTGCCAGCAAGGATTACAATCACCGACCCCAACGATGATCCGAGCGGCGGTTGGGCAATTCCGGACAGCTTTCTAATGAGCTAATCATGAGCAGTTAATGCTTTCGAGAAGAAGAAGTTGCAACTCGCATGAGACATTGAAGATACGAAGGTCATGTTGGCGGACGAGACCGGCTTGGATGAGTATGCAAAGAAGTGGCTTGCGGACAAGAAGAAGGAGATCAACACGCGGAGGGTGGCTGCGACGGAGGAGGCAGCCCGGATGTTGACGGGGGAGGTAGCAAGGATTCAGACGAAGCAGCATGCCCAGATGCAGGTGGAGCTGGTGTTGGAAATATGCCCTAGAGGCAATAAATAAAGTGTTTATTATTGTATATCCTTGTTCATGATAATCGTTCATTATCCATGCTATAATTGTATTAATTGGAAACATGGATACATGTGTGGATACATAGACAAACACAATGTCCCTAGTATGCCTCTAGTGAACTAGCTCGTTGATCCAAAGATGGTTAAGGTTTCCTAGCCATGGACATGAGATGTCATTTGATAACGGAATCACATCATTAGGAGAATGATGTGATGGACAAGACCCAAACTACAAACGTAGCTTATGATCGTGTCAGTTTATTGATACTGTTTTCTGCATGTCAAGTATATGTTCCTATGACCATGAGATCATGCAACTCACAGATATCGGAGGAGTGCCTTGTGTGTATCAAATGTCGCAACGTAACTGGGTGACTATAAAGGTGCTCCATAGGTATCTCCGAGGGTGTCTGTTGAGTTGGCATGGATCAAAATTGGGATTTGTTACTCCGTGTGACGGAGAGGTATCTCAGGGCCCACTCGGTAATACAACATCACAATAAGCCTTGCAAGCAATGTGACTAAGTGTTAGTTACGAGATCTTGTATTACGGAACGAGTAAAGAGACTTGCCAGTAACGAGGTTGAACTAGGTATGGAGATATCGACGATCGAATCTCGGGCAAGTAACATACCGAAGAACAAAGGGAACATATCACGGGATTAACTGAATCCTTGACATAGAGGTTCGACCGATAAAGATCTTCGTAAAATATGTAGGAACCAATGTGGACATCCAGGTCCCGCCATTGGTTATTGACCGTAGAGGTGTCTCGGTCATGTCTACATAGTTCTCGAACCCACAGGGTCTGCACACTTAAGGTTTGGTGACGTTTCGGTAGTATAGAGTTATGTATGGTGGTGACTGAAGTTTGTTCGGAGTCCCGGATGAGATCCCAGACGTCACGAGGTGCTCCGAAATAGTCCGTAGGTAAAGACTCATACATAGGAAGTCCTGTTTTGGTCGCCGGAAAAGTTTCGGGCTCATCGGTAGTGTACCGGGAGTGCCGGTAGTGTACCGGGAGACCTCCGGGAGGGGTATTTTGACCCAAGAGGCTTCATGGGCTGTGGGAGAGTGAATATCACCCCTTAGTGGGCTAGTGGAAACTCCCACATAAGGCCCATGTGGCTGGAGGAAAAAACCCAATAGGAAAAGGTGGAAAAAGGCAAAAAGGAGCAATCCTAGTCCTACTAGGATTGGAGGAGGAGTCCTCCTCTCCTAGTAGGTTCGGCCGAACCAGCTAGGCTTGGTGGCCAAGCTGCCTCCTCTCCTCCTCTCCTCCTATATATACTAGAGGGTTTTGGGTTTTTGCACTAGAATTTCAGCCACGTGCCCCCCGTTCCTCCAGTGCATAGTTTCTCCTCTATATTGGATTTCTGTAGTGCTTAGGCGAAGCCCTGCCGGAATTGCTCCACCACCATCGCTGGAGCGCCATAAGGTTGCCGGAGAACTCCTCTTCCTCTCCACTCCTTCTTGCTGGATCAAGACGGTGGAGATCGTCATCAAGCTGTACGTGTGCTGAACGCAAAGGTGTCGTTCGTTCGGTGCTAGATCGGAAGGATCATGATCAAGTTCGTGGGACGAATCGTGATCAAGTTCATGGGACGGATCGTGATCGGATCGCGGGACGGATCGTGATTGGATCGCGGGACGGATCGTGATTGGATCGCGGGACGCACGGTGATTTGGATCGCGAAGACGTTCGACTACACCAACCGCGTTTTTTAACGCTTCCCGCTTAGCGATCTACAAGGGTATGTAGATCCACTCTCCCTCTCGTAGATGCTCATCACCATGGATAGATCTGCATGTACGTAGGAAATTTTTTGTTTCCCATGCAACGCTCCCCAACAGTGGTATCATAGCTAGGTCTATGTGTAGATGAGATCTTGAGTAGAACACAAAAGGTTTGTGGGCGTTGATGCATAGATTGCTTCCTCCCTTGGTCGGATTTTGGTTCAGCGGTATTGTGAGATGAAGCGGCCTGGACCAACATTACTTGTACGCTTACGAGAGACCGGTTCCCTCGACGCAACTTGTTGCCTAGATGGCTTGCGGGTGGTAGTTTCTCTCACTTTAGTTGGATCGGATTCGACAAAGGCGGTCCTTGAGAAGGTTGAAAAGCAAATTATGTATCACCGTTGTGGTTTATGCGTAGGTGAGAATCGTTCTTGCTAGAAACCCGTAGCAGCCACGTAAAACATGCAACAACAATTAGAGGACGTCTAATTTGTTTTTGCTGGGTATGTTGTGATGTGATATGGCCAATTACATGATGTGATATATGTGATGTATGAGATGATCATGTGATGTATAGAATTTCACGACTTGCATGTCGATGAGTACGGCAACCGGCAGGAGCCATAGGGTTGTCTTTAATTATTGTATGACCTGCGTGTCAATCATTAAGTGCTATGTAATGCTTCACTTTATCGCTAAACGGTAGCAATAGTAGTAGAAGCATGTTGGGCGCGACAACCCCGATGGCGACGCATTGATGGAGATCAAGATGATGGAGATCATGGTGTCTTGCCGGTGACGATGGAGATCATGCCGATGCTTTCAAGATGGAGATCTAAAGCACAAGTTCATGGACATATCATGTCACTTATGAATTGCATGTGATGTTAATCCTTTTATGCACCTTCTTTTGCTTAGTACGACGGTAGCATTATAAGGTGATCCCTCACTTAAATTTCAAGATAAATTGTGTTCTCCCCGAGTGTGCACCGTTGTGAAAGTTTGTCATGTTGAGACACCACGTGATGATCGGGTGTGATAGACTCTACGTTCACATACAACGGGTGCAAGCTAGTGTTGCACGCGCAGAGCACTCGGATTAAACTTGACAAGCCTAGCATGTACAGACATGGCCTCGGAACACAAGAGACCGAAAGTTCAAACATGAGTCATATAGTAGATATGATCAACATAATGATGTTCACCATTGAAGCCACCTCAACTCACGTGATGATCGGACTTGAGTTGGTGGATTTGGATCATGTGACACTCAGATGACCTGAGGGATGTCAATTTGAGTGGGAGCTTTAGTAATTTGATTAACTAAACTCATTATCTTGAACAATAGTCTAAGTGAACTTTGCATATTTATGTTGTAGATCAATGGCTCGCGCAGTAGCACCCCTGAATTTTAATGCGTTCCTAGAGAAAGCTAAGTTGAAAGATGATGGAAGCAACTTTATTGACTGGGCCCGTAATCTGAGGATTATCCTCACGGCTTCCCAGAAATCATATGTCCTTGATGCATTGCTTGGTGACCAACCAGAAGACATGACCTCCGAAGACGTTAAGAACGCTTGGGAGGTACATACTGGAGATTACTCAATAGTTCAGTGTGCGATATTGTATGGCTTAGAACCGGGACTTCAAAGACGTTTTGAACATCATGGAGCATATGAGATGTTCTAGGAGTTGAAGTTTATCTGTCAGAAGAACGTATGGATTGAGAGGTATGAAACCTCCGATAAGTTCTATGCTTGCAGAGGAGAACAGGTCTATCAGTGAACATATAATCAGAATGTCTGGGTATTCAACTCGTCTAGCGGAGTTGGGAATTGCCCTTCCGCCAGAGGCGATCACTGACAGAGTTCTTCAATCACTGCCACCTAGTTACAAGAGCTTTGTGATGAACTATAACATGCACGGGATGAACAAGTCAGTCGTCGAACTGTTTGCGATGCTAAAAGTCGCTGAGTCTGAAATCCAGAAAGAACATCAAGTGTTTATGGTCAATAAAACCACTAGTTTCAAGAAAATTGGCAAGGTCAAGGGCAAGGGCAAGAAGGGTAAAACCAAGAAGGATGGCAAAGCAGTTGCTATTCCTATAAAGAAGCCCAAGCATGGACCCAAGCCAGAAACTGAGTGCTTTCATTGCAAGGGAACTGGTCACTGGAAGCGGAACTGCCCCAAGTACCTGGCTGACAAGAAGGCAGCCAACGACAAACAAGGTATATATGATATACATGTTATTGATGTGTACCTTACTAGCTCTCGTAGTAGTGCTTGGGTATTTGATACTGGTTCGGTTTCTCACATTTGCAACTCAAAGCAGGAACTACGGAATAAACGAACGCTGGCAAAGGACGAAGTGTCGATGCGCGTGGGAAATGGTTCCATGGTTGATGTGATCGCCGTCGGCACACTCTCTCTTCGATTACCATCGGGATTAGTGATGAACCTGAATAATTGTTATTTAGTGCCTGTGTTAAGCATGAACATTATATCTGGATCTTGTTTATTGCGAGACGGTTACTCATTTAAATCAGAGAATAAAGGTTGTTCTATTTATATGAGTAATATCTTTTATGGTCATGCACCCAATGTTAGGGGTTTATTCATATTGAATCTTGACAGTGATGACACACATGTTCATAACATTGATGTCAAAAGATGTAGAGTTGATAATGATAGTACCACTTTCTTGTGGCACTGCCGTTTAGGTCATATTGGTGTAAAATGCATGAGGAATCTCCATGCTAATGGACTTTTGGAGTCACTTGATTTTGAATCACTTGACACATGTGAACCATGTCTCATGGGAAAGATGACTAAAATGCTGTTCTCTGGTACAATGGAACGGGCGAGTGACTTATTGGAAATCATACATACTGATGTGTGCGGTCCAATGAATGTTACAGCGCGTGGTGGATATCGTTATTTTCTCACCTTCACTGATGACTTAAGTAGATATGGGTATATTTACTTAATGAAACACAAGTCTGAAACGTTTGGAAAGTTCAAGCAATTTCAGAGTGAAGTTGAGAATCATCGTAACAAGAAGATTAAGTTCCTGCAATATGATCGAGGAGGTGAATATCTGAGTTATGAGTTTGGCAGTCACTTAAGATAGTGTGGAATTGTTTCACAGTTGACACCGCCCGGAACACCACAGCGTAATGGTGTGTCCGAACGTCATAACCGAACCTTATTAGATATGGTGCGTTCTATGATGTCTCTTGCTGATTTGCCACTATCATTTTGGGGTTATGCATTAGAGACAGCTGCATTCACTTTAAATAGGGCACCATCAAAATCCGTTGAGACGACGCCATATGAACTGTGGTTTGGCAAGAAGCCAAAGTTGTTGTTTCTTAAAGCTTGGGGATGCGATGCTTATGTCAAAAAGCTTCAGCCTGAAAAGCTGGAACCCAAAGCGGAGAAATGCGTCTTCATAGGATACTTGAAAGAGACAGTCGGGTATACCTTCTATCTCAGATCCAAAGGCCAAGTGTTTGTCGCTAAGAACGGGACATTTCTTGAGAAAGAGTTTCTCTTGAAAGAATTGAGTGGGAGGAAAATAGAGCTTGATGAGGTTATTGAACCTTTACTTCAACCAGTAAGTAGCGCAGCGCAGAAACATGTTTTTGTGGAACCTACGACGGTAGAAGAGGAAGTTAATGATGATGATCATGAAGCTTCGGATCAAGCTGCTATTGAACCTCGTAGGTCAACAAGGCCGCGTACTACCCCTGAGTGGTACGGCAACCGTGTCTTGGAGGTCATGTTGTTGGACAACAATGAACCTACGAGCTATGGAGGAGCAGTGATGGGCCCGGATTCCGAGAAATGGTTAGAGGCCATGAAATCCGAGATGGGATCCATGTATGAAAACAAAGTATGGACTTTGGAAGTATTACCTGAAGGGCGAAAGGCCATTTAGAACAAATGGATCTTTAAGAAGAAGACAGATGCAGACGGTAATGTCACCGTCTATAAAGCTCGTCTTGTGGCAAAGGGTTTTTCACAAGTTCAAGGAGTTGACTATGATGAGACTTTCTCACCCGTAGTGATGCTTAAGTCTGTCAGAATCATGTTAGCAATATCTAGTTATTTCGACTATGAAATTTGGCAGATGGATGTCAAAACAGTGTTCCTCAACGGTTTCCTTGAGGAAGAGTTGTATATGATGCAACCCGAAGGTTTTGTCGATCCAGTGAATGCTCACAAAGTTTGCAAACTCCAGCGATCCATTTATGGACTGGTGCAAGCATCTCGGAGTTGGAATAAGCGCTTTGATGAGGTGATCAAAGCGTTTGAGTTTATACAAGTTTATGGAGAAGCTTGTATTTACAAGAAACTGAGTGGGAGCTCTATAGCGTTTCTAGTATTATATGTGGATGACATATTGTTGATTGGAAACAATATAGAAATGCTGGAAAGCGTGAAGGAATATTTGAACAAGAGTTTTTCAATGAAGGACCTAGGAGAAGCTGCTTTCATATTAGGCATTAAGATCTATAGAGATAGATCGAGACGCTTAATAGCACTTTCACAGAGCACATACCTTGATAAAGTTTTGAAGAAGTTCAAAATGGATCAGTCCAAAGAAGGGGTTCTTGCCTGTGTTACAAGGTGTGAAGTTGAGTAAGACTCAATGCCTAGTAACTTCAGAAGATAGAGAAAAGATGAGTGTCATCCCCTATGCTTCAGCCATAGGCTCTATCATGTATGCAATGCTGTGCACAAGACCCGATGTCAGCCTTGCCATAAGTATGGCCGGAAGGTTTCAAAGTGATCCTGGAATGGAGCACTAGCAAGCGGTCAAGAATATCCTTAAGTACCTGAAAAGGACTAAGGAAATGTTTCTCGTTTATGGAGGTGATGAAGAGCTCTTCGTAAAGGGTTACGTCGATGTAAGCTTTGACACTGATCCGGACGACTCTAAGTCGCAAACCGGATACGTATTTATTCTTAACGGGGGAGCGGTAAGCTGGTGCAGTTCCAAGCAAAGTGTGGTAGCTGATTCTACGTGCGAAGCGGAATACATCGCAGCCTCAGAGGCGGCGAAGGAAGGTGTCTGGATGAAGAAGTTCATGACAGATCTTGGAGTAGTGCCTAGTGCGCGGAATCCAATGAACCTGTTCTGTGACAACACTGGTGCCATTGCTCTGGCCAAGCAACCAAGGTTTCACAAGAGGACCAGACACATAAAGCGACGCTTCAACTCCATCCGCGATTACATCATGGAGAAAGACATAAATATTTGCAAAGTGCACACGGATCTGAATGTTGCAGACCCGTTGACTAAACCTCTTCCAAGGGCTAAACATGATCAACACCAGAACTGCATGGGTGTTCGATTCATTACAATGTAAATCACATATTGATGTGAACTAGATTATTGACTCTAGTGCAAGTGGGAGACTGTTGGAAATATGCCCTAGAGGCAATAAATAAAGTGTTTATTATTGTATTTCCTTGTTCATGATAATCGTTTATTATCCATGCTATAATTGTATTAATTGGAAACATGGATACATGTGTGGATACATAGACAAACACAATGTCCCTAGTATGCCTCTAGTGAACTAGCTCGTTGATCGAAAGATGGTTAATGTTTCCTAGCCATGGACATGAGATGTCATTTGATAACATAATCACATCATTAGGAGAATGATGTTATGGATAAGACCCAAACTACAAACGTAGCTTATTATCATGTCAGTTTATTGCTACTGATTTCTGCATGTCAAGTATATGTTCCTATGACCATGAGATCATGCAACTCACAGATATCGGAGGAGTGCCTTGTGTGTATCAAACGCCGCAACGTAACTGGGTGACTATAAAGGTGCTCTACAGGTATCTCCGAGGGTGTCTGTTGAGTTGGCATGGACCAAAACTGGGATTTGTTACTCCGTGTGACGGAGAGCTATCTCAGGGCCCACTCGGTAATACAACATCACAATAAGCCTTGCAAGCAATGTGACTAAGTGTTAGTTACGAGATCTTGTATTACGGAACGAGTAAAGAGACTTGCCAGTAACGAGGTTGAACTAGGTATGGAGATACCGACGATCGAATCTCGGGCAAGTAACATACCGAAGAACAAAGGGAACATCATACGGGATTAACTGAATCCTTGACATAGAGGTTCGACCGATAAAGATCTTCGTAGAACATGATGGAACCAATGTGGACATCCAGGTCCCTCCATTGGTTATTGACCATAGAGGTGTCTCGGTCATGTCTACATAGTTCTCGAACCCGTAGGGTGTGCACACTTACGGTTTGGTGACGTTTCGGTAGTATAGAGTTATGTATGGTGGTGACCGAAGTTTGTTCGGAGTCCCGGATGATATCCCGGACGTCACGAGGAGCTCCGGAATAGTCCGGAGGTAAATATTCATATATAGGAAGTCCTGTTTTGGTCACCGAAAAAGTTTCGGGCTCATCGGTAGTGTACCGGGAGTACCAGTAGTGTACCGGGAGACCTCCGAGAGGGGTATTTCGACCCAAGAGGCTTCTTGGGCTGTGGGAGATTTAATATCATCCCTTAGTGGGCTGGTGAAAACTCCCACACAAGGCCCATGTGGCTGGAGGAAAAACCCCAATAGGAAAAGGTGGAAAAAAGGCAAAAAGGAGCAATCCTAGTCCTACTAGGATTGGAGGAGGAGTCCTCCTCTCCTAGTAGGTTCGGCCGAACCAGCTAGGCTTGGTGGCAAAGCTGCCTCCTCTCCTCCTCTCCTCCTATATATACTAGAGGTTTTTGGGGTTTTGCACTAGAATTTCAGCCACGTGCTACCCGTTCCTCCAGTGCATAGTTTCTCCTCTAGATCGGATTTCTACAGTGCTTAGGCGAAACTTGCCGGAATTGCTCCACCACCATCGCCGGAGCACCATCAGGCTGCCGGAGAACTCTTCTTCCTCTCCACTCCTTCTTGCTGTATCAATATTGTGGAGATCGTCATCAAGCTGTACGTGTGCTGAACGCGGAGGTGTCGTCCGTTCGGTGCTAGATCGGAAGGATCGTGATCAAGTTCGTGGGACGGATCGTGATCAAGTTCGTGGGATGGATCGTGATCGGATCGCAGGACGGATCGTGATTGGATCGCGGGACGGATCATGATTGGATCGCGGGACGCACGGCGATTTGGATCGCGAAGACGTTCGACTACACCAACCGCGTTTCTTAACGCTTCCCGCTTAGCGATCTACAAGGGTATGTAGATCCACTCTCCCTCTCGTAGATGCTCATCACCATGGATAGATGTGCGTGTGCGTAGGAAATTTTTTGTTTCCCATGCAACGTTCCCCAACAGCTGACAGCAAGGATTCCGGAGGAGTAGGACGCGGTCCTCTTCTCGCAGCAGGCGCACAACGAGTGACCGGAGGCCATCGGTCACGCTCGGACATTGATTTGATTTTGCCATGTCTGGTTTGTTGAACTATGATTTGCTTTGCTTTGCTTTCTTTCGAACTTTGGCACTCGGACAGTTTGTTTCGTATGATCGACGTGCATGGATTGCATGGATTTAAGGTTCCGATTTTTCTATATGTGGATGTGCGGCACAACATTTGAGAGGTGTCCGGCCAGTGCCCGCGGGCGCGTCCGGATGCGTCCACGGGCGTTTGAGAGGCCGGATTTGCCAAGTCCGGCTGTAGATGCTCTTACAATCAAGATAACCAACCTTGAGCCAGCTTCTTCTTGTATCCGTCGGCGCTAGCTGCTGCAGCTTAAAAGCTACTCCTCCATTCTAGTGTCGCAGGGTTGAACTAAGATTAGTTTTAACTTAATTTGAAACTGTCACACTTATTATAAATCAAAGGAAAGTATCAATTAAGCCAAATGATTACACGCGGATACATAAATCTCCATAGGACTCTTGCAGACAAAATGTTGGGAAGAGAAAAAATTTAATAGAAAAAAGAATGCTAGACTTATAGACGGACAAGTACTTACGGATGCTGGTTTACGTAACATTGTCCTCCAATAACCGCTCCTTTGATTTTCCAAAAATTCTAAACACATATAGTTATACGGGGTTTTACGGACTCCTTTGCTAACTTATCTCCCCCCTCTGTGATTTTCAGGGGGTGTGGCCCCTCACCCTTAATTCTTCCGGTCATACTATCGCAGCTGATCCTCCTCGTGAATTCGGTAAAAACTGCCCGTGCACGTAGCATTGCTCTGATTTTTCTCTATGGGACCCTGTGACCATCGGGCCATCACTTAGTGCCACATCTGTCCATAAACTTCACCCCATAGACAATTATTTGTAGTTTTCTGTTAAAAACAACGAGAGTGTGCACTCTCTTGAAGTTTTTCTTTAAACAATCACCCTAGTGGTATTGAATGCATTACTAAAAAGGTCCACACGTGATAGAGTTTTAGGTTTGCAACAGAGCATGGTGAGATGTATTGTTGTCATGACATGGCTATAGTGTTCCTGATGAAAGGGAGAGTGGATCTCATGACATGAGACATGCATCCCTAGAATCCCATAACTTCCAAAGATTGGTGATGGTCGCTGATGGCTAGATATCGTTGTCGAGGCCATCTGGAGTTTGGATACCTCGAATGTGTTCGATGGAAGCGGGAGCTTCAAGTCAGAAGCCATCCAAACCTGGGCCAACTGAGGGCACTGAACGAAGACATGGAGAACATACTTGAAGTGGAAGTCACACCTAGCTCATGCGGTGCAGGGACGATGGTCTTGCGAAACAAATTGACCTTGGAATTGAGGCGATCTTTGAATAGTAGCCATCAGACCTTGATGGGTACCCTCAAGGACCAAATGAGAGAGGGTTGTGGTCCTCCATAATCTCCTTGGAGAGTGGTTAGTAGGCGTTCTTGGAGGAGAAGGACAACTGTAGGTGAGGAACTCTGCATCCTCTACGGCGTTATGGTCGAAATCCCACACAAAAAGAACACCACATATAGTTTTGAAGAGGCCATGGTGGTAATGCGATTCTAAGGGTTAGACAATAAACCATCCTGCGAGATATGTGCGCCTAGGACCCTTGTTTTTGTGATTTGGCCATGTGGGAGTGCAAGTATGGAAGAGATGTAGCTAGAGGTTGACTGGAAAGTCAAGTGTCGGTTCAAAAGAAATAGGACCCTTGTTTTTGTGATGTGGCCATGTGGGAGTGCAAGTATGGAAGAGGTGTAGCTAGAGGTTGACTGGAAAGTCAAGTGTCGGTTCGAAAGAAATAGAATTACCATTGTTGGTGGTAAGGACCAAATGTTTTGTGTAAGGTAGGTATCTTGGTATTTTTATTGTTTTTTAGAAGAATGAAAGATTTTTTTAGAGAAGGAATGAAAGGTTTTTTTTTTGAAAGGAATGCCTCGTGCCTCTTTATTGCAAAAAGTTGATGGTTACATCATTAAGGTAGGTATCTGGGTACTTTTATTGTTTTTTAGAAGAATGAAAGTTTTTTTAGATAAGGAATGAAAGGGTTTTTAAAGGAATGTCTCGTGCCTCTTTATTGCGAAAAGTTGATGGTTACATCGTTAATTACAAGTGGCATAATAAACAAGGGTGGATCACCATTCCAAAAAACAGTAGAAATTGAATCATAAGCATGCCTAGCTAGACTATGGGCCACCTTATTTGCATCCCTTTAACAATGTTGGAAAGTGATATTACCTATTCTCTGAGCGATCACAAAACATTCAGCCATGACTACTGCATATGGGGTCAGAACCTCTGTCTCACCGCTACAGAGTTGGACAAGTTTCATTGAGTCTGATTGAACAATGGTCGGGGAGCATCCAAGATTTTCAATGAGAGCAAGGCCCTGTTCAAGTGCTCGTGCCTCTACTGTGGCTGGACTTAGAAGATTATATATTTTCTCAACACATCTCGCTACTGCCTCCCCACGATCATTGTGAACGACCGCTCTAGCTGCTCCAGTCCCATCTTCAAAGAAAGTTGCATCGATATTCAATTTATGAGTATCCCGAGGCAGTTTTGTCCATGAAATTTCATGTGTTTTGATCGATGCATTAGAGGCATGGTTTGCTGAGAAGGCATGTATAGAAAAAGATGTCCTCGTCGGAGATGCAGCCTTCTGCCCCTTTACTGGTTCACGCCTTTGCCACCAGATGTAC
This sequence comes from Hordeum marinum, assembly GCA_022496015.1. NCBI lineage: Eukaryota > Viridiplantae > Streptophyta > Magnoliopsida > Poales > Poaceae > Hordeum > Hordeum marinum. Next base: position 475,819,232 of record CM039676.1, read on the forward strand.
CAGGCACCTGCATCAACGACTTCCTTCAAGCCTACCTAATCAAGCACATGCGATTTTTTGGGGTTGTGTCCAAGTATCTCCTCCAAAACAATAGACCCTGACTGATCAAGAGATAAAGCTTTTTCAATGATATCATTAATTCCCAACGATTTCCAAACCTTGCAGGCTCAATCACACGTGAATAATAAGTGTTTTATATTTTCTTCTCCTGATTTACACACCGGACATTGTGGAGAAACTGGAATATGTCTAGCAGCCAGTCTTGCGAATCCAGGGACAGTCCCATGTAAGGCCTTCCAGATGAAATTTTTAACCTTACTTGGGACGTCGAGTTCCCATAGAATCTCGCATATAGGATTTACCTTGGTCGGTCCTTGTCCATCCTCTCTTCTCATACTAGCACCAAACTGATGCTCCCATTCGTTGTGGTACACCTACCGAACAATGAAGACAAATGACTTTGTCTTATTCCATGCAATGAAATCTTCTAGTAAGTTACCATTTCTCATAACAATCTAGCACCGACGGGCAGGGGCATGCATGGCGTCAGTTTGGGGCGCGTTCGGTTGCTCGTATTTGGGCCAACCAAGCCCCTGCGGAAAGAAAACATGATGTTTGGTTGCCTCGGTTGTACCAGCGTTTTGACCCGCGCGGAACTTAAAGCAGTATCAAGCCTAGCCTAGGAGCTACTGCCGAATCGGTAGTTTCTTCGCAGCCAGGTGGAGTGTGTCCATGCATGGCTCCTGGCTGCACGCCTCGAGAATCATGGGAGACGGACAAGACGTCCCATAACTCCCTCTCCCTCTGCTGTCACCGCCCACTACTCCATTCACACCGTTGCCTCTCACTCCCCTCACCGCCCTCACTCTCCTCTCCTCTCCTCCGATGAGTCGCTCGCCGCCGCGCCGTCCGCTGACCCCCATCAGTGTCGGCCAGAACTGCATCCAAAAGCGGTGGGTTGTTGGCCTGGCGAACTTTGGGGTGGACCTAATGAGGGCTTCGTGGGCGCCGTCTTTGCTATGCACCAGGCTGCCATGTCCCGCCAATATGATGACGGATGCTCTAGCTCTGCTGTCGTATCCGGACCTCGTGGTCCTGGGTTCGGTGCCACCGCCAGAGGGTATGACGACCTCATCATTGGTTGGAACCCCCTTTGTTGGTGGGGCGGTTTGTTGGGGAACGTTGCATGGGAAAGAAAAAAATTCCTATGTTCATGCAAGACCTATCCATGGTGATGAGCATCTACGAGAGGGAGAGTGGATCTACATACCCTTGTAGATCGCTAAGCGGGAAGCGTTAAGAAACGCGGTTGGTGTAGTCGAACATCTTCGCGATCCAAATCGCCAAGCATCCCGCGATCCAATAACGATCCGTCCCGCGAATTCATCACGATCCGTCCCGCGAACTCATCACGATCCGTCCCGCGAACTCATCACGATCCGTCTCGCGATCTTGATCACGGTCCTTCCGATCTAGCGCCGAACGGACGGCACCTCCGCGTCTAGCACACATACAACTCGATGACGATCTCCGCCTTTTTGATCCATCAAGAGGAAGCGGAGAGGTAGAAGAGTTCTCCGGCAGTGTGACAGCGCTCCGGCGATGGTGGTGGAGCTATTCCGGCAGGGCTTCGCCTAAGCACTTCAGAAATCCGATGTATAGGAGAAACTATGCACTAGAGGAACGGGTAGCACGTGGCTGAAAATCTGGTGCCAAAACCCCTAAAACCTCTAGTATATATAGGAGGAAGAGAGGAGGAGGCTTGGCTCCCAAGGAGCCAGCCCTTGGGTCGGCCGAACAAAGGAGGATTGGAGGATTCCTCCTCCAATCCTAGTAGGACTAGGACTCCTCCTTATTTTTGCCTTTTTGCCTTTTTCCACCTTTTTCTCTTTGGGATTTTCTTCCCAGCCGCATGGGCCTTGTGTGGGACTTCCACCAGCCCACAAAGGGCTGGTATTTACTCTCCCACAGCCCATGTAGCCTCTTGGGTCGAAATACCCTTCCCGATGGTCTCCTGGTACACTACCGACACTCCCGGTACACTACCGATTAGCCCGAAACTTTTCCGACGACCAAAACAGGACTTCCTATATATGAATCTTTACCTCCGGAACATTCCGGAGCTCCTCGTGACGTACGGGATCTCATCCGTGACTCTGAAAAACCTTCGGTCACCACCATACATAACTCTATACTACCAAAATGTCACCAAACCTTAAGTGTGCAGACCCTATGGGTTCGAGAACTATGTAGACATGAACGAGACACCTCTACAGTTAATAACCAATAGCGGAACCTGGATGTCCATATTGGTTCCTATATATTCTACGAAGATCTTTATCGATCGAACCTCTATGTCAAGGATTCAGTTAATCCCGTATGATGTTCCCTTTGTTCTTCGGTATGTTACTTGCCCGAGATTCGATCGTCGGTATCTCCATACCTAGTTCAACCTCGTTACCGGCAAGTCTCTTTACTCATTCCGTAATACAAGATCCCGTGACTAACACTTAGTCACATTGCTTGTCAGGCTTATTGTGATGTTGTATTACCGAGTGGGCCCTAAGATACCTCTCCGTCACACGGAGTAACAAATCCCAGTCTTGATCCATGCCAACCCAACAGACACCCTCGGAGATACCTATAGAGCACCTTTATAGTCACCCAGTTACATTGCGACATTTGATACACACAAGGTACTCCTCCGGTGTCAGTGAGTTGCATGATCTCATGGTCATAGGAACATATACTTGACATGCAGAAAACAGTAGCAATAAACTGACACAATCATATGCTACGTTTGTAGTTTGGGTCTTGTCCATCACATCATTCTCCTAATGATGTGATCCCATTACCAAATGACATCTCATGTCCATGACTAGGAACCCATAGCCATCTTTGATCAACGAGCTAGTCTATTAGAGGCATACTAGGGACATGGTGTTGTCTATGTATCCACACATGTATCTGAGTTTCCGCTCAACACAATTATAGCATGGATAATAAAATATTATCATGAACAAGGAAATATGATAATAACTAATTTATTATTGCCTCTAGGGCATATTTGCAATAGTCTCCCACTTGCACTAGAGTCAATAATCTAGTTCACATCACCATGTGATTCGCATTGTTATGAATCTAACACCCACTGAGTTCTGGGGCTCGATCATGCTTTGCACGTGAGAGAGGTCTTATAGTCAACGAGTCTGCGATATTCAGATCCATGTGTACTTTGCAAATCTCTATGTCAAACTGTAAACATTGCTACCACACTCCACTTGGTACTATTCCAAATGGCTGCCACTATACGTATCCAGATTGCTACTATGAGTCTTCCGGATTGGTGTTAAAGCTTGCATCGACGTAACTCTTTACGACGAACTCTTTATCACCTCCATAATCGAGAAACATCTCCTTAGTCTTTTAGTTACCAAGGATAATCTTGACCGTTGTCCAGTGATCCACTCCTGGATCACTCTTGTACCCCTTGATGGACTCATGGCAAGGCACACACAGGTGCGGTACACAACATGGCATACTATACAGAGCCTATGGCTAAGGCATAGGGGACGACATTCGTCCTTTCTCTTTCTTCTGCCATTGTGGATCTTTGAGTCTCACTCAACTTCACACCTCGCAAATCAGACGAGAACTCTTTCTCTGCCTGATCCATTTTGAACTCTTTCAAAATCTTGTCAAGGTATGTACTCATTCAAAGTCTCATCAAGCATCTTGATCTATCTCTATAGATCTTGATGCTCAACAATTAGGTAGCTTTATCCAGGTCTTCCTTTGAAAAACTCTTTTCAAACAACCATTTATGCTTTCCAGAAATTCTACATCATTTCCGATCACCAATATGTCATCCACATATATTTATCAAAAATTCTATAGTGCTCCCACTCACTTTATTGTAAATACAAGTTTCTCGTAAACTTTGTATAGACTCAAAAACTTTGATCACCTCATCAAAGTGTATATTCCAACTCCGAGATGCTTGCTTCAGTTCATAGAAGAATCACTGAAGCTTGCACACCTTTTAGCATCCTGAGGACTGACAAAACCTTCTGGTTGTATCACATACAACCTTTCCTCAAGTAAACCGTTAAGGAAACGATGTTTTGATATCCATCTGCCAGATTTCATAATTGAAAAATGCAGCAACTGCTAACATAATTCCAACATACTTTAGAATCGCTACGAGTGAGAAAGTCTCATCGCAGTCAACTCCTTGAACTTGTCGTAAACTTGTTTGCAACAAGTCGAGCTTTACAAATGGTGGCATTTACCATGAGCGTCTGTCTTCATTTTAAACATCCATTTGTACTCAACGACCTGCCGTCCAACGAGCAAGTCTACCAAAGTCTATACTTGGTTTTCATACATGGATCCTTTCTCGGATTTCATGGTCTCTAACCATTTGTCGGAATCCGGGCCCATCATCACTTCTCCATAGTTCGTAGGTTCATCATTGTCCAACAACATGACCTCTAAGACAGGGTTGTCGCACCACTCAGGAGCAGTACACGTCCTTGTCGACCTACGAAGTTTGATAGTAACTTGATCCGAAGCTTCATGATCATCATCATTAACTTCCTCTTCAACTAACGTAGGCTTCACAGAAACAACTTCATGCGCTGTGCTGCTCTCTGGTTGAAACATAGGTTCAATAACCTCATCAAGTTCTATCTTCCTCCCACTCAATTCTTTCAAGAGAAACTTTTCCTCGAGAAAGGACCCAGTTTTAGCAATAAACATTGTATGCTTGGATCTGAGATAGAAGGTTGACCCAACTGTTCTTAGGGTATTCTATGAAGATGCATTTGTCCGCTTTGGGTTCGAGCTCATTAGGTGAAAACATTTTCCACACAAGCGTTGCAGCCCCAAACATTAAGAAATGACAGCTTAGGTTTCTATCAAACCATAATTCACATGGTGTCATCTCAATGGATTTAGATGGTGCCCTATCTAAAGTGGATGTAGTTGTCTCTAATGCATAACCCCAAAATTATAGTAGCAAAACGATAAGAGACATCATAGCAAGCACCATTTCCAATAGAGCACGACTATGACGTTCGAACACACCATCACACTATGGTGTTCCAGGTGGCGTGAGTTGTGAAACAACTTTCACATTGTCTAAAGTTGTATGCCAAACTTGTAACTCAGATATTTACCTCCACGATCATATCACAAACATTTTTATCTTCTTGTCACGATGATCTTAAACTTCACTCTGAATTTGCTTGAACCTTTCAAACGATTCAGACTTGTGTTTCATCAAGTAAATATACACTATATCTACCCAAATCATCAGTGAAGGTAAGAAAATAACGATATCCACCGCACGCTACAAGACTCATTGGATTGCATACATCAACATGTATCATTTCCAATAAATCACTTGCCTGCTCCATCCATCTGGAAACGGGGTCCTTAGTCATCGTGCCCAAGAGGCATGGTTCGCATGTCTCAACCGATTCGAAATCGAATGAGTCCAAAGATCCATTAGCATGGAGTTTCTTCATGCGCTTTATACCAATATGACATTTAGCGGAAGTGCCACAAGTATGTGGTACTATCATTATTAACTTTGTATCTTTTGGCATCAATGTTATGAACATGTGTATTACTACGATCAAGATTCAACAAACCATTCTCACTGGGTGCATGGCCATTGAAGGTATTATTCATGTAAATAGAATAACCATTATTCTCTAACTTAAATGAATAACTGTGTTGCAATAAACACGATCTAATCACGTTCATGCTCAACGCAAAACACCAAATAACATTTATTTAGGTTTGTCACTAATCCCGAAGGTAGAGAGAGCGTGCCATGTTGATCACATCAACCTTGGAAACATTTCCAACACACATCGTCACCTCACCCTTAGCTAGTTCCCCCTTTATTCTGTAGCTTTTATTTCGAGTTACTAACATTTAGCAACCGAACCGATATCCAATACCTAGGTGCTACTAGGAGTACTCGCAAGGTACACATCAATAACACGTATATCAAATATACTTCTGTCGACGTTGCCAGCCTTCTTATCTACCAAGTATGTAGGGTTGTTCCGCTTCAGCGACCGCTCTCCTCATAATCGAAGCACTTAGTCTCGGGTTTGGGTTCAACTTTGGGTTGCTTCACTGGAGCAGCAACTGACTTGCTATCCATCAAGTTTCCCTCCTTGCTCTTGCCCTTCTTGAAACTAGTGGTTTGACTAACCATCAACACTTGACGCTCCTTCTTGATTTCTACCTTCGCGGTGTCAAACATCACGAATAGCTCAGGGATCATTATTTCTATCCCTGGCATTTTATAGTTCATCACCAAGTTCTAGTAGCTTTAGTGACAGTGACTTGGAGAACTATATCAATCACTATCTTATCTAGAAGATCAACTCCCACTCGATTCAAGCGATTGTAGCACCCAGACAATCTGAGCACATGCTCAATGATTGAGCTATTCTCTTTCATCTTGCAGGCAAAGAACCTTGTTGGAGATCTCATATCTCGCAACACGGGCACGAGCCTGAGATCCTAATTTCAGCTCTTAGAACATCTCATATGTTCCGCGACATTCAAAACATTTCGGAGCCTCAATTATAAGCCGTAATGCATGACGCACTAAACTTTCAAGTAGTCATCAGAACGTGCCTGTCAGATGTTCACAACATCTACATACGACGCTAGAGGGGTTGGCGCACCGAGCGGTGCATTAAGGACATAAGCCTTCTGTGCAGCGACAAGGACAATCCTCATATCACGGAGCCAGTCCGCAATATTGCTACCATCATCTTTCAACTCTATTTCTCTAGGAACATATAAAATTCAAGGGAGATACAACGTGAGCTAGTAATCTACAACATAGTTTGCAAATACACTACTGACTATGTTCATGATAATGAGTTCAATTAATCATATTACTTAAGAACTCCCACTCAAATTGACATCCCTCCGGTCTTTCGAGTGATACATGATCCAAATTCACCAACTCAAGTCCGATCATCACGTGAGTTGAGGTGGTTTCAATGGTGAACATCATCATGTTGATCATATCTGCTATATGACTAAAGTTCGACCTTTCGGTCTCTTGTGTTCCGAGGCCATGTCTGTACATGCTAGGCTCGTCAAGTTTAACCCGAGTGTTCTGCGCGTGCAACACTAGCTTGCACCCGTTGTATGTGAACGTAGAGTCTATCACACCCGATCATCACGTGGTGTCTCAACACGACGAACTTTAGCAATGGTGCACACTCGGGGAGAACACAATTCATCTTGAAATTTAAGTGAGGGATCACCTTATAATGCTACCGTCGTACTAAGCAAAACAAGGTGCATAAAAGGATTAACATCACATGAAAATCATAAGTGACATGATATGGCCATGAACTTGTGCTTTTGATCTCCATCTTGAAAGCACCGACATGATTTCCATCGTCACCGGCATGACACCATGATCTCCAGCATCTTGATCTCCATGAACGTGTCGCCATTGGGGTTGTCGCGCCCAACATGCTTGTACTACTATTGCTACCGTTTAGCGATAAAGTAAAGCATTACATAGCACTTAATGATTGACACGCAGGTCATACAATAATTAAAGACAACCCTATGGCTCGTGCCGGTTGCCGTACTCATCGGCACGCCAGTCATGATATTCTATACAACACATGATCATCTCATACATCACATATATCACATCATGTAATTGGCCATATCACATCACAACATACCCTGCAAAAACAAGTTAGACGTCCTCTAATTGTTGTTGCATGTTTTACGTGGCTGCTACGGGTATCTAGCAAGAACAATTCTCATCTACTCAAAAACCACAACGGTGATACACTAGTTGCTTTTCAACCTTCTCAAGGACTGCCTTTGTCGAATCCGATCCAACTAAAGTGAGAGAAACTAGCACCCGCAAGCCATCTATGCAACAAGTTGCGGTTGAGGGAACCGGTCTCTCGTAAGCGTACGAGTAATGTTGGTCCGGGCCGCTTCATCTCACAATACCGCTGAACCAAAACACGACCAAGGGAGGAAGCAATCTAAGCATCAACGCCCACAAACCCTTTGTGTTCTACTCGAAATCTCATCTACACATAGACCTAGCTCTGATACCACTGTTGAGGAATGTTGCATGGGAAACAAAAAATTTCCTACATTCACACAAGACCTATCCATGGTGGTGAGCATCTATGAGACGGAGAGTGGATCTACATACTCTTGTAGATTGCTAAGAGGGAAGCGTTAAGAAACGCGGTTGGTGTAGTCGAACGTCTTCGCGATCCAAATCGCCGAGCGTCCCGCGATCTCATCACGATCCGTCCCACGATCCAATCACGATCCGTCCTGCGAAATCATCACGATCCGTCCCGCGAACTCATCACGATTCGTTCCGTGAACTCATCACGATCCGTCTCACGATCTTGATCACGGTCCTTCCGATCTAGCGCCGAACGAACGGCACCTCGGCGTTCAGCACACGTACAGCTCGATGATGATTTCCGCCTTCTTGATCCAGCAAGAGGGAGCGGAGAGGTAGAAGAGTTCTCCGGCAGTGTGACAACACTCCGGCGATGGTGGTGGAGTTATTCCGGCAGGGCTTCGCCTAAAGACTACAGAAATCCGATCTAGAGGAGAAACTATGCACTGGAGGAAGGGGTAGCACGTGGCTGAAAATCTGGTGCCAAAACCCCTAAAACCTCTAGTATATATAGGAGGAAGAGAGGAGGAGGTTTGGATCCCAAGGAGCCAGCCCTTGGGTCGGCCGAACCAAGGAGGATTGGAGGATTCCTCCTCCAATCCTAGTAGGATTAGGACTCCTCCTTATTTTTGCCTTTTTGCCTTTTTCCACCTTTTTCTCTTTGGGCTTTTCTTCCCAGCCGCATGGGCCTTGTGTGGGACTTCCACCATCCCACAAAGGGCTGGTATTTACTCTCCCACAGTCCATGTAGCCTCTTGGGTCGAAATACCCTTCCCGATGGTCTCCCGGTACACTACCGGCACTCCCGATACACTACCGATTAGCCCGAAACTTTTCCGGCGACCAAAATAGGACTTCCTATATATGAATCTTTACCTCCGGACCATTCCGGATCTCCTCGTGATGTCCTGGATCTCATCTGGGACTCCGAACAACCTTCGGTCACCACCATACATAACTCTATACTACCAAAACGTCACCAAACCTTAAGTGTGCAGACCCTGCGGGTTCGAGAACTATGTAGACATGACTGAGACACCTCTACAGTCAATAACCAATAGTGGGACCTAGATGTACATATTGGTTCCTACATATTCTACGAAGATCTTTATCGGTCGAACCTCTATGTCAAGGATTCAGTTAATCCCGTATGATGTTCCCTTTGTTCTTCGGTATGTTACTTGCCCGAGATTCAATCGTCGGTATCTCCATACCTAGTTCAACCTTGTTAGCGGCAAGTCTCTTTACTCGTTCCATAATACAAGATCCCATGACTAAAACTTAGTCACATTGCTTGCAAGGCTTATTGTGATGTTGTATTACCGAGTGGGCCCTGAGATACCTCTCCGTCACACGGAGTAACAATTCCCAGTCTTGATCCATGCCAACCCAACAGACACCCTCGGAGATACCTATAGAGCACCTTTATAGTCACCCAATTATGTTGCGACGTTTGATACACACAAGGTACTCCTCCGGTGTTAGTGAGTTGCATGATCTCATGGTCATAGGAACATATACCTGACATGCAGAAAACAGTAGCAATAAACTGACACGATCATATGCTACGTTTGTAGTTTGGGTCTTGTCCATCACATCATTCTCCTAATGATGTGATCCTGTTACCAAATGACATCTCATGTCCATGACTAGGAAACCATAGCCATCTTTGATCAACGAGCTAGTCTATTAGAGGCATACTAGGGACATGGTGTTGTCTATGTATCCACACATGTATCTGAGTTTCCGATCAACACAATTATAGCATGGATAATAAACGATTATCATGAATAAGGAAATATGATAATAACTAATTTATTATTACCTCTAGGGCATATTTCCAACACGGTTCCCCCCATCCGAGGGTTTGTTCAATGGATGTCGGTGGCCTCCTACTCAACCGCACGCGTGGCCAGGAGCATCGGGATTGGCGGATCATCCTTGACGGCCGTCGGCATTGGCGGCTCGTCCTCTTCATCGGCCATCTCCTTCCCGCTGGGGTTTTCTCCCCTGCCAGCGTACGCTCCCTCCGCTCCGGTAAGAACCCTAGTCCCCTCTCTACTCGTAGATGTGTAGATTACGGTTTTCATTAGTAGCATGCATTGGGTTCGATTCGATTCGATTCCTTCCTGTGCGGTATTGTTCATATACAGGATAGTAGTGTTGTTGCTTTGATGTACATGCTTAGTACTGTTCATAGGCAGGATAGTTGTGTTCATAGGCAGGATACATTGTTCTGTGTTTCATGTTTCAGCTTAGTGTGTACTGCTTAGTGCTTAGTGCTTGTATATTGTGTTCATGGGCATGGTAGATAGTTGTTGTGTTTCATGTTCATGCTTAGTGTTGTGTTTGATGTTTAGGGTTCATGATGCTCAGGGTTCATGTGCTAGTTAGGTTGTTTGATGTTTAGGGTTCATGATTCCCAGGGTTCCTGTGCTAGTTAGGTGTTGTGTTTGATGTTTAGGGTTCATGATGCTTAGGGTTCATGATGCTCAGGGTTCCTGTGCTAGTTAGGTGTTGTGTTTCATGTTTGGGGTTCATGATGTTAGGGTTCATGTGCTAGTTAGCTATATTGGTGTTGTGTTTGATGTCCATGCTTAGATTTCATATGGTAGTTAGCTATATTGGTTTTGTCTCTTATCTTCATGCTTAGGGTTCATGTGTTTGATGTTCATACTTAGGGTTCATGTGCTATGTTGCATGATTTCACTACGTGCATGGTATTCATGATAGGTAGGACCAATGTAGTTGCTACTTTAGGTAGTAGTAGTACAAATGTAGCATGCCCATGTTACTAATCGATGTCATCTTGCCTGACAAGGTGATGAAGACGGAGTGGGCAGGAGAGGAGCCCCTATCGTCGCCGGCGCTGAGTCGGACATGGACTTTATCCCCACGAACCACCGACTCAAGAGGGTGAACCTTCCTGGCAGGGTCGCCTTCATGAGGCAGCCGCATTCGAGGAATGAGCTCCTCGGACCGGCCACGAGGAGGGGTCCCGAGAGCCTCTCCGCTTCTACGTGCAAATCATGGATGATGAGGACCTCGCCATGCTCATCATCCCTCCCAAATTCATGAAGGTCATGAAGGAGTGGCTAACAGTGAAGCTTCCGTGTGTGGTGAGGCTCTGGGACAACAAGTGGTGCGAGTTCTGGGTCCAGGTCCAGAACTTCAAGGGTCAAATGGTCCTTGGCAGGGGCTGAGAGTACTTCTGCCGCCGCCACATGATCATCCCCGGCGACCTCGTCGTGCTCCGCATCTCCGGCCTCAACCTGAAGGTTCAAATCTACAACCAAGACAACTTCATCGGGTGCAGGGTGCGCTGCAGCAGTCACAACCGCATCGGTGTCGTTTTTCGCCGGGTGATCTTGTCCCTCTTAACTTGTAGTTAGTTTGAGGTGGTGGTGTGAGACATTGCTGAGAACTTGTTAATATTTTGTCAGGGTTCAGTACCCTGTGTTGAAGCAAGGGGCATGGGATGCCCTTGCTGTCTTAAAACTTTTTTTTTTGTTGATGCTAGCTAGTTAGCAATATGGTTTATCTGCTGTTTATTTGCTCGTTTCGTATTGTTTGCTGCTGCTGGTAATCTACTTGTTTACCTGCTGTTAGTGTTGTCCATGTTATTGTGCATGATGTGGTGGTAAGACCATCATATTTGAATGAGGTGAGTAGAGCACAAACATATATGCAGTCAAACAGTTGTGATTTACATTTGCTCACCCTTTAAGCACAAATACGGGCAACCAAACACCCGGCCCTAAAAGGGCCTTAACTGCAATGCAGGCAACCAAACAACATGCAAATGTTAGTTTGTTGCCTGTTTTGCGAAACCTTGCTTTAGTGAGATGTGGTTGAAATGCAGTTACTATTAACTCAAGTCAATCAAATACACCCTTAATTGTTCTAGCAACGTAAATATCTGGTCGTCTGCTGACCAGGAGCGGCGTTGCTTGACGAAATCAACAACTCCGGCGCGAAGGACAGCGGAAGGATCAGTTGAGTTGGGTTCATACTTGACTGAGATAACCGAGTATCAACGGCCAATGGAAAATGTACAGTGTCACGCACTGCATCAGGTTGGTAGGTAGCCACGGTAGGATCAGACTTGAGAGTGGACTTTTATTCTCGAGACAGAGAGTGAGAGGGGAAAAAAGGACCATCTCGTAGAGTAGTAGTTCTAGTTCACTTGTTTTTGCGCGTTGGCGGTCGATGTGTTGAATATCCTGAAGAGGGTGCATTTTCTGCTGCATTGTGGGAATGAACAATGAAGGCTCCCATTTTTGTCGTGGTGGCGAACGAACTTGCCGTTGCCGGCCGGGTCGTGGTTCTCGCGTGTGACGTGCTAGAAACGAACGGACACGCACGCAGCTACGGTGCACGTACGCAGCAGGTAGGCCGCCGACGCGCTGCATGCTGTCTTGTCCGGTGTCTAGTCTGGACGTGGCACGTCCACCCAACTGCCCATGACTCGCCAACGCGCGTACGTGTGCGCTCTTTTGCATCTGCTGGATGGAAGGGGGGAAAAGTCTATGAGACGGATCTGCTGCCGTTGGCTCGTTTCCATCTAGACTAGACTAGAGGATGGAAAATGCCACGGGCGTACGTCTGGTCTCGGGTACCTTTGGGAAAACACACGTACTACTTCTACCACGTCTGGTCTAGGCTAGGTCTAGAAGAAGATGCAAGAATCCCACGGGATTCTCGGCCTCTCGGGTAAATCTTGGGAAACACGTGCGTAGCTAGCTAGGATCGATTTGGCATTGCAGGTGACGGGTGACGCGTCATCCGTTCATGCGTAGCCTCGTGGCTCCGGCGGTTACGTGCCATCAGTTCGCCGGCCGGGCGAGCCCGTCAGGAGGTCGTCGGCAGACGGCGACACGTACACCGACACACGACGGATGAACGACAACACAAAGAGAAAAGGTAAAATATTTTCACATTAGATTACATTGCTAAATGTCATTTAAAATTTAGAAGTATAATTATGTGCAACCTAGCGAACATGACCAGCCTAATCATGTTGAAGGTCAGAAGGTGATGCTTAAACTGATCATGATGTTCCTGTACCAGAAGCTGCCGAACAAGCTACAGTTATAACCACAAGTTATGATCAAGAGCCCGGTAGACGTCTTTAAATTCGGCATGATACTATTAGGCGTTTTTATATATCTAAAGGGGTTTATCAACCAATCTTACAGACACATGAGTATGAATTTAATAGGACTGGGGCTGGATGTTGTCGATTTGAAAGTGATTGGTTCACAAACCATCTCTGGTTAGAATATCCATATGTAACAAATGGTGCCTATCGCTTGCCATGTTTTCTCTTTTAGAAGAAGCCAATTAAAAAATGTGGTTCACACACATTAGCGGTCAAAGGATTTGATAAGTGAAAATAGATTAACAATGGAAAATAATGTGCTTTCCTCGCACATATGGGCACTACTCCCAACTCAGCACTTGCTACGAAAACCTAAAAAATAAAATGAATCATGTTGATGCGGTGATTAGAAAGCAAACTAAGAAGATGGTTCTTGATACAAGACTAAGGCTAAAGACTTCCATTGATGCCATGAGGTAAGCAAGAATTATTTAATTTCAAACATTTATAATTTATGAATACTTTATGTCTAATAGTTATTCTATGTTGATTGCATCAGGTGGTTAATGTTTCAAGCATGTTCTTCAGAGGAAATGATGAATTTGTGGAATACAAGAACCAAGGTAATTTCAAGAAATGATTAAGATTTTGGCTTCTTATAATAAGGACGTACATGAAGTTGCACATAATGCTCCAAGAAAATACAAAGTACACCTCATCAACTATTCAAAAGGAAATTGCTAGCATATTTGTTGAGAAAGTGAAGACCTCAATTAAAGAGGAACATGATAATAGCAAAAAAAAATATCATGGTTGACAAATGTAGAGATGAGTCTAAGAAAGAGCAGATGACAGTAGTTCTTCGATTTGCAAACATAAAAGGGGTGATAAGAAAACATTTTCTTGATCTTATTCATGTTAGAGATAGTAATGCTTTGACTCCCAAGAACACAAGTATCGCTGCCCTAGTTGATAATGGGTTGAATGCAAAAGAATTAGAGGCCAAGGATATGATGGGGCTAGCAATACGAGAGGAGAGTCGAATGGGTTAAAAGCTTTAATTCTCAAAGAGTGCCCATATGCATACTATATATTCATTGTCTAGCTCGTCACCTCCAATTGGCTCTTGTTGTTGCTTCAAGGGAGGCACATGAGGTACACAATTTTTTCAATGTGCAATTTTATAGTAAATATACAGTCAATGCATCTCCCAAACGCAACAACGATCTGCTACAAAACCAGACTACATGTATCGAAGACCATTCGACCAAACTGTGTGTGATGTGACCCAAACTGTGAGCTATGTAACATCCAAAAAAGAAATGTGTGTGATGTCGTGATACCACACACACTTCAAAATCGCAATTGTGTGCGATATCATGCAAATCTGTGTGATTTAGCCTATCATTGTGCACGGTTCATAAAAACGCAAACATGTGCAATAATTTACACTTGGTTTTTTTACAAACGATGTGTGTGTGATGTACTCTATCATTGCACACAATTTTAATTAACCAACCATGTGTGATGTCATGCACGTAGTTTTTGTAAAAATGTGTATGTGTATGTGATGTAACAGATTATTGCACATGATGTTAAAAACACAAATGTGGATGGTGTATTGCACACATTTTTAATATAAAAATATATGTGATATAGACAGTCATCAGAAACAGTTTTCGAAAAGCAATCTTGTGTGATACCTCGCATACATTTTTTCAGAGTAAATTAGTTTTCGGCACAGGTTTGGAGACGAACTGATATCTTCTTCATCATTCAACCTTGATTTTTTGCACCCACCATAGACCATAGCATTTTCCGTGTTAAAAAATTGCACTTTTTCGAGATCATTTGTTGTTATTAAGTCTATATCTAGGCATCTAATGGACATAATTCAAATTTTACCTGTGAGTACTTGAAATCATGCATAAAAATGGTTTGAGAAATCATATTTAGGGTCTTGAGTAATTTTTATGTCATATATAAGAAATGAAAACAATTTTAAAGATCTATGTAGCAAGAGTCAACCACGAACATGGAGTTCAATAGTTTATTGATTCTGGAAAATTTAAATGAAGTCTTAAAATATGAAACTTGACATGGTGTCATAATATGAACTCAATGTATTGTGATACAAATTTGAGAATGTTTCACAACAGTTTGGATGTACACTATTTATAAATCAAACCATCTCCACGAACGATCGTGGTTTTGAGAGTGAATGCATCAAGTTAGAATCCAAATTGACATTTCTTCGCCGTTTGACCTTGATTTTTTTTACACGCAACATATACCATATAATCTTTCGTGTTAATTTTGGTATTTTCCAAAGCTCATCTTTTATATTTAAGTCATTAAATGCATTTATAGGCATTTAGTGAATATAATTCAAATCTGAACTATGAGTACATGAAACAAGCACAAAAATGGTTTAAATATCATATTTAGGGTCTTGAGTATAATTTTATGACATATACAAGAAATGAAAAGAAATTTCAAAGCTCTAGGTGTCAAGACTCAACCACGAACATGGAATTTATTGATTTTTTAATCTTAGTTTTTTAACAAATTCTAAAAAATATGAAACTTGACATGGTGTCATGATATGACTTCAGTATACTTTGGTAAAAATTTGAAAACGTTGTACAAATATTTTGATGTACACTCTTTAGAAATTAAACCATCTTTGAGGAACGATCGTGGTTTTGAGAGTGGATGCACATAGTTAGAAGGTGAATTGGTACTTCCTTTGTCGTTTGACATTGATTTTTTTTGTACACTCAACATATACCATATAATCCTCTATTTAAAATTGGTATTTTTCAGAGCTCATTTGTTATATTTAAGTCATTAAGTGCATTTATTGCATTGCATGAATATAGTTCAAATTTGAACTACGAATATAGTCCACCAAATGGTTTGAAAACAAAAATACTCCATCCGATCCGATCCGATCCGATCCATATTACTCCATCCAAATAGTTCAAAAGATTTTGTAAACCACATTACTCCATCCGATCCATATTAATTATTGCTCAAACAGATGTGTCCACACTAAAATACGTTTAGATACATCCATTTGAGTGATAAGTAATATGGATTGAAGGGGATAATAAAAATTAATAGTATACATTACATAACTAAATAATTGACGTTATTTAGTAGAAATAAATAATATAGTTGGAAATTTTTTCGGTGCTTATTACCTAAAATGTATTTTGCATGACCACTTCATTTTGAAGTTTCTTTCATTGACAAGACGATTTAATCATATATAATAATTTATAAGGTACCAGAAATATAATTGAAAAATCAAAAGAAATTCAGGTAATATATGACATTATAAGACTATCCTAGTTTCCCTGCAAATAAATAAATACAATAATAAGTCAATCCAAGTTGATATAAAAGTGTAAATTAAGTTAAGGCGTTTTCCCTTGCAAAATAAATAAATAAAGTGTAGACGTTTTGCGAGCTACAAAGCGTAAAATGAAGGTACGCTTTCGTTGGCCGCCCCTCTGCTTCGTCTTCTGGTTTCACTGAATGGATGGAGCTCCCCGGCGGCGGAGCTCGGCGCCGGTGAGGTGAGGCCGCGGTCGATTGAGCCGGAAGCTCCTCGACGGCGTACACTGCGGCCATATTTCTACGTGCGGAGGCCCGTGCAGCAGGAGGATACCCCGGTTCCAGCGGGCGGCAACCAGGAATCCGACGGGCGGCAGCCCGATGCCGACGAGACCCGGCGGCCTGACTGCGACGGGCACGACTCTGAAGCTACAAGGTAATCGCGGTTTCTGAAGCTCGAATCTTATTAGCGCGCGCTAGGAGTAGCACCAGGAATCGATTTAGTCTGCGCACAAACATCTCTGAAACTGCGAGATTCAGTTTGCACACAAACATCTCTGAAACTGTGAGTGCACATACATATCTGAAATCCCTGCAGTACAATTTGAACAGCAGGATGCCACAAATTTGAACAAAACTCACACACATGACACAAAGGAAAATGTTCCTGATTTCCCGAAACAAGTTGCACAGAAGTTCGAAAAGCAAACATACATAAAATCATCCAATTAAGACATGCAATCTTATGAGCATCTACAGACTTTAGACATGCAACTGATTATCCTCGTACATTTATTTTCTAGGTCATACTACATTGATATTTGTGCTCATACTAAACAGCGTAAGTACTCAGCGAAGAAATACTGTGTGCATCATCTTCCTCCCGAGAGGCCAGACATTGTGCAGAAGCTTGACGTGATTTGCGGATATGACATGATGAATGCATTGGGTCCGTTGTTTCTCGCCAGTGCTGCCATATTCAAGCTCGGCTCCGTCTTCCTCAGCTCAGGCAGAGGCATATCACCGTCGAGGTATTGCATAACTTCCCACATCCTAGGCCTTGAACTAGGAGATGGGTGCGAGCACAGGAGCCCCAGCTTTAACACGAGGCATGCCTCATGAACGTTGTAGTCACCTTGGAGGCTAACATCCACTGTCTCGATAAGCAACCCGTTGTTCCAATGCTCAAGTACCCAATCAACCAAGAAAACTTCATGTCCCTCTGCATTTTTCTTGACAGGCTTTTGCCCACAAGCAACCTCGAGAAGGAACATGCCGAAGGCAAAAACATCTGTCTGAGGGGATGCCTTCCCTGTGCGCAGTAGCTCAGGGGCTAGGTACCCCTTCGTACCAACCATATGTGTGGTCTGTGGGTCAGTGCCATGATCATATAACCTAGCAAGGCCAAAGTCACCAAGCCGCCCATTCATTTCACCGTCCAGGAGTACATTGCTTGCCTTGATGTCTCTATGGATCACTATTTTCTCCCATTTCTCATGGAGATAAAGCAAGCCGGTAGCGATGCCTTTGATTACTCGAAACCTCTGAACCCAGTTCAAAATGGCTGTCTGCTCTTCAGAGTGTAGGTATTTATCGAGGCTACCATTTGGCATGTAATTATAAACCAAAAACAGTTCACCTTTTCTCCGGCAATAGCCAAGTAGCTGCACAACGTTACGATGGCGGAGTCGACCGATGCTAACAACCTCGGTGACAAATTCTTTCATCCCCTGTCTTGACTCATGAGACATCCTCTTAACAGCAATCTCCACATTAGACGATGGAAGCACTCCCTTATATACTTTCCCAAAACCTCCTTCTCCAAGTAGGTGTTTGTTATTGAACCCTCCCGTAGCATGGAACAAATCCTTGTACGAGAACCGATGCGGACCAAACTCTCCCTCCCAATCCTCACGCACCTCAGCATACTTCAGTCGCCTTCGCACAACTAGAGTGACAAGAGTGCCCATAGAGAGGATCAATGTTGCAGTGGCTACTGGTAGGACGATCACCAAGAGCTTGGACTGGGCCTTGGGGCCAATAAGAGGCAACTTGGGAAGCTTGGAGATGTCAATGGATGGAGCTGGTCTATTCATGCCAAAGCTCCAGCCCATCACGTACTGACGGGTGTTGATGAGAGAAGATACGGATGAGAATCCAATATATGAAGCTGAGCTGGAGAGTACGGTTGAGAGATCATAGGTTGCAGAGAGCAGTGGCCTTGATGGTTTGCCCACGTTGATTGGAGCCAAGGTCACATTGATCTGTGTGTCAACCTCGTCATAGTCCACCCACAGTTGCATAGCCTTGTTGCCATTCAGCGTCATGTTCTTGAAGGCACCACCCTCGTCTTCATAGAAACCAGCTGTGCTTTTTTGCAAGGAGACTGCACTGTTGATGTTGATGCCGATGTGGTTGTCGTTGATGTCTTGGAGCTCAACATGTTTGTAGGTGTCGAGTTCGACCATGAACATGTGATTGCTTGTGTTGCCATTGTTCTTCTCGTTGAGGAGGCCAAAGTACTTCGTTCCTTGTGCATCAGAGAAATTCTTTGTGGGGGCGATGAAGAAGGCCATGCCATCAGCGTTCAAGTCTGCGTAAGAGATGAATATGCTGAAAACTACATTGACTGAGAAGGATTGAACTTTACCACCAGGTGACTTGCGGAAGTGCAGAGGAGTAGGGTAGAAGGCATGACCATTGATACCAGTCGTGCTATTGGACAGATCAAGAAGGCCACCATATGTCACCACGGCACAGCCGTCAAGGGTTAGGCTGGTTTGGTTGAAGCCAGAGAAGAGAAATTCATCATCACTGGAGGCCAAGGTTGTGACTACAAGACCAAAGAGGAAGATAAAGTGCTGAAAGAAGGATGTATGCTTCATTGCAGGACTTGCAAGCTGCAACTCAACAAGTGGCATGCAAGAAATTAGTGTTTTGTGGGCAACCGAGACAGTATATAGTTTCAGGCTGCACTCCGTGATGCAGTAGTTTATATTATAATACCTGGCAGCATCCATATCAAGTCTCTCTGTTTTTCAACATCTTCCATTGTCTAGTTTTAATAGTTGATGGAGACAGCGATATTTCTTTGGATTATTGTCAGTAACACCCTTCAAATCGATTTTAAGGAAGACCCAAACAAAAATTGTGAGTCTCTATCTTGAGTCACTATAGCATGCCGTAAAGACATTGTCGAGTAGTTCGGATTAACTTCCTGGCGTAGGGAGATCTGCAGTGGTGCTTACGTGTAGTGGTGTATGTGGGTTGTATGTCTCTGCTTTGTACCCTTAAAAAAATCTTATATGCAAGCATATTTCATACTTGCACATAAGTTATGAATCCAAACTAACTTCTAAAATGAAGCACTACGTTTGCCCCCCAAAGGCTAGAAATTTCACGCAAACATTGTGTAGCACTTCTGGTTTCATCCAAGATTTGTAAACGCTGCAAGCTTCACAAAAATCTGTTAACTAAGTCAATGACGGTTGATTTGGATGGAGGTATGATGCTAGTCTTTTTTTTTTTTTTGAGGAATCATGCTAGTCTAATTTGAACATCCCTGTTCCATTGCAGCAAAGGCAGAGGATCCCAATCAACCTTTTGTAGTCTTTTATCAAGTCAAATGGGCTGGAATGAAATTCAACAATTGCATTTAAAGATGGAAAATAACTGAAAGTGAAGCTTCATGCTACGTGTAAAGCTTCGACGTATACCTATGTGCAAGATATTACTGTTTGACTGTCACTTGCGGATATTACCTAGGATGGATGGAACTTGCCATCTCATAACTCAGACTTTAGAGTATCAAGACCAAAGCTGTAATCCTACTTATATTTTTTGATAGATACAAAGGATGTAATCCTACTTGCAGAAAATATCTAATCCAAGTGTTCTGTTGCTGCAAGGGCAGACGGCAGAGGATCTGTATGAACCTCTGTAGTCTTTTTCTCTTTTGTCATGTGAAATGGACATAATTAAAAGCAAATAAATACTTTGAAAGATGGAAAATTTGTAAATGAAAAGAAAGTTTGTGCAACAACGTATGGTCATAACACAATTTGTCCAGACATCATTCTTTGTCAAACTGTAAAAGGGGACTGGGCATAGGGATATTCAGACTTCAGACTGCCTAGTCCAGAATAGTACTTACTGCAAATATCTTATGTACATTCAGTAGAATGGATTTAGGATATGCTCTGTTTCTGCAAGAGAGTACCTAAAGAATACTCACTTGGCCGTAGTTTAGAATTGTTCCCATATGGTGCCAGGTGTTGGTTTAGCCTTCATCAAGGCTGGGAGTTGGAAGTCCTTTTTG
Organism: Hordeum marinum; assembly: GCA_022496015.1. Taxonomy (NCBI): domain Eukaryota; kingdom Viridiplantae; phylum Streptophyta; class Magnoliopsida; order Poales; family Poaceae; genus Hordeum; species Hordeum marinum. Next base: position 475,840,208 of record CM039676.1, read on the forward strand.
TAAAAGACATGTACTTCACCCATGTGGCTTGAGGGAGTATTTATCTGTTTAATCTCACATGCATGTATATGCTCTCATTAATAAGACACAGACAAATGGATATTATTTGAACAAAGATGAATAAACATGGTCTAGTAATATTTACCACCCACCCAACAGATACTATTATTTTCTATGATTGAGTTATAATAATCTTATTCGCAAAAAAAGAGTTATCATAATATTAATTGCATTCAGTGGAAAACATGTGTACCCTCATGTATGAGGAATCTTTGAGGCCAATCATTTTTTCTCTGGTTTCTAGTGTAACCACCCTTGCAGAAAAGTCATCTAAGAAATAATATCTCAGTTCAACAAAAGGGGGAAAACATTGAACATCTTGAGCTTTAGGCTTTGATTCTTGTTACCACTCAAGTTCCTTTCCATACCAGGGCTCTCATGTTGTCCTTTGAGTCCATTTATGCTGCAGTCCAAATCGGGCAGTAAGTGTTGGCTTTTAGTTTTAATCCCTCAAGTCAGTAAGTATCAACTAGCTGAATGGTGTTGCAAGGCTAGTATTTCAAGCACGTTTACTATACATGCATGAAATTGAACAACTAAAAATCCGACTGGGTGATATTTTTTTCCAATTCTTGCAAGAATTGAACTGTTTCTATTAATTCCCTACATTCTAAATTGGCAACTGCTATAATTTAATTAGCCCAAACTGTTCCTGATTTGAGAATCCTAGGTAACACATTGGTAACAGAAAAACCCTCGTGGTTTTTTTATCCATTGACTACCAAATCTGTGAATTCATGCCATTACTTTTCCAACGCACTAAACATTCTTGACAGATAGAATACATGTAGATGTACATATCATATACTCCCTCCGATCCGAAATATGTGTCATGGTTTTACTTCAAACTTGAACTAAAACCACTGCACTTATTTTGGATCAGAGGGAGTACTAGTCAACGCTTCTTCCACCATTCTGCTTATATGAATTCCAGATAGGAAATTTCTGGGGGAGTGAACAATTTTCATCTAGTTAGTTTGAGTTTTTTATCCATCCGGACTTGATACTTTTCCTGGATGACACATATAAACTGTACTAGAAAAACAAGGCCACTTCATATGAATGTTGCAAACACTTAGTAGCAGAAGAGCTTATAAAGGTAAATCTAGTGACTTTTTTTACACTGGCAGTATGTTACAGGAAGATACTCGCTGGAATACAACATAGCAGAGCAAACAAGCACATGATGTTTTAACAGACAACTCTAATTATCCTTAAGTATATGCAGGCTTCCTATATATGTGTCATCACCTTATTAAAAAATATATGCGACGTCAAACTTACAATATATATGTATTTAATAAATATGTCTGGATATCATACATGACAAGCCACTATGCTCATCTTCCTCCTGAGATGTTGGAGATTGTACCAATGCTTGTAGTTGACACATGATATGAAACGACGTATGGCTCGAACCCTTCATTTTGCATCACGGCCAGTGCCTCAGAGCTTAATTCTGGAGGTTCAGTTTCCCCATCTAGGTATTGCATGACTTGCCGCATGCTAGGCCTTGCATTGGCGAATGGGTGTGAGCAGAGTAGCCCTATCTTTAGCGCCAAGTACGCCTCACCAACATCAAACCTCCCTTTTAGCCTAGCATCCACTGCATCACCAAATGATCCTTTCTGCACTTTGTCGATCACCCAATCGACCAACATGAGCTGACTGTCTTGTGTGTTTTGGTGATTGACAGGCCTTTGTCCACAGGTGACCTCAAGGACGAACATGCCGAATGCAAATACATCAGTAGGAGGAGTGGCATTTCCGCTGCGTGCTAGCTCTGGAGCTAGGTAGCCTATGGTGCCAACCACATGTGTAGTCTGTGGGTCAATGCCATGATCATACAGCCTTGCAAGGCCGAAATCACCCAGTCGTCCATTCATCTCATTGTCAAGCAGCACATTGCTTGCCTTGATGTCTCGATGAACAACCACTTTCTCCCACTCCTCGTGGAGATAAAGCAAGCCAGATGCAATTCCTTTGATGATCCGATACCTTTGAGCCCAACTCAAAACTATGTTATCCTCTTTGCCATGCAGGTACTTGTCGAGGCTTCCGTTGGGCATATACTCATATACCAAGAGGAGTTCATCTTTACGCCGACAATAGCCAAGCAGCGGCACAAGATTCCGGTTTTGAAAGCGGCCTATGCTGACGATTTCTGCGATGAACTCCTTCATACCTTGTTTGGAATCATGTGACACCCTCTTCACTGCTATCTTCAATCTGGATCTCGGAAGCACCCCTTTGTACACTCTTCCAAATCCTCCAACTCCTAGAAGGTTTTTCTCCTCAAATCCTCCGGTTGCATGATACAAATCCTTGTACGAGAAACGGTGTGGGCCAAACTCCACCTCCCAGTTATCTCGTACCTCCGCATACCTGAAATGTCTCTGCACAAGGAGGAAAGTAATGGTGCCCAAAGACAGGAGGAGCACTGCCGTTCCTACCGGCAGAACTATCTGTAACACCAGGTATCGACTACCCTTGGGATGATGCCTTGGCAGCTTTGGAAGCATGGTCAGATTGAAGGCTGGAGCAGGACCGTTCATGGCAAAGCTCCAACCAAGCACATAGTGCCGTGTGTCGATCCTGCCTGTTGAAGATGAGAAGCCAATGTATGCCACATCTTTGAGCACAACTGAGAGGTTGTACCTGGCAGACACAGTGGGTCTCTCTGGTCTGGTGGCCACGTCGAGAGGAGCCATCGTAACATCGATTTGTATCTTCTCTTTGTCATAGTCCACCCACACCTGCATCGCCTCTTGGCTACTGAGAGTCAAGTTCTTGAATGTGTCATTCTGGTCGTCGAAGAAGCCAGCCGGGTAGGAGTGCAGGGATCTGAGGCCGTTGATGTCGACACCGATGTGGTTGTTGTTGATGTCCCCGAACTCAAGTTGTTGCCATGTGTCAAGCTCGATAGCGAAGATGTGATTTGTTGTGTTGCCGTTGTTCGAGCTATTGACGAGGCCCAGGTACTGCACCGGCATCGCCTTGGTGAAATCCTTGCTCGGTGCGATCAACATGGTGAGGCCCTGGCTGCTCAGGTCATAGACAGAAATGATGCCGAACACAAAGGAGGCGGAGAAGGACTGTATCGTGCCGTTGGGCGAGTCACGGAGGCACAGCGGAGCCGGGTAGAAGGCGTGACCCATGCTCATGGCTGTGCCATTGGTCAGCTCGAGCAGCCCGCTTGGCGTGATTGAGGCTGTGCCATCAAGGGTGAGGTTAGCACTAGCAAAGCCAGAATAGAGAAACTGCTGGTTTACGTTGCCGGCAATAAACTTTGGTGCACTAAGGCCAATGAGGAGCTTTAGAAAGAACAGGACAATGGGTTTCATGTTTGTCCTGGCCATGGACACGATGACAAGAGCAGGTATGTGGATGGATGGATGTGCAGTCGGGCAACACTCAACTTTTCACTCAGCTTGGAGGGAAGAAGGCCACACTACCTAGTAGGTGTACCCAGTTTGAAGATTCATCTTAATTTAAACATCACGGTTCCGTTGCAGCAAGGGCAGAGGATCCCAGTCAACCTCTTGTTGTCTTTTGTCAGGTAAAATCGGTGAAGTTGACGGGACTAAAAGTAAACAACTGCATTTAAAGTTAGACAATAACTGAAAACGATTGTAAAATTGGGACGGGACTAAAAGTAAACAACTGCATTTAAGTTAGACAATAGCTGAAATCGATGGAACAGTTTGTCTGGACTTTACAGGACAACATAGTTTTGGAGATTATTATTTATATCTAGGATCAAGTGAACTTGGCATTTGAGTATTCATTATTAAGAGTTCAGATGTAGTGCAAAGTCTGGAAAATGCTCTTTTTTCCTGCAGGGAGAAGATGTGATTCTACTTCTAGATAAGTGCTCTGCCTTTTCTGCGGGATGAACTTAAGAAAAATAAACAGTGCTCTGCCTTTTTGAAGGTAGTATGTAGAAAACCATATTTACAATGTAAGTGTACTCTTCATTGAAATATTGTTTAGCCTATGAACTCCTCAAAAGAAGAAAGACTAAGTACTAACCGTACACTAAATCGTGATCTGTAAAACTATTATATAACTAACACAAGCCATGAAGTTTGAACAAAAGCGTTGTTCAAAAACAAAGAAAATCAAAGCTGATAGCATTGTTATCTGACGAAATGCCAAGTTCCGTCGATGCAACATTCAGTGGGGGAACTTGCACAGGATCATTGGGGGCGGGGGGGGGGGGGGGGGGCAATGGCAAAATATGGATTCCTGAAGAAGCAAATGTCCCTAATTTTTCTCAATCTATGCTACCACAAAATTCTTCAAAAAAGATCCCAAGGCTTGGGGGGCAGTGGCCCCTGGAGCCATACACATAGCTCCGCCGGTAAACATTCATGCTTTGATGTGTATCTACGTATGGTCATAGCACAGCCTGTCCAGACATTAGTTTTTATTTGGTTGTGAGATGTGGGGATTACTTAGGATCAAGGGTTCTTGGCATTTGGTATTCAGACTTCAGACTTCCAAGTCCAAAATAGTATTTACTGCAAATATCTTCTGTACATTCAGTAGAATAGACTTAAGAAGATGCTCTGTTTCTTGAAGAGAGTACCTAAAGAACACACACTTTGCCGTAGTTCAGAATTGTTGCCCGTAATTGCTGCTGCCGTGTGAGGTGTCTGTTTAGCCTTCATTAAAGTTGGGGGTGGAAGTCCCTGTTTTTTTTAAGACTTACTTCATCCATACAGGTTAAGGGTGTATCAATTTCTTTAAACCCGTATGCATGTATATAATACTTTTATTAATTAGAGATAGACAATGGATTTTATTTGAAGAAAAATGGATAGACATGTGGATGTGGTCTAGTACTATTTCTCACCCACCTAAGAGATACTAATAGTTTCCTATGATTGAGTTTTGATTATCTTAATTGTCTTCTGTGGAAAATTTGTGTAGCCTCATGTATGAGGAACCTTTAAAGCCTACCAAAATTTCTCTGGTTTCTAGTGTAGCCATCCTTACAGAGACGTCATCTTAAAAATAATAACCCAGTTTTACGAAAAAGGGAAAAGGATCATTCAATGTCTCATGCTTTAGACTTTGATTCTTGTTGCAACTGAAATTAATTTTCATGACATGACTCTGATGTTGTCCTTTGAGTCCACTTATCTTGCAGTCTGAATCGATCATTTAATTGCATTCTGTGGAAAACCTGTGTAACCTCCTGTATGAGGAATCTTTGAAGCCTACCAAAATTTCTCTGGTTTCTAGTGTAGCCACCGTTGCAGAAACATCATCTAGAAAACAATATCTCAGTTTACGAGAAAAGGGACAAAGAAACATTCAACGTCTTGTGCTTTAGACTAACCTTTTTTTTTGCCACTGATGTTGCTTTCCATGACATTATTCTGATGTTGTCCTTTTGAGTCCATTTATCCTGCAGTCTGAATTGGAGGGCAGAAGGTCACAGCACCTAGTAGGCGTACCCAATTCGAAGCTCCACCTTTAATCTGAACATCACTGTTCCGTTGCAGAAAGGGCAGGTGATCCTAGTCAACCTCTTGTAGTCTTTTGTGAAAAAAACATAAATAAAAATGAACAGAACGAAAAGTAACAACTGCATTTAAAACTGGACAATAACTGAAATCGATGGAACAGTTTGTCTGGACGACAGCATTGTTGTCTGACTAGTTATCTGGAGATTATCTGGGATCAAGGGAACTTGGCATCTGATTATTCAGGGTTCAGATTGAGTACAAAGTCTGGAATCTGCATTTTCTTTTCCTGGAGGGAGTAGATACAATTCTACTCGTAGATAGTAATATCTGATGTATGTCGGTTGAACTTGAGAAAGTTGAGTACCGGTTACAGGCGGTAACTGAAAATACATGCCATTTACCACCCAAAATATTTCAAATGGAATTTGAAATTCGTTGTAATTTGATAGTTTTCTAAATTGATGCTTATTCTAACCTTACATTTTTTATCAGTATTATTGTTTGTCCACGGCCAACAGTTAGGCCTTGTCACAAGAACACCGGCAAGTACTATATATCCTGTGTATAAGACATTAAAAAAAATCCTACTGTCATGACCTCTCCTACAGTTTTCCATGTCAAGTACTAGTTCTAGGAGGTAGGCTGGTATGTACTTTCAGTTGTGGTTTTATCAGAAGGACTGGCTGCAGAGACACACACATGGTCAAGATTATTGGTTAGGCTTACGGAAGAAACAAGAGATTATGCTAAATATGTTTATTTATTTATCGAGAAGCTCTCTGATTTCTGTCCATGCCTTTGTTTTTCTGTTGAGTATGGAAGTTTTCATGAACTGCGACCAAAGCAATGACTTGGATGCAGCTATTAACAAAGACTATCTATGTTCCTTGCGCATTCAACAGATGTCCTGTACAGAAGATCACGAGTGCAATGCGTGTAATTAACCATGTTTTGTTCTGCATTTTCTTTGGTTGGTAACCTTCCTGTTAAACTGACCATGGCCTTTCATTTTGTCTGCAGGCTTGTTACTGACAAAATTTTGTTTTCGTGATGAAGTGAAATGTTTAGTAACCTTGGCGGGAGCAGAAGGTTTTTCTTCTAATGGGTTCGCAATTAAAGTGTTTGCTAAACAGTCCATACTAACTGTATGAGTAAGAAACCAAGGAACATTTGTGAAACCGAATTCCTGCCTATTTGTTGGGACATCCTGTTGATCCCAAGGTTAAATGATGTGTTGCTTATGAAACCATTGCCAAATGGTGGATATGTGACAAGAATCGTCAAGCTCTAAACATTTTGCATGAATGCTGCAGCGGTCTGGTCCTTGTGGAAATGCAGGAATGATCTTCTGCTCAGGCCCTGCAAAAAGGCTCGTGCAGGAGTTCAGTTCGTCTCTCTGGACTCTGGGTGATGGCCGTGTGCTGCTACTTTCCTATCCTTGTGGTGTTAGCTTTTTCTGTCCCTGAATCCAAATGCGGTTTGGTCCGCGGTGCTCTGCTGGGAAAGAATTTCAGCCTGTGTCCTTGCGCGTTGCGGTAACTGAATGTCTGAATCATGGTGGTTTCATTTTGATTAAATGGATCCGGAGCTTTGAGACCTTATGCAACTGAATCCGCCTCGTAGGCGGGTCTTCAGTCTCTGCTGGTGCTGGTTACCACATACTCGTACTTAACAATAAATTCAGTCTTTTACCATCATGTGTACTGCTATAATTTTGTTCAGCTCTGACTCCATACTTTGTTCTTGATAGCTTGACAGAGGTGTGCCAATTGAACTGAAAACATCGTCCATGCATACGTTATGTTTGAGTTCATGGTATAATCGAGCATTCTGCATAAATTCCATGTTCCCACATCTGATGTTTGGTCACCTCATAATTTCACTCAAGGTGAAGGGGATGTCAACAAGATACTCTTGTTTCAGGCTGCACACGAACGCGTAACACACGTTTCATTTGCATTTTCATTTTTGGAAAAGAAGACTTGAGACGAGCCCGATTTTGATCAACAAAGCCATCAGCCGGCCAGATTTACAAAGTAACAAACGGTGAAGGCATGATCTTATTACGCGTAGTTTGCCCGACTCTGATGAAGGTATGCGATGACGTCAGCGTGCCTTCGACTCGCTCGAGTGTTTATACTCGCTAGGTGGTTTACGAACATGGATGTAATTATATTTTTTTTCTTGTGTTCTTTGTACTGTCATGATGTTTCATAAATAGATTGGAACATTTTCCTGCAAAAAAAAAAGATTATGACAACTAGCATATATAGAAGATGACGCCCTCACAAAGGAGATGTGGAGAAGAATAAAAAAGCTTGAGGAGAGACGAAGAACATGCATGTGTGTGAGAGAGACATAAAGAGAGGGAAAGGGAGACATTGACTAAGGCACCTTTTTTGGTTGATCTTTGTCGCCTTGTCGTGGATACTTTGAACGACACGTAATAAGATGGTGATCGAGAGGACCTTCTTACAACGCATCTCTGATGCACTCTTCAAATTTCTTGTGTTCCTGAAACACTGGCATCCGCTGGCTATAGAGAGGGATCAAGAGCGCCTAGGATGGATGTTGGATGCACTACAGGCTACGACACGTCGACTTGCTTCGCCATCGACCTCGTGACTTCGTGTTGCGATTGCCATTTTGTGGTCTTTTTTATGCTTTCTCTTATTTTTTTTGTGGGGCTTGCTTGTGTTGCGGCTCCAACAGACTATACCGATTGGTGTGATGCTACTTGTTGTTAGACTGGTTGATTGCTTTATTTAAAAAGCGAGGCGAAAGCTTGGTTTAGGAAAGGGAGATATTGAGAGGGAAAACGGAAAATTTCTATGGATGTTATACCTTAATTCCTTTGTGCATCTGGAGAATTCTACTCATAGGATTATAAGATTCTTTCAAAAAAGGGAGACATTGCGAGGAAAAACGGTGAATTTATATGGATGTTATACCTTAATTCCTTTGTACATCTGGAGAATTCTACTCATAGGATTATAAGATTCTTCCAAAAAAGGGAGACATTGCGAGGAAAAACGGTGAATTTATATGGATGTTATACCTATGCGTTGACCGACGGATCATTTGTAAAGATCCGCCGCCTTGATAGCCGTTAAATCTTATGTCAACCAACAGCCCCTGTCCTTATAGTTGCAACAACAATTGTGTTGCGAGACCTTTTGTAGCCGAGGTCATGTTGTAGAAACTCCTGCAACAAAACTCATGTTGCAGAAGTTTGTGCAACAGAGGTCATGTTGCGGATTTTGCAACATAGTTATCGTTTCTGATATTTTTTCTAGACATTTTTCTTTTATAGAATCTTTTTGCAATATGAGTCATGTTGTAGAACCTCATTGCAACACAACACTGTTGCAAAGCACTTCACAGTAGTGAAGGCGTTGTGCTTCAACAGCCGGCGGATGCGGTCGAGCGATCCACCGTCTGATTGTTAGCATTTTCCTAATATGGGAACCCTGTATAATATACAACATAAAGGCGCATCCGATCAGATGGAGATTGATCGTGCCAATCCATTACGATCCCATCCATCCTGTTGGGAATTAGCACACAATTGAACTTGTGGTGAACTGAAAACTGCAGCGGAAACAAAGTAATCTCAAGCACCACATCATGTACTAACTCAAGGATCGTTGCTTAGCACGGAAGGAAACATATGCAGCAGCATATATGGAGATAAAATGTTACTCAGCAGGCAAGACACTCTTCTCTGGAGTGCCTTGCGGTAGGAGTAACTTTCTAGACAGCAACAAGCATCAACCAAAAGACATCAGATTTTTACGTGGAAAGCCCCTCAACTTGAGGGGAAAAACCAGGGGCCAAGGCCACCCAAATCTTCTTCCACTATTATTAAATGTGGGATACAACAAGTTCTTCTCTAGATAGCACTAGAGGATCTCATACATCAAGATTTCTGAATCTTGGATGGACACAACAAGATTTGGGGCTCAAGAGCTAGGGATTGGAGCAATCTCACCAAATATGGTGGAACCGCAGCTTGAAGGAGACAAGGTGGTGGATCTAGAGCATCAAAACCTTGGGGAGGAACTCCCTTTGCTTCTTCCTTCAATCTTCCTCTCTTCCCTCTCTCTCTCTCTCTCTTGGTTTTCTCTGTTCTTCTCTCTTGGAGGATGAACTAATTTTCGTCACCCTTGGTGGTGGCTGCTGGATGGAGGATAAAACATCCCCATCCACTCATGTGCAAAAACCAAAATGACCCTAGGTCATAACCCAAATGGCTAGTGGGCTTCTGCACCTCTTTGGGCTGTCTAAAAGGCCTCAAATGGTCATCTTCTCACAACTCACATGAGGAGGATACCCCAACAAATTTCCCCCTCCGACTCATGAAGGGGGCACCGCCATGCCCTCTACCTTGCAACATACTTGTAGCTTCTCATTTGGTAGTATCTTGGTCATCATATCCGAACCATTATCGTCGGTATGGATCTTCTCAAGTTTCAGCAACTTGGAACTCACGACATCTCAAATCCAATGACACCTCACATCAATGTGCTTGGTTCGAGAGTGATAGCTTGAATTCTTGGCAAGGTGAATAGCACTTTGACTGTCTCAAAACAAAACATACTTCTCTTGCTTCATGCTGAGCTCTTGTAAGAAGTTCTTCATCCACAAAACTTCCTTGCCAGCATCAACTGCTGCTATGTACTCAACTTTTGTAGTTGATGTAGAAATACATTTCTGCAATCTTGATTGCCATGACATTGCCCCCTACATAAGTCATTAGGTATCCAGATGTGGACTTCCTATAATCCTTGTCACCTGCATAGTCTGCATCGGTATAGCCCTGCAATACAGGATCACCGCTTCCAAAGCATAAACAAGATCTAGAAGTTCCCTTGAGATACCTGAGAATCCACTTCACTGCCTCCCAATGAGCTTTACCAGCATTTGTCATGAACCGGCTAACAACTCCAACTGCATAGGCAATTTCAGGCCTAGTGCATACCATGGCATACATCAAACTGCCCACGGCAGATTGGTAAGGTACTGTCCTCATTTCTTCTTTGTCCTTCTTACTTGAAGGACACCGTTTTGAATTCAGTTTGTGATGTCCTACAAGCGGAGAGATAACAGATTTTGCATCTTTCATATTGAACCTTTCAAGTACCTTCTCAATGGACCTTTCCTATGAGAGCCAAAGCAGCTTCTTTGATCTATCACGGGAGATCTTCATGCCAAGTATTTGCTTAGCTGGTCCTAAATCCTTCATGGCGAATGATTTGCTCAATGCCTTCTTGAGAGAGCAATCCTCTTTGTGCCATTTCCGACAATCAGCATATCATCAACATACATCAAGAGAATAATGAAATCACCCTCGGCGCACCTCTTCATAAAGACACAATGATCAGGTTGTGCTTTATGGTAACCAAGCTCAATCATAAAAGACTGAAACTTCTTGTACCACTACCGAGGAGCTTGTTTCAAGCCATACAAGCTCTTCTTCAATTTGCATACTAAGTGCTCCTCGCCTTCAACCATGAATCCCTCTGGCTGCTCCATGTATATCTCCTCCTCTAGATTACCATGTAAGAATGTTGTCTTCACATCAAGTTGTTCAATTTCCATGTCCCTGGTGGCAGCCATGCCAATCACAACTCGGATCGAAGACATCTGGACCACCGGAGAGAATATCTCATCGTAATCAATGCCCTTTTTCTGATTGAAACCTTACACAACCAATCTGGCCTTGTACCTTGGATGTGAGGTGTTTTCTTCAGTCTTCACTCTATACACCCAGTTGTTCTTGAGTGCTTTCTTGCCCTTTGGCATATTCACCAACTCAAAAGTATCATTCTCATACAGGGATTTCATCTCATCCTACATGGCTTCTAACCATTCTTCCTTGTTCTCATCAGACATTGCCTCCTCATAGCATGAGGGCTCACCTGCATCACTCATCAACACATATTGATGTGCTGGATACTTAGAAGAAGGGATGCGACCTCTGTCACTTCTTCGCTGCTGCTGCACTGGTGGTGAATCAGGTGGGGTTTCGTTGGCATCATCATTACCAACTTCATCATCATCATCACTTGATGGATGCTCATAACTTTGACTTGTACTGCCTTGGTCAGTTGCATCTCCACTGTCTTTAGTGTCATCATCTCCCCCATGATTGTCATGCACGAGAGGAGGACAAATTGGATCCATATCAACCTGAGGTGTGTTGGTCATTGGCTTCTCTGGTTTCCCAATATCTTTTATTGTTTCATCTTCAATGAACACCACATCTCGGCTTCTCACAATCTTCCTATTTGCTGGATCCCACAACCTATAGCCAAATTCTTCACTTGGTTGGCTGAGGTAGATGCACTGCTTTATCTTGCTATCAAGCTTAGATCTCTCATCCCTTGGAACATGTACAAATGCTTTGCAACCAAAGATCTTCATGTGCTTGTATGATACCTCCTTCCCTGACCAAACTCTCTGAGGAATATCACCTGCAAGAGGAACTGAGGGAGATAGGTTAACCACATACATAGCATTCATCAATGCTTCAGCCCAAAAAGAATTAGGTAAATGAGCATGAGAGAGCATAGCTGTGACCCTCTCTGTGAGTGTCCTGTTCATTCTCTCTACAAGACCATTGAGCTGAGGTGTCTCAGGTGGACTCTTCTCAAGCCTGATGCCAAACTTTCTGCAATACCTTTCAAAAGGACCTCGGTATTCACCACAATTGTCTGATCTCACGCACCTCGATTTCCTACCAATTTCTCTCTCAACTTTGGCATGGAACTCCTTGAAGGATTCAAGCATTTGGTATTTGTGTTTCAGCACATACACAAAAACCATTCTGGAATGGTCATCAATAAAGGTCATAAAGTATAATGCTCCACCATGGTGTCTTCCAGTCATGGAGTAAACATCAGTGTGCACAATGTCAAGAACATTTTCTGCACGGTGTGGAGGGAGTGTATGAAATGCAACCCTATGTTGCCTGCCAACAAAACAATGTGCATAGGGTTTGAAGGATATACCTTTGAACTCAGGGAGGTGCTCCATGCGAGCAAGAGCATGCATGCCCTTCTCACTCATATTCCCAAGCCTCTTGTGCCACAATTCCACCTTTTTCAGCAATGTTCAACACCTCATTGCACAACTTGGTTTGAGTCACATAGAGATTACCTTGCCTACTTCCTCGAGCCACAATCAAAGAGCCTTTGGTGAGCTTCCACTGTCCTTCACCAAAATAACTGGGATGTTTGATATCATCAAGCTTGCCCATTGACAATAAATTCAGCCTTATATCGGGAACATGACTCACATCATCGAGCATCAGTCTGCAACCTATGTTTGTTTCAATGCATATAGATCCCTTGCCAACAATTGTTGACGAACCACTATTTCCCATCCTCACTTGGCCAGTAACACCACTAGTGTAAGATGTGAAATACTCCTTGTGTGATGTGATGTGGAAGGATGCACCTGAATCCACAACCCAACTCATGGCATCATCACGAATGACACTATAACGTTCATCATCTTCAATGACTAGATAGTCCTCATCTGTTGCAATCATGGCTGAGCTACTCTCAGACTTTTGCTCGGTTTTCTTTGCAAGTTTCCCCTCTGAAAGCTCTCTTTTGTACTTCTGCACTCGCTCTTTATGTGCCCCGGATTGCCACAATGAAAGCAAGTAATATCTTTTCTCTGTTTTGACTTTGATCTCCCCCTGGATTTATTTCTGCCTTGCTAAAATTTGGTATTGCTGCGTCCACGGTTCTCATTCTTTCCATGGGTTTCAGCCACATACGCATCAGAAGAAGAGGCATCACCCCTTTCCTTCTTCCTGGCTTCTTCATTCAGCATGATGTTCTTCACCATATCCAAAGTCAGCTTCCCATCCGAAGTTGAATTGCTAAGTGACACAACAAGCGTGTTCCAACTATCAGGCATGGAACCCAGCAGCAACAATGCTTGCACCTCATCCTCAAAGTTGATCTTCATGGCTGGAAGTTGATTTATATGGCATTGGAAGACATTCAAGTGCCCAATCACACTTGTGCCATCTCGGTACTCAAGCTTTGCAAGTCTTTTGATCACCGAGGCCTTGTTCATTGATGTCTTCCTCTAATACATAGACTCCAACTTCTGCCACATCTCATATGCATTTGTGACATTTGCAACATGGTGAAATATATTGTGGTTGATGTACAACCAAATCATACGTACTCCGTTTCTACGCAACATTCTCCATTCTTCTTCCGTGACACCCGTGGGTATCTTGTCTTTCACAATTGGCTCATACAAATCCTTGCAATAAAGGATGTCTTCCATCATGGGCTTCCATAATGAGTAATTGGAAGAATCAAGTTTTATCATGCCACTTGTGGTAGCGCTTTCTTCCAAGTCCATTGTGAGCAGCACTTCTAGCAACAATCAAGCAACTTGGATAACAGCCTCCTAAGCAACCAGAGCTCCGATGCCACTCTGTTGGGAATTAGCACACAATTGCACTTGTGGTTAACTGAAAACTGCAGTGAAAACAAAGTAATCTCAGCACCACATCATGTACTAACTCAAGGATCGTTGCTTAGCACGGAAGAAAACATATGCAGCAGCATATATGGAGATAAAATGTTACTCAGCAGGCAAGACACTCTTCTCTAGAGTGTCTTGTGGTAGGAGTAACTTTCTGGACAGCAGCAAGCATCAACCAAAAGACACTGGATTTTTACGTGGAAAGCTCCTCAACTTGAGGGGAAAACCAGGGGCCGAAGCCACCCAAATCCTCTTCCACTATTATCAAATGTGGGATACAACAAGTTCTTATCTAGATAGCACTAGAGGATCTCATACATCAAGATTTCTGAATCTTGGATGAACACAACAAGATTTGGGGCTCAAGAGCTAGGGATTGGAGAAATCTCACCAAAGATGGTGGAACCACAGCTTGAAGGAGATAGTGTGGTGGATCTGGAGCATCACAACCTTGGGAAGGAACTCCCTTTGATTATTCCTCCAATCTTCCTCTCTCCCCCCTTCTCTCTTGGTTTTTTCTCTTCTTCTCTCTTGGAGGATGAACTGATTTTCGTCACCCTTGGTGGTGGCTGCTGGATGGAGGATAAAACATCCCCATCTACTCAAGTGCAAAGACCAAAATGACCCTAGGTCATAACCCTAATGGGTAGTGGGCTTATGCACCTCTTTGGGTTGCCTAAAAGGCCTCAAATGGTCATCTCCTCACAACCCATATGAGGAGGATATCCCAACACAACCCACTGTCTTCACCGTAAACGATTGAGCACCCATCAATGGCATGTGGCAGCTGTGGTCCGAGCTCCCGAAGGACCTCCTCAGCAAGATCTATCGTGGTTGTGTCTCATCTTCCTACGACCGTGCTCGCTTTGCTATCGTCTGTGTGTCGTGGCGCGTTGTCCGGTCATGGCACTCGACGCTCCCAGCTCTCCCCCTCTTGCTACCATGGACGGGCGATGCCAAGCGCGACTTGGAGGGGCGAGTGTACAACCTTGAGGATGGTAGGGACCTAATCTCCCTGCTCCGGGGGTTGCCGTCGGGCAAGCGGCTGGTCGGATCCCACGACGGTGGCTGGATTGCTGCCGTAACCGACACCCATGTCATCATCGTGAATCTCTTCTCCGGTGCTCTGGTGGAGCTCTCCGCCAAACAAAGAGTCATTGCATGTAAATCCCCAACCAAACGCTTGGCATTCAATCACAAAGCCAATCCTGCCTCCGTTCGAAAAATCATCTTCTCGGAGGACCCATCCTCAAGTGAATGCATCCTAGCTGCGATAACCACAAGATGCAAGATAGGGCTGTGCAGAATTGGCAGTCCGAATCGTGGGTGGACAACAAGAGGATGTAGTTCTTTTGGATATGAGGAGATCACGAACATAACGTTTTGCAACGACATGATCTATTCCCTTATGTCTGGCGAATTGTTCAGGTTCAACGTTAGCACGAATGAAAACATAGCTCGTGTTGAAATGGTAAGGAACTTGTTTGTGGGCATGTTTCCGTCCTACCAAAAATACATCTTCGAGCTGCGTGGCAAGCTGGCGATGGCCGTGGAGTTCCCCTCCTCGTGGGTCGACCACAGCGAAGTCCAAACTTTTAGGGTTTTTGAGCTTACTGATGGCGGCACAACGCTGTCAATACAATACAAGTTCAGATGGATAGAGTTAGCGAGCTTGGGCGACCATGCCGTATTCATTGGATCAACATTCTGCAAGGCGGTGCATGTACCGGTGATGGTGACACGGCAGGGTGAAGAAGAACCACGTCTACTACTCCAAACTACATTTATGTGCCGACGAGAATGTAGAGTCTTAAAAGTGTTGGACCTTGATAGTTTCACTAAGTATTACAAAAAAAAAATCAAAGGAGTGGATCTCTCGAAGATGATCATATCGTAAGGACACCATTACCGTCACGAAGATAACACTAATAGGTGTGTTTGAGTTCTACCTCCTGACTTCTAATTCCTCTTTCGTTCATGTATCTCGATCTTATATTAAAAGGGGATAATATCCATATCATTAAAAGCATGTAAGTTTCTTTCTTTGGGGAGGTATCGCTATGTTACATGGTGTACACACATGCAAGCAATTAATTATCTAATCTTGTTCTTGTAGTTGTACATGATAAATGTTATATTCTATCATTGAGGTGGAAACAGATGGGGTAGTTCCCTCTTGCGACTTATGACGGCTAACCTAGTTATAGGAATAGGATAATTTATACTCACAACGCCTTTGTACAATTATGCGCTGCCTGCGGGAGCGACTGCCCGCGGTTTATTAATCTGAAGAACAGGTAACCTACGTACTTCATACACTCAACATATCTAGGTAAGATGCTTCCTGATGTAAATTAATGCTCCAAAGAAGCTTATCATTGTTCTGAATTAATGTCCCACATGCTGTCAACTTCTGTCATATCCCCATATCTGTCTCAAAAAGAAAAGGAAAACACTTTAGAGCATCTCCAACGGATGCACAAAAATTCCGCGCCCTAAAATAGTTTTAGCGCGTCACTATAGCAACTTTATCTCACCTATGCCCACGAGACCCACGATGTCACTGCACCGTCCCATCTGGTGGATCCGACTGATGACGCCATGACCACCAAGCTCGCAACCCAATCACTGCTCGGTCATCTCCTCTTGCTTTGGGTCATGCAGTTCGGTCATATGGGTTTGTCGTGATTTGTTTTTGATACGTAAGTCTTGTGTTCTCTATTTGATGTTCTTCTATTGTTTTGCAAATAAATTGGATATTATTGACAGGATCGGCATGTAGTACCATTCGCCTCTAGGTCCTAGGTATGTCGGTGATGAAGTCCGAGGATTGGGTCATGAGGAATTGAGGACCAGTTGCCATTTGTGAGCAGCCCGTGGCCATGTCGTTCATGTCGCCGGATACTTCAAGATAAAGGCGTATTGCACTGTTGGAACAAATGAACATACTAGTTCTTGTGCGAAGATACAATAAGAACATATGATGTATTCTAATATCAACAACCTGAAGGTAGCACATTTGTAAATTGTCAGAAGCATGTAACATCAACGTATGAAGAGTTATTATTTCCAGTCAACAAGGATCGACCTGGAAGCAAATTTATTTCCAGTCAACATGGAACCAAATTTCGTTTTACAGGCAATAAAATTTATTTGCAATCCACATATAAGCAAACTTTTTTTCAGTGTGAATGCAAATTTTCAATTTTCGTTCGACATTGAAGCAAGACAATATAATTTAGATAGATGCACAGTGTATTTGCGCTCGATGCAATTTACAGGAATATTGGAAACTCCCGTGAACTACCTCCGATCACAATGCTTTGATTGTGAACATGGGGGAATGTGTTGAATTCAAAAGTAAAGATTTCAAATTGGAGAACTCTTGGTTGGATCATCCTGATTTCCCTTTTTACTGCTTGGCTCTCAGTGACCAGTGTCAAGGATAATTTGAGTAGGTTTCTTGTCAGACTAAATAAAATAAAGCAAGTTTGAGAGGTTGGGGGAGGGGGGGGGGCTAATATGAGAGGAGATGCAATCAGATTGAAAAAAGAATTGTTGGCAGAACTTGGTCATCTAAAATTATTGAAAGAATCTCATATCTTGACTGGCGAGTTGTATGTCAAAAAAAATTGGTAGAAAAGAAATTGATGCACATTTATGAGGAGGAAAAAAAGTGTCGGCATAGGAGATCTTTTGAGAGGTGGCTGCTGCAAGAGGACTCCAACACCAAGTTTTTCCACAGTATTGCCAATGGCAAAACCAGGGAAAAAATGTTATATATGTTGGAGGATGGTGACTCGGTGTTACAAGGCATTGACTAGATCTTGGAGCATGCCACTGCATATTACAAGATGTTGTTTGGTCATGGGGAGGGAAACAACATAACCCTGAGTGATGATGCATGGAGCGAGGAATGTAAACTTTCTGATTATGGTAGGATTGATTTGGATAGAAAATTTCATGAAACTAAGATTGAAAATGTTATTAATAGTATGGCTGGTAATATGGCTCTTGGAGCTGATGGGGTGCCAATTGAATTTCATAAAAAGTGCTAGGACATTGTGAAAGATGATTTGATATGTATATGCACAAATTGGACTTTAGCAGACTTTACGATGGGTTAATCATCTTGCTACCGAAATCTATTGATGCTGAATCAGACTGATATGCCTTTTGCATGTTTCGTTTAAAATCTTCTCTAAAGTTTTGACGATGAGAGTGGAGCCTCATCTGGAAAACCATATTTCGAGTTGTCAATATGTGTTTATCAAGTCTAGAAATATGATGGAGGGTGTTTTGACTTTGGATGAAAACCTATGACAAGGTTGATTGGGGTTACTTTATGAGATGTGTGCAGCAGAGAGGATTGGACGTTGGCAAAAGGGGATCAAGTCGATTGTGCAAGGTGGCACCATTGTCGGTGAAGATCAATAACGTGCGTGGCTCTTATTCAAGACTTATAGAGGAGTACATCAGGGAAATCCTTTATCGCCTTTACTCTTTAACTTGGTAGGCTGGTAGGTCTGGTGCCACACCTGGTCGAAAGAGTTATATCAATGTTGCAATACGCGGATGACACGATATTTTTCATTCAAGAGAATGACGCACAAACAGTTCACATGAAACTAATTATGCACTCCCTCTGTCCCAGAATGTAAAACGGGTTTGCAATTATGTTAGCATAAAAAGATGTCTTACATTGTGGGACGGAGGGAGTATATGTTTGAGGCAATGTCAGGGTTAAAAATTAATTTCACCAAGAGTGAGGTTCTCATGGTTATGGGTGATAGTGAATAACGGTGTGATGTCTGCTGAAATATTTGGGTGTCAACTCGGCCCTTGGTCCATTAAATACTGGGGGGTCCCACTTGTGGATTTGGGCTGCACGTGTGTGACTAGCAGTTTGTGATAAAGAAACTCCTAAGAAGTTGGATGGATGGATTGGGTTTCTTCTGAACCTGGGTGGCAGACTAACTTTGATCAATTCCACATTCAACGGTATACCAGTTTATCATATGTCTATGTTTTTGCTACCTGGCACGATGCTAGAGAAAATGAATAAGATCATCCGAAGATTCTTTTGGCAGTGTGGTAGTAGTTAAAAGAGATATCATATGGCCTTGTGGGAGTTAGTATGTAAACCCAAGGCTAAACGTGGATTTGGTGGAAAGAATCTTAAGTTGTTTAATGTGTGTTTGCTTTGTAAGTGATGGTGGAAGTTAGAATCTGGTGTTGGCCCTTGGCAAAAGCTGGTTAGGGAAAATACAAAATCAATTGAAGTATTGATTCAATGTCCCATATGCACAATGACTCAGCCTTCTTGACAGATTTGTTGAAGGTAAAGGACATATATTTACAAGGGAGAGAAATAGTGGTTGGTAATGGCGAGATGACTGATTTTTGGCATGATGCTTGCTGTGTTTACACTCCATTGAGTATCTTGTTTCCTCGTCTTTTTGAGATTAGTCTAGTCTTGGGCAAAACTATTTTGTGTTGACACACATAGCCTGCAAGTGCACATGGTTTATTTGTAGCCTTTTCGAAGCAAGAGTATCGATCGCACGGGAAAAACACAAATCAGACTTCTACCTATTGTAGTGAATTATGTATTTCTATGCGTGCAGATTATTGTGGACATAAAGAAAGTGAGGGTGGAAGTAAATAGTGATTTAGTAGTGGAACAAACTTTTAAAGTAAATATCATAAAGTAAAATAAGGAACATAAATTAAAAGATTTGTGGAGTAGCAAAGGAGTAAAGCATTCTTAGGGAGTCTGGAATCCCTATTGGTATGTTTCTAGCGCATTTATGTTTAGGCGTAGTATGGTATGGATACTTGATCCACAGTTGACGATTATGCTAGGCACAGCCAGGTACAGAATACGTTCTACTCTAGGTAGACTTCATGCCACGCATGCCACCTTCATAGTCTCCTGCTTAGGGTTAATACTCGTGACAATTAAGGGTTTACCCCGTGGACACGATCTCTCTAAGGGTTCTCCGTACTTCCCCAATCATTTGCAAAGTGTAGGAGCGATAGACTTTTACTGTCACCACGAATTACCTCCACATCCTAGCAATTTACAACAACGATGATATACTTCCTGCCATAAGGCACCAATGCTGAGTGAGTCCCCTTCACGACGTTGACGAAGTTCTTAAACTAAGCATTCAACAAATGATCTCATATCAAAAATAATGTTGTAGATCCTACACATACCAAGGTTCATCCATATACCCAAGAACTAGGGGTCTACTCACACACGTAGACAACAAACATCATAACAAGGGTGATGACATATATACATGGATGAATGATTCGAATAACACACAAGATGATCCACTAGGGTTCCTAAGGTTACAATGATAAGGATGTGGATGATGATGACAATGACAGTGGTGATGATGATGATGATCACGACAACAGTAGTAATGATGTTGAATCCCCCATGTCCGCGGTGAGGAAGATGGCCCTCTTCTCCTAGCGAATCCCTCCTCCTAGTGAGTTTTGTCAGGCTTAATTAACATACTATAGATGTATTTGATTTATTCCGCAAAAGCAAATAGAATTACTGAGTGTAGTAAGATAGGGGAACTGAAGGCTTTCAATATACAAAAGATAATGATAAAACAATTCACTAACCTCAACTAAAGCGGATATGTCAAGTATTTCTCATGTTTTTGCATTTATTTGATGTGGCTATTAGATAACATGGTAACAGTTAGACGAACATTATCTGGTCCCTTAGAACATGCATAGTAAAGCTACCAAGCATCGTAGATGAACTCTTTGTATAGAAGAGGACATTATGTTCAAAACATCAGGTTATGAACCTTCTTCATTTCATTTCAATTTTTCATTCAGAAGATGAGATCATGAGCCTTTCATGCATTTGAACTACATTGTGCATAGCTGCAAATAATCAAAACTTCGCTGGTTATATAAGGTTTGCTTTGTTGTATGTAGGAATGAAATCGAGCTTGCATACTCATCCTAATCTCACATATTCATCTTAATCCCTATTCATCCTTTACATCGACGGGGGTCAGGGAGACGACCGAGGTAAGGTTGGCGAGGTAGCCGAAGTCGGCGGGGGTTGACGAAGGGGTGCTAGGTACTGGAGGGCTGCCCAGTTCGTGGTGTCGGTCCCCGTGGCCTGTGGGGAGAATCATTGACAGAGAGTGCTTCATGGTGAGGTGGGGTGTGAGCAGCCCATCCCAAGAAATTCATGTAGGCGTCCGTACTAGTTACTATAGCCAGCCAGGATAGGCACGGTTGAGTGGGCCAGGTTGGGGAGCATGCGTGGTGCTCTTCTTTCATGGGGAGAGGCAGGGCATCGTTCGACGGCCACGGGGGAGTCGACGCTTATGATGCATATGGAAGGGTGGATTTAAACCGGGAGGAGAAAGAAGAGAAGAAAATATGGTTTCGCTAGACCGGTGTGAGATGATAAAGTGATAGGCTAAGACGTGCGCAGTTTTTGGAGTTCGTGAGAAACATCTAGTCTAGTCTAAACCAATGGAAAAATTAATGTGCTATAGCGCTACTTTGAAAATACACTGTTAGCGAGACATTATACACCGATATATTTAGCGAAATTGCTCAGAACGCTATAGCTTGCTATTAGCAATGATATAGCATGCTATTTTTCCCTTGGTCTAGACACAGTGCAAAGTCGAGAATAAACAATGTTAAAAAACCAAGAGTAAACCAGAGTAAAACCAGATGTACATGCGTCGTTCGTAGAAGACCTCATGTCTATGTATTTTTTTTACTAAAATATAGTTAAAATATGGACAATGTATAAATGTATATAGATGTATTTAATAACTTATTTTACTTTGTATATAGTTCGTACTGAAATTTCTAAAAAACTTATCTTTAGGAATGAAGGGAGTACAACGTATGAGGAAAATTGGTGTGAATAGTAAGACTCACGTCTATATTTAATATGCTGTAAAGATAATTAGCAGATAAAGTGAAAAAGTAAGAAAAAAAAGGAAAACGAATTTATACATTGTCCATATATATATATAGCTTTCAACAAACAAAGTTACTACCCTGGGTGGAGATTCACTAAGTCTGGCAATTTTACTTTGAAGACTATGTGTAACCATCTCTCCAAATCAATTCCTGGTAGATCCTTCCAACCTATGTGGAAAGCTAAAATTCCTCTTAAAATTATAATATGGTTATGGTTAATCTTCCATAATGCCATAACCATTAAACATAATATGAAGAAAAGAAAGTGGGTTGGAGAGTTTACTTGTAGTTTTTGCGAGGAGGAGAAAACTATAAACCATTTTTGTTTTCTTGCTCAGTGATACATCTCGAACGTATCTATATTTTTTAATTGTTAAATGCTATTATGTCATCATTTTATATATATATTTACAAAAATATATTATTTTTCAGACTAACATATTAGTTTAGTAACCAGTTTCACTTCCGATTTTTTGCCTTTTTTGGTTTCGCGGGCAATCAATATCATCCGAGGTCGAAATACATTGCCGATTTAACACGATAGTTTTGTCAATAAGAAACACTAGCAGATTCAGGAAGCGTCTAGGGACCCACTAGTCAGCCACAAGGCAAGTGGTGCCACGAGGGGTGGTCACGCTACCTTGGCTCATGCCCCCTGGTTACTGCCTTGACTTGATTCCAGCGCCATAAAACCATATAAATACCGAAACCATCCATTGTTCCTTCATAAGAATTTTATCACTACCGCGAGGCTCTGTTCCGAAGAGATCCCATCTGGAGCCCTATTCTAGAGTTCCCTCGAAGGAGAAAGCCATTGGAGGAGGCCTCTTCATCAACATTGCCGCCTCCATGACCATGTGTAGGTACTTCCTTTTAATTAGGACCTACAGGTCCATAGTAGTATCTAGATGGTTCTCTTTCTCTTTTTGGATCTTCAATACCATGTTCCCCTTCTTCCTTGTGTAACTGGGATCAATCCGATCTAATTTTGCGGTGTGTTTGTTGGGACGTGATGAATCATGAGTTTTTTTTACCAGATTGCTCATTGGATCCTATTGAATCTTTTGAAGTTCCTTTTTTGCATAGTTAACAGCTATATATGTTTTCTAATATATTTGTCTTCTGAAGCTAAGATTGATTGGTAGATCTTCAGAGGTAGTGGTGCATAGTAATGGGTTCAATCTTCCAATGCTCTATAGATCCATGTGATTGAATGGGAACATGACACGTATATGTATTGCTGCTACTAAGGATAAAACGACGGAGTTTGATCTTATTGCTAGATTTCTTTTTGTCTACACTATGTCATCTAGTAGGGTACCAAACACTCAGAGTGTACAATGAATGATAGCATCTTAGATATGGGATTGGATGTTCAGCCTTTGCAATGCGGTGTGGGTTTTATAGCACATCGTTATCACCTAGCTCCTTTTACTCTAATTTGATGCGATTGTCACTAGTGTAAAAAAATCCTAGCTATGGCATGAGAAAAACTACCTTGCTGGCGTCGACACTCTGACACCTCCAATATGACGTCATTGTTAAAAAATAGTGGTGGCATTGGAGGCTACGTCAGCAGTATTTCACATGTTGATGGTGTGCAACATGGCCAATGCCAGCAACAAGTGCATGTTATCACTGAGGTGCATTGCTGGCCAACCCTAGCAAATAACTTTTTTGCTAATAAAAAATAACAAAAGTTCATCTCCACAAAACTACATAGTTACTCATCAACTTAACTAGTTCAACATACCCCCACTACATCATCAACTAGTTCAACCCCACAAAACTACATAGGTACTCATCAACTTAACTAGTTCAACTTCACAAAAGTTCGTAGATAAAGAACTACATAAGTCAACTTCACAAACTATATCATCGTTCCATAGCGAGCCTGCTAGGTGGTCGATATATTTCTTGTTCAAGGATTAACTTCAACTGACGAATCTTGTGTCGGTTGATCTCTTCATCTTTTCTGAAATGAGTCATCTCCATCTTGAGCGCACTCCTCTTGGCCCTCATGACTTTTCTCTCAATCTTCAGCTTATCCCACTCCTCAATCAACCGATCTCTCTTGCCCCTCGGCGTAAGAGTCTAGCGGAAGAGACCAGCCTTCTCCTATAGCAACTAACTCGTCTTCTCCTTCAACAAGTGATGCGTCATCTGCAGGACGTTGATGATATATTGATGAGACTCTAAGAGCCGGCGGTTGAGCATCCCCACATCATATACCGACTCCTACAAAGTCAAATGTTTCAAATTATTAGATATGCATGTGTGTTTGCAATCATCATAAATGGTTAGATATACATGGATGTGTTTGGAATCTTACCTGGTTGCCTCCATTATCCATGACAAGTCAGCGCCAACTACAAAACATATATGACAATTGAACTATGAATTGCTACTGTTTTAGGGTAACTGACTTGTGCTAAATACTATAATCGATGCTTGTTGTGAACTTGGAATATTGTAGTCCCACTCAGTCATTTCTCAATTTGTGACACCCAAATACAAAGTTTCTTCACAAAAAATCCAAGAGCTCGGGTGCATGGCCCTTGCAATAATACACTGCCAGAAATAATGAATTTCCAAAAAATAATGAACTAATTTTTGACAATTGAACTATGACAACCAAACCATGATTTTGACAGTGCCAAATATAATGAACTGCCAGAAACATATATGACAATTGAACTATGATTTTGATAGTTCCAAATATAATGAACTGCTAGAAAAATAATGAACTATTTTTTGACAGTGCCAAATAGTGAACCCTAACCAAGTTTTTACATTGCCAAATCATGAACAAATGGAAATGGAGATGCTCAACAAGGATTGGAGCCACAGTTCATCGTCGGCCGCCTACGTCTTGTTTGTCGTCCTTGTTGAAGCCCTAACATTTTAGATGAAATAAATGACTCACGAAAAATGGCCCACAATGGCGGTGAGAGGGGAGGTGTAGATGTATGGCAAAGAGAGGGGCAGGTCTAGAAGAATACCTCAGCATCGGAAATGGCCAAAATCACTGTCAACAAAAGGGGGTTCATGACAACAACGACGAGAAGAAAAGGAGAGAGAGAGAGAGAGAGAGAGAGAGAGGAGTGTCGAGTGGGGCCACGGGCTCGTGCACTAACCACCCCCTCTAGGTTTTGACCCTGGACGCGTCGGAAATATTGGGCTAGGCCCAATAGGCTGGTATCAGAAATAATAAAAAAACTTAGACCAATAAAAGTCTCAAAATAATAAAAGACTCAAACTTATAAAAGATTCAAAAGAATAAAATGTTTTAAAAAAAATAAAAAGACACAAAATAATAGAAGTCTAACAATTATTAATGATTCAAAATAAATAAAGACTTAAAAATAAATTACTCAAACTAATAAACGACTCAAAATTATAAAAGATTCAAAATAATAAAAGTCTCAAATTATAAAAGATTGAAAATAATAAAAGACTCAAATTTACAAAAAATTCAAAATAATTAAAGACTTTAAAAATAATAATAATAAAAGATTCAAAATTATAGAAGATTCAGAATAAAAATACATGTGTTTAAAATAAAAGAGTCAAAATTATAAGAGATCCAAAATAATAAATGACTCGAAAAAACAAAAAAATCAAACTAATAAAAGACTAAAAATTATATTAAAAAATCTTATTGATGTCGTTTCAATACAAGGCACGCCAACACTAGAATATGTATCTATGGCGTACATAGAAATCCAACACCACCATTATCTTCCAACATGTCAATACAGCTGGGCCCACACATTGCTGACATTTGTAATAGTATCGATGTCAGTACTAAGTACTAACCTTATAAAGTTGATATGCTAAATATGACAATGCCACCATTATTTGAAAAAGATATTTTTGCATTGGTTGGAAGTGCGGTTCCGACAACAAAACGTGGTTAGCCATTTTGTATGTTAAGGTGTAGTTCCACGAGGCGTAAAGTTGTTGATAGCTATGCTCGTTCACTACGGAAAAACGTGTGACGCGGGGTGTACAAACCACCCGGCGAAGGATGAATCCACCTTGGCGTACGATAGGTTGTATGTGACACTTGGTTTTACGGACTCGGCGTATAATTTGTCAGCATATAAGCGTAAGCTAAGTGTCTTTTGTCGATCGTTCGGCTTTCACGTACGTCGAGACAAAAAAATCCAGCCCACGACAACGTAAAGAAATTGACGGCCAGCTGTGGCTAAAAGCAACTACAATAGTCCTATTCAGCAGGCTACAACGAAGTCCATGTCAGCAAAAATCTGAACGAAAAAAAAAAGTAGAAAGAACGGGCTCTTCGTGAATCGTCGGGTTAAGACACAGAACGCGAGAAGCTTCCGCCCGCTTGCAGCCCGATGCGAGCGCTAGCGCCGCCGCTTCTGCGCTCCCCTTGCCTCGTGCGCTCCTCCTTCCACCTCGGCTTGCCACTAAAAGGACACGTGTGCCGACACCTCATCTCGTCCTGCCGCCGGCACCTCATCTTGTCCCGTCGTCTGCGCTGCAGTTCATCTCGTCGTCGATGCCGCAGCTCATCCCGCCGCTGGCACCTCACCTCGGCCTGCCACCACGCCAGCCCGGACCAAGTGCCTGGATTCCCTCACGGCCACCACAGGCAGCAGCGGACTCCGCGCCAAGGTTGCTCGCCCAGACGCAAGGTCCTGTATGGCACACGTATGAGAATATTGATGATTTCAATCTAGAAGCATGGTATGTGTTCTCCTCTGTTTATGCATCTCTGGTCAGTTAGCACAGCCATGCTATGCTAGCCTGCTATTTTATTCATTTGTTTCTCTGGTTATCTATGAACATTCAGATGCTAGCCTGTTAATTGATTCATTTGTTTCTCCGCTTATCTGAACTCTGAACATTCAGATGATCTTTGTTGGTGTCAAATACTGGCGTGATATGCAGCTATGCGTTTTTGTATGTGTTGTTTGAATGTTGAACAATTTTTCTTTATGTACTAATGACGTGAATGGCATATGTATATGATACGAATCCATGAAATAATGTTTAAGTGATATGTACATCTGTTTGTTGTTTGAATGTTGAACAATTTTTCTTTATATACTGATGACGTGAATGGCATATGTATGTTGATTGGGATCGTCATAAATATGCAGCTCACATTAGATCACAACAGGCCATATACACATGCAATTATTAAGTATTTCAATATTTATTACAGCCGTCTTTACAGCCAGGCTATTGTATGGATGAAGGCTTTAGATGATATGACAATGATTATAGCCAACAACCGGCTATGCTATTAACCTTGTTCTAAGGCTACCAGCCGATAAGCACCGAGTGTCGGACACTCGTTTCAAATATGCACCGGAGGCTCAGGAGCTGGCACGTCGTCATGTTTCTGCTTTAAGGTGGGGACAGAACAACCCTTAGTTGACGCGTGTCTAACATCAGCCCGTGGTAATCAGTTTTGGGGATGCTTGTGTTGTTTCCCTAGCTGTACTTTGTAGTCTTATTCTGTTCTCCGACTTTGCTTATTTGTACGATGCATATAAGTTTTAGTCAAAGTCAAAGTATCTCTACTTTGACCAAACTTATAGAAAAAAGTATCAGTATTCACAATACGAAATCAATATTGTTAGATTCATTACGAAATGTAGTTTCATGAAACATATATTTGATATTTTACATATCTATATTTTTTAATATATATTTGGTCAAAGTTTGACTTGACACAAATTTAATACGCGGAGTAAAAAGGACCGGAGGGAGTACCAGATATTTGCGGAGTGTGCGTGTTTTGTCGCTTGACTGTTGTACTCGTCGTGGTGGTTGCTTTACAATATAAAACCGGAAAACACTTTTTCGTATGGATATAATTAGGTCTCAGACTCTCAATCGACTAAAATTTAACCAAGTCTTAATCAAGTGACATAGTATATAAGAACGTGTCCTCTAAGTAAGCCAAGGGTCACCACCTGCTTCCCGGCTTACCAGAACACCGAGCGTTTGGCTCTCGTCATATGTCTACACCATGTTTGAACCAAATGGCAAAGACCTTCCTAAGGCAGGCCACATGTCCAGTTGTAAAGCGTGGTCCGATCTATCGAGTTTTAGATTTCATCATTTTTTCTAGCTGGGTGGATCTGGGGTGATGTCTTAGTTTTCGTTACACTTCAACTCTTTGTGGTGGTTGTTTATTAGGTTTCTCTACAATTGATTCGTCGGTATGTTCACACAACAACAAAGGATTATTCATATATTCATATTGTGCATGCTCAAATCTTGAAAAGACAACCATTTTCTCAACTCAGGACTGGAAGGTTAGAAATTTCAAATGTTTTTTTTCAATAAATGTTTCTGGAAATTCGTGATAGTGTCGCGATGTCAACCATGGGAAAAGAACGTCGAACTAAGAATCCGACGATAGTGGGGTTTGTGGGCGTCAATCATCTTCTTGGAGGCATCGTTTTAAGATTCCTACACAACTGCTACTTAGGGTCCTTTTCCTCCTATGATATGAGTCTGCTTTGGATGTTTGGGTGACGACTAAGGAAGCATCATTTCAGAGTTTAGAACCCCTCTCCCCCCTTTTCCTCGGAGGTGAGCGACTACATTTTGGGTGAGCACCTGCGATTGGTTGTGCCTTCGTCTTTGAATGATAGTTTGAATTTGGGACTTGATCATCAAGATTCAGTGGTTCACTTCACAAGACGGTGTCGGTCGGCATTTTTTTTCTTGTAGTTTGGAGAGTGTGCAGTTTAGCCATGAGCCCATGAAGCTAAGATGAGCTAGGTGATGCTGCTTCCTCTCAGGAGGATTGCCCTTTTGTCTTCTTTTTTTGGGTGTGCGTTGGTTGTGTGGATCATTGATGCTTTTGTAGTAGTCTAATTTTGTCTAGTTGTAGCAGCTTGATGTGTCAGTACAAATGCACATTAAAAGCAAACTAACATGTGATTAAATGGTTAGGAAGATAATGATAACTTTAGCTCACCAAAACTTAAATTCAAAACTTAACGTGCCCAAATGGAAGCACATCTTGCGACGCACGAGCTTGATCCAGCTCGTGGCATGGCGGAGCCTTGTGCGGTATGCACAATTAGCAACACCAAAATATGGAAACATTCTTTAGGTAAATCCAAAACATAACACTGGTGTTCGTATTTTTTCTGTATTTATTTCAGACCTTTCAACGATGTGTTTTAGTGAAAAGAGACGTCGGTGACAACTTTGTAAATCTCAAAATGATATGACAGTTGTTGCACATAATTTTTTTTATTTTCGTGTAGATATAACAGAACTAAAGATGCAACAGATCAGACATGAAGTACACATGGTTTTTCCTTGTTCGTGAAGTACAGAGTCTCAGCTAGAGCTAGAGGTGGAGATTGGCGCGGCAGAACTGAAGCCGCCATCAGTTCGCACATGCTGCGGCGCAAGATCTGAGGTGCTCGACAAATTCATCGATGTACCTATCGTGGAGTTCCGTATTCGCTACTACGGCCTGCATCTTCGCTGCACCTGCCACGTAGCCCCTCCTCGTTTCTTCATCAACCATGACGGCCCGGACGGCGCTCGAGACGCCATGGCGGTCGAACGACCCGTCGTCCTGGTTCCTCGCCACCTGCAGCCCCACCTGCTTCGCCGCCATCTGCCGCGCGTTCGGCCCTTGGTCGCCGTAGATGGGCAGCATGACCAGAGGGTGCCCGAACAGGAGGCTCTCGATCAGCGAGTTCCGCCCGCAGTGCGTCAGGAACCCGCCCACCGCCGCGTGCGCCAGGATGCTCATCTGGGGAACCCATCCCGTGGTCACCAGGCCGCGGCCGCCGATGCGGTCCTGGAAACCGGGAGGGAGAGGATCGTCATCGGCGCCGATGGGCTTCCTGAGAGCCCAGAGGAAGCGCGTCCCGGCGAGCTCCAGGCCGAGGGCCAGCTCGCGCACCTGCTCCTCGCGCAGCGGCACCTCGCTTCCTAGTGCGACGTAAATAACGGAGTCGGGCGGTTGCGCGTCCAGCCACTCCACGGTGGCGTGCTCTGCTCCTTGGGCGGCGGCACGGCGCGCTCCATCGGCTGACGGAGGCAGAAGGCCGAGGGGAATGACCGGCTTGCCGAGGAGCGTCTCCGCCAGAGGGAAGGACTCGGGTTCCCACTCGATGCAGCTCCGCATGGCCGCGACAGTGCACCTGTCTTTTGTCAAGATAAAGCGCTGGATGACGGACATGCCACTTGAGGACGCGCCATGGCCGGTGATAAGCGGTGCGTGCCCCTCCCGCTCGTAACGGGGCACAGCGCGCGCGGCCGCGGCCGGCTGTTCTTCAACCATAGTGGTATCGGCCTGCGCCGACGGAGGGAGTGGCGCAGCGGCGATCGAAGCAGCAGTCGGCTGAAGCATCGCCAATGGCACCTGGTGATCGATGAAGTTAGAATTAGATATGACATATGAGACATGCATGGAGAAAACCAGCAAGGTAGCCGCCAATCATGGCTTGGATTGAATTAAACCTTGTGCTCGAGCGCGGCGGCGGCGGCCCAGTGGTGGAAGCAGTCGGCGATGATCCAGTGAGGCCTCGTGGCCTCGTCGGCGCAGGCGGCGGCCAGGAACTCGGCGAAGGGCGCGGCGAGGCCGTCGAAGGCCTTCCAGTGGAACTTACGGTCGCTGTAGGAGATGTCGTTGGTGGACTCCGCGCCGTCGGGGAGGCCGTCGACGCGCGGCAGCGGGAGCGCGACGAGGCCCACGCGCGGCGCGGCGGCGGGGCGCACTGGCGGGAGGCGGGCGAGGTTGCGCGGCGTGGACACGTAGGACACGCTGTGGCCCCGCTCGGCGAGCCGCTCGGAGAGCTCCAGGTACGGGAGCATGTGGCCGAACGCGAGCCAGGGGACGACCACGATGCGCAGCGGCGAGGACGAGGAGTCGGCGTCCATGGCGAAGATCGGGATCGTGTGTGTGGCGAGAAGAGACGCGCGGCGGCTCTGGTGGTGGTGCTGACTCTCGATGGTTACACCGTGCCCGTAACTGGAAGCGAAGAGGAATTTGAGAAGGCACATGACGAACGCACTGTTGGTACGTGGTATACTACTGTGTGGACGGCAGGAAAGGAAACTCGCACGCGGCGCGTGTACGTCCCGCGTCCGCTCGGTCGTGGTGATCGTTTGTATATCGGGCTTGCTAAAAATCAGTCGACGGCTCTCGGTTGACATTATAATCCGTTGATTTTGTATCGAGATTTATATAAATAATTTTTTTTCAGTTTTTTTTTTATATTATCCTAGTCTTAGTCGACTGAGACCTAAACACTCTCTTTGTACATGGACTGATGTGATCCAAGGTGTGGATGGGTGCGGGCCACTCACCCATGCATGCAGTGAAATTTAAAGAAAATATGTACACCTGCTATTTCCTCCGTTTTTATTTACTCCACATAGTAGGTTTAAATAAAATCATACACTAAATAATTTAAATAATTTTATAATATATATATATTAATATGTACATCACGAAATTAATATGTACATCACTAATGAGCTCATCAAACATGCATGTCTGTATGTCCCAGGAGAAAACATGCAGTCAAATTTTGAACATGCTTCGTAACTTATTTTGAAGATTGTTCACAATGATCTAGACCCCTGGAAAAAGCAAAAAATCCTGAGAAAATCCAAAAAATGTTTTTTGCTTCTGTTCGTAGAAAGCACCGGCAACTAATATAGTTATGCTTGGTTCTTCAGACATGCATGTGAGCCTCTCAGGAAACAAAATTCACAGAAAATGCTTCATAGTTTACTTAAAAGGTGATTTCATCGGACTACCCCCTCACTGCAAAATTCAGAAAACTCATTCTAGACAGCCCCCACCCCACCCCAACCACAGCACAAAGAAACAACTTTGATTCACGTGTGGCCAGACATATATGGATTTTGTAGAATCAACGGCTTACAAGGATCAATGTTTTTTCTCTATGTTCAGGACAAAAGCAACAGGTTTGGCAAAATAGCATTCGAGTGCATTGGTCTTCATACATAATATTTTTCCGGTCTAGCAAGTCAGTTAGATGACCCCCATAATTACTAGTTGATACATCTTGTGGCCACATCATCTTATCCCCATCATACTGCTCGATTGCATGAAGCATACACATTCCAGACTTGTCCCTGCAAGAAAGGCAAGACAACACATGATCTCCAAAACATGCCTCCGTGTGAAAGAAGCCTAGGAAGATATAAAGGTGGGATAGAATTTCCATCCGTAAGCCCGGATAGACAATCAGATGTTGATGCCACATTGTAGAGGTTTTCAAACCAGTGAGCGAAACCTGGATTGATAGTCAAATTTTGGTATGCTTAGGTACATTCAGAAGTTTCAGGCATATTCAGAGGTTTCAGACATATGTGAGACAGTTGTTCATGCACAAATTTCAGACAACAACAACATTCTCTGCCAAGAAAACAAGACAAACATGGATTTTCAAGTTAGTAGGTAGATTCATTTTGCAGTGGCTTTCTTAACAGGCGGCAATCAAGTACCTGCATTCCTGGCTGTCACGCTCACGGCTGGTGTTACCATGGATGGTGTACTCACAGAAGGAAGTGCAGCGCCTCCGGCTGATGTTACCATGGCTAGAGCAGACAACAGCATGGACCTTATTGTTGCCCGCGAGACCATCTAAACAAAAGTCAACCTATCAATTTAGGACAAAGAAGTTCTAGCAGCAGACTCACTGAATATTAACTGCACAATCCAAGGCACCTACAGCTTGGAGGTCCAACTTGCTCCTGAGTCGGCCTGATTTACGCCAGTGGGGGTGCAGCTGGACCAAGAGAGGCGAGGTGGTCGGCGTAGGCTTGCTGCCACCTATAGAAGTCGCATCCACCAGGTGATGGCTACCGTCGATCCAAAGAAAAGACAGTACATGAGAGAAAGGATATTGATTCGATTGAACATAGTATCACACATAAAAATGCACCAAAAACTATACAAAAAAACAGACCAAAGTCCCCTTACATTTTGATTCCGGCACTTGTAGAAGCCGGCGTTCTGCCCGCGACGAGCCACTCAAATGACTGCGTTCCTGCGGCAGTCCGGGCAAGGGAACGATTGGCAGCGCCACTGGATACACGTCTTGGTTCGCGTTGGCCATCTTCGCCAACTAGGGTTCTCTGTTTCCTCTGCTTCGATTTGGGATCGATTGAACGAGCCGCTAGGGCTTCTCTTTCTCTACACACGATTTGGGGATCGATCAGCGGCGCCGCAGACCAAATAAGTGCGTCTGCACCTATGGACCATGTTTGTACAGTGCTATGACGCCGTCGCTACATCCTGAACGGCCGTCTACACACACAGTATACACACGGCCGTGTACGCATTAAATACCCTACGTAAATGCCCTGGAATACCGCATCCATCCCATATCCCGTGACGAGTGAACAGCCCATGATACCGTGAGCAAGGATGCTCGTCCACGCCAACGAATTGTTCTCAATCATAATATCAAGCAATGTTCTCTATCATTCCGATCCATATTCTTCACTCTCATGCGATCGGCGACGATCAATTATGGATCAGAGGGAGTAAAATAATTGACCCCATCTTCTCTAAATATGTTAAAACTATGAAAACTAAAAGAACAATTACCGCTCCAAGCATTTAATACTAGATCTCAATTGATATAATCTAACGGGTAAAAACCAGACACTTATTCATCAGTAGTTACTACATTATAAATAAGTTGGTTACCAAGTTACGAGTGCCATTATCCACTCATGTAAAATTTATATCACATCACTTTCGTAATATACTACTATCATCTTTTACTTGTTAATAGCATTCAAAAACCCACTAATGAATTGGTGCTATACGGATCAACTGACCCATCTTCGACAGGTGTTCTGGCCTTCTTATTCCGTGAAGCATCATATTGTTCTCTTTTTGTAATTTTTCCAAATACCTGAAATCAACGTCATGAGGATAGAAAACTAGACTTCCTTGCACTGGATCAATAGGGAAAAATATAGCATGGAACATTTAAAAAAAATCATGAATACACAAAGATTGCGTATTTTTTCATTAGTAGGTAGAAGAGAACGTTACGTAGAGAAGGGAAAGAGGGCTCCACACTCAAAATGTGGAAAAGCAGAACAAGAGAAACACTACAACCCTAAACTAACCTAGCCCAAACTCGAACCAAGAAAGGCAAGGAGATGAGACAGGACATCTAGGCCGTGTCACGACCAACGCGAGGCACCAACGTCACATGGCTACGACTCAAGAACCGATCGAATCAATGTACGCCCCACCATAAGCGCCTAGAAGAGTCGGCAAATATGGGTTACAAGACACATCCAGGCTTGAGGAAGGAGCCATGGAGGAAGCACCTTATAGCAATTTCTATAGTTATAAGCTCGTTTCATTTAGAAAATGAACGAGTGTATGAATAAGAAAAACATGAGCAAAAGTGTATTGGGGGTACATGGAGTTTTAAATTTTGATGACAAAGTTGAAACGATGTCTATCTTGATCATAGGAAATACACATATTTGAATAACACAAACAAATAGATATGTGCTTGTATCATTTTAGGCAAAGAATGATTGTGTGATCTGCATTGCACGATCAAGCATGGAGGTGTAAAAAACTGATCTAGGGTTCCTCCCACGCCACCATCCTACTCTGTCGGTAGATTGCCAGCCTCCTTCTCCTCCTCCTACGTCGGTGAGGGTGTGCGGGGAGGCCCTGATCTACTAGCGGGAGCCATGGTTTTCCTCTCTTGATGCATTAGGTAGGTCTCCATTTAGCAGTAGTGAGGCGATGGTGTCACTATCGGTGATGACTGAGGAATAAAAGTCTCCCTGCCTTTCCCTCGTTTCAGTGATGCTTCTACATATCGCGAGGAGGCACGTGAAAGATGGTGTGATCTCGGTCTAGTGTTTTTTTCTATAGGTTTGTCTCAGTTGCTTTGTCCTACTGAGCTAATAATATGGACGTACATCTTGGTCTTCCGGTTCTAGTTTCGACCGACGAAGGATGGCCAGAGTTGGCCTCATCGGGGAACGTGTGCAGTTTGTGTTTCGCGAGTCCGCCTGGCCAAAACTTAGGCATTCTATATACCTTCTCTACCCATTTATTTTTTTGGATTTGCCTGACGGTGTCTTTTGGTTTATATCGATGATTTCCCACCGCGACTTTTACAAGCTCATGTGTTTAAACAAGTTTGCTCCGTTGAGACGGGGCTAGAGGACAACGAGCTTTGCTCATGGCGTGCCACATATAGATGTAGTATGTTGAAGACTTCGACGTCCTCAAGTATTTGGATGTATTTTGTGTAAAAGTAATTTGTGAAGAGTTTGTGCTTTTTAATATATGGCTTTGTGCTTTTCGAAGGAAAAAATACAAAGAAATAGATGATTACTGCCGATGGGAGTAGAAGACTTTGACACCTTTAAGGATTTGGACATATTTTTCAAATTTTAAATGTGCTTTTAAGGGTTGGTGCTACTTAATATATGGTTTTAGCCCTTATTAAAAAAACACAAACAAACAGATGATTAAAATGGCCCCTCACACATAGTTAATAAAATTACATCTTATTTTAACAAGGTACAGACGTAGACGCTCTACCGTGTCAAAAAAGATTTAATTTGCACACATATTTGTTAACCAATAAGATAACATAACATGATCCCGCAAAAAAAACATAACATTAATATACAATTCAAAAGTAAATAAGAGATTAAGTAGAGATGATTTTCCCTCATTCATGAAGTGTCCCATTTGAAGATGCAGATGGGTGCGGCAGTATTGGGTCTGCACTTGCAGCGCCGTAACATCTCAGGTGCTGCACAAACTCGTCGATGTACCTATCCTGGAGTTCCTTATCGCCTACGACCGCTTGCATCTTCAGTGCGTTCGCCACAAACCCCCTCCTTTCTTCTCCCTCAACCATGACGGCCCTGACGGCGCTCGCGACGCCATGGCTATCGAACGACCCGTCGTCCTTGTCCCTCGCCACCTGCAACCCTACCTTCTTCGCCTCCATTTGCCGCGCGTTGGGTCCTTGGTCGCCGAAGATGGGCAGCATGACGAGCGGGTGCCCGAACAGGAGGCCCTCGATCAGCGAGTTCCGGCCGCAGTGCGTCAGGAACCCGCCGACGGCCGCGTGCGCCAGGATGCTCATCTGCGGCACCCACCCCGTGGCTACCAGCCCGCGCTCGTGGGTGCGCTCCTCGAAGCCGGGAGGGAGAGGGTCGTCATCGGCGCCGATGGGCTTCCTGAGAGCCCAGAGGAAGCGCGTTCCGGCGAGCTCCAGGCCGAGGGCCAGCTCGCGCACTTGCTCCTCACGGAGTGGCACCTCGCTGCCCAGCGCCACGTACAACACTGAGCCGGGCGGCTGTGCGTCCAGCCACTGCACGGTGGCATGCTCTGCTCCGTCGGTGCCGGTGGCACGGCGGCCTCCGTCAGGTGACGGCGGCAGAAGGCCGAGGGGCAACACCGGCTTGCCGAGGAGTGTTGATAACAGCGGGAAGGACTCGGGCTCCCACTCGGCGCAGCTCCGGATGGCCGTGAGCGTGCACCTCTTCTCTGTCAAGAGGCAGCGTTGGAGGCTGGACATGCCCGACGACGAGCCATGGCAGGTGACAAACCGTGTCATCGCGTTCCGCTCGTAGCTGGGCACAGCGCGCCTGGCCGCGGCCGCCTGTTCAAACACAGCGGCAACTGCAGGGTCGGCCTCGGGGTGCTCCAACGGTGGGCGGGGCACGGCGGCGAGCATGGCAGCGGTCGCAAGAAGCGCCGCGCATGGCACCTGGCATCAATGCAGCTAGATTTGAGACATGCATGGCATGGAATGGAATCAACAACCACAAGCGACCGGGCAAGCTAGCCGTCTTTGGTGGATGGGTCGAACCTTGTGCTCGAGGGCGGCAGCGGCGGCCCAGTGGTGGAAGCAGTCGGCGATGATCCAGTGAGGCCTGGTGGCCTCGTCGGCGCACGCGGCGGCCAAGAACTCCTCGAAGGGCGCGGCGAGGCCGTCGAAGGCCTTCCAATGGAGCTCACGGTCGGCGGCGGGGACGTCGTTGGTGGACTCCGCGCCTTCGGGCAGGCCGTCGACGCGCGGCAGCGGGAGGGCCACCAGGTCGACGCGCGGCGCCGCGGCGGGGCGCAGCGGCGGGAGGCGGGCGAGGTTGCGCGGCGTGGAGACGTAGGACACAGTGTGGCCCCGCAGCGCCAGGCGCTCGGCGAGCTCCAGGTACGGAAGCATGTGGCCAAAAGCCAGGTAGGGGCAGATTACGATGCGCAGCGGCAGCGAGGGCGAAGACCCGGCGTCCATGGAGAGCTGAAGCTCGGCTTACCGGCGTGGCGACAAGAAGCGGCGGCTGGCTCTTGGTGATGGTGAAGTGGTGCTCAATGCTCAGCTCTTGACACCGCGGATAAATAGAAAGCCATCGGTGGCCAGTCACTGAGATTTGGCTGGGTGCTCTCCTCCCGCGAACACGTGCGCCCACCTAAAATGGTGAGACCACCTAGCAGTTGGCACGCTTTGGGTAGCTCCCGAAACATAGCAGCCCCACAAAAGAATCACGATACAGCTTACCCTGAATTTGATGCATTTTCCTTTGCCCTCTGGTCAGTCGCCGCTACTTGCTACAGTCACCCCTCTGTATCCTGGTTCTCCTTGCCAGTCTGACGGTATTCAAGTTGCCCGGAGCAAGCCGAGGGCTGATCCTCGACATAGAGCACGTCTTGATCGGGTGCACCTGCGCACTGGAGGTATGGCACAAGATATTCGATATGCTTGGGCTCAATATCCATAGCCCCATGAATATCTGACATCGTTCTGCGACCGGTGGTTGAGAGAGAGGTCTAATTTCATCGGTCGTCATAGAAGAGGTTTCGACACGTTGGTCATCGCCACGGCATGAGCACTTTGAAAGCAGGGAAACGTCAGAGTCTTCAACAGGCTGGATCAGCAGAAACCACCATAAACCTTATCTTTTATGGTTCTAGACGAGATTACCGCCTGGCGGGCAGGCAGGATTGGGTGTTGGAGGGCTACTACGTTTTGTGAGAAGTTAGCTTAGGTTCGATGGGAGTTGTGTAGAGTTGTACTTAGCCGCCGAATGTTTGCATCCAGGTCAGGCTTTTTATAAATGTCTTTCTGCCTTCTATAAAAATATGGTACGTCATTGATGTACTCTCGAAAAAAAAAGTTGCCCGGAGGTCTTTTGTTGAAGCAACCATGGGAAACCATGGATCCTTTTTTATCATTGTAGTTAGGACATCTACAGCCGGACCTCAAATCGTCTGTATCTATCTGAACGTAGTTGTTTGAACCCCACAAGCTATTCAACGTCCACACTCATCGATCCGCGTCGGAACCAGGGTCAGGTTCGTGAAATTTGGGGGCCATGCCAAACTCTAAAATGAGGCATATTTCGCTAGAAAGGTCAAATTATAATCAAGTAATCTACAACTCATGTATGATATTGATATTGAATTAAATTAAATCCTCTAATTTAATTTGCTTCTCATGTCTCCTAACTAATTCATATTCTCTAGAGGACATATAACTTGGATCTTGAAACACAGCATCTGGACCAATTAATGTATGCGTATATAAATGATGAAAATATATAACTAAATTAGAGGGATACACATCAACACAGTTAGCAAATTATTTGTAGAACCGAGACTGCAGAACTCACAGACATCAAACTTGGCCTTGTCGAAATGTCTTGGGCAAGGCTTAAGGGAGGGAGAGGCGAGAGGCCATCACAACGAGATCGATCGGTTGTTCACGTGGACAAAAGACGGCACACCCTTGATTAGTATTATGAGGATTGTAAAAGGAAAATGGCAACAAATGGCAACGAGCGAGCTAGCACCTGTGCAGAACAATGAAGTGCTCGTGATTTAGTTGATTTAGAGATTGATATGACTAAGTGCTAAATGGAAACAGAGGGCCAAGATAGATGAGAGGGTTATGGGAATACTAAGTTTTTTCATGCCAAGGCCAATGGCATGCATAGAAAAAATGTAATTAATTTCGTAGACCAATCAAACGGAAAGATAGAAGGGGATAAAGAGCTCCTGGGCTATATTACTAATTTTCATTAAAAAAATTGGGCATCCAGATGACTCTACTTTCTCTATTCACATTGACAATCCTAGAATTATTCCAGGTGGGTCTAGTGATACTCTAATTGGTGAATTTTCCTTAGAAAAAAAATCAAGAATGTTGTATTTAAGATGGCAAGCCTCGTGCCCGCGGCAAGAAGCAGCCCAATGATACTTGTGATCTGCGTTGGGTTTTTCCATCAAGAGGAAGGAAAGATGCATCATAGTAAAGATAAGTATTTCCCTCAGTGAGAACCATGGTTATCGTACCAATAGGAGAACCACGCAATTTTCTGTCCTCAACATCTACACACAAAAGAGCACACACTTGCACCACGCGGGCAAGAGGGTTGTCAATCCTCTTGAAGTCGTTACTTGCAAGCAATAAGTAGTGTAGATGGATAGTTTGATAAATATAAATAGAAAATAAGTAAAACGTAAATAATGGCAGCAAGGTATTTTTGGTTTTTGGAATTATATTTGTGAATGGATCGGGGGGGCATAGGTTTCACTAGAGGCTTCTCTCTCGTAGAAAGCATACGGTGGATAAACAAATTATTGTTGGGCAACCGATAGAAAAGAATAGAGTTATGCAATATTTATTCATGACAATGATCATTATATATATGCATCATGTTCGTAAGGAAATAGACTGACTCATGCATGCATCTACTACTATTACTCCCCACATCGACCGCTATCCAGCATGCATACAGAGTATTAAGTAAAAACAGACTAATGCTTGGAGGATAATGCCATGATGTAGACAAAGTAAATGCAATTAATATGAATTAACCCCATCGTTTACCCTTAGTGGCCCGCAATACAATACGTGCCATGTCCATTTCTGCCACTAGGATTGAGGATCGCAAGATTGAACCGACTACAAAGCACCTCTCCTGCTAAAGATAAATTAATCTAATTGGCCAAACAAAATCAATAGACCGGCGAGAATTATGAAGCTATCATAATCATGCATATGTATGAAAGACCAGCAAGGAACTCAATATAATCTCATGAATAATTTGAACATAAACCCACAATTCATCGGATTCCAACAAACGCAGCGCACAAGTGTGATTACATAAGATAGGTCACCGAGGGAAACGCGGTGATCATGGCAACAAAGAACATACAGAGAGATATAGCCATCTAGGTACTAACTACGGACCCGTAGGTTTGCGGTGAACTACTCACACATCACCATGGGAGAAGCAAAGTTGATTTAGAGGCCCTACATGATCGATACCCCCTCAGGCAGGGCACCGGAACAAGGTTCCAGATAGACACACGACGGAACAGAGACTTGCGGGAGCGGAAAAAGTGTATTGGGTGGCTCTCTAGGGTTTTGGGGTATTTGTGAATTTATAGGACATGGAGGAGGGCCAAAGGCCGTGGGAGGTGGCCCCAAGCCATCAGGGCGCGACCCCCCTTAGTGTGCCCTGTTGGCTTGGCGCCACCCTGTGTGGACTCCGGTCTCCTTTCGAAGCTTTCAGGTCCTTATTTTGTCAAGAAAAAATCATCAAAAAGTTTCAGGGTATTTGGACTTCGTTTGGTACAGTATTCCTGAAAAGCCAAAAACATGCAGAAAACAGCAACTCGCACTTGGCACTAGGCTAATAGTTTAGTGCTTAAAAATAATATAAATCAGCAATTAAATGCTTAAAAAGTATCCTAGAATGATAATATAATAGCATGGAACAATCAAAAATTATATAATGTATCACCCTACAAGGAGCAGACACGGAGGAGCGGGCAATGCAATCGGCAAAGAGCGCTGGCCGGTGCAAGGTTCTTGCCAAAAAACGGGAAGCCACTACCGTCGCTGCTAAACAAGAGGCCACCATCCCGAACAAGGAGGCCCTCATAACCAAAGCCACACAGCAGGCCCTGATGTATCTCGGGTCTAGCCACGGGCAGTCGACCATTCTAACCGTGAACGCCATGGCCGTGGCAAGCACGAGCTCATCGGGTTCCAATACACAATGGGTGGACTTGTCGTGCACCTTCACGATGTCGCGGAAGCTCGGCTTCGAAACCCAACACGACCCGCAAGCCATCCGGTTCTCCACCTTACAGGAAGAGAGTGTCATGGTGCCCTCAAGAGCAAGGTGTCCCAAAGGAGAAGGGGTTGGTTCGAGAAGAAGCAAAAGCAAATGCTTCAGCTAGATGATTGATCTATGGACGAGAGAACCATCATCCTTTTGTATGCCAGCATATGTGCCGACATGAATCACGGTTGAGATGTATGGCATGGGTGAACTAGGTATGTCGTTTTTGCATGTTGGCAACTCGACGGGTCGTTGGCAAGTGTACTGACAAGAACTATGTTTTTTTGTAGGTTCACATGTATGTCGGCCGCTGGCATGATGATACGTCTCCATCGTATACACTTTTCCAAACTCTTTTGCCCTTGTTTTGGACTCTAATTTGCATGATTTGAATGGAACTAACTCGGACTAACATTGTTTTCAACAGAATTGCCTTGGTGTTATTTTTGTGTAGAAATAAAAGTTCTCGGATTGTCCTGAAAATTTACGGAGAATATTTTTGGATTTAATAAAAAATACTGGCACAAGAATCAACCAGAGGGGGGCCACCTGGAGGCCACAAGCCTACTAGGCGCGACCACCCCTGGCCGCGCCTAGCAGGCTTGTGGGGCCCTATGGCTCCTCTAACCTCATCTCCAACTCCATATAACCCTATTCGTGGAGAAAAAAATTAGAGAGAAGAGTTCATCACGTTTCGCGATACGGAGCCGCCGCCACCTCCCGTACTTCCTCGGGAGACCAGATCTGGAGTCCGTTTTGGGCTCTGGAGAGGGTAAATTGACGCCATCGTCATCACCAACCATCCTTCATCACCAATTCCATGATGCTCTCCGCCGTTCGTGAGTAATCCCATCGTAGGCTTGCTGGACGATGATGGGTTGGATGAGATTTATCATGTAATCGAGTTAGTTTTGTTAGGGTTTGATCCCTAGTATCCACTATGTTGTGAGATTGATGTTGCTATGACTTTGCTATGCTTAATGCTTGTCACTAGGGCCCGAGTGCCATGATTTGAGATCTCAACCTATTATGTTTTCTTGAATATATATGTGTTCTTGATCCTATCTTGCAAGTTGAAGACACCTATTAAGATTTATGATCCGCATCCCCTAGGTTGACAATAACTGGGATTCTTTCCGGTGATTACTGTAGTTTGAGGAGTTCATGTATGCATTAAGTGCTAATGCTTTGCTCCGGTTCTCTATTAAAAGGAGGCCTTAATATCCCTTAGTTTCCATTAGGACCCCGCTGCCATGGGAGGGTAGGACAAAAGATGTCATGCAAGTTCTTTTCCATAAGCATGTATGACTATATATGGAATACATGCCTACATTACATTGATGAATTGGAGCTAGTTCTGTGTCACCCTATGTTATAACTATTGCATGATGAATGCTATCCAACATAATTATCTATCACCTATCCATTGCCTACGAGTTTTCCACTTATTGATCCTTGCTAAGTTACTTCTCCGCTGCTACTGTTACAATCACTATAAAACTGCTACTGTTACTTTTGCTACAATTACCGTTACTTCCATACTACTTTGCTACTGAATACTTTGCTGCAGATATTTAGTATTCCA
The DNA here is from genome assembly GCA_022496015.1 of Hordeum marinum. Classification (NCBI taxonomy): domain Eukaryota; kingdom Viridiplantae; phylum Streptophyta; class Magnoliopsida; order Poales; family Poaceae; genus Hordeum; species Hordeum marinum. The sequence goes on from CM039676.1 coordinate 475,882,967, forward strand.
GGTGTGGTTGAATTGACAACTCATCTGCGAATACTCGAGAATATTCTTTGGCTCCCCTTGTGTCGAATCAATAAATTTGGGTTGAATACTCTACCCTCGAAAACTGTTGTGATCCCCTATACTTGTGGGTTAGCAAGACCTTTTTCTGTCACCGTTGCCGGGGAGCATAGCTCTATTCTCTGAGTCACTTGGAATTTATATTTGTTGATCACTATGAAGAATCTGAAAGATCCAAAAACCAAGATCTATCCCTCTACTACGAGGGGAGGTAAGGAACTACCATCTAGCTCTACACTTGATTAACCTTCTGTTATGAGTAAGTTTGCGACACCACCACCTGCTAGTAATACCGATATGCCGCAAGTAATTGATGATGCCACTTCTTCTATGCATGATGCTTTTGATGATACTTTGCTTGATAATACTGTGCCACTAGGTGAATTTCTTGATGATCAATTTGCTAGAGTCAATGCTGAGAATTATGATACTTTTGAAACTGATGAAATTATTGAAGCTGAACACTTTGAGACACCTGCTAGACCTACCTCTCCTAGATATGAATTGCTTGATATTCCTGAGGGTTATGTTATGGAAGGAGAGGTAGCTAGGGACTTTCTTGCTCGTTATGATATAGATGATCTTAAGAAATTACTATGCAAGTGGAAAGAAAAATCTTTGAATTCTAGAATGAAATATGATCCTAAGTTTGCTAATTCACCTATCTTTGTTACTGATAAGGATTATGAATTCCCTTTTGATCCTGAGTTAATTTCTTTGGTTGAATCTGATCCTTTCCATGGTTATGAATCTGAAACTGTTGTGGCGCATCTTACTAAACTAAATGATATAGCCACCCTATTTACCCATGAGGAAAAAAAATCGTTACTATTATATCCTTAAGTTGTTTCCTTTCTCGTTAAAGGGTGATGCTAAGATATGGTTTAATTCTCTTGCTCCTAGTTGTGTGCGTAGCCCCCAGGATATGATTTATCACTTCTCTGAAAAATATTTTCCTGCCCATAAGAAACAAGCTGCCTTACAGGAAATATTTAACTTTGTGCAAATGGAACAAGAGAGTCTCTCACAAGCTTGGGGGAGGCTTCTCTAATTACTTAATGCTTTACTTGATCATCCTCTCAAGAAAAATGAAATACTTGATATCTTTTATAATGGACTAACCGATGCTTCTAGGTACCACCTAGATAGTTGTGCTGGTTGTGTTTTTAGGGAACGAACTGTTGAACAAGCTGAAATACTATTGAATAATATATTGAGCAATGATAATGATTGGACTATCCCGAATCACCTTCGAAGCCAACTCCGAAGAAAAGAGCTATTCTATTTCTCAGTCTTGAAGATATGCAAGAGGCAAAGAAATCTATGAAAGAGAAGGGTATTAAGGCTGAAGATGTTAAGAATCTGCCACCTATTGAAGAAATACATGGTCTTGATAACCCCACACAGGTAGTAGAGGTAAATTCTCTTCGTAGATTTGATGAAAGCGATATTCCTTATAATAAGTCTGCTAGCTAATGCTTGGGTGAGTTTGATAATTTTGTTGTTAAGCAAGAAAATTTTAATGCTTATGTTAGTAGACAATTGAAACATAATGCTTTCATGCTTGATCGCTTAGGTGATATATGAATAGAACTATCAATGATCTTAAACTTATTAGTAAACATGCTTCCATGGTAACTACTCAAGTAGAACAAGTACTTAAGGCACAGAATGATTTGCTTAATGAGATGAATAGTAGGAACAATGATCATTCTGTTAAAGTTGTGACTAGAGGTGGAAGAATGACTCAAGAACCTTTGTATCCTGAGGGCCACCCTAAGAGAATTGAGCAAGATTCTCAAAGGGGTAATATTGATGCACCTAGTCGCTCAAGTAATAAGAGGAACAAGGATGATGATAGAACTTTGCATGCTGCTAGTGAACCTATTATAGATAAATCTGAAAACCCAAATGATATTTCTGTTTCTGATGCTGAGACACAATCTGGTGATGAACACGAGCCTAGAGATAATATTAATGATGATGTTCATGTTAATACTCAACCTAGTAATGATAATGATGTGGAGATTGAACCTGCTGTTGATCTTGATAACCCACATCCTAAGAATAAAAGATATGACAAAAGAGATTTTATTGCTAGGAAGCATGGTAAAGAAAGAGAACCATGTGTTCAGAAACCCATGCCTTTTCCTCCTAAACCATCCAAGAAAAAAGATGATGAGGATTTTGAGCGCTTTGTTGAAATGCTTAGACCTGTCTTTTTGCGTATGCTCTTGACTGATATTCTGAAAAATGTCTCCTTATGCTAAGTATATGAAAGATATCGTGACTAATAAAAGGAAGATACCGGATGCTGAAATTTCCACCATGCTTGCTAATTATACTTTTAAGGATGGAGTACCAAAGAAATTAGGAGATCCAGGAATACCAACTATACCATGCTCTATTAAGGGGAATTATGTCAAAACTGCTTTATATGAATTGGGAGCTGGTGTTAGTGTTATGCCTTTCTGTTTATATCGTAGACTTGATTTGAATAAGTTGACACCTACTGAAATCTCTTTGCAAATGGCTGATAAATCAACTGCTCTACCTATCGGTATTTGTGAGGATGTACCCATCGTAGTTGCAAATGCTACTATCTTAACGGACTTTGTTATTCTCACTACTAGGGAAAACCTTATACACAAAACCTTAGTAGTAGCGCTGGATAAAAACAGGCGCTACTGCTACATAGCAATAGCGCGCGTGAAGAAACGGTGCTACTGCTAACTACTTAGAAGTAGCGCGTCACTAAAAACGTGCTACTACTAATATTGCCTCACCGTTACCGCCATGCTACATTTAGTAGTAGCACGCCCCAGATAACCGCGCTACTGCTATGTCACTGCTATGTCAGGTAGCAGTAGCGCTCTATCCTAAAACGCGCTACTGCTATCTTGACATAAACCCCGCTCGGGCTTCCTCCTCCACTTCTTTCCTCCATACATTCCACATTCGATCGATCCCTCTCCTCCGCCGCTGTCATCGTCCTCCATCGCCAGCCCACGCCGCAGTCCGTCGCCGCCCTCCACTACCGCCCTTCGTCATCACCCGCTCCTCCACCCGCACCCATCCATCGCCTCCGCGCACCCTCCGTCTCCCTCGAGATCCACCTCGCCACTGACATCTCCCCCGAGCTCCACCTTACCGCCGACGTCTCCCCTAGACCCTTGTAAGAGCTCTGCCCCTCCTTCCCTCTCTCTGTCTCTCTAGGACATATTAGGATGAATTAGTATGAACCCTAGGATGGATTAGGCAGTGTTCTTGTATAATGTAGTTTTTTACTGTTTTTAGTAAGTGTTTAATAGAAGGAGTAGCAATCATCATCGACGGTCGAAAAATCGGTGAGTGAGTGTCCACCATATATGAGACAAGAAGAATGCCGACTGTTGTTGTGGGGTCGCTTCCCCTTCTTCTCCTTGTGCTAGATATTTGTTATGCACTAGGGGAAGGAGGAGTAGTGACCATCATCGACGGTCGAAAGATTGGTGAGGGAGCGTCCACCATATACGTGAGATAAGAGTTTAGCAAGTGTTTAATAGAAATAGTTTATTTAGTAAGTGGTTACTAGAAATAGTTTATTTACTAAGTGGTTAATAGAACTAGTTTATTTATAGAAAGTACTTAATAGAACTAGTTTATTTAGTAAGTAGTTAATAGAACTAGTTTTTTATATTTAGTAAGTACTTAACAGAACTAGTTTATTTAGTTTATTTAGTAAGTAAACTTGGTGTCTTAGTGATGTCATTGATGTCGATGATGATGCATTCTGAATATAAAGGATGTCTTGGTGTTTTTGTTTGCAATGTACCTTTGAGTGGCCTATGTTTTGCCAGAATGTCGATTCATTTCCATTCCGACAAATTTCAGGCGCTCGATATGTCCTGTTTTAAGCAAAGGTCGTGCCGAATTTTTTTCATGAATTTTAGCATGACTTGTGCTACAATGTAGAACATATCGAGTGCTTGTGATTTGCCACAACAGGAATTCAATGATATTCCGGCAAAACATAGGGCAGTTTTTCTATGTCATTGCTCGATATATGGAACGGGTTGACTTTAGGTCTGCTAAGTGTTTATTAATTTTTTTTTCATAATTAAGCATTTGTTCTCGACGTCGATGATGCCTGGCCCGCATCCTCGTCATCGACTCGGCAAAGGAGGCCTGCTTGATTATAGGGGCCATGTCCGGGACTGGCCGTCGGGCTGGTACTGGGAGGTGCTACCTTTCGAGGCATGCAGCTTGGTGAGGAGGCAACCTGTCGTCAACCCGGACCTTCTTTGGTGGCAGTCGCGTGGGCCACTATCGGTGCAGAGGGAGTTGTCCCTCGCGAAGGTGATATGTTGCCGTGTTAGGGAGGAGGACGAGCATGTCCGATGCTATATGGCTGTGTTGGACGCTAGGTTCTCCAATACCTGGCAGGTTCTTCAGGGATCTCACCCGAGCTATGATCCTGTGATGGTTCCTTCTCTTTGGGTGTCCACCACCCGCGCCGATACCCGTCGTTCGCTACGGTTCTAACTGTATTAGTGATGTTATATGTATGATACTATTCAAGATGTATTAGTGATAATATTCCACGATGTATGGACGCAAGAGATGATTTAGTTTTGCTTATTAGATGCATGCTAATTTGAATACTAATTTTTTTTCTGATTTAGTTTTGCTTATTGAATGCACGTCTGTTTCAACTATGAACATAGAAAATGTCTGACGATGATAGCGGAAGGGAATTCGGTATGTGCGAATACTGCAAAGACGAGCGTTGTCTGTGCGACATGCCTCACCTAGAAGATGGTAGGCGATTAAGCATCATGCTGGATGATACCTTCGAAGTGGATACAATAAGTCACAACGACATGTCTTTTTTTCGTAATTAAGCATGACTTCTGCTTCTTTTGCTTCAACTTATAATTTTTTTTTTCAATTCTACTAGTGTATCCCCTACCATGCAAGACATTATGTCTTGGATAAGATTGGTTTCTCAGATATGTGCAGTATGGAGGTAAAGAGAGTTAACTTGAGGACTGAGCATGGCTATGCTTTTTCGTAAAATTATACAATGCAGATAACTACTCCTATTTTGAATGCTCAAATTGGAGAGCACTATGCAAAGCGTATGCATTTGAGCCTAATATGCTTATCACCTTTGATATTCGTCTTGAAGATGAATATGAAGGTAATATCGACATCTGGGTCGATGTGCAGACGCCACCAGTTCTACCTCTATGTGAGTTTCTCAACCATATTTATTAAGTAAATTATATTGTTTATTTGAAAATAGTTGACAACTAATTTCTATTGACAGCTTATTTCCATTCAAGTAAACATGACCGGCTCTTGGTAGACAACACCTACTACTGTCGCGGGGCGAACTAAACTGCGAGGAGATAAGTCATTATGTTTCATGGCTTGAGGATCTGTATCTTGTCATGACAAATTATTTTACTAGAATTCAGGATATTAGTACTCGATACGTGCGACCACTAGTGTGCGTATTGAACTACGGTCACATCTATCTAGGAAAGATGGTAAGATTTTTACTATTTGTCCTCAGTGCATCTTTTGCATGCATTATTTTTTCATCTAAACTCCATTGATAAGTATGTTACTACGATGTTCTTCAACAGGGACTCCCAATGAATTTTGTGCCTCATTGGATCGAGCATAAAGGTCACATGAGAATGATTAGCTTGTGGCCAAGACATCCTACAATGCACATGAGTGCATTCCGCATTTCTCAAAGCGAGCAAGTCTTAATAGTCAAAGACTGGAGCAAAATTGTGAAGGATCATAGAGAAGTACTAGGGGGCAGTAATCAGAAGCGCGACCCACATTTAGAAGACAGGTTCATTTGCATGCTCCAATATGATGAAGCAGGAGTGCTACACATGTTTTATGATATTTTACCCGTGAGAGCAGTAAAAGTGATTAGCTAGCTAGTGTTGGTGGTAATGACTATGATGATTAAATAGCTAGTGTTGGTGGTGATGACTATGATGATTAAATAACTAGTGTTGGTGGTAATGACTATAATGATTATTATTAGCTAGTGTTGGTGGTAATGACTATAATGATTATTATTAGCTAGTGTTGGTGGTGATGAGATAGCAACACTATGACTGTGATGATTTTTATATTAATATGATGATGATTTGTTATTATGATCATGATTAGTTATTATATCATTGGTGGAAGGAATGCGGATTAGATTCATGTGGATGGATCAAAAGTGACCAAAAGTTGAATTAGTAGGATCGGCGTCCTAATTCAACTTTTGATCACTTTTGATTCATACAAATGAAACTAATCCATGAGGATGGATCAAAAGTGACCAAAAGTTGAATTGGTACTGTATCAATTTTTTTATAACGGCATATAAATACACTAAAAATGAAAAAAAAATGAAAAATAGATTACTAGTAGCGCTTGCTTGGAAGGACGCTACTAATAGTTAGCTTAGCAATAGCGCTTGTAATTATACATGCTATAACTATACGTCTTAGCAGTAGCGCGGGTAACCAACGCTATTGCTTAGCAATAGCTGTAGCGCCTTACTAGTAGTGTGGGCACCTGCGCTACTAGTAGCCATCAAACCCGCACTACTACTAGGCTTTTCCCAAGTAGTGTCTTGACATTTCCGAGGACGACATTATGTCGATCATCCTTGGTAGACCCTTTTTGAATACTGCACGGACTGTTGTTGATTGCAACAAGGGCAATGTCACTTTTCATATTAATGGTAATGAGCATACAATACACTTTCCAAAGAAACAACCTCAAGTTCATAGTATCAACTCCATTGCAAAATTCCAACGATTATTATTGGAGACTTTGAATTCCCCCTTCCCACTCTCAAGAAGAAGTATGATATACTTATTGTTGGGGATATAAATATCCTCATTGAGGTAACTTAGTGTTATTTGAAAATTCTTCGGTTTCATGTTATTCAAAAGAAGTTTATTAATAAGACTTGATCAACCTTATTGATGGATTCCTTTTGATGAGCATGAGATGGATGAATTTAGAAAGCACAACTTCCTGTACCCAACTTTTATTTTCTGTTAATTAGATGAAATTAAGTAAAAATGCTATTATTTTTCTATTTTCTGAGTTTCCCGTGCAATAAAAAAGGTGACCTGAAAAGAAAAGTTTTTTAAATGTCCTGAAAATGGAGTATGATTTCTTCTGGAATATTTAAAAATATGTGGCACTGAGCCCACTACAGGGGGTGCACCATTGGGCCACAAGCCCACAAGGTGCGGCCACCCCCTGGTCGCGCCTAGCAGGCTTGTGGGTACAACGTAGCCCCCTTCACTTATTCCAGTACCCATTCACTTCATCTTCCTCTAGAAAAAATCTCACCATTGCTCAAAGCCGTGTTCTAGCTCATTTTGCTCCCATTTTCGATCTCCTTGTGCAAAGCTCCATTTGCAAAACTATTTTGGGAGATTGTTCCTTGGTATGTGACTCCTCCAGGTCCAATTAGTTTTTGTTCTAGTGCTTTATATTTTCAAAAAATTTCTGCCAAGGTGACCTTGTTCTTGAGCTTGCATGTCAAATTTATATGGTCCCAAGTAGTTTTGATGCATGATATAGCCTCTAGGCACTTGAGGAGTAGTTGCTATGAGTTTTGTTGAGTTTTGTTCACCTTTATTTTGAGTCACTAAAAATTTCAGAATATTTCAGAAAAAATGTTAAGGAAGATGTTTCAAGGAGTTTCATCGAGCAAGAAGGCCTTGAACCACTTGGGGAAGCACAAGCACGACCTTGTGAATGGCCATCGGATCAATTCATGAGGGATGCTAGTTTCAAGGAAGAATTCTACGCATACACAAGAAAGGCTGGCCTTGAGGAATTCGTGTTGGACAAATGCAAGCAGTACTATCAACTCACGGATTCTTTCGTGCGAAGGTTTGCATTTTCGCTCAACCGTAATAAACCTTCCGTCCTATTTGACCTTTATGACAAATCATATACTTTGGACATAAATGATTTTAATCATGCATGCAAAATTTCATGATGGGGGAGTTATAGTGATCCGCACAAAACTGAATATAATGATTTCCTTGCTAGTATTACCGTCGGAGAAACTAGAAATATTACGCAGGCTACCATGGGGAGCATTCACTTCCCTATCATACACTATTTTTCTCTATTCATAGGTAGATGTATTAACGGTAAAACTGAGCATAGCCACCTTTGTGCAGTTGATCTTAGTATTCTTAAGAGCGCAGTAATGTGCGAAAGGCGATATAACTTGGGAGCCATTATTGCTAGAAGGTTGCATAATAATGCTAAGGATGGAGATTTCTTTGGTGGGATTTATGTCACTCGTTTAGCTAATTATCTTGGGGTACCCATACGCGGAAATGACATTGAGTTACCACCTGCTTTTCTAGATTGTGAGGCTTTGGTATGTTTTCAGTTTCTTGAAAGGAACAAAGAATCTCTCCAATACCGATGAATTTTTGACACACAGCGTGTTGTCCATGTTACCCTTCCTGCTCCTGCCTTCTTTAACTTTCAGGAAAAACATAGATACTTTATAACCAGAGAGGAGGCAAACAAGTACGAGAGGAACGCGGAATCAGCTCGCCTTCACGCTACAGTCGTTCAGGCGGTAGCCACTGCAGCCCAGCATAACCCCGGCTATGACTTCAGATATTACCCAAGCCAGCCATGGCCATAGACCAACTTAGGCCAAAAGCCATAGCTTGGGGGAGTATTTATTTCTCATAGACTTTACATTCATGTTCACACACTCATCTTAGTAGTCGGTGTTCATACTCTTTCATTGTACTATCCATGGTAGTTTATTTCCTCGTTTCGCTTTCTTCTTGTGTGTTTATTGAACTTTGAGAAAAATACAAAAAAATAGTTCTAGCTTTATCTTCTAGTTGCTTAGTTGTAGTATTGAAAAGAAAACCCAAAAATATTTTTTGTTCTTCTTTTGCTTGTTGGGAGCTTTCCCGTGTAAATATTTTTTTTCTCGTTCTTGTTTTGATTTTTCTTTCTTTGGGTCGTAAGGAGAAGACCACAATGAAAATGTTGAGTGGCTCTCATATGCATTATTGTTTACCTATTAGAGAGCCCATGTTACCTTGTCTTCTCCTTTGAGTTATTGTTTGCAGATTCCAGCTTAGTCCAAGGCACGTGCACTCTTGTTATTATCCACACTATTCGGTCATGCAAGTGAAAGGCAATAATGATGATATTTGATGAAAAGATTGAGATGGAGAAAAGCTGGTATGAACTCAACCTATCTTGCTTTTGTAAATGATTAGCTCATCATCCAGAATTTTGATCATTATGGGTGAAACATATTTGCAATGAAAATTAGAGATTATAGTTATTCATGCCATGCTTAATTAGATAAGAGTGGATAATGGTTTTTTTTGGGTGCCAACATGCATATTAAAATGGTTGTGATGTAGTATGATGGGATGGTATCCTCCTCTGAACGATTCAAGTGTCTCGACTTGGCACGTGTTCATGCATGTAGTTGAAACAAAATCAACATAGCCTCTACGATATTTATGTTCACTCATGCTTGCATTGAATGTTGGTTAATGTGAAAGCATGTTGATGACTGTGTCACTCTGTAGTTGGTCGCCCCCCAGTCTTTTGCTAGCCTTCACTTGTACTAAGCAGGAATATTGCTTGTGCATCCAATACCTCAAACCAAAAGTTGTTTCATATGAGTCCACCATACCTACCTATATGCGGTATTTACCTGCCATCCCAAGTAAAGTTGCATGTGCCAAACTCTAAACCTTCAAATAGACACTCTGTTTTGTATGCCCAAATCGCTCATGCGGCGACTGGGGGATGTAAGTATCTTCCATGCTAGGTGGGTTATTCTCACGATATGTGTTGATTCAGCATCATTCATGAGAAAGTGGCTGGTAATCGGGATGCCCAGCTCCATGCTCGAAATAAAAACAAAAACTAATTAAACAAAAAAAACATAACTGTGTTTGTATGGACGGTACCTGTGGATTCGGCTCGCCTTGGAGTGTGACTGATTGTTGGAGGGGGAGTAAAAACTTTATCATTCTGTTTGGGAACCGCCTATAATGTATCTAGCATGGAAGATGTTGAAAACCTCTTGGTCGTTATCTGAGCAATGAAAGCATACCGCTCAAAAATCATTACTTACCTGTGTTTTAAAATATCGAGCTCTGGCACCTCTGCAAATCAGTGCTTCCCTCTACGAAGGGCCTTTCCATTTACTTTATTGTCGAGTCATCATCCTCTTATTAAAGGGACCAGTTAGAGAGCACCACTATCATTGTATGCTTTGCTGTTAATTGATATTGAGTATGCGCAAGACTGGATCTCTTTCACCATGAATTACAATGTCTAGTTAGTCCTTATTCTTTAGAGGTGCTCTGCATTTATGTTTTGCGGTCTTAGAAAGGGCTAGCAAGATATCATTTCATCATATTCTATCATGATTGTTTTGAAAAAGTGTTTTCATCCAAGAGTTATTATTATTGCTCGCTAGTTGATTATGTCATTGATATGAGTAAATGTGAGACCTAAGCGTTATTGTCAACATGGTTAGTCCATGATCTTTGCTAAAAATCTGAACATCAGTTAGGCGTATTTACAACAACAATATCAAAAAGAGTTTGTAAAAAAATTTCTTTATCACTTTCAGTTTATCAACTGAATTGCTTGAGGACAAGCAATGGGTTAAGCTTGGGGGAGTTGATACGTCTCCATTGTATCTACTTTTCCAAACTCTTTTGCCCTTGTTTTGGGCTCTAATTTGCATGATTTGAATGGAACTAACCCGGACTGACGTTGTTTTCAGTAGAATTGCCAATGTTGTTATTTTTGTTCAGAAATAAAAGTTCTCAGATTATCCTAAAAATTTACGGAGAAATTTTTGGATTTAATAAAAAATACTGGCACAAGAATCAACTAGAGGGGGGCCACCTGCAGGCCACAGTCCTGCTAGGCGCGGCCACCCCCTGGTCGCGCCTAGCAGGCTTGTGGGGCCCCTGTGGCTCATCCGACCTCATCTCCAACTCCATATAACCCTATTCATTGAGAAAAAATTCAGAGAGAAGAGTACATCGCGTTTCATGATACAGAGCCGCCGCCACCTCCGGTTCTTCCTCGGGAGACCAGATCTGGACTCCGTTTTGGGCTCCGGAGAGGGAAATCGACGCCATCGTCATCACCAACCATCCTTGATCACAAATTCCATGATGCTCTCCACCATTTGTGAGTAATCACATCGTATGCTTGCTGGACGGTGACGGGTTGGATGAGATTTATCATGTAATCGAGTTAGTTTTGTTAGGGTTTGATCCCTAGTATCCACTATGTTCTGAGATTGATGTTGCTATGACTTTGCTATGCTTAATGCTTGTCACTAGGGCCCGAGTGCCATGATTTCAGATCTAAACTATTATGTTTTCATGAATATATATGTGTTCTTGATCCTATCTTGCAAGTTGTAGACACCTATTACGATTTATGATCCGCATCCCCCAGGGTGACAATAACTGGGATTCTTTCTAGTGATTACCGTAGTTTGAGGAGTTCATGTATTCACTAAGTGCTAATGCTTTGGTCCGGTTCTCTATTAAAAGGAGGCCTTAATATCCCTTAGTTTCCATTAGGACCCCGCTGCCACGGGAGGGTAGGACAAAAGATGTCATGCAAGTTCTTTTCCATAAGCATGTATGCCTATATATGGAATACATGCCTATTTTACATTGATGAATTGGAGCTAGTTCTGTGTCACCCTATGTTACAACTGTTGCATGATGAATGCTATCCACCATAATTATCCATCACCGATCCATTGCCTACGAGCTTTCCACATATTGATCCTTGCTAAGTTACTTCTCCGCTGCTACTGTTACAATCACTATAAAACTACTACTGTTAGTTTTGCTATCGTTACCATTACTTCCATACTACTTTGCTACTAAATACTTTGCTATAGATATTAATTCTTTCAGGTGTGGTTGAATTGACAACTCAGCTGCGAATACTCGAGAATATTCTTTGGGTCCCCTTGTGTTGAAACAATAAATTTGGGTTGAATACTCTACCCTCAAAAACTGTTGTGATCCCCTATACTTGTGGGTTATCACATGAAAGTTGGCATTAAATGTGTTTGTTATCATTTTCTATATTGAATTTGCCCACCAAAAAATCGACCGTGTACAAAAATGCTTCGGCCCATTGGGTGCACTAGCCAAAAAAGGGTGAACATCATGCGCCCAGTTGAGCCGAATGGATGAAAGGCGGACAAAGCGCGTGTCCTTTTGCATCGGCGCGTTGGAGTTGCTTTTAGGACATGAGTCGGGAGGGACCAGGAGGTGGGGCACAACCAAATCAGATGGTGGCGCTCCACTGGAGAGTCGAGACCTTCAAACGAGGCCAATGGCTCAGTGGAGGTTAGGTGGTCGATTGGAGTTCGTTCGGCTGCAAAATTTACCTTAGCAGTCGACTGTATTGCAGTGGCGACCATCTCGGGCTATGGAGGGGGAAGAGGACGGTCTAAATCAATGACAACATTTCGAGCTTCCACAACTATGGCAGGGTCAGAACGTTTCTCTCGGTCGGAGGGAACAAGCGGCAGGGTTCTAGGCGGTGGCGAGAATTTGAGGCGAGAATCGACCGGAATCGGTGGACGGGAAAGTTTCAGCATGGTGGTTGGGTTCCTGCCGTAGCATTTTGGTTTTGGCAGCCGCTAGAGAGGCTGCAAATTTGTAGCATTCATGGCAAAATTTGGAGTTGTCCAAATTTGTTTTTTGTCCCTCCGTAAAGATACATCATCTATTTGAGCTGATTTTCGGCCCAAAGTACCCCCAAAAGGCAGGTTTTTGTACCATGACTGTTTTTCATCATTTGTTGGAGATTATCTAACATGGTAATCTTTAGAGTGGGTGTGTCTCAGGAGGGTAGGCAGTTGTCTTTGGTACAAATGTGGCTATGACTCATGCTCATGTTGGTTGTGTTGATTCTCTCGTCTCTGGAATGTACCATCGTCCTATAGAGATCTCGAATTCGATGGCTTCAGGAGGGGAACATGAACACCATGTTTTTTCACATTGTGGCCAATGGCAGAGAGGCCAAGAATGTTACCCCAATGATTAAAATGGGCGATGGGATCATTACTGACCAGCTGAGTGAGAAGCATACATTCCATAGGGCATACTAGGATTTTTCTCGGCATGAGTCATGCTACGAGACATACTTTGGACCTGAATTTATAGGAGTTGGATTCCTACAAGCTAGATAATTAGTAAACCATGTTGTTTGAGGAGGAAATGTGGATTGTATTTTTGAGTTTCACTCTCTCTTTGTAGATTTGGAGTCTTCTAGAAATTAAACTCTCGAGTATAAAATTTACTTGGGCTCATAACCAAGTAGACCTCATCATGTCTACTATAGACAAATTATTCTCTCACACTGAATTAGATAAAAAAAGCTCACATGTCTACATGTAGGGCTTTACCCAGATGTGGGAACGATCACACCCCCTTGCTATGGGACTCGGGTGTGCACCAACAGCCGAAAAATCAGTTTTAAATTTGAGAAATGGTGGCTATTGAGAGAAGATTTCTCTGACCTATTGCTAAAATTTGGCCAGAGCCTACTCAAACAAACTCCTCTATTGATAACTGGCCAGTCAAAATTAGTAAGATTAGGAAATTTACAAAAGGATGGAACTCCAATGAGGAGGCCAACCATAGGAGATATAAAAAAAATCCTCATGGAGGAGTTTGATGCTTTGGATATCAAGGCAGAAATTGTGGATCTTTCTGAAGCTGAAACTTCTAGATGGAAATTCATTCAAGGTGAACTCCAAAAAATTTGCCTTTGGGAGGAAACCAAAGCTAAGCAAATATCAAGAGATAAGCACATTGCGGAAGGCAATAGGAACACTTCAGACGTACATGTAGTGGCTAATCAGAGATGGAAAACCCTTATCCACTCCCTTGATGGAACTAATGGTTGTGTTACTAACATTAAAGATATGCTTGGTGTGGCTAGAGATATTTATAAAGATATTTTCAATAAAAAACTAGCAATGTTTTCAAACGTAAAACTGACTTCTTCCCCCTCAGGAGAAGGTTACTCACGATGGGAATGATTCCCGAGAAGCTCCTTTTACTGAAGAAGAAGTTAAACAAGTTGTTTTTGGCTCATATCGTGATGGTGCCCCTAGTCCAGATGGAATACCTTTCTTCTTCTATCAGCATTTTTGGACTCTAATTAAACATGACCTGCTAGCTATGGTCAAAAATTTCCATGATGGAGATCTGGACATCTTTAGACTTAATTTGTTATGCTCACCTTGATCCCCAAGGAGCCTAATGCTAGGTAGAAGTTTAGAACAATTAGCCTCATTAATTGTAGTTTTAATTTTTTTTTCTCAAAAGTCTTGACTAACAGGCTCTCCAAAATCCTGTAGAGATAGATTGCTAGCAATTAATCTGCTTTCGTCAAAGGCTGATATATTCTAGAGAGTGTGGTCACTGCACATGAAGTTTTACATCCGGTTCATAGTAGCAAGAAACAAGGACTTGTCATGAAGCTTGACTTTGAGAAAGATTTTGACAAAGTAGATCTAAACTTCCCATCTATACTTCTTAAATAAAGAGGAATTGGTAGTAAGTGGCTCCACTGGATCCATCAAATTACTCATGATGGATCTGTTGGTGTCAAACTTAATAATGTAGAGAGGGACTTCTTCCTAGAAAAGGACTCAGACAAGGTGAACCCCTTTCTCCTTTGCTCTTCAATTTAGTGGTGGATATTCTCACCAGGATGCTTGCTAGGGCTTCAAACAACAATCTAATTGTTGGACTTTGTCCTGAGGTCTGGCCAGGTGAGGGAGTCATGGATTAAGGGGTCCTCGGGAGGCCGACCTATCTCCATGGGCCGGACTGTATGGGTCGCTTCCGAACACAGGGTTCATTGAAGACCATATCTCCAAGATGGAAGCTTCGGGACGTACGGCTTGCGCTACACGTTTGATGTAGCCAATAGGCATGTTTATCTCTTCGGCATGTAACCGACCACGTGTAAACCCTAGGTACCCTCGGCATCTATATAAGCTAGAGGGTTATAGGTTGTAGATACAGAACAACTCATCTAGGGTTAGCTATTCAATCTCGAGGTAGATCAACTCTATAACCCTCATATCATCAATACAATCAGGCAGGACATAGGGTATTATCTCCATAGGAGGGCCAGAACCTAGGTAAATCTGTGTCCCCTTCGTCTCCTGTTACCATTGATTCTAGTCTCACGGTTCGGGACCCCGTACCGGAGATCCGCCAGTTTTGACACCGACATTGGTGCTTTCACTAAGTTCCTCTATGAGCACCCAAGGGATCGATGTCTCGCCTTGTCATCAATGAAGAGGTCCACAACATGGACACTTTCGTCCCCGGTCAGATCTTCGCCTTCGGCAGCATGGTGTTGCACGCCGTCCCGACGACCATCTAGGCCGAGTCGAGAGCTTCGCCCCCGATCGAGAGGTCAAATTCGGGAACCTGGAGTTCCTCATGGACTCTCGGGGCGACTTGTCACTAACCGGGCTTGCGACTTCGCTTTCCATGCCTGAAGACTCCGAGGCTTTAACCTCGAGTTCCTTCTCCGGTCACACTAGCGGGGTCAACCACGGTGGTGTACCCACTCCTGGTCCGGATCTGGCCTCAATGCCGGAAGGCCGGAAACTTGTTCTTTCTGAAAATCCATCTCGATCAGACACATCAGGGGTTAACCCCGAAGGTTTCGAACAGTATAATCCGATCGAGCGCTCGACATTTGATGAAACTCTAGATCGGATCTTGTCGATGGAAATTTCTGACGATCTGGCCCTAATCTCTGTTCAGATCGGCCGCAGTACGGTTGGAACGAATTTTTCGTCCCACCCACCACCCACCTGATAGCCACAGTCGAAGATTTAACCGACATGCTAGACTATGCCTCCGATGAGGCAGAATACATGGATGAAGAGGATTGCGCCCCCACCATTGTTAATACCGGAAGATGGGCTGCCACTTCAACATATGATGTCTACATGGTGGACACTCCCAATGGCGACAAAACGCCTAACAATGACTGCGATAAATCGGGCGACGCACCGTCAAGGCGCCGGAAACCTCATAAGGAGTTCAAAGGCAAGAAGGGAAGGAGAGCTATCATCGTCACTGGGGACGTTGTTACCCCCCAAGACCGTGGTGACCCTGATATCGCCGAACACCCGTTAGAGGGTCAAGAAATGCCTGAAGACTAGAGCAACCCCAGAGACGTCAACGACTCCGAGGATGATAACTACCTCCCCCCTATCAAAGGGGAGGATATCTCGGAAGCCAATGACTTGGACATCCCTGATAGCCATGAAGATCAGGAACTGTTTAGACAACAGCTCATAGCAACGGAGCACAGCTTGAAAGCTAAGGAACGATAGATTAAAGCCGAATAGGATGACCTCAATGATCGGTGGACAAGAGTCCTCGCAGTTGAGGAAGGACATGGAGCTGGTCTATCAGACCAGCCCAAAAGCTATCCACGAAGAAGGCTTCTGCCACAATTCGACAACGAGCTAACCAATACTCCGTCTCTGAAACATACTCCATACGGCAAGCTAGACCGCCCTCCTCGGGGGCGTGATCAGACGGCTGACAACGCCGGCTATAGGCGGGCAATACCCCGGATGGGGAAAGGATCCACTAGAGCCCAATGATAGGTTTGACCTGTGTGATGACCTAAATTATAGAGCAAGCCGCACAAGATCCATCTACCGATCCAGAGACTACTCACCCGATAGACGGGATGGGTATAGACCACGACTCGAACAAGGTAATAGTAGACACCGGGAACGCAACCGAGTCAGAACAGATGCCGATCACAGGCGCGACATAGCTCGGATTCGAGGTGCCGCGCGCCCGCCGCGTTTCACGAATGAGGTGATGCGGCATCAGTTCCTGGAAGGGTTTAAACCCGTGAACGTCGAACAGTATGATGGGACAACTGACCCAACCATATGGATCGAGGACTTCCTCCTTCACATACACATGGCTCGAGCATATGATCTCCATGCCAACAAATACCTCCCCTTACACTTAAGGGGCCAGCTCGGCACTGGCTAAACAGCCTCCCCGAAAACTCCATTGGATGCTGGGAAGACCTGGAGGATGCATTCCGCTCTAACTTCCAGGGAACCTATGTTCGGCCGCCGGACTCCTCCGACCTAAGTATCGTCGTAAAAAAACTGGAGAGTCTGCACGACAATTCTGGAATCGGTTCTTGACCAAGAAGAACCAGATTTCGATTGTCCGGATGCTGAGGAAGTAGCCTCTTTTAGGCACAATATTCGGGACGAATGGCTGGCTCGCCAGCTCGGCCAGGATAAACCTCGGACCATGTCCGCCCTAACTTCCCTGATGACCCGCTTCTGCGTGGGTGAAGACAATTGGCTGGCAAGACGCAACCACAACTTCAAAGCGCTCGAAACCTCAGAGGTACGGGATGGCAATGGGAAGCCCAAGCAAAACAAGAACAAGCGTCGACACAATAACAGTGATGCCGACGATAAGGCCGTCAATGCCGGATTCCGCAACTCTTGCCCAAGGCAGCGGAAGAAGCCTCCTAAAGGCAATCGCGACGGACCCACCCCACTGGAGAAAATCATGGACATGCCTTGCCAAATCCATGGGACCCAAGAGAAGCCCGCCAACCACACACACCGCAATTGTTGGCTGTTTAAATAGGTCGACAAGATCCCACCCGAGGATCAAAGCAAGAGCCCTCACAACGAGGATGAGGATGAGCCTCGGGGTCCGATTGGTGGAAACCAAAAGAAATTTCTTCCGGAAGTCAAGACAGTAAACATGATATACTCCACCCATATACCGTAGAAGGAGAGGAAGCACGCCCTTTGAGAGGTCTACGCTGTAGAGCCCGTGGCCCCGAAGTACAACCCATGGTCGGCATATCCGATCACCTTTGATCGGCGTGATCACCCGACCAGTATCCGTCACGGGGGTTCAGTCGCGCTCGTCCTCGACCCCATTATCAATGGGTATCACCTCACAAAATTCCTAATGGACGAAGGAAGTAGCCTTAACCTGATTTATTCAGACATGGTGAAAAGATGGGCATTGACCCGTCACGAATTAAACCCAGTAACACCACCTTTAAAGGGGTGATTCCAGGTGTCAAAGACCGATGCACGGGCTCCGTTACCCTGGAAGTTGTGTTCGACTTGCTCGATAACTTTTGCAGCGAAGAGTTGATCTTCGACATTGTGCCCTTCCGCAGCAGCTATCACGCCCTGCTCATCCAGACAACATTCGCGCGTTTCAACGCCGTCCCGCATTACACATACCTCAAGCTCAAGATGCCTGGTCCCAAAGGGGTCATCACTGTTAACGACAATATGGAGCAATCCTTACGAACTAAGGAACACGCATTGGCCCTAGCGGCCGAATTTAGTTACAAAGATGATCGGCAAGTGCCGGCATTTGCCGTAAAGGCACGCAAGGTTGGGAAGCAAACTCGACTGCAAGCCGAACTCCCAGAGCCATTCTCTCCCCTCAAATAGGGACTCGCTCCCCATCGCACGCCCCCATTATCAGCGAAGTATGTGCCAAGAAGGCACAACTTCGCACTTAAAATTCCATGGGCAGTGGTGGGGAAACAAAGGTTGGAGCCTGGCTAGACCGGACTACTAGCATTTAGTACGTCTTCGGACACAATGCAGGGACCATTGAAGGCCCCACCAAGGGCGTAAAGCTTATTCATAACTTGGCGACTTTTCAAGACCTTGTTTGCAAGATCCGTTCGTCGAACAACTAAGTATCAGGAGTCAGCCAGGGCATATCGAGGATGTAAGGCCACCAATCGAAGACCCCTGGTACAACCACTCCTGTAATCTTTTTTCTCATACCTGTAAGCAGTTGATTCGGCACTCCGAGTAATAAGAGTTATGGAGAAAACAAAAAATATACATCATCATTTTACATGTTTGTCTCTTTGTCCTTTTTGGCACATATTTTCCTGTTCCTCCCTCTTCTCGTGACACAGTTCTATATGCAACGATGCAGCCGGATTATATACCAGGGGCTCGAGCGTACAAACAAATTGCCTTACGTATGTTTTATTATGTGTTCGACATCTTGGAGTTCATTTTATATGCATCGGTTCCGAACTATGTCTTGGGTTAATAGTTGGGTTGTCCGGCTTTGTGCTTGCCCCTTTACGTTCTGCTCGTTCGGCTAAAAGGGCAAAGGGAGAACCCCTGCGATTGTGCTTCTGGTTAGTCTGGACAAGCACCTCAGGGGAGAAAGCCAAAAACTGACCGACATAGTATGCAAGAGCCGGTCTATGAATCCAAGCCTTAAGTCTTATATTTACATCCTCGTCAGAGGATATTCCGTGTTGTGCGAGGGGTTTGCTATCCATGCAAACCATGTGATGCTGGCCTTAGCCGCGGTTCATCCGAGCATCACAAACACTCCGGGGGCTAGTCCTTAGCCCCCCGCAACCCTTTTTCGTGCCCCTACGGCCAAGTGAAAGAAATAAAGCACTATAGTCTGATTGCCTAGTCCGTCGCACTCTACCGCCTTTGGGTTCCAAACACTTGGCTAAGGAATATTGTGCACTGGCAGAGACACCCCTTGTAGTATCTACATGGGGGCTGAAGCCGTCGACTCGCATCTTTCAGTCTTAAACGGCCACACAGGAGTTATGAAGGAATGCAAAAACATCAAAATTGAATAAATAACTTATAACATTAAACACTTTGAAAAGTCTTCGGACGTATTACAAATCATTCGAATACATCCTTGCCCGAACACTGAGAAGCTATCGCTCGAGCACCTTCCGTTACTCCGGCGAAGTACAGTCTGGGGCGTCTATGCTCCTTCCCAGGAGGCGGCGGGACAGTGGCTACCTTCATTGGATCCATCCCCGGCCAGTGCACGTTGGCCTTGGCAAGGGCCATCCGGACTCCCTCTATGCAGGAAGAGAGCTTCACGGTGTCGAAGCGGGGCGAGGCAGCTATCAACTTCTGCACCAGGCCAAAGTAGCTGCCTGGCAGTGGCTCTCTGGGCCATAAGCGAATGCAGAGGTCCTTCATAGCCATCTCTGCCATCTAGTGCAGCTCCATCAACTGTTTTAGCTGCTCCACGAGAAGAGGCGAGCGCTCGGGGGCTCCGAATTGTGCCCAGAACAGCCGAGCTTCGTATCCTTCTTCCCTCGAGGCAAACAACATATTGGCGTCCGCCACCCTCTTGTGGATATCAGAAGAGGCGCCTAAAGAACACCACACCTGGGTAAGCAATTTGACTTTGCTATCCCTGAAGACGAACTGTAGTAAGTGTGACAGCCCAAGTGCCGTCCCTACCTTTTATGGGATGTAACCCTTTGTATGAACCTTGTGTCATGAGCTATGATTTGAACTGCACCTTGTCATCCGTGTGTTGTTTTGCATTCATGCATCATATCATCCATCATATCATTCATCTTGACATAACACCCTAGAGTTGTTTTCATGTGTCTTTGAATGATGTAGTTGTTGTGTGTGTGGCATGTGTTGTGATGTGGTTTGTTTGTGGTTGGGTCATGTGTGCAACCCCCCTTCCCTTCCCTCTCTTCTTTTCATTCAAAACCCCCATCATAATGCCTTTTATTCCCATGTTATTTTCATAGCAAATTTTACTTGCAGATTAAAATGTTTAAAAATGTTCAAGAGGTAGCCCTATTCTTATTAATAATTTAGAGTGTGGTTCTTTTGATGTTTGGGGTTTGTATGTTTTGTGCCTAAATAAAACAAGGGCTGTTATTTTCAAAAGTATTAAATTACTTGCCCAATAAATCAACTTAATATTTTTATTAAATAGTGCACTTTATTTCCTTCACCACAATATTTTTTGTTTTGCTATAAAACCTTTTAAACATGCTCTTGGGATTTGTTTTAGTGTTGCTGGTTTTTAAAATAAGTTAAAATCCTTTTCTGTTTTGTTTGAATGAGAGAGAGCAGAGTGGGCCTTCCCCTGCGGCCCAGCCCGCACGAGGGAACGGTCACGTGCTCCCGTCCCCTTCTCTGTCAGGTTCAGAGAGGGAGAGCGCGTCTGCCTCGTCTTTCCGTCGCTGTCGCCGTTAGCTCGAGCCTATTTAGTCGACCCTCGGCGTGTGTGCCCCCTTGCCTAGAGTTCCTCTCTCTCCCTCCGCCGCCGCAGCTCCCATCTCTCCCTCCATTGCTCTCCCTCCTCTCTTCTTTTCCCCTGCCAGGTAAGTTTAGTGTGAGAGCAAAGAGGTTTAGTTAGTCGTCGGCGACCAGCTCGTCGTCTTCGTCGAGCCCCGCGTCAGCCATGGTGTCCAGGAGCTCGGGGGAGCTTTGCAGCATCGACCTCGTCTTCGTCTTTGTCGACGACGTCCGCGCCGCCGTTGCCCTCTGCTTCCTCTTCATCGTCGTCGCGTCCCCGACCCCTCCGTCGTCTCCTTCTCATCCGGCTCGTCGTCGCCATCCCCTCGGTGAGCAGCCGATCCCCGCAGCCTCTTCTGCCCCGTGTAGGCCGCCATTTAGTTGTCGCCGCCGTCTGCAAGGCCGTGCCTCCTTCCTCCTCACCGCAAGGTGAACAGGGGAATGGAACCCCTGTTTGTTCCCTCGTGCGTAGGAGCAGTTGGCATCACCAGATTCGCCGTGGTTTCGCCGGAATCCCTACCGGAGTTGCCCTATCGCCGTTGTTATGCAGTTCAGTTTCGTCAGAGTTAGTATTGCGCATGCGTGTGTGTATTAGAGCGCTAGAGCCCCTCCTCTATTGTCGATCATAGCCGTAGCAGAGTGGTTGGTCGGGGGAGGATGACCAACAGGTCATGGGCTCGAGCCCGAGCTTCCCCCACTTTTTTGCTGTTTTTCTTTTGCTTTGTTTTATTTTGTTTTGTCTCTTTTGTATTCATGTGTGTATGTATGTGTAGGTTTGATCTTTTTTTTTCTGTTGCTTGTAGTGTGTGTGTCTGTGTCACATGGTGTGATGCATACACATGGGTGCATGTGCATGTGTGTATGCACATGTGCAAGTGCATTAGTGTGTATGTGTATGTACATAAGTGTATATATGCATGTGAGTGGAGTGTGTGTGAGTTTGGCCACATGTATATGCTTGTGCATATATGGAGGCATATGTATGTATGTATGAGAGTATATGTGTGTGCTTAGGCATACATGCATGTGTGTGTGCATGTTATAGGTGTATGTGTGTGTAGGTAGTGGTGTAGTGCATATGTGTGTGAGCACATATGCATGTGTTTTATGTTTTCTTGTATGTAAGTGGTAGTGATGTGTGTGTGTCTATATGCTCTTGTATTTTGATACATGTGAGTGTGTGTGTGGGGGTGAACACCTCCTTCTTGGGGGGTATGTTCATGGTGGCTAGTGCTCATATGCCTTGGGCATATTTAGAGCATGTGTGTGTAGGGGACTAGTGGGTTTCCCCACTTGACCTACCCCTTTGTTATCATGCTTGTTAGTAGGTTTATTTGTGTTTGCCATGGTAAACTAAGATTCTAAATCTGGTTGTGATCATGTTGCTTTTGTCCATCTAGTTCCATATGTCACTTTTGTGGATAGGTAGTAGTTTTGCTATATATATGCTTGTGCCTTGTTGTCTCACATGAACATATGAGTATGACCCATGATTTTGGGGTAGAAAGAGCCAATGCGTCCATTGATGCTTTCAGATTTCACTTTGAGCAAGTTCATTAAACTGTCATTTTTAGCTGTAATGCTACTTTGTCATTTTTGCATGATTTAATCCTTGCTTGCTTGGGGCATGTGCCAACATGGAAGTGCTAGTGTTTTATATCTATTATGCCATGGTATTTTTGTTTAACCTGAGAATCACCCATAAGGAACCATGCTGCTAAATAGCCAACTTAATGTTTCTGTTTCAGCATGCCAAAAAACTACTAAGTCTGAGAATCTGCTGTTATTTTTATGCCATGTAGAGTGGATGATATCTTGTGATGTGTTGTGAATTTGAGCATGCTCAGTGCTAGTGTTTTCGAGTAGATGTTGTCTAATATCATACTGTTATTTTTCATGCAAAGAGGTGGCCTATAACATATTGAACTACTGCTTTCAACTTGCTACTTTATTAACTCAGATTCCAGAAAACTGGAATTTTCACTTAAGTCCCAGAAAACTGTTTCGTCATGCCAACTTGATAACTTCATGCTTATTGATGTGTGCATCCTATGCAGTTTGTGTAGTTGGATAAGTTGATGCAATTGATATGTAGATTCTGTTAGTATCTTGTTTGTGGCTGTAGGATTCCTGTAGCTCAAGTTGTGGGCTGTGTAAGTTGCTATGTTGCTGTTTTATGGCAGATTTGTTGTTTTATGAATTTGTGACTTGTGGGAGCTATACTCCATGGAATTGATTCATTTTTGAGTCTATTGTGGTTGGTTTTTCATTGCATAACCAGTGGATACCTTGGAATGCCAAGAATTAGACCATGGCTTGGTTGACTTGTGTTTTGCCTCCGTACCTTGTCGTGAGCGTATCGTGAGAACCGTAACTCTGTTTCTTGCGTTCTTTATATGCATTTCTATCGATTTTGCATGATGCATCCATATTATCCATGTTCATGCATGTTTAAACAACTTAACATCATCTCCTGTCCAGGTTCATTAATAAACAAACTTTGCATGTGAAACTGGACTAGTTTTGGATTGCCATGTTAAATTCTTCATAAATGAATCATGCATCATCTTGGTTGAGCATTGCACCTTGGTTGGATGTTTATTGTTGCTGTTTCTCTTGGGTAGACGCGAGTGTCAATTCTGAGTACGAGGACCCAGGAGAGTACTACTACGAGGATCCCGCTACTTGTTTCGCTGAAGAACCAACAGGCAAGATGATCGTACCCTAATCCCGATACTATTTTCGCTTGCTAGTTTCTCGCTCTTATTGTTACAATTGCGCTACCTACCACTTGAATATCAGACTCATAAATGCCATGAAAGCCTCTAACCCTCAACATCCTAGCAAGCCTTTGATTGGCTAAGTTACCGCTACTCAGCCCTCTTATAGCGTTCTTAGTTGCAGGTGCAGGTTGTTCCATGTGATAACATGGATTTGGATATCACAATATTTATTTGTTATTTAATTTATTGCACATATATATCTTGGTATTGGTGGAAGGCTTGGCCTTTTGCTAAGTGTTTTGTTCTGTTGTTACCGCCATAGTTCTTGTTACGAGTGTTATGGTTTCCATATTTTGCACTACTAACACGCTCGGGGTTGTTATGGGGACCCCCTTGTTTATTCGGTTGAGATTAAAACTTGTCTAGCAAGACCCAACATTGGTACTACATTTGCTAAACAACTTAATCAAATTTGCATAGAGTCTTGCAAACCTGTGGATAATTAATCAACCCCCGGGCCAGTGCTCCTCATGAGTGTTGGTCCAAACTAGAGCACTGTGCGGGGCTAACCTAGGGCAACTTGGGAGATTTTTATCAGGCCTCCGTACGCGTCGCTTATCCGTCGTGTCCTGCGAACGAGATACGCGGCTCTTATCGGGTTCGTCAACACGTCTGGTGGTCTTGCTGGATTGGTTTTACCTTTATCGATTGTCTTGCATGTGGAGTCTGACTTTCTTCGGGTTTTCTCGAGGTGTTCGAATTCCTTTGGAATTACCTATGATGACCACAAGGTCCGTGGTCGAGGCTATTCCCGCAGAGTGTGGTTATTTGTGATGGACTAGTTGGAGCACCCCTGTAGGGTTAAATCTTTTCTAGAAGCCGTGCCCGCGGTTATGTGGCAACTTGGATATTGGCTTAACACCCGGTTATAGTAAACTTGAAGTAAACTCTAAATAAAATACACCAACTGTGTGAGTAACCGTGATCGTTTCTGCTCATGAACATGTTCCGAGAGAGAACACGGTGGGGTTATGATTGACGTAAGTAATTGTTTAGGATCTCATAGAGATCATACTAGATTCGAGCGTTCATCGTAGGTCACTTATATTTATTTTCATGTTGCGTAAGTTAGCCACCATAAATGCTTAGTGCTGCTGCAAACTAAACACTTAGCCAACCCAACCTTTAAGCTTTAATAGTCTCGGTACCCGGGCGCTTGATTGTTGAGTCCTTGTGGCTCATAGATTACTACAACCCTCCAGGTACAAGTACAGATGGGTATGTGCAGGATGATCTTACCCAGCTCAAGTGGGAATATGATGAGGAGAGAGGCAGGATGTACGTGACTTATCCGGATGAGTAGAGGACCATGGTCGTGATCTTTGGGATGGCGAGATAGTTTCATTTGCATCTGTTTTATCATTTGATTTCGTCTGTAGTCGGACCCTGTCTTCATCTTGATGATTTGAACTCTGTGTGAAGTTGTAATTTAGCATGTGGTGAGTGTAAGCCAACTTGTATACTCATCTCTTCTGTAATGTATGATGCAATGATTCTATACTTGCGAACGGCAAGATGCGCCTCTATCCCTTGCGAGGCCCTCGTGTCTTAAAATGGATTGGCACGCATCTTGGGCGTGACAAGTTGGTATCAGAGCCATACGACCATAGGAGCCTTTGCTTGATCGTACTTGGCTGAGTCGAGTCTAGTTAAAACTATTTTGAGTCTAGTTGTATTGGAGAGTAGGATTCTTTTTACTCCTCTTCTATGCTCTGGTGAGGTACTCGACTTAGGAATTTTGATTCTACTCCTCTTTTTGCTCAAAAAAAAATTTAGGATCATGCGGGTATTTTGGAGTCTATAAGATGCCGATGTGACAGGGTTCTGTCTTGGTGCCTCCTGTCTGACTTGATTTCTTCTGGGGAGTCGAGCTCCAGGGAATGTTGGCACATCGTTATCATTTAGCTTCCTTGATATCTCAGAACGAAGAATGTTCGGAATTACTTCAATACTTACCATGGTGAGATAAGGTCGGAGTCACCCAGTACTGGGGAGGCGTCCGGGGTACCACCATGGTTTAGTATCGTTGTGAGTTCGAGGATTCGAGTTAGATGAATTTGCGAGAGCCTCTTGTTACGTGTTGAAGGATGGATACAGTTGGGTGTAGGATTGTTAGTTGTGTGAGATATTTCCTCCTCGTATCCCCCACACCGGATTGCGTAACCAGAAAGTTTTCGGAAGTTCTTAGGTGGAAAATCTTGTAGTTATCTAGGAACATCTTCTTCAGATGTATGTGGGCATATACATTTGTTGTGAGCGCTTAGCTCAATACCTTGTGTTATTGCAAGTGGCTTCTAATTTCTAATGATGTTATCATAAACCGAAGAAGCATTCTTACTAATTTTCAGTAGGAAGGCTGTGTTGTTATTTGTTCTAATTCCTTCAAGCTTTTGGATTCAGCTCTGATTCATCTTTCAATGAGGTGTTGATGCGTTTTTTCCATCTTCAGGATGGCTCCACCAACTCGCAACAATCCGGGTCGTGGTGAGGAGCAGACTAATGTTCCACCACCACCCCCGCTGCCACCACCTCCGCCTCCTCCTCCAGAAGCTTGGCAAGCTGTGATGGCCGCAACCAATGCGAACACTCAGATGTTGCTCAGGCTGTTGCAAGAAAGGGAGCAGGGTCAGCAAGGTTTTCAAGGGAATTTTCAGAATCAGCTTCAATTTGCGACACTCAATCAGTTCCTTGCCAACCAACCCAAGTCTTTCACCTGTTGTGAGCAACCTCTTGATGCTGATGATTGGCTTCGTGATATGAGTAAGCATTTTGAGTGCAGCAATGTCAGGCCAGAGGACTTTGTCAGGTTTGCATCGTTCCAGCTTAAGGGTCAAGCAGCTGATTGGTGGAAGCAGTACAAGGATTCCAGGGGCGATCGTGTTTTTACTTGGGACGATTTCCGTCGTGACTTCAGGGCTCATTACATTCCGACAAGCTTTGTCGAGGAGATGCGTGAGAAGTTTAGGCACCTGAAGCAGGGGAGCAAGTCTGTTTATCAGTACAATGTCGAGTTCCAGAATCTAGCCCGTTATGCTAAGCAAGATGTTCCAGATGACAAGGCTATGATCTATCAGTTCAGAGGTGGTCTCAAGGATGAGCTTCTGCCAGGCCTAGTTCTTCAAGAGCCTTGTGAGTTTGATCAGTTCTATAACATGGCTTTGAAGGTCGAGGCAACTCAGCTCAAGTTGGAGAACTCTAAGAAGCGTTCAAGGGATTCATATTCTTCTTCTTCCAACTCTCAGATGGTTCCCAAGCAGCAGAAGTATTGGGTGCCAAACCCTCCTCCGTTTCGTCCTCCTCAGCAGCAGAAGCAGTTTGGTGGTCATGGTTCTTCCCACCCACCCAACCCAGGATTTCAGCAGAGACCCCAGGCGTCCAAGGTAGTTCTTGTCCCTCCTCCAGGAAATGTTCCTCAGCTTTCTGAGGTGACCTGTCACAAGTGTGGCCAGAAGGGTCACTATAAAAACAAGTGTAACCAGCGGCGTCTTCCGCCTCCTCCTCCTGTCAAGCCTCCAGGCAATGCTATGGTGAAGCATAACCACAAGACTGCAAGAGTGAATATGGTGAATGCAGCAGAGGCTGAGGATTCTTCTTAAGTGATCATGGGTAATCTCTCAGTTAATGATTTTCCTACAAAGTTTTGTTTGATTCGGGAGCTTCGCATTCATTCATGTCTAAAGCATTCTTCGTCAAGCATGATTTTGATTCTAAATATTTGAGTAAGGCTTTGCGTGTTGTTTCACCCGGCACTCTCATGAGCGCTAACAAGGTGGTTCCGGATGTTTCTATCAAGTTGGGAAATTATTCTTTTCTGGCTTCTCCAATTGTTCTCGGGAATTCCGACATTGATCTTATTTTGGGCATGGACTTCCTGGCTATGAATAAGGCTCATATTGATTGCAAAGCAAAAGAAGTCAAGCTAACTCATCCTTCAGAAGATGTGATTATATTCGCGGCTCGCGATGACACAATCCGTCTCTTTGCTCTTAATGAGAAGGGTGAAATCTCGGCGATTTCTCAAATTCCGGTGGTTTGTGAGTATGAAGATGTCTTTCGAGAAGAATTGCCAGGAATGCCTTCGCACCGGCCAGTCGAGTTCGTGATTGATCTCGAGCCCAGAACTGAACCGGTTTGCAAGAGCCCATATAAACTTGGCCCAGAAGAGCTGAAATAATTGAAGAAGCAGCTAGATGAGCAAGAACGTCTGGGTTTGATCAGACCAAGTTCTTATCCATGGGTTTGTGGTGTTTTGTTTGTCAAGAAGAAAGATGGCACGGATCGTCTTTGTGTTGACTACTGTCCATTGAACAAGAAGACAATCAGAAACAAGTACCCACTTCCCAACATCAATTAGTTGTTTGAGCAACTGAAAGGTGCCAAGGTTTTCTCGAAGCTAGATATTTGCATGGGTTATCATGAGATTCGCATTCGCGAAGAAGACATTCCTAAGACCGCTTTCAGGATGAGTTTTGGCTCTTATGAGTACACCGTCATGTCGTTTGGTCTTGGGAATGCTCCTCCAACCTTCTCAAGAATGATGAATTTCATTTTCTCCCCTTTCAAGAATGAATTCGTCTTGGTCTATTTGGATGATATCCTTGTGTTCTCGGAGACAGAAGAAGAGCATGCAGATCATCTCCGCCTTGTGCTTGACAAGTTAAGTGAGCATCGATTCTATGCCAAATTTTCCAAGTGTGAGTTCTGGCTCAATGAAGTGGTGTACCTTGGGCATGTGATCTCTGCCGAGGGAATTAAAGTGCACCCTAAGAAAGTTGAGGCAATCTTGAAATGGGAACCTCCTCAGAATGTGAAGCAGCTTCGGAGCTTCCTTGGGCTTGCCAGTTATTGTAGAAGATTCGTGGAGAACTTCTCTCAAATTGCTAAGCCTCTGTCCAATCTCCTCCAGAAGAGCGTCAAGTATGTTTGGTCTCCTGAGTGTGATGTGGCATTCAATACGCTCAAGCAGAGACTGACTTTAGCTCTAGTTCTTGTTCCTCCCGAGCAGTCTAAGCCTTTCCAAGTTTTCTGTGATGCTTCTCTCCAAGGTCTTGGTGGTGTTCTCATGCAAGACAAGAAGATTGTTGCTTATACCTCGCGTCAGTTGAAGCCTGCCAAGAAGAACTACCCCACTCATGATCTTGAGTTGGCGGCAGTTGTGCATGCTCTAATGACTTGGAGGCATTTGTTGTTGGGTAGACCAGTTGAGGTGTACATCGATCACAAGAGCTTGAAGTACATTTTCACTCAACCAAATCTCAATCTTCGGCAGTCTTGTTGGGTGGAAATGTTGGAGGACTTCAATCCAAGCATTGAGTATACTCCTAGGAAAGCAAATTTCATTGCAGACACGCTCAGCCGTAAGGCATACTACAATAGTCTCATCTTGAAGCCTCTTCAGCCCGAGCTTTGTGAAGCCTTCCGCAAGCTCAACCTTCAGATGATTCCGCAAGGATTTCTTGCAAATCTTCAAGTCTCTCTGACTTTGGAAGATCAGGTTCGCCAAGCGCAGCTTCTTGACGCTATGGTGAAGAAAGTGAAGAAAGGTCTGGCCAAGAGCATTCCGAAGTATAAGTGCTTTCGTGTTGATGACAAAGATACCTTGTTCTTTGAGGACCGTCTTGTGGTTCCAAAAGGTGATCTCAGAAAGGTTATCATGGACGAAGCACATAATTCTCTTCTATCCATTCATCTAGGCAGTTCAAAGATGTATCAGGATCTCAAGCAAACCTTCTGGTGGACTCGCATGAAATGTGAAATTGCTCAGTTCGTGAACGAGTGTGATGTTTGTCACAGAGTGAAGGCGGAGCATCAACGTCCAGCAGGTCTTCTTCAGCCTTTGCCTATCCCAGAGTGGAAATTCGATCATGTGGAGATGGATTTCGTCACTAGGTTTCCCAAGTCCAAGAGAGGCAACGATGCCATCTTCGTTGTTATCGACAAGCTGTCAAAAGTTGCTCATTTCCTGCCAGTCAAAGAATCTATCTCGGCAGCTCAGCTTGCAGAGTTGTATATGTCAAGGATAGTATCTTTGCATGGTATTCCTCAGCTCATCTCTTCTGACCGTGGAAGTCTCTTTACTTCCAAGTTTTAGGAGTCCTTCCAGACTGCTATGGGTACCAAGATCCGTTTCAGCACTGCCGCAGACAAGTGGTCAAGTTGAGAGAGTCAATCAGATCCTTGAAGATATGCTCAGAGCCTGTGTGATTTCGTTCGGCATGAAGTGGGAAGACTGCCTTCCATATGCTGAATTCTCATACAACAATAGCTTTCAAGCTAGCTTAGGCAAGCCCCTTTTGAGATTCTCTACGGCAAAAAGTATCGTACCCCGCTTAACTGGTCTGAAACCGGTGAGTGTCAGATATTGGGCAATGACATGATCACTGAAGCAGAAGAAATGTGGCATGTCATTCGCGAGAACCTCAAAGCAGCTCAGTCCCGACAGAAGAGTTATTATGATAACAAACATCGGGATGTTTCCTTCCAAGTGGATATGATCTAGTCTATCTCAGAGTCTCTCCCATGAAGGGCACTCAACGGTTTGGAATTAAAGGGAGGCTAGCTCCTTGTTTTGTTGGTCCTTTCAAAGTTGTTGGCAAGAGAGGTGGTCTTGAATAACTAGAGCTTCCTCCAAATTTCGCAAATGTGCATGATGTCTTCCATGTTTCTCAGCTCCGGAAATGTTTCAAGACTCCTGAGCGAACCATTGACCTCCAACACATCGATCTACAAGAAGAACTCTCTTATCGTGAGCATCCAGTTGCAATTCTTGAATAAACTGAGTGTAAGACTCGCAACACGTCTATCAAATTCCTCAAGGTGAAGTGGTCTCATCATTCCGACAAAGAAGCTACTTGGTAACGCGAGGACCTTCTCCGTTCCGAATTTCCGGATTTCTTTTGTTCCTAGATCTCAGGTCGAGATCCTCTTGTAGTGTGGGAGAGTTGTGACAGCCCAAGTGCCGTCCCTACCTTTTATGGAATGTAAGCCTTTGTATGAACCTTGTGTCATGAGCTATGATATGAATTGCACCTTGTCATCTATGTGTTGTTTTGCATTCATGCATCATATCATCCATCATAGCATTCACCTTGCCATATCATCCTTGAGTTGTTTTCATGTGTCTTTGAATGATGTGGTTGTTGTGTGTGTGGCATGTGTTGTGATGTGGTTTGTTTGTGGTTGGGTCATGTGTGCAAGCCCCCTCCCTTCCCTCTCTTCTTTTCATTCAAAACCCCCATCATAATGCCTTTTATTCCCATGTTATTTTCATAGCAGATTTTACTTGCAGATTTAAATGTTTAAAAATGTTCAAGAGGTAGCCCTATTCTTATTAATAATTTAGAGTGTGGTTCTTTTGATGTTTGAGGTTTGTATGTTTTGTGTTTAAATAAAACAGGGGTTGTTATTTTCAAAAGTATTAAAATTACTTGCCCAATAAATCAACTTAATAATTTTATTAAATAGTGCACTTTATTTCCTTCACCACAATATTTTTTGTTTTGCTATACAACCTTTTAAACATGCTCGGGCGATTTGTTTTAGTGTTGCTGGTTTTTAAAATAAGTTAAAACCCTTTTCTGTTTTGTTTGAATGAGAGAGAGAGTAGAGTGGGAATTCCCCCGCGGCCCAACCTGCGTGAGGGAACGGTCACCTGCTCCCGTCCCCTTCTCTATCAGGTTCAGAGAGGGAGAGCGCGTCCGCTGTCGCCTTTCCTCGCCGTCGCTGTCAGCTCGAGCCTATTTAGTCGACCCTCGGCGTGCGTGCCCCCTCGCTCTCTCTCCCTCCGCCGCCGCAGCTTCCATCTCTCCCTCCATTGCTCTCCCTCCTCTCTTCTTTCCCCCTGCCAGGTAAGTTTAGTGTGAGAGCAGAGAGGTTTAGTTAGTCGCCGGCGACTAGCTCGTCGTCTCCACCGAGCCCCGCATCAGTCATGGCGTCTAGGAGCTCGTGGGAGATCCCTGTGTTCGATCCCCGCTGCTAGGAGCCCGAAGGAGCTCTGTAGCGTCGACCTCATCTTCGGCTTCGTCAACGATGTTCGTGCCGCCATCGTCCTCTGCTTCCTCTTCGTCGTCATCACGTCCTTGACCCCTTCATCGTCTTCTTCTTGTCCGGCTCGTCGCTGCCATCCCCTCGGTGAGCAGCCGGTCCCCGCAGCCTCTTCTTCCCCGTGTAGGCCGCCGTTTAGTTGCCACCGCCGTCTGTCACCGCTGTCCGCAAGGCCGTGCCTCCTTCCTCCTCACCGCAAGGTGAACAGGGGAATGGAACCTCTGTTTGTTCCCTCGTGCGTAGGAGCAGTTGGCATCGCCAGATTCGCTGTGGTTTCGTCGGAATCGCTGCCGGAGTTGCCATGTCGCCGCTGTCATGCAGTTCAGTTTCGTCAGAGTTAGTATTGCACGTGCGTGTGTGTACTAGAGCGCTAGAGCCCCTCCTCTGTTGTCGATCGCAGCTATAGCAGAGTGGTTGGTTCGAGGGAGGATGACCAACAGGTCATGGTCTCGAGCCCGAGCTTCCCCCATTTTTTTGCTTTGTTTTATTTTGTTTTGTCTCTTTTGTATTCATGTGTGTATGTATGTATGTGTAGGTTTGGTCTCTTTTTTTCTGTTGCTTGTAGTGTGTGTGTATGTGTCACATGGTGTGATGCATACACATGGGTGCATGTGCATGTGTGTATGCACATGTGCAAATGCATTGGTGTGTATGTTTATGTACATAAGTGTATATATGCATGTGAGTGGAGTGTGTGTGTGTTTGGCCACATGTATATGCTTGTGCATATATGCCTTGTGCATATATGGAGGCATAGGTATGTACGGATGAGAGTATATGTGTGTGCTTAGGCATACATGCATGTGTGTGTGTGCATGTTATAGGTGTATGTATGTGTAGGTAGTGGTGTAGTGCATATGTGTATGAGCACATATGCATGTGTTTTATGTTTTCTTGTATGTAAGTGGTAGTGATGTGTGTGTGTGTCTATATGCTCTTGTATTTTGATACATGTGAGTGTGTGTGGGGGTGAACACCTCCTTCTTGGGGGGTATGTTCATGGTGGCTAGTGATCATATGCCTTGGGCATATTTAGAGCATGTGTGTAGGGGACTAGTGAGTTTCCCCACTTGACCTACCCCTTTGTTATCATGCTTGTTAGTAGGTTTATTTGTGTTTGCCATGGTAAACTAAGATTCTAAATCTGGTTGTGATCATGTTGATTTTGTCCATCTACTTCCATATGTCACTTATGTGGATAGGTAGTAGTTTTGCTATATATGCTTGTGCCTTGTTGTCTCACATGAACATATGAGTATGACCCATGATTTTGGGGTAAAAAGAGCCAATGCGTCCATTGGTGCTCTGAGATTTCACTTTGAGCAAGTTCATTAAACTGTCATTTTTAGTTGTAATGCTACTTTGTCATTTTTGCATGATTTAATCCTTGCTTGCTTGGGGCATGTGCCAACATGGAAGTGCTGGTGTTTTATATCTATTATGCCATGGTATTTTTGTTTAACCTGAGAATCACCCATATAAGTGGGAACCATGCTGCTAAGTAGCCAACTTAATGTTTGTGTTCAGCATGCCAAAAAACTACTAAGTCTCAGAATCTGCTATTATTTTTATGCCATGTAGAGTGGATGGTATCTTGTGATGTGTTGTGAATTTGAGCATGCTTAGTGCTAGTGTGAATTTGTCTACTATGATCCTGTTAATTTTCATGCAAAGAGGCGGCTTCTAACATATTTAACTACTGCTGTCAACTTGCTGTGGACCCCAACGCTTTGAATTTCAATCTCATTCGTCGTGCCTTAGAACCCTAAGCTGGCGCCCACGAGACCCTTGGTCATCGCCCTTGTCTCCTTGCACTCCTCCACCGCTGGGAATCGCCGTCGTCGACGAAATCCTCTCCCTCGTCGCCGTCGTAGAGGATCCGCGCCAAGCTAGGGTACGGATTCAATCTCTATTGTTCTCCTCGTCCGATTCTTTTGCATTAGACCCATGTTTATATTAGATACACCCTTTGCACGTATTCCTATCCACTCAAAACTCAAAAATCTCGCAATTGATGAATTTTTCTAGGGTTTTTCCGACCGCCTGATAATTCTCGGTGGAACTGAAACGGACATATCGGTCTCACCGATGTGAAATTTAGTGTTGGTGAGAACTGACTCGGTGGAACCTAGTACCACTTTTCGGTCTGACCGAAAAGGGTGCAAAGGTTCGGTTAGTGAGTCAGTCAGTCTCGGCCCCACCGAAAAATATGTTTCGGCTGTACCGATATTTATTTGATAGAATGCAAAAATCTTAAAAATTCATTGTTCAAATTTCAAAAACCAGCCTCATTTTGTGATGACTCATCTTATTCTGCTCTCCTATACTCTATTCACAGGGTCAGTATGTCAGATGCAAAGGACAGTCAAAATTTGGCAGAGCAGGGAGTTGATATGAGTTCTGGCACAAGCCCTGAGCCCAGTTCTTTCTCAGATCCAGGCACCCCTAACTCCCATGGGTTGCCCAAGGCTGCCACCAGGACAAGGAAGAAGATAAATTTTAATGAAGAAGATTCTGACTTCATTCTGGAGGAGATTCTTGCCAAGAAGCAAGAAAAGGCTGCCAAGAAGTCAGCAACGGAAGCTACTTCTTCCAGGAGGGTATTCAGCAAAACATATGCACCTCCTACAACTATGAGAGCACCTGAGAGTGCCAGAGCCACCATGACCATTGAGCCCACAAAGAAGGCAATGCCTAAGAAGGCAGGGGAGAATAAGTCCAGGAAGAGGATTGTCCATGTGATTGGAGACCTACCTCCATGTATGAAGATCCAGAGGAGGCTGCTGGTGCTACTGCTGAGGAAGAGGAGGAAGAACATGTTGAGATAGCCCCTCCCAAGAAGAAAGACAAGAAGCTTATGGATGATGCTATGCCAAAGACTAACACCTCCAAGAGCACCAAGCCTACATCCAAGAAAGCTGCTACACATAAGTCCAAGAGGACTACCAGAGATATTCCAGCTTCAAAGAAGAACAAAGGGACTGCCTCCAGAGTTGAAGATGATGATGACTTGACTACTTTGATGAAGCTCAGACCACATCTTCCAGTGCATGATGCCAGCCACTTAGTTGCTGAGGACATGAAGAAGAGGAAAGACTCGGGATTGAGAGCCTAGAGAGCCATAGATCCTTATGCTCAGAGGAGGAAAATAGCTGTTGATTATAGGTTCTACACGAGAGAGCAACAGGACTTTTATGAGACAGTCTTGCTTGAAAAGAGCCCAGCTGTTAGCGATATGAGATATGTCGATTTGAAATTCATTAAGGATAATGTGGACTATTTCCCAAGTGTCCAAGATAATTTCCA
Source organism: Hordeum marinum (assembly GCA_022496015.1). Classification (NCBI taxonomy): domain Eukaryota; kingdom Viridiplantae; phylum Streptophyta; class Magnoliopsida; order Poales; family Poaceae; genus Hordeum; species Hordeum marinum. The sequence continues at coordinate 475,918,355 of CM039676.1, forward strand.
TTGCATTGGTCTGGACAAGTTCATTGACAGAGAGCTTACTGCATGGAACAATGAGATGATCATGCAATTCTACTCCACTGCTCATTTCTACGGAGATGGTAGAATTGTATGGATGACTGAAGGTGCAAGGTATGAATCCACTGTTGAGGAGTGGGCTGCACTCCTAGAAGTTCCAGAAGCTCAGGAAGGTGATCTGGATGTACTCAGAACTCAAGGCAAGTCGCTATGCCATGAAGGATATGTATACTGCTATCCCCGCAGACAAGGTGCAATCACACAAGCTAGGATCCATCTACTATCTGCAAGAAGGCCTCCGGACAATGAACATTATTATCAGGCATACCTTGATGCCCAAGTCAGGAGATGACAAGATGATTCGAGGCTACTCCATCAACATGCTGATCCACCTTGACAGGAACACTAGGATTAGAGTCATGGATTTGATTGTTGAGACAATCAAGAGGGTTGCTGCTGACCAAAAGCTCTCTTGCTGCTATGCACCCTACATCCAGTTGCTTATCAACTCTCGGTTGGAGAAGCACTTTTTTGATCTAGATCGTCCACATCTGCCCCTACAGCCAGAGTTCAAGGATAATGTTGTGGTGATGGACCCAGATCATCCCAAATCTGCTACAACACAAGCAAAGGCAGAAGTTGTTCGAGCCGCTAGTGCTCAAGCCCCCAGATCCAGAAATGAGCAAATGGATCTTCTGTTCACAGCCGTCCAGGGCATGTAGAAGGATATCAAGGGGATTTTGGAGAACCAGAACAGTCTAGTGAGGATCTTTGAGTCAAGGATCAAGGTTCTTGGTGATAAGGTGGACAAGGTCACAAAGACAGTGATAGAGCTTCAGAAGGAAGTTGACTCTGTGCACATCCCTCGGGTCTCTTCTAATTCTTCTTATTCTGATGATGATGATGATGATGATGAAGGATCACCTCTCAGGCCAAGCACCTAGTTCACTACTCAGGCTAGATCAACCACAGTGCCTGCACCAGACTCGAGGCCCTCTTCATCACCTCCTGCTACTATCAGCACAACTCCTGCTCCATCAGCTCTTGTTCCTTCAGTGTCCACTCCGGCTCCATCCACGACATCTGCAGAGATCTCCGTCGATGCCGTGCTCTCGACTCCTTCATCCACAAGCGAAGGAGATCAGCCCAAGAACACTTAGATAGATACCTTTGAACTTTTTGGTAACTTGTTGCCAAAGGGGGAGAAGTGTATATATATCATTAAGCTTCGAGAGAGAGCGAGCGTTTGGTGTTTGCTGATTTTTCAAAACAATTGCTTTTGGTTGCTGTGATACTTTTTGTCTTGCTTGTGATACACGCTTGATGATGTTTGATCATATGCTTTAATTTGTGATGCTACTATTTCCTATCATCTTAATGCTTATGTGATGATCATTCATCTTTGGTTGATTGTGTTGTGCTATGATATTCATTCCAATTACTCTTGCACACCACCAAGTGGTATGTGACATGTAAGAAGTGACCCATGTACCTAATCGATTATGCATTTGCATTCAAACGCAAATTTAATATAAGGCACAAATTTAGGGGGACCTCTTGAGTATCACATACTTCTCAAAGCGATGATTAAATTCTATGATTATATCTTTGTCGAAGCTTTGATCTATATGTTGTCATCAATTACCAAAAAGGGGAGATTGAAAGCACATTTGGTCCCTTGGTGGTTTTGGTAATTAATAACAACATATAATTCATTGAACTAATGTCTTCACCAAGTATATTTACGGAAAAGTTCAATGATGGGAATGGCAAATGATTGTGGAATTACCCCAATATGCAAGGAAATAGGTTGGCCAAGCTTCAAGCAAGAGGACTCTACATTTACATTTGTGAGAAATTATTTTGAGTCCATAGGAAAGCCAATACTATTAAAAGGGGGTAAAGTTTTGATGGTGAACAATATGCTCAAATGTGCACAAGTGACAGTCACCAAAACATCCACAAACTCTCCCACCAAAGTTTGTCCTAAGCCAAATATGCAAAATCGATGCAACCAACTTACCTATCCCGGTGCCACCGAGTTCCAAACCCTAGACAGACTCGGCCAAACCCTAACACTTTGTTGGAAATATGCCCTAGAGGCAATAATAAATTAGTTATTATCATATTTCCTTGTTCATGATAACCGTTTATTATCCATGCTATAATTGTGTTGATCGGAAACTCAGATAGATGTGTGTATACATAGACAACACCATGTCCCTAGTATGCCTCTAATAGACTAGCTCGTTGATCAAAGATGGCTATGGTTTCCTAGTCATGGACATGAGATGTCATTTGGTAACGGGATCACATCATTAGAAGAATGATGTGATTGACAAGACCCAAACTACAAACGTAGCATATGATCGTGTCAGTTTATTGCTACTATTTTCTACATGTCAAGTATATGTTCCTATGGCCATGAGATCATGCAACTCACTGACACCGGAGGAGTACCTTGTGTGTATCAAATGTCGCAACGTAACTGGGTGACTATAAAGGTGCTCTACAGGTATCTCCGAGGGTGTCTGTTGGGTTGGCATGAATCAAGACTGGGATTTGTTAGTCCGTGTCACGGAGAGGTATCTGAGGGCCCACTCGGTAATACAACATCACAATAAGCCTTGCAAGCAACGTGACTAAGTGTTAGTCATGGGATCTTGTATTACGGAACGAGTAAAGAGACTTGCCAGTAATGAGGTTGAACTAGGTATGGAGATACTGACAATCGAATCTTGGGCAAGTAACATACCGAAGAACAAAGGGACCATCATACGAGATTAACTGAATCCTTGACATAGAGGTTCGACCGATAAAGATCTTCGTAGAATATGTAGGAACCAATATGGGCATCCAGGTCCCGCTATTGGTTATTGATCGTAGAAGTGTCTCGGTCATGTCTACATAGTTCTTGAACCCGCGGGGTCTGCACACTTAAGGTTCGGTGACGTTTCGGTAGTATAGAGTTATGTATGGTGGTGACCAAAGGTTGTTCGGAGTCCCGTATGAGATCCCGGACATCACGAGGAGCTCCGGAATGGTCTGGAGGTAAAGATTAATATATAGGAAGTCTTGTTTTGGTCGCCGGAAAGGTTTTGGGCTCATCGGTAGTGTACCGGGAGTGCCGGTAGTGTACCGGGAGACCATCAGGAGGGGTATTTCGACCCAAGAGGCTACATGGGCTGTGGGAGAGTAAATACCAGCCCTTAGTGGGCTGGTGGAAGTCCCACACAAGGCCCATGCGGCTGGGAAGAAAAGCCCAAAGAGAAAAAGGTGGAAAAAGGCAAAAAAGGCAAAAATAAGGAGGAGTCCTAGTCCTACTAGGATTGGAGGAGGAATCCTCCAATCCTCCTTGATTCGGCCGACCCAAGGGCTGGCTCCTTGGGAGCCAAGCCTCCTACTATCTTCCTCCTATATATACTAGAGGTTTTGGGGTTTTTGGCACTAGATTTTCAGCCACGTGCTACCCGTTCCTCTAGTGCATAGTTTCTCCTCTAGATCAGATTTTTGCAGTGCTTAGGCGAAGCCCTGCCGGAATAGCCCCACCACCATCACCGGAGCGTCGTCATGCTGCTGGAGAACTCTTTTACCTCTCCACTCCCTCTTGCTGGGTCAAGAAGGCGGAGATCATCATCAAGCTGTACGTGTGCTGAACGCGGAGGTCCCGTCCGTTTGGCGCTAGATCGGAAGGACCGTGATCAAGATTGCGGGACGGATCGTGATGAGTTCACGGGAAAAATCATGATGAGATCACGGGATGGATCATGATGAGTTCGCGGGACGGATCGTGGTTGGATCGCGGGACGGATCGTGATGAGATCGCGGGATGCTCAGCGATTTGGATCGCAAAGACGTTCGACTACACCAACTGCTTTTCTTAACGCTTCCCGCTTAGCGATCTACAAGGGTATGTAGATCCACTCTCCCTCTCGTAGATGCTCATCACCATGGATAGATCTTGCGTGTGCATAGGAATTTTTTTGTTTCCCATGCAACGTTCCCCAACACACTTTGGTGCAGTCGACACTGCACTCGGTTCCACCGAGTTGGGTTGCCAAGATTCTGTTATGCAAGTTCACATTTTCGGTCCGACCAAGAATGGTGAATTGTCGTCACCAAGACTGGTAAATCTAACCGTTGGTCACCTTGTCAGTGCAACCGAGAATTGTATATCGGTCCCTTCGAGATTCAAAAGTTGCCACTTTTTGTCACTTCGGTACCACCGAGATTTACACATCGGTGTCACCGAGTCTGACTTATTGTGTGTAACGGTTGGATTTTTGGGGATGCCTATATATACCCCTTCACCACCACCCACTCGAAAGTGAAGCACTCAGAACTATTCCATACCTATCATACTTAGTTTTGTGAGAGAGAACCACCTACCCTTGTGTTGAGGTCAAGATCTTCCACTCCAACCATATGGATCTTGATTTCTAGCCTCCCCAAGTTGCTTTCCACCAATCCCATCTCTTCTACCAAGCCAAATCCGTGAGAGAGTGATTGTGTGTTGAGGAGTCTATCATCTTGAAGCACAAGAGAAGGAGTTCATCGTCATTACTGAGCCTATTACCTTTTGGAGGGTGGTGCCTCCTAGATTGGTTAGGTGTCGCTTGGGAGCCTCCTACTTCATGTTGTGGAGTGAACCCAAAAGTTTGTAAGGGCAAGGAGATCTCCTACTTTGTGAAGATCTACCCATAGTGAGGCTAGTCCTTCGTGGATGGAAGCCGCATGGAATAGTCAAGGTTGCTTCTTCGTGGAACCCTCCGTGGGTAGAGCCCTCCATGGACTCTCGCGGCCATTACCCTCCGTGGGTTGAAGACTCCATGAACGTGGACGTACGATAGCACCACCTATCGGAACCACGGGAAAAATCATCGTGTCATCACTTGTGTTTGCATTCCTAACCCTCTCTTTACTTACATGTGCAATGTCCTTATTTTCTGCTGCTACACTCTTAGACATGCATGTGTAGGGTGTTACTTGATATGCCATGAATGCTAAAACTTGCCAAGAATTAAAATTGGGAAAAAGGCAAAACTTTTATTTGGTCAAGTAATCTAATCACCCCCCCTCTAGACCTACTTTCGAACCTATAGTATACTAGAGCAGTCATTTGTAATAGCTCCAAGTGGAGCATGGTAGTAGCATCTATATTATGACACAGAGATCTGCAAAGTACATACGGATCTGGATATTGCAGACCGTAGACTAAACCTCTTCCACAAGCAAAACATGATCCGCACCAGAACTGTATGGGTGTTAGATTCATTACAATGTAAATCACATAGTGATGTGAGGTAGATTATTGACTCTAGTGCAAGTGGGAGACTATTGGAAATATGCCCCAGAGGCAATAATAAATTGGTTATTATTATATTTCCTTGTTCATTATAATTCTTTATTATCCATGCTAGAATTGTATTGATTGGAAACTCAAATACATGTGTGGGTACATAGACAACACTGTGTCCCTAGCGAGCCTCTAATAGACTAGCTCATTGATCAAAGATGGTCAAGGTTTCCTGGCCATAGACATGAATTGTCATTTGATAACAAGATCACATCATTAGGAGAATGATGTGATGGACAAGACCCAAACTATGGATGTAGCATATGATCGTTTTAGTTTATTGCTATTATTTTATGCATGTCAAGTGTCTGTTCCTCTGACCATGAGATCATGCAACTCACTGACACCAAAGGAGTACCTTGTGTCTATCAAACGTCACAACGTAACTGGATGACTATAAAGGTGCTCTACAGGTATCTCCGAGGGTGTCTGTTAGGTTGGCGTGGATCAAGACTGGGATTTGTCACTCCGTATGACAGAGATGTATCTCTAGAACCACTCGGTAACAGAACTTCACAAGAAGCTTGCAAGCAATGTGACTAAGGACTTAGTCACAGGATCTTGTGTTACAGAATGAGTAAAGAGACTTGCCGGTAACGAGATTGAACTCGGTATGAAGATACCGACGATCGAATCTCGAGCAAGTAACATATCGATGGACAAAGGGAACTGGACACCGGATTGTTTGAATCCTTAATGTCATGGTTCGACCGATAAAGATCTTCATAGAATATGTAGGAACCAATATGGGCATCTAGGTCCCGCTATTGGTTATTGACCATAGAGGTGTCTCGGTCATGTCTACATAGTTCTCGAACCCGTAGGGTCTGCACACTTAACATTCGGTGATGTTTCGGTATTATTGAGTTATGTTTCTTGGTGAACGAAGGTTGTTCGGAGTCCCGGATGAGATCCCGGACGTCACGAGGAGTTCCTAAATGGTGCGTAGGCAAATATTTATATATGGAAAGTCATATTTTGGGTACCGGAAAAGTTTTGGGTTTTTCTGGTATTGTACCGTGAAGCTTCTAGAAGGTCCCAGAAACTTCTGGAGCAGTCTGCAAGTCCACCAAGGGTTCCATCATGTCCCAAGGGTTTTCATGGGATGAGGGGAGGCGTTCTGGCCTTATTGGGCCAGGCGCACTAGTCCCTCAAGGCCCATGTGGCTTGGGAGAGGTGGAAAGTCCACCTGTTTGTAGAAAGGGAGGGAATTGGACTAGGAGTCCAACTCCTCCCCCTTGGCTGCGCCCTAGGGCTTGGAGGGGCTCATCTCCATGCCCCTCCACCTATATATAGAGGGGAGGGTCGCCCCAAGAGGACACACGAAGCCATTGAATCCCTCTTTCTCTCCCTAGATCATTTTCTCCTCCGTTCGCGGTTTCGGTAGCGCCAGGCGTAGCCCTGCCGGGATAGCATCACCACCACCATCACCATGCCATCGTGTTGCTGGAGAACTCATCTACCTCTCCGCTCCCTCTTTCTAGATCAAGAAGGCAGAGATCGTCATCTAGCTATACGTGTGCTGAATGCAAAGGTGTCATCCGTTCGGCGCTAGATCGAAAGGACTGTGATTGGATCGCGGGACAGTTCGTGATTGGATCGCCGGACGGATCGTGATCGGATCGTCGTACGGCTATTGATTTGGATCGTGTAGACGTTTGACTACACCAACCGCGTTTCTTAACGCTTCCCGCTTAGCGATCTACAAGGGTATATAGATCCACTCTCCCTCTCGTAGATGCTCACCATCATGGATAGATCTTGTGTGTGTGTAGGAAAACTTTTGTTTCCCATGCAACGTTCCCCATCATAAGTAGGTCTCTCAACCCCCTTCTTCTCCTATATGGTCTGCAAACTTAATGTTCGCTGACGATTTGATATTGTTGAGTTATGTATGTTGGTGACCGAAGGTTGTTCAGAGTCTCGGATGAGATCTCGGATGTCACGAGGAGTTCCGGAATGGTCAGGAGGTCAAGATTTGTATATGGGAAGTCATATTTTGGCTACCGAAAAAGTTTCGGGTTTTTCCGATATTGTACCGGGAAGCTTCTAGAAGGTTACGGAAACTTTCGGAGGAGTCTGGAAGTACACCAAGGGTTCCACCACGTCCCAAGATTTTCCATGGGTTGAGGGGAGGCACCCTGGCCTTATTGGGCCAGGCGCACAAGTCCCTCAGGGTCCATGTGGCTTGGGAGAGGTGGAAAGTCCACCTGTTTTATGGAAAGGGAGGGAATTGGACTAGGAGTCCAACTCCTCCCTCTTGGCTGCGCCCTAGGGCTTGGAGGGGCTGATCTCCACACCCCTCCACCTATATATAAAGAGAAGGGGGCGCCCCAAGAGCACACATGAAGCCCTTCGCGCCCCTCTCTCTCTCCCTAGATCGTTTTTTCTCCGTTCGCGGTTTCAATAGCGCTAGCGTAGCCCTGCAGGGCGAGCACCACCACCACCACCACCATCGCCACCATGTTGTCGTGTTGCCGGAGAACTCATCTACTACTCCGACCTCGCTCGCTAGATCAAGGAGGCGGAGATGTCATCGAGCTGTAAGTGTGTTGAACGCGGAGGTGACGTTCGTTCGGCGCTTGATCCGGACGGTTCGTGATTGGATCGCGAGACGATTGGTGGATGGATGCACGGATGTGTGCCATGTCATGGATCCATGGCACAAACATTTCCATCAATAAGAATTAAACATATGTAATTGTGTTTTCCTTTTTGTTACTCTTATGTATTTTTTATCAATCAAAACCACCTATCAAATATTTTGTGCAAAATGAGATCACTCCATTTTTTATAAATATTATACCATATTTTATGTCCAATTTGCCAAAGGGAGTTTTCATTCTTTTTGGAAGAAAAAAGCACTTTTCATTTTCTCAGTGCCTAAAATGAGTTTTTTTGTGAAGAAACTACCAAATATTTGTTGCAAAACTATACCACAACATTTAAAAAATATTAGACCACATTTCATGTACAAATCACCAAATTGTTCCATGTAAAAAGGTTTCCATACACCTCTCCGAAATTGATAAATTTGTCCCGAATCAGCACGAACCGGGGCAAACTTGAACTACAACTACTTCATAGTGTGCTCATTATTTTTTCCAAAAATCATTTGTAGGTACACATGTATATATTTCATCAGAGAAACACTATGAGTTTCGTAAGATTCCACCCATAGCTACGACGGTCATGCCCGTGGTTTTGACCGCGTTTTGAAATTGACATAAAGAATTAAAAAAATCAAAAAATGGAAAGCATCTGCATTGTTTCTCATTATATGTGACCTATTGTCTAAAGAAAATAAAAAACTTGTAATACGGTAAATACCTTGAAAAATCATCTCAAAAATGAGCTATCATGTGTGAAGTTTCATGGCTTTCAAGCCAAATGACCAATGTTATGGCCATATTCATGGCATAGTTTGTTCAAATGATATCATATTGTGCACAAGGGTGCATCTTGGAATGTCAAACAATGTTGCCAAAGGTATTTTTCATTTTCTTTGAATAGAAAAAAGCAATTTTCATTTTTTGAGTGCCCAAAATAAGTTTTTTTGTGAAGGAACTACCAAATATTTATGGAAAAACTATACCAAAACATTTTTCAAAAATATTAGACCACATTTCATGTACAAATCACCAATATGTTCCATGTAAATAGTTTTCCGTATACCACTCATGAATTGATAAATTTGTGTCGAATTAGAGGAACCGAGGCAAATTTGAACTACAACTACTTCATAGTTTGCTCATGATTTTATGCAAAAATAATTTCTAGGTACATAAGTATCTATTTAATCATAGAAACACCAAAAATTTTCCAATATTCAACCCCTAGGTAGGAACGGTCACGCCCGCCGTTTTGACCGCATTTTGAAACGGGCATGAAAAATTCAAAAAATTGGAAAACCTTTGCATTGTGTCATTATATGTGACCAAGTTATGAGGAAACATAATAAACTTGTAATATGACAATTATTTTAAAAATGTGTTCTCAGAAATGAGCTATCATGTGTGAAGATTCATTGGTTTCAAGCCAAATGATCAATCTTATGGCCACAATCATATCATAGTTTGCTCAAATGATCTCATATTGTGCACAAGGGTGCATATTAGAATGACAAACAATGGTGCCTAAGAAAGTTTTCATTTTCTTTGTACGGAAAATTCATTTCCCATTTTTTGAGTGCCCAAAATGAGTTTTTTGTGAAGGACCTACCATATATTTGTTGCAAAATTGGACCAAATCAATCTCATAAAATATTAGGCCATATTTACTGTATAATTGACTAAATGGTTAGGTGTCAAAAGCTTTGAGCCCCCTCTTGTGAAAAAGATTAATTTCCATCGATTCAGTAGGAAGCATGTCAAATTTGAACTCCAGTTGCCTTATAGTTTGCTTATGATTTTTTTCCAAAAATCATTTCTAGGTACATAAGTATCTATTTAATCATAGATACATTGTTTGGTGGTGATACATGAAGGTTTGGACGGTGGACGATGACCCCAACTCCAGAGCACACAAACTGGCATGCCAATCGCATGGTCACCGCGTGACCTTAGCGTTGCCACGCGTTCTTGGTGCCCTAAGCATGTCTGATGGGTTGTGCACTCCCTCGGTGGGTTCTACGAAGAAGAATACAACAGAAGAATCGCACTAGGTGACTAAACTAAGCTCATACATGAATTAGCAGCCAAGTGTTTGATTAGTGGTGGGGGAAATGAACATGGCCAATGGGCTTGGGTTATGGCTGAGGATGATCATCTACTAAGGAGACTGTCTTGGCAAATTCTCCGCTCAAATGGAGGATCCTAAGGGCACTTGCTTCACAATGCTCTTCTTTGGACATAAAATAGAAATTTATGCTGGGACCACATAGATGATTTGGTTGAGCTAAAATTTGGAGGAGGAGGAGGAGGATAATCTGGGCATATGAAGGAACTGTACAAATTTCAAACCATTTGGATAAATAGAAATGGTACCTCCTTCACAATGCTCTCCACTGAACAGAAAATTGGGAAACATATTGAGGAAAATTGGCTACATTAAAATCAAATGCAAGTTTGGGTAGGGAGGTTCTATGGGAAGGGTCACGTAGTGGTAATTTTTTAGCAATTATGAAGCAATATAAAATATAGTTGCTTCACAAATTGAAAACATTACCAGAAACAAAGATTGGATGCTGATATCAAATGAATGAATGGATTGAGCTGCAATTTGGTGGAGGACAGTAATTTGGGCATAGGAAGGAACTGTAAAAAATTGATGCCATTTGGAGGAAGAGCATTGCCAAAGTGGTACGTCCTTCATAATGCTCTTCTCTAGACAGAAACTTGGGAAAATTATTGAGACAAATTGGCTAAATGAAATGAGGTCAAATTTGGTGGAGGAAAGATATATAGGGAGTAACATGCCCTGGTAAAGTTTTAGAAATAATTAAGCAATATAAAATATAGTTGGTTCACAAACTGAAAATATGACCAGAATAAAAGATTGGATAATGATCTCACGTGGATTGCTGGACTAATCTCAAATTTTGTGCACAATTATTATTTGAGTATCTAAAACATTTGAAAAAATCTCAGATCATGTAGATAATCCTAATAATTACTTTCTTCACAAAGCTTCTCTTTGGATAGAAACTTTGGAAATTTGCTGATGAATATTTACTAGGCAAATGGAGCTGAATATTGACATGTGGCAATGATTTGAATATGGAAAATAGCCCGAAAAGTTTGAGGACAATAGGAGGGTTCTAGATAGCACTTGCTTTGCAATGTGCCAATCTGGACAAAAAATAGATATTGATGTTGGGCTCATATAGATGATCGGATTGAGATGCAATTTGGAGAAGGATGATAATTTGGGCATATGAAGGCACTCTGAAAAAATTATACCATTTGGAAATAAAAAATGGTACTTCCTTCACAATGCTCCCTACTGAACAGAAAATTAGGAAAAATGTTGAGGGAAATTGGATAAATTAAATGAGCTAAAATTTGGTGGAGGGAGGTTCTATGGGAAGGGTCATGTCCTCGTAAGTTTTCAACAATTATAAAGCAATATTAAATATAGTTTCTTCACAGACTGAAAATATTACCAGAAACAAAGATTGGATTGTGAGCTCACATGGATTGTTTATATATGTTTAACATTTTTCAAATACATGATTAATATTTTTTTCATATATTCCCAACAAAAAAACATATTTTAATACATATATTTTGATGCCTATATTTGGTTTTACACATTGTGCATTTTTTGTATACATATAAAAAGGAGGTGCCTTAAGTACCAATGCATCCACGTTCACAACCTCATGACCCTTTATATTAGTCGTAATCAGGTAGAAATAAGATCATCGACCACTATTGTCTGCTTTATGACCATTTGATGTAAGGCAATTTCAGGGTTTTAGACCTTCCTAGCGAAATGGCCGTGGATTTACGACTAATTCAGCTGGGGTCACTAAGAGAAGGTCACAAGTTGACATATTTCTTATAGTGATAAGTACGATGAAAACTATACCGGAGTTCAACTGCAATGGCCTCGATCATCACCAATGGCTAGCAATAAGAAAGGAGCGCGGGGAAAGATATTTGGTTCCTTATCCTTTTCCTCGAGCTCTTCGACACCACCACCAACAACATGCGTAATGACCGGTGGTAGGGTCGGGGAGTTAGCGAAATACCTCAATAACAACAAAATCAACTACTCCCTCCATTTTTATATACAAGGCCACAAACTCAAATTTTACGTATCAAGATAAAATTTAATGATTTTTTTGCAATCTAGCTTGTCCTCGTTTACCGGGTTAATTAATAGGGCACATGCAAATTAGAGAAAATTGAGTTGACGCGAGGAGGGAGGTATAGTTGAATGTGTCATTGTCATTCAATGCATGCATGCGAGTAGTTAAACCATGTGTTGCTAGTACGAGGCAACATCATAAGTTTTGCCTCGTTTACTGTTGGTGGCATTGTATGTATGCAAAATGTATGTTTCGTTGTGGCCTCGTGTACAAAAATTGAGGGAGTACCAGGAACAAAATGATGATGACTTCAACATATTGAAGTGGTGGAATGACCACAAGCTTACATATCCAATGCTTTCCATATTAGCACTAAATGTGTTAACGATATTAATCTCAATGGTATCATTGGAGTTTGCTTTCATTCTAGATGGAATACTACTCGATGAGAGAGGAATCAATCTCACAATTGATGTGACGAGGACACTAATGACCGTGAATGATAGGGAACTAGCCACACGAAGAGCCCAACACACTATAGACAACACAGATCTGCATCCACGTTCAAATTTTTTATCTACACGACGAACAAGAAAAAGATTAGTTGTAATATTTGTAATTTTCTTTTCCTTTTGTAATTTTGAGCAAGCTTTGTACTCCTTTTCCTTACGAAGGTTTTGCTTCAAGGGGAGTTTTAACTAAAAGGTTTTACTGAGACAACTACTAATAAAGCTCACTATTCATTCATATGACACTTGGCTCCTTGACATTTTTCTATATTATTTATCTTAATTTTAAATTTTCAATATTTTCCTCTTTAATTAGGTTTTTCTAAATTAATAATAATAATAAAGGCTCAGATGGCATATACGACCCACAAGGCTGAAAAGCAACATCATGTCGGGCCAATCCCCATGGCCATGCCTTCGGGCGGTCGCGTCACAACCCTTTGATAAAATGAAGGGTTGTGCCATGACAACTCATGCTCACGTGGCCAGGTTTGTTGCGCACCGGCCGCCAGCCTCATCCCGCACCTCCGGCTCGATGACATTACCCCCCCTCTCTCCGTCCTCGCAGGCAACCACCATCTGCCCGTCCAATGCACCTCACATACTGGATATGTGTCTTGTGAAAATGAGGTGAAGTCATCTAAGAATCGGAATAATACAACTAGTCAAAACTATATGTTAGTGAATGTCAAAATAGTCGAGTATGTCACTTTCATTCTTGCAAAGTCGTAGATAGCACCGTAGCCTAAACACCACGCGCTTTTATTTTGTTAATTTCATTCTTTCAAGGAAAATATTCTTATGTAGACTTTTTAGAGGAAAACACTCTTAATGTTTGCATGCATACTATCATAATGACACTTCACTCAATTTACTATTCCTTCCTTACATGCACGTGATGTATTAATGAACCTAGTAAACTAAAAAAAGCTGATTTACAAAACAAGACATTGTATTTTATCGGTACCTATAATATGAGCTCGTAGCCTTGTATATGAAAATGGAGGGAGTATCACGAACAAATTGAATGAAGATTACTTCAACATATTGCAGTGGTGGAATAACCACAAGCTTACATACCCGGTGCTTTCCATATTTATACAAGATGTGTTAACGATATTGATCTCAATGGTATCATTGAATTTTGTTTTCATTCTAGATGGAATAATACTTGACGAGAGAGGAATCTATCTCACAAGTGATATGACAAGGATACTAATGACCGTGAAGGATAGGGAACTAGCCAGACGAAGAGCCCAACACACTACAAACACCACATAGCTGCATCCACTTTTAGAATCTTTATCTACACGATGAACCTCCAGAAGATTAGTTGTAATCTTTGTAATTTTCCTTTCCTTTTGTAATTTTGAGCAAGCTTTGTACTACTTTTCCTTACGGAGATTTTGCTTCAAGGGGAGTTTTACCTAAAAGGTTCTAATGAGACAACTACTAATATTTATTCATATGACACTTGGTCTCCTTGAATTTTTTCTGTATTCTTTCTCTTAATTTTAAAATCTCAATATGTTTCTCTTAAATTAGTTTTTCTGAATTAAAAATAATAATAATAAAAGGCTCAGATGGCAGAAACGGCCCACAAGGCCGAAAAGCAACACGGACCTGCGGGCCGGGCCGGTCCCCATGGCCAGGCCTTCGGGCACTCACGGCACGACACGGCCCTTTGATTTTTTTTCTTGAGGGGCACAGCCCTTTGATAAAATGGCCGACACGGTCATGCCGCGCCGGCCCATGCCCATGTGGCCAGGTTTGTTGCGCACCGGCCGCCAGCCCCACCCCGCACCTCCGGCTCGATGGCATCATCCCCCCCGCTCCGTCCCCTCACGCAACCACCCTCCGCCCGTCCAATCCACCTCGCAATTCCGCCGCCGGCCGGCGCCATGGCGGCCCCTTCCACCCCATTCCCCTCCACGGCATCGCTGCTCCTCGCCGGCAGCCGGCTCCCGCGGTTCCAGATCAAGTCGCTCCGCGCCCCCACCAAGCCTCCGTACCCCTCCGCCTCCGCCTCCCCCTACCGCCCGTGGCTCCGCGGCGTCGCCAGGCGGCCCCTGCCCATCCCCACGTCCGCTTCCCTCCTACCCGTCCGGGTGACGGCCGCCCCTCCGCTGAGGGCGGAGGCCGAGGACGAATCGGGCCGGCTGGTGGCCGCGAGGAGGGTCGCGATAGCGCTGGTCTGCAGCGCGCTGGCGGCGGTGTGGTGCCATCGGGCGCTTGCCGCGGGGGCCGCCGCGGCGGGAGCAGGCGCGGGGGCGTCCACGGCGGTGGAGGCGGCCGATGTGGTCGGCTGGGTGGCGCTGCGGCTGCGAGGGAGCTGGCCCACGGTGCTGCAGGTTCTGCAGCTGCTCAGGGAGCAGGGCCTCGTTCTCGCCCTGCTGCTCGGCCTCTCCGCCTTCTTCTCCATGGCCGAGACCGCCATCACCACGCTCTGGCCCTGGAAGGTTCGTGAGCTGGCCGAGAAGGAACCCGAGAACGGCGTTTTCAAAATGCTCCGAAACGATGTCACTCGCTTCCTCACAACCATACTCATTGGCACGACCGTGGTTAACATTGCCGCGACAGCAATTGTTACAGAGGCAGCGACGGCAATGTTTGGTGAAGCAGGTGTCAGTGCAGCTACAGGGGTCATGACTGTTGCCGTTCTGCTTCTTACAGAAATCACACCCAAGAGTGTTGCAGTCCACAATGCCACAGAAGTTGCCAGGTTTGTGGTCAGACCAATCGCTTGGCTTTCAATCATCCTGTATCCCGTTGGGCGTATTGTTACAATTATATCCATGGGAATTCTAAAGCTTCTAGGCCTGAAAGGAAGAAGTGAACCATATGTGACTGAAGACGAACTGAAGCTAATGCTCCGTGGAGCAGAGCTGAGTGGTGCAATTGCAGAAGACGAGCAGGATATGATTGAGAATGTACTCGAGATTAAAGACACGCATGTCAGGGAGGTGATGACACCTTTGGTTGATGTGGTTGCAATTGATGCAGCCGCAACACTGATTGATTTCAAAAACCTGTGGGAAACCCACCAGTACTCTAGAGTTCCTGTATTTGTGGAGCGCATAGATAATATCGTGGGAATTGTTTATGCAATGGACATGCTTGAATATGTTGAAGAGGCTGAGAAGTTGAAGGACATCACTGTGAAGGAAATTGCACATATGCCTATATACTTTGTCCCAGATTCGATGTCCGTTTGGAACCTGCTGAGAGAGTTCCGGATCAGGCAGGTTCATATGGCAGTGGTCCTCAACGAGTATGGTGGAACGATTGGTATTGTGACATTAGAAGATGTGGTGGAAGAAATAGTCGGTGAAATCTTTGATGAGAATGATTCAAAGGAGGAAATCCAGAAGAAAACAGGTAATATAGTAATGATGGAAGATGGAACATTTGTTGTTGATGCAAATACATCGATAGACGATCTATCTGAAGAGCTTGTTGTTAAAATACCAGATGGCCATCAGTATGAGACCGTGTCTGGTTTTGTTTGTGAATCCTTTGGCTATATACCAGAAGAAGGTGGAAAAATGCTTGTGATACTCGAAAGGGATAGAGAGGAGGACGATGAATATCAGGATGAAGGATCTGATAACCAAGACGGCCGAGAAACGACACAAGCTTATGAACTTGAGATACTCGAAGCTAATGCAAGAAAGGTCAGCAAAGTACGTTTCAAGCCAATAAGCAGCGAATGTGTAGACGTTGACAACAAGGGTGTGAACCGGCTGATGTCAAAAAAGATCATCAAGCGGAAGAAGAAGAACTCTGGTAACTCTTCTGACAGCGATGATGACGACGAGTGTCCTGATATAACAGAAAATGGTTGCCCTGTAGAGCCGGTTTCATACTCAGATGATAGTTCGGAGTTAGAAGATGCTGGCAGTTCTGTGGGGACAAGGTAACAAAGTGAACAATTAGCACCATTGTGCTACTGCCAATAATTACAGCTCACCAACCTCCCGCCCCTTGTTGCAACATACACCAGAAGAAGAGAAAAGAGGAGAAACGTAGTAGGCTACGAAAAACAGCGACAGTAAGCATTGACTACTCTCGTGTCGAGTTGGGTGGAGTTTTTGTTTGTCTTGCTACTTTGGTCTGCTGCTGTGTGCGTGTGTGAGGCTTTAGTGGTGGTAGTGGAGAAGAGCGTTGTGCGTACTTGTAAGCAGCAAGTTTGGTCGCGGTGCAGCTCGTAAACAAAAAAGTCAATTCCTGGATCCACCACTGAATGTGGGGGAGGTCCAGGAGACCACCAATAATCTAATTTCCATGAATCCTAAGTAATACTCATGTAGTTGCTCGTCATGTACGATGGATACAGAGGGAGGAGAGTGGATAGAATTTCCACATTATAGGTGGGGCAAGCACCCCATGAAAACTGGTTTTTGAATGGCGCACATCTTTTGGAACATAAGGGGTGTCTAGCCCCATGAAGGAAGTAGTGATTTTGGACACTGTTCCTAAAATCCATTGAAGTTACATTGGTTTTGAGGAAGCTAAGAAAGAAAATCGTTCTGAATCTTTCCTTAAAGGGCTTATTGGTAACCAAACCTTCCAATGGAACCACATGCCAGTTGTTGGCTCTGCAGGGGGCATTCGAGTTGGAGTTTTCAGTTTGTTTGAAGTGATGCCGTGGGACAGAAAAAACTTCTAAGTTAGTTGTGTCGTTAGGAATAAAAGTAGCAATGTAGGATTCAGAATTATAATTGCTTATGGCTCTTCTTGTGAAGATAAGAACCAACTTTTCATATCTGAATTGCATGATCTGTTCGTTTGGTGCCAAGTTCCTACTGTTATACGTGGGGATTTTAGTTTAGTTAGATATCAATCTGATGAGAATAGTGACTCTCTGGATTTTAAATGACACAACAGGTTCAATGCATGGTAGATATCTGGCCTCTCATGGAGATTCACTTATCTGGTAGACAGTTTACCTGGGCTAACAACCAGGAAAACTTTATTATGTCTAGGATTGATAGGATCTTTTGCACACAAATGTAGATGCTATTTTTCCTTTATCTGCTGCTAGAGCGCTCCCTAGGCTTGGCAGTGATCATGTCACTTTTTCTGTGGGACCTGGGTATAACAAGACACCTAGGAAATCTTGTTTTAAGTTTGAGAAATGGTGCTTTGCTAGGTCTGGCTTCCCTGAAGTTATTAGTAAGCTTGGAACAGTCACTGTAATTGTTCCAACTCTATAGATGTTTGGCAATTTGAAGTAAAAAAAATTAAGAAACCATCCAAGGGTTGGAGTGCTAACATAGAGGCTGCAATGAGAGACCATAAGAACATGCTAGAATGGAGGAGGTTATTGTAGAAATGGAGGAGGGTGATGGAAGAAACTGAGGCTAGAGATCGCACATCTTACTAATGAAAAGGGAGAGGAAAACCCTAATCAGTGACCTAGCGGGACATGACGGCATTGTAACTGAAGTCGAGGATGATAGAGGTAGCAACTGATTGCTACAAATATCCTTTTAGCTTTGAGAACAGACCTGCCATCCCTTAGAGAGGACTTCTTTAGAGAAGAGGAAAGTTAACTTTAACTTAAGGAAAACAATTCACTAGATGCACTTTTCTCCGAGGAGGACGTGAAAGATATTGTTCTTTATTCTTATTCTGATGGAGCTCTAGGACTTGATGGCCTTTCTTTTATGTTTTAGCAAAACAATATGGGATGTCATAATGATGATCTCTTGGCTATGTTTAGACTGAACGTTGTCATGCTGACTCTCATTCCTAAGGAAGATGATGCTCGGACTATGATGAAACTCAGACCAATCAGTCCTTTGAACTACACCGTCAATTATTATTTTCTAAAGTTCCTACAAATAGACTAGGCCTCCTTATGCATATACTAGTTTCTGTAATTGGTAAGTGTGGTGATTGCTCTTGAAATGCTACATTCCATCAACTCTAAACATGAACAGGTTTATTTCTTACACTGTACTATGAGAAAGGGTATGATTCAATTTGGATTTCCCAATTGAAGTCTGGCTGACTCTGAGAGGCTTTAGTCCCAAATCGATCTTCTGGGCCCAGTCTTTGGTTAGAGGTGGCTGCGTTGGAGTCAAGCTTAGTAATTGTGAGAGTAATTTCTTTGTGCCTGGCAAGGAGATCCCTTGTCCCCACCTCTCTTTAATCTAGTAGTAGATGTGTTTACTAGGATGTAACTGTGCTGCAGCTGGCTTAATTGAAGCGCTTTGCACTGATTTAACTGCTGAAGGAATCATCAGTCTGCATTCTGCAGATGCCACTATCTTGTTCGTACAGAATAATGCTAGGAATGCCATTAACCTGAAATGGGTCCTTGTATGCTTTGAACAATTGTCAGGCATGAGTGAACTATCATAAAAGTGAATTATTTTCCACGGGAATGGCTATAGAGGAGGCACATTTCCTTGTCTAGTACTCCCTACGTCTTAAAATAACTGTCTCAAGCTTAGTACAACTTTGTACTAGACTGAGTAGAGCTTACGTGCAACCTGTGGTGGAGAGGATCCAAGGTAGAATATCTAATTGGAGAGGCAAATTATTAAACAGCTCTCCTTTTTTAAACTCGTCAAATGTGCTTTAGAAATGATTTAACACTTAAATGGCCAACTGCACGTGGAATAATTTTGAAGAGCACCATAGAATCGACTGAGCAAATTGGCAGTCTACATGAATATATGTTTGGTAGGAAAGCTCTGGAGGAACATTGTAGTAGATTCTGAGTACACAATACTAATCCCAGTATAGTCTATTGTAAAAGACTCTTCAGGCTCTTTCTTCAGATGAGAATGTACACAATACTAATCCCAAGTCAAATGTACTTTTTGTAGGACTTTCACCCTTAAGCTTATGCAACAATGTCAGGACTTAGAGACTATCCGTTAGAGCATTAACTTTTCATGAGATGAGAATGAGATTATCTGGCAGTCTGAATGGATGAGCGTTTACTTTCTCCCTCTATAAAATTGTTAATTTCCGAGTCACACATGTCTACCTTACTTTTGTTTTTGAAAGTGAAAGTCCCTCAAACTTAATGTGTTGTTCCTGTGTTTGTTTTTTTCAGAATAAAATTATGACTAGAGACAACATGAGTAAGATGCATGTGAAGAAACCACTTGTTCCTTGAGTGTGTGGTTGCCAAAGTAATCTGAAACAATTTTACTGCTTTTTTTTTTGTTTACACTGTTATCATTTTTTTTGTTGGAATTGCCATAATGATCTTGTATGTTGGCTTTGCTTCACCGTAGTTGCTTGGAGAGAACTTCGCTTTTTATTTTGTAAAAACTAAAAACTGTAAGGTTGAGAGCCTCCCTTCCTTTCTAGTAGCCGATCATGGCGCTCTGTATGAAATTGTCATCGTTTCGGTGCAGCTGCTGCGTAATAAGATCTAAGCTGCTGTACAAACTCGTCGATGTATCTCTCATGGCGCTCTGTGTCGGCTACCACCTCCTGCATCTTCGCTGCGCCTGCTAAGAATCCTCTTCTGACCTCTCCCTCAACCATGACAGCTCGGACCGCCGCGGCGACGCCATGGCGGTCGAACGAGCCGTCGTTCTCATCCCTCGCCACCTGCAGCCCCACCTTCTTGGCCTCCATTTGCCGTGCGTTGGGCCCTTGGTCGCCGAAGATGGGCAGCATGACGAGCGGGTGCCCGAACATGAGGCCCTCGATCAGCGAGCTCCGGCCGCAGTGCGTCAGGAACCCGCCCACGGCCGCGTGCGCCAGGATGCTCATCTGGGGAACCCACTCCGTGGTCACCAGCCCCTGGCCGCGAGTGCGCGCCTGGAAACCAGAAGGGAGGATGTCGCCGTCGAGGGCGGCGGCGCCGGCGCCGCTGGGCTTCCTGAGAGCCCAGAGGAAGCCAATCCCGGCGACCTCCAGCCCGAGGGCCAGCTCGCGCACCTGCTCCACGCGCAGCGGCACCTCGCTCCCCAGCGCCACGTACACCACCGAGCCAGGCGGCTGCGTGCTCAGCCAGCGCACGGTGGCATGCTCTGCTCCGTTGGCGGCGGCACGGCGGGCTGCCTCGGCTGACGGCGGCAGAAGGCCGAGGGGAACGACCGGCTTGCCGAGGATCGTCGCCGCCAACGGGAAGGACTCGGGCTCCCACTCGACGCAGCTCCGGATGGCCACGACCGTGCACCTCTCCTTCGTCAACAATAAGCGCTGCATGATGGACATGCCCGACACGCCATGGCTGCCGTAAATCGGCTCCCTCCCCTCTTGTTCGTAACGGGGAGGAGCGCACGCTCGCGCTCCGTCGTGCTCCGACGGCTGGCTGTGTCTAAGCACGGTGGCGATCAGCGCAGCGGTCGGGGGCAGCATCGCGCACGACACCTGGTGCTCGAGCGCGGCGGCGGCGGCCCAGTGGTGGAAGGTGTCGGCGACGATCCAGTGAGGCCTCGTGGCCTCGTCGGCGCACGCGGCGGCCAGGTACTCCGCGAAGGGCGCGGCGAGGCCGTCGAAGGCCTTCCAGTGGAGCTCCCGCTGGTGTGCCGGGACGTCGTTGGTGGACTCGGCGCCGTCGGGGAGGCCGTCCACGCGCGGCAGAGGGAGCGCCACGAGCTCCACGCGCTGCGCCGGCGGCGGGAGGCGCGCGAGGTTGCGTGGCGTGGAGACGTAGGACACGAGGTGGCCCCGGGACGCCAGCCGATCGGCGAGCTCCAGGCACGGGAGCAGGTGGCCCAGCGCGAGCCACGGGACGATCACGATGCGCAGCGGCGAGGATGATGGCCCGGCGTCCATGGCGAAGATCACGGGCTAGCTTGCTCGTCCACTTGGCGGTGCTCTGTCCGTGCTCAGTGCCCTGCTCGCGCCGTGGACCTGGGCGAAATGAGATTCCGTGTATTGGTGGCTGGTCCTTCAGTCGGTAAGGTTTGTTGGCTGGTCCGTATTTGGTGGGTAGTGTCGACGTTTACTTTCCACGCCCGGCCGTGGTAGTCAAGTAGGACTGTGCCGCCATTTTATGTACGTTTATTTAGTGTACATTTATTAAATAAACGGATATTAAATAAATGTACATTAAAATGACTATAATAAATAATATAAATAAATGTTAACTAAAAAACGTATATTAAATGACTGTACTAAATAAACATATACTAAAATGACTACGTACACTAAATAAAATGTATAACTCATAAAAAATTAGTGGCGACAATGATATACCTTCGACGTGTGTGTCTCCTTCTTCCTCTTCACCTTTTTCTTCCTTTCCATCCCATCACCTCGTCACTAGCCACACCTCCTTCATCCCATCATGGTTCCTCCAAACGCACAAAAAACTACCTCATGGCACAAAAAGATACTATAGAATGCTATGATCTATTGTTTACGCAGGTTGGATAGGAAAATGAGTGGACGAGCGAAGAGATCGGCGTAGGGGTGGAAGCACCAGAGAGCAACGGGAGTGAGAGGTGGAGCTAGCGAGCAGAGGAGGAAGAAACGAGTGGCTCGATCTTATCCAGGGGCTCTTCGGCTGCCTGGAGGCCAACCAGGGCTCTTCTGCCAGCCAGAAGCTGACAGGCCCCTCTTCGGCTTTCCAGTGACTGACCGGCCTCTCTTCGGCAACCAGAGGCCGATAGGCCCCTCTTTGTCCTGCCAGTGGCCGACGGGCCTCTCTTCGGCCAGCCAGGAGCCGACAGACCCCTCTTCGGCCTGCTAGAGGCCGACGGGGTCCCATTTATGGGTTTTTTGAATCCGGACATACAGTTTCCGAATTTGGTACAAATTCGGTTGTAGTTTTGAAAAAAAAATCTTTTGAAACGCTGGAAGAAAATTTAGAAACAAAAAAAGTTTTGAAAAGGGGAACATTTTTAGAAATTCCAAACAAACATTCGGAACACATTTTTTTTTGAAAAAGTAGAACTTTTTCTGAAACTCCAGAACAAAAAACATTTATTGAAAATTGCAAATAATTATTGAAACGGGAACATTTTTTGAAACTCCCGAACAAAAATTCTAAACATGAACAACTTTTGACATTTGTGAATTTTTTAAACAAGAACATTTTTTGAATCTTCCGAACAAAATTTGGAAATATGAACGCTCTTTAAGTGAACAAGTTTTGAAACAAAATTATTTATTAAAATCCCCATTTTTTCTGAAAAAATTGTGGAAATTTTGAACAGAAAGAAAAAGAAAAGAAAAGGAACAAAAAAGAAAACAGAAAAGGAAAGGAAACATTTTTTGTTTGATAAAAGGGGCATGGCCCCCATTTTCATTACGAAAATAAGAGTATGGATACATAAAAAAAGCAACACCACAACGCTACATTTCTCAGACCTGACGCATCAATGCGTTAACGGAGCAACAACCTACATCCTAGACATATAACCACATCTATAGGATGCAAAACAACCCACTACAGTAGATCGGACAGATTCAACCATCTTTACATATTGCACATCCATCAAATCAAAAGACTATACTATAGTCTAGACGAAATGTGAATGCGGCAACTACTCAAGTAGAAACGGAGCATATTCTTTGAAGAGAAGGATTCCACCCATGAGTTGTTCTGTAGACTCCATTTGCTACTCGAGATAGCCTCTTGAAAACCTCCTTAAGCATTTTTTGCACTCCTTTTTTCTGCAGAATCACCCATGAATCCAACAAAGAACACAAGGAAAATATTACATTCAAAATGAAGGCACGTTGAAAACATGATTTGTTCCTTGTCTTCCAAATTGTCTAGATCAAAGCAGCAACACCAATAGAAACAACAACCCTATCTTTACCAGAGTAGGATGGTATCCAGTTTTGACACAAATCAAACAAAGACAAAGGTAATTTTGGGTTACCCAGCGAACCACAAATCACATTCCATGGAAATCTAGCAAAAGATCATGAAAAGAAAAGATGATCAATGCTCTCAGCGGCATCACAAAACTCGCAGGTTTTTTATCCTTTCCACCCTCTCCTTGATAAATTATCCTTCGTTAGGATCCTCCCTTTGATCACTAACCATATAAACGCTTTTACCTTTATAGGCATTCTAAACCTCCAAAGAAGCTTAAAAGGAAAAAGCAACAACTCTAGCAATAAGGTAATGATAAAAGCGACTTAACCGAGAAGGATCCAGATTTAGTGAAAAGCCACTTAACTTTGTCAGGCTCCTCCGACAGAACAACCTGACTACACATGTCGAGTAATTCATTCCACAAAGTAAGAGTTTCTCCATACATACATCTCCTGAATCTAATACAATTAAAATCCTGGTTGAAGACCTTAGCAACAGTAACATGCTCACGGAAAGTTAAGTTATACAAGCGGGGGAAAAGTTGACGAAGTAGCTTTTTCCCCAACCATGTGTCCTCCCAAAATATTTTCTTGCATCCATTATCCACCACCCCAAGAATAGAAAATATCCTTTACATTCAATAAACCATTCCAGAAATACGAATTTCCCGAAGATGATTCACATTGAGCCAAAGATTTCCTTCTCAAATATTTGGCTCTAATCATCTTCTACCAATCCCCTTCCTCATTCTCTAATCTCCATAACCACTTACACAAGAGGCTGATGTTTTTAATCTCCAGATTAGTAATCCCCAAACCCCTTGATCCCTAGGTTGGAAAACCTCCAACCACTTGACTAAATGATACTTCTCACCCCCTCCTTCTCTTGCCAAACCAAACGTGCACGAACAAAGTCCATTCTCTTACCTACACCTTTAGGTAGTTTAAAAAAAGAAATCAAATGGCTAGGAATATTACTCAAACAGGTTTCAGCGAGAGTAATCCGATCCCCCATAGAAAGCAAACCCCCTTTCCAGGTAGTTGCCTTCTTCTCAATTTTCTCTTCTGCTGTTTTCCAATCAGAATTACGCAACTTTTTAAAACGCAGAGGAAGACCTAGATAGGTAAAAGGAAATCTCCCCACAGCACAAGTAAAAATTTGAGCATATTATTCTTGTTTTAACAGAACGTCACCAAATAGTGAATTTCACTTTTTAAGAAATTGATTTTCAAACCATTCAAGTGCTCAAACACGCATAGAATGACTTTAAGGTTTCTAGAACCTTCTAAGTCATCTTCAATGCATAAAATCGTATCATCGGCGTATTGTAAAACAGTAAGACCACCCTCATATAAACTAGGCAAGACTCCTTTAATAAACCCTTGTTCTTGCGCCCTTTGAACTAGGGTAGCAAGAACATCAGCAGCAAGATTAAACAACAATGGGGAGAATGGGTCACCCTGTCTCAATCCTTTTCTAGTAACAAAATAAGGGCCAATCAACTCGTTTAAAGTTATAGCTACTTTGCCATTATGAATAACCGCTTTCGTCCAACGAATAAATTGATCTAGGGACCCCTTCATTTCCAACTTACTAAGCATAAAGTCCCAATTAATTTTATTGTAAGCTTTCTCGAAATCAACTTTAAAAATGACAATAGAGCATTTAGATTTATGTAGTGAATGAAGCGTCTCATGGAGAACAACAACATTATCTAAAATATAAGCCCTTTGATAAACGCACATTGCACCTTGGAAACAGTTTTATGAGCAGTAACCATGGCTCTATTATTCAAGACTTTGGTAAACAATTTAAACGGAACATTGAGCATGCATATAGGCATGTACATTTGAATCCTATCTGCCCCTTGACCCTTAGCTAACAACGTAACCACCCCATAGTTTAGCCTAGATATATCAATCCTATCATCATAGAAGTCTTGAAACAGACTAAGCAAATCATTGCAAATGAGGTGCCAAAAGGTTTGGAAAAATTCAATAGGCATACCATCGGGTCCGGCTGCTCTATTATGTCTCATAGAAAAAACTGCCACCTTAATTTCTTCCAAAGTAAATTTATCAACCAGGTTGTTTTTGTCCTCCTCGGAAAGCACATCATTTAAAGGGATGTGTAAGGATACAGGAAGTAATTTAACAGGCCCGAAAAGCTCTTTATAGAAATCAATCGCATATTTAAGGACCTGATCATCCCCTTGGACGATCCCCTCATCCTGAATGAATCTATTTTTTTACTCCTACGCTTCCTACCACTAGCTTTAATCATGAAGTACTTAGTGATACCATCACCCTCATTAATGTCTTTTTCTTTAGATATCTGGTACCACTTAATCTCCTCTTCCCTGAGAATCTTGTTTAAATCATATTGCAACTTACTCAAACCATAGTTAGCTTCTGAAACTCTAGAGAGCTCACTCTTCTTATCCAAAAAATCAAGTTTATTAGCAATATCATCTCTCTCTCGTATATATACCCTCCACATTAAGGTTCCACCCCTTGAGAGTTCTTATTAATTTGCACATGAAATCCTGCCACCAAACAAGACTGCTACCTTTACGCATAGTGGAACACCAGACTTTATTAACAATAGCAGGAAGCTCTTCTCTAGACAACCAACACAACTCAAATCTAAATGGCTTGTGACTAACAACACGCTTAACACCTGTATGTAAAAGAAGCACTGCATGGTCAGAAACCCCTCTTACCAGGGTCGTGATAGTAACTAAAGGAAATTGTTGCTCCCAAAGGGTGCTAACTAAAATTCTATACAACCTAGCAAAAACGGGATCCACTTGATTATTCGACCAAGTAAAGATTCTCCTAGCTAAATCTAACTATTTTAAGCCCCAATGCTCAATAACAGAATTAAAATAGAAAGACCATTTAGGAAGTTTTTTAATTTGTTCCTCTCGCTAGTCCTTCTAATTAGGTTAAAATCGCCCCCAAAACACAAGGCAATTTATTGTAACCCAAAACCTGAACTAAATCCACTAAGAACTCCTCCTTATCTTTCACAGGAGAAGCACCTTAGACATTGATCAGATTCCATTTGAATCATGATCTTTTATCCATAATCACCATTCTAGTCATGAATCTACCTGCAATACAAACATCTACCTCAACAAATCCTCCCAAACCCCCATAAGCAGCCCCCTAGAAGCACATTCGGAGGGCTGCCATAACCAAATATAAGTAAATCTACCACTTACTCCAACCAGCCACGAATCGTCAAAGTCCTTCTTTCTTGTTTCTTGCACACAAATAAACTCTAAACTATGCTTCGAAATAGATTCCTTCAGAAATCTTCTCTTTTCAGGTTCACCCAGCCCTCTTGCATTCCAAAATAGACCCGCCATAAAAAAACCTTTGAATTATGTAACATTTGTTGTATTTCATCTAACCTTAGGCTTAACACTGAATTTCCCAGTGTAAGTCTGTGTATTTCTTGATTTATATAACGAAGACAACAAAACTAATTCGTCTCAAGCTCCTCATCCTCCTCAGCATCAGAATCTGATTCAGATAATAAGCATTTAATATCATCTGGATCAAAACTCTCTAGTTTTGATTCTAAATCCATATTTCAAAAAGAGTATCTTACTCATTTCAAAACAGGGATTCCACTCAATTTTGTAAAAATAGTTTCCCCAATTAAAACTGATTCACAAATTTCGAGAAACATTGGTTTCATTCAATTCAAGAAAATAATTTCACTTATTTCCAAAACTTATTTCACTCGATTCAAAAAATAAGTTTTAGCCAGTTTAAAAACCATTTTCACTCATTTCAAAAATTGATTCTATCAAGTCAACAAAACAATTTTCACCCGTTTTAAAACTTGGTTTTACCCGTTTCAAAACAAATTTCACTTATTTCAAAACATTGATTTCTCTCTATTTTAGAAATTAATTTCACTCATTTGAAAAATTGATTTCACTTGTTTAAAAAAACAAAGTATAGTTAATTCATAAAATAGATTGAGAAAAATCAAACTAGTCAAAATATAACCAAGATTGGTCTTGTTCTAAAGATCTTTGGGCCAGGAGTTCAAATGTTTAATGTTTTATAATCGTAATATGGGTTTAAAAGATATAAATGATTTATGTTAGTAAAGGTGGAATAAAAGAAAGATTTATTTCGGAGACAGAAGAGAGAGAATGAGGAGTGCATGCGTCAAACTATTGTAGTGTCTCACGCAAAGTGGTGGATCATGTCACTTGACGTAAAGAGAGATATAGATGACAATATGCACAATAAAGTGAAATACTCCTAGCACAAGACCTCTATTTTATGAATCTTGAAGCAGTTGAGTAGTTGATTTCTTGTTAGTATGTACCATCACCAGTAGAAATGTCTTTGCGTAGCCTGCATGCCATGGGATTTTGTTCTTTTTTAAAGAAAATTTTAATGATTATTGAAACCGGGTAGTATAGATGCCCTCTTGCAGGCCGTCAACCTCACAAAACGTTCGTTTTCACCATTTGTACATGGCTAATATTTCGATCTCACATCGACGTGCTACATGGGCTGATGTCGCTGTCATGCGCCACTTCCAATGTTTTGGAGAAACCATGTTTATTTAGCCTTTAAGACCACACCGTCTAGGAAGAATAAAAGAGGACGCAGACGGCGGAAATAAGGAGAAGAAGATGGTCCTTTGTTCGATCCACCATGCACGAGGAATTTCTGTTCATGTGCATTGGCGTGACTAGTGGAGAGGGCACATCAATTCCACAAGGAAGCGAAGAGACTTCACATCGATGCAACAATATGTGTGATTACAACATAGTCCATTGAAAAAAACTAAGGTGCTGGCTAGAGGAGTGAATACGGACTAGAAGTTTTAACTTTTATTTGCGATTTCAGAAGAATGTGGATAAGTTCATTAAATATGTAAATAAGTGATACAACATGTATGACATAAAGCTAGCAAGACAACAGACAAGAAAAAACTCCAGAAATAAGATTGCACAAAGTAAATATGGGAAATGGAATAATTGTAAAATAGAGATGACAAAACTATTCCATAGTTCACTCTCTCGGGTTCTTTCACACTAAGATTGAAATTGGTAATTAACGTTCCACATCCTTCCAGCTTGGTGTCTCGTTGTCACGCGACAACGTTGTTTGCTTATTTCCTTGAATAATTCCCTCACACGACGATACATAATCTGTACTTCGCCAAGGTTCTTGTTAGTTTAGTGTTGTGTTTTGCCCATTTCCTCGGTATCTCTTCGGCCGCTGAACTGGACTTAGATCACCGTGATAGGTTGTGGCCACTATTACTATAAATTTCCAAGTCTCCGATTGTTGGATTGATGTCTCAAAGGAAAGATGATGCCAATGTGTTTGGTGTATCCCATTATTTATAATTGGACAATGGATCCGTACACGGCATCTATCTCAACGAACTATGCTCCAAAGTGACATGTTCATATGGATTGCCTTTAGCATCAAACTGTAAAGGAAGGCGAGGCCCTTCATGCTTGGAATAGGTAATTCAGGGACTTCCCCTTTTTTTCTCTTCTTTGAACACTACTAAACACATATTGGTGTGCCACATTAGCCAATCGATTTGAGAAAACCTTCAAAGCATGTGCTTCATCGGGCAGATGACATCTAGGTCATTTGGAGTGTAGTTTTGACAAAGTTAGGCATGTTGTCATCATTGAAATTCTTTGGAACTTATGGAAGCGACGAAGCATGATGATTTTCTTCAATAAGCCCAACGAAATGCACTTATCTTGCACAGATGCACGAATAATCTTATGGTTTGATCAAATCGTTGGAAAACTCTTAGAAGCAGACTCTTATTTAGGATTTGAGTGTTATGTTGTTTCATTTATACAATAGATTGTAGCTTGTAATTTGTAATTATTTATGTTCATTCTTCAACATTGTGACATTGTAGTTTCTCAAACTAAATTGTTTTCATGTTTTGATAAGGAAAAGTTGAGGCACTTGTTGATATTTTGGTGGAGTTTGAATGGACTCGAGTGTTGAGTGACTTTTAACCACATCCTAGTACTGGATATGGGCATTATAGGTGCGCTTTCGCTTCTTATCTCGGACTAACAATGTTAGGTTCGTGAAAACAACACATATGAGTTCTTTCCCATGTGAAGAGGCTTCACGATGGGAACATCCACCTTGTTGACATGCCGGATGCACACACTGTTGATCTCTAGCGTATTTTCAATTGTTGCTGCTTATTTCTTGAGCACCATAATATGTCCTAGTGTTATTTACTCATTTGGCTCGTATTATGACTTGTTCTTTAGTTGACTAGATTATGGATTTACTTAATGGCTTGGAGCTACATCTATTTGACATGGCATTCTCCATTGGCTTGCTTAAGATCCATTCAATCTTTGGTCTTTTGCCCCTTTAGTCGTCTACTATTCATTTGGTCGTTTCTGCCAGTGGTGCCTATGTTGGAAATATGTCCTAGAGGCAATAATAAAATGGTTATTATTATATTTCCTTGTTCATGATAATTGTCTATTGTTCATGCTATAATTGTATTAACCGGAAACCGTAATACATGTGTGAATGCATAGACCACAACAAGTCCCTAGTGAGCCTCTAGTTGGCTAGCTCGTTGATCAATAGATGGTCACGGTTTCATGACCATGGACATTCGACGTCGTTGATAACGGGATCACATCATTAGGAGAATGATGTGATGGACAAGATCCAATCCTAAGCATAGCACAAGATCGTGTAGTTCGTCTGCTAAAGCTTTTCTAATGTCAAGTATCGTTTCCTTAGACCATGAGATTGTGCAACTCCTGGATACCGTAGGAATACTTTGGGTGTGCCAAATGTCACAATGTAACTGGGTGGCTATAAAGCTATGCTACGGGTATCCTTGAAAGTATTTGTTGGGTTGGCACGAATCAAGACTGGGATTTGTCACTCCGTGTGACGGAGAGGTATCTCTGGGCCCACTCGGTAAGACATCATCATAATGAGCTCAATGTGACTAAGGAGTTAGCCATGGGATGATGTGTTATGGAATGAGTAAAGAGACTTCATGGTAACGAGATTGAACAAGGTATGGGGATACCGACCATCGAATCTCGGGCAAGTGTCATACCGGTAGACAAAGGGAATTGTATACGGGATTGATTGAATCCCTGACATCGTGGTTCATCCGATGAGATCATCATGGAACATGTGGGAACCAACATGGGTATCTAGATCCCGTTGTTGGTTATTGGTTAGAGAGGTGTCTCGGTCATGTCTACATGCCTCCTGAACCCGTAGGGTCTACACAATTAAGGTTCGATGACGCTAGGGTTATAGGGAAATTGTGTACGTGGTTACCAAAGGTTGTTTTGAGTACCGGATGAGATCCCGGAAGTCATGAGGAGTTCCAGAATGGTCCGGAGGTAAAGATTCATATATAGGAAGCAAGGTTTTGGTCAACGGAAGTGTTTCAGGCATCACCGGTAACGTACCGGGGCCACCGGAAGGGTTTCGTGTTGGGGAATGTTGCATGGGAAACAAAAAATTTCCTACGCACACTCAGATCTATCCATGGTGATGAGCATCTACAATAGGGAGAGTGGATCTACGTACCCTTGTAGATCGCTAAGCGGGAAGCGTTAAAAACGCGGTTGGTGTAGTCAACCGTCTTCGCGATCCAAATCGCCGAGCGTCCCGCGATCTAATCACGATCCGTCCCGCGATCCAATCACGGTCCATCCCGCGAACTCATCACAATCCTTCCCGCGATTCAATCACGATCCGTCCCACGAACTCATCACGATCCGTCCCGCGAACTCATCACGATCCGTCTCGTGATCTTGATCACGGTCCTTCCGATCTAGCGCCGAACGGACGACACCTCCGCGTTCAGCACACGTACAACTCGATGACGATCTCCGCCTTCTTGATCAAGCAAGAGGGAGCAGAGAGGTAGAAGAGTTCTCCGGCAGCATGACGGTGCTCCGGCGATGGTAGTGGAGCTATTCCGGCAGGGCTTCGCCTAAGCATTGCAGAAAACCGATCTAGAGGAGAAACTATGCATTGGAGGAACGGGCAGCACATGGCTAAAAATTCTTTGCAAAACCCCTAAAAACTCCAGTATATATAAGAGGGAGGGAGGAGAGGACTTGGTGCAAGGGCCAAGCCTCCTTGGGTCGGCCGAAGTGGGGAGGAGAGGAGGACTCCTCCTCTAATCCTAGTAGGACTAGGATTCCTCCCTTTTTTGGCCTTTTTTCCATCTTTTTCCCTTTGTGCTTTTCTTCCCAGCTGCATGGGCCATGTGTGGGACTTCCACCAGTACACAAAGGTCTGGTATTTACTCTCCCACAGCCCATGTAGCCTCTTGGGTCGAAATACCCCTCCCGATGGTCTCCCGGTACACTACCGGCACTCCCGGTACACTACCGATTAGCCCGAAACTTTTCCGGCGACCAAAATAGGATTTCCTATATATCACTCTTTACCTCCGGTCCATTCTGGAGCTCCTCGTGACATCCAGGATCTCATCTGGTACCCCGAACAACCTTCGGTCACCACCATACATAACTGTATACTACCGGAACGTCACCAAACTCTAAGTGTGCAGACCCTGCGGGTTCGAAAACTATGTAGACATGACCTAGACACCTCTACGGTCAATAACCAATAGCGGGACCTGGATGCCCATATTGGTTCCTACATATTCTACAAAGATCTTTATCGGTCGAACCTCTATGTCAAGGATTCAATTAATCCCGTATGATGTTCCCTTTGTTCTTCGGTATGTTACTTGCCCGAGATTCGATCGTCGGTATCTCCATACCTAGTTCAACCTCGTTACTGGCAAGTCTCTTTACTAGTTCCATAATACAAGATCCCATGACTAACACTTAGTCACATTGCTTGCAAGGCTTGTTGTGATGTTGTATTACCGAGTGGGCCCTGAGATACCTCTCCGTCACACGAAGTAACAAATCCCAGTCTTGATCCATGCCAACCCAACGGACACCCTCGGAGATACCTGTAGAGTACCTTTATAGTCACCCAGTTTTGTTGCGACGTTTGATACACATAAGGCACTCCTCCGATGTCAGTGAGTTGCATGATCTCATGGTCATAGGAACAGATACTTGACATGCAGAAAATAGTAGCAATAAACTGACATGATCTTATGCTACGTTTGTAGTTTGGGTCTTGTCCATCACATAATTCTCCTAATGATGTGATCTCGTTATCAAATGACATCTCATGTCTATGGCTAAGCAACCTTAACCATCTTTGATAAAAAGAGCTAGTCTACTAGAGGCGTACTAGGGACATGGTTTTGTCTATGTATCCACACATGCATCCAAGTCTCCGATCAATACAATTATAGCATGGATAATAAACGATTATCATGAACAAGGAAATATGATAATAACCAATTTATTATTGCCTCTAGGGCATATTTCCAACAATCTCCCACTTGCACTAGAGTCAATAATCTAGTTCACATCACCATGTGATTCGCATTGTTATGAATCTAACACCCAATGAGTTCTGGGGCTCGATCATGCTTTGCATGTGAGAGAGGTCTTATAGTCAACGGGTCTGCGACATTCAAATCCAAGTGTACTTTGCAAACCTCTATGTCAAACTGTAAACACTACTACCACACTTCCACTTGGTACTATTCCAAATGGCTGCTCCACTATACGTATCCAAATTGCTACTACAAGTCATCCGGATTAGTGTTAAAGCTTGCATCAACGTAACTCTTTACGACGAACTCTTTATCACCTCCATAATCGAGAAACATCTCCTTAGTCTTTTAGTTACTAAGGATAGTCCTGACTACTGTCCAGTGATCCACTCCTGGATCACTTTTGTACCCCTTGACAGAATCATGTCAAGGCACACACCAGGTGCGGTACACAGCATGGCATAATCTAGAGCCTATGGCTAAGGCATAGGGGACGACGTTCGTCCTTTCTCTTTCTTCTGCCGTTGTCGAGCTTTGAGTGTCACTCAACTTCACACCTTACAAATCAGGCAAGAACTCTTTCTCTGATTGGTCCATTTTGAACTCTTTCAAAATCTTGTCAAGATATGTACTCATTGAAAGTCTCATCAAGCATCTTGATCTATCTCTATAGATCTTGATGTTCAACAATTAGGTAGCTTTATCCAGGTCTTCCTTTGACAAACTCTTTTCAAACAACCGTTTATGCTTTCCAGAAATTCTACATCATTTCCGATCAACAATATGTCAACCACATATGCTTATCAGAAACTCTATAGTGCTCACACTCACTTTATTGTAAATAAAGTTTCTCATAAATTTTGTATAGACTCAAAAACTTTGATCACCACATCAAAGTATATATTCCAACTCCGAGATGCTTGCTTCAGTCCATAGAAGGATCACTGAAGCTTGCACACCTTTTAGCATCCTTAGGACCGACAAAACCTTCTGGTACGAGTAAACCGTTAAGGAAACGATGTTTTGACATCCATCTGCCAGATTTCATAATTGAAAAATGCAGCAACTGCTAACATAATTCCAACAGACTTTAGCATCGCTACGAGTGAGAAAGTCTCATCATAGTCAACTCCTTGAACTTGCCGGAAACTTCTTTGCGACAAGTCGAGCTTTATAAATGGTGACATTTACCATCAGCGTTTGTCTTCATTTTAAAAGTCCATTTGTACTCAATGACCTGCCGTCCAATGAGCAAGTCTACCAAAGTCTATACTTGGTTTACATACATGGATCCTTTCTCGGATTTCATGGCCTATAACCATTTGTCGGAATTCGGGCCCATGATCGCTTATCCATAACTCGTAGGCTCATTGTTGTCCAACAACATGACCTCCAAGACAGGGGTGTTGTACCGCTCAGGAGCAATACACATCCTTGTCGACCTATGAGGTTTGATAGTAACTTGATCCGAAGCTTCATGATCATCATCATTTACTTCCTCTTCAACCGACGTAGGTTCCATAGAAACATCTTTCTGCTCTGCGCTACTCTCTGGTTGAAACAAAGGTTCAACAACCTCATCAAGTTCTATGTTCCTCCCACTCAATTCTTTCGAGAGAAACCTTTTCTCGGGAAAGGACCCGTTTCAGCAACAAACACTTTATGCTTGGATCTGAGATAGAAGGTTCACCCAACTGTTCTTAGGGTATTCTATGAAGATGCATTTGTCCGCTTTGGGTTCGAGCTCATTTGGTGAAAACATTTTTCCACACAAGCGTCGCAGCCCCAAACATTCAGAAATGACAGCTTAGGTTTCTACCAAACCATAATTCACACTATGTCATCTCAACGGATTTAGATGGTGCCCTATTTAAAGTGAATGCAGTTGTCTCTAATGCATAACCCCAAAACTATAGTAGTAAAACGATAAGAGACATCATAACCTGCACCATATCCAATAGAGCACGACTATGATGTTCGGACACACCATCACACTATGGTGTTCTAGGTGGCATGAGTTGTGAAACGACTTTCACATTGTCTAAAGTTGTATGCCAAACTTCGTAACTCAGATATTCACCTCCACGATCATATCACAGACATTTTTATCTTCTTGTCACGATGATCTTAAACTTCACTCTAAATTTGCTTGAACCTTTAAAACGATTCAGACTTGTGTTTCATTAAGTAAATATACACTATATCTACTCAAATCATCAGTGAAGGTAAGAAAATAACGATATCCACCGCACGCTACAAGACTCATTGGATTGCATACACCAACATGTATCATTTCCAATAAATCACTTGCCCGCTCCATCCATCTGGAAACGGGGTCCTTTAGTCATCTTTCCCAAGAGGCATGGTTCACATGTCTCAACCGATTCGAAATCGAATGAGTCCAAAGATTCATCAGCATGGAGTTTCTTCATGCGCTTTATACCAATATGACATTTAGCGGCAGTGCCACAAGTATGTGGTACTATCATTATTAACATTGTATCTTATGGCATCAATGTTATGAACATGTGTATTACTACGATAAAGATTCAACAAACCATTCTCACTGGGTGCATGACCATTGAAGGTATTATTCATGTAAACAGAATAACCATTATTCTCTAACTTAAATGAATAACCGTGTTGCAATAAACACGATCTAATCACGTTCATGCTCAACGCAAAACACCAAATAACATTTATTTAGGTTTGTCACTAATCCCAAAGGTAGAGAGAGCGTGCGATGTTGATCACATCAACCTTGGAAACATTTCCAACACACATCGTCACCTCACCCTTAGCTAGTGCTCCGTTTATTCCGTAGCTTTTATTTCGAGTTACTAACATTTAGCAACCGAACCGGTATCCAATACCCAGGTGCTACTAAGAGTACTAGCAAGGTACACATCAATCACATGTATATCAAATATACTTCTGTCGACTTTGCCGGCCTTCTTATCTACCAAGTATCTAGGGTTTTTCCGCTTCAGCGACCGTTCTCCTCATAATCGAAGCACTTAGTCTCGGGTTTGGGTTAGACTTTGGGTTGCTTCACTGGAGCAGCAACTGAGTTGCTATCCATGAAGTTTCCCTCCTTGCTCTTGCCCTTCTCGAAACTAGTGGTTTGAGTAACCATCAACAATTGACGCTCCTTCTTGATTTCTACCTTCGTGGTGTCAAACATCGTGAACAGCTCACGGATCATTATTTTTATCCCTGGCGTTTATAGTTCATCACCAAGTTCTAGTAGCTTAGTGACAGTGACTTGGAGAACTATATCAATCACTATCTTATCTAGAAGATCAACTCCCACTCGATTCAAGCGATTGTAGCACCCAGACAATCTGAGCACATGCTCAACGATTGAGCTATTCTCTTTCATTTTGCAGGCAAAGAATCTTAGTGGAGATCTCATATCTCGCAACACGGGACTTTTGAAATTAAGTGAGGGATCACCTTATAATGCTACCGTCGTTCTAAGCAAAACAAGGTGCATAAAAGTATTAACATCACATGCAAATCATAAGTGACATGATATGGCCATGAACTTGTGCTTTTGATCTCCATCTTGAAAGCACCGACATGATCTCCATCATCACCGGCATGACACCATGATCTCCATCATCTTGATCTCCATCAACGTGTCGCCATCGGGGTTGTCGCGCCCATCATGCTTGTACTACTATTGCTACCATTTAGCAATAAAGTAAAGCATTACATAGCGCTTAATGATTGAAACTCAGGTCATACAATAATTAAAGACAACCCTATGGCTCCTGCCGGTTGCCATACTCATCGACATGCAAGTCGTGATATTCTATACAACACATGATCATCTCATATATCACATCATGTAATTGGCCATATCACATCACAACATACCCTGCAAAAACAAGTTAGACGTCCTCTAATTGTTGTTGCATGTTTTACGTGGTTGTTACGAGTATCTAGTAAGAACAATTCTCATCTACGCAAAAACCACAACGGTGATACACTAATTGCTTTTCAACCTTCTCAAGGACCGCCTTTGTCGAAACCGATCCAACTAAAGTGAGAGAAACTGGCACCCGCAAGCCATCTATGCAACAAGTTGCGGTTGAGGGAACCGGTCTCTCGTAAGCGTACGAGTAATGTTGGTCCGGGCCGCTTCATCGCACAATACCGCTGAACCAAAACACGACCAAGGGAGGAAGCAATCTAAGCATCAACGCCCACAAACCTTTTGTGTTCTACTCGAGATCTCATCTACACATAGACCTAGATCATGATGCCACTGTTGGGGAACGTTGCATGGGAAACAAAAAAATTCCTACGCATACGCAGATCTATCCATGATGATGAGCATCTATGAGAGGGAGAGTGGATCTACGTCCCTTGTAGATCACTAAGCGGGAAGCGTTAAGAAACACAGTTGGTATAGTCGAATGTCTTCGCGATCCAAATCGCCGAGCGTCCCATGATCTCATCACGATCCGTCCCACTATCCAATCACGATCCGTCCCGTGAACTAATCATGATCAGTCCCGTGATCCAATCACGATCCTTCCCGCGAACTCATCACGATCCGTCTCGCGATCTTGATCACGGTCCTTCCGATCTAGCGCCGAACGGACGACACCTCCGCATTCAGCACACGTACAGCTCGGTGACGATCTCCGCCTTCTTGATCCAGCAAGAGGGAGTGGAGAGGTAGAAGAGTTCTCCGGCAGCATGACGGCGCTCCGGCGATGGAGCTGGAGCTATTCCGGCAAGGCTTCGCCTAAGCACTGCAGATAACCGATCTAGAGGAGAAACTATGCACTGGAGGAACGGACAACACTGGCTAAAAATTCTGTGCAAAAACCCTAAAACCTCTAGTATATATAAGAGGGAGGGAGGAGAGGACTTGGCGCAAGGGCCAAGCCTCCTTGGGTCGGCCGAAGTGGGGAGGAGAGGAGGACTCCTCCTCCAATCCTAGTAGGACTAGGATTCCTCCCTTTTTTGGCCTTTTTCCACCTTTTTCCCTTTGGGATTTTCTTCCCAGCCGCATGGGACTTGTGTGGGACTTCCACCAGTCCACAAAGGGCTGGTATTTACTCTCCCACAGCCCATGTAGCCTCTTGGATCGAAATACCCCTCCCGATGGTCTCCCGGTACACTACCGGCTCTCCCGGTACACTACCGATTAGCCCAAAACTTTTCCGGCGACCAAAATAGGACTTCCTATATATCAATCTTTACCTCCGGACCATTCTGGACCTCCTCGTGACGTCCGGGATCTCATCCGGGACTCCGAACAAACTTTGGTCACCACCATACATAACTCTATATTATCGAAACGTCACCAAACCTTAAGTGTGCAGACCCTGTGGGTTTGAGAACTATGTAGACATGACCTAGACACCTCTACGGTCAATAACCAATAGCGGGACCTGGATGCCCATCTTGGTTCCTACATATTCTACGAAGATCTTTATCGGTCGAACCTCTATGTCAAGGATTCAGTTAATCCCGTATGATGTTCCCTTTGTTCTTCGGTATGTTACTTGCCCGAGATTCGATCATCGGTATCTCCATACCTAGTTCAACCTCGTTACCGGGAAGTCCCTTTACTCGTTCCGTAATACAAGATCCCGTGACTAACACTTAGTCACATTGCTTGCAAGGCTTCTTGTGATGCTGTATTACCGAGTAGGCCCTGAGATACCTCTCCATCACGAGGAGTAACAAATCCCAGTCTTGATCCATGCCAACCCAACAGACACCCTCAGAGATACCTATAGAGTACCTTTATAGTCATCCAGTTATGTTGCGATGTTTGATACACACAAGGCACTCCTCCGATGTCAGCGAGTTGCATGATCTCATGGTCATAGGAACAGATACTTGACATGCACAAAATAGTAGCAATAAACTGACACGATCTTATGCTATGTTTGTAGTTTGGGTCTTGTCCATCACATCATTCTCCTAATGATGTGATCCGGTTATCAAATGACATCTCATGTCTATGTCTAGGAAACCTTTACCATCTTTGATCAACGAGCTAGTCTACTAGAGGCATACTAGGGACATGGTTTTGTCTATGTATCCACACATGCATCTAAGTCTCCGATCAATACAATTATAGAATGGATAATAAATGATTATCATGAACAAGTAAATATGATAATAACCAATTTATTATTGCCTCTAGGGCATATTTCCAACATTCCGGGGGTCCATCATGTGTGGCCACCAGCACCAGAGGACTGCGTGGGCCAAAGGTGGGAGGGAACCAGCCCCTAGGTAGGCTGGTGCGCCTCCCACAAGGGCCCAAGGCGTAGCAAAGGAGGGAAGGGGGAAAACCCTAGGCACAAATGGGCCCTAGGCCCACCTAGGGCACCGCCCCTCCTCTTCCCTCTCTTGGTTGCCGCCCCAAGGGCCATCTTGGGCCGGCCACAACCCTAGGGTGGGAACCCTAGGGGCTGCGCCCTCCTTCCTCCTCCTATAAATAGTGAGGGTTTTGGGGGCTACCTACACACAAGTCTCTCTCTCTTTTGGCGCAGCCCTACCCCTCCTCCTCCTCGTCCTTCGTAGTGCTTGGCGAAGCCCTACCGGAGTACCATGCAGCTCCACCGTCACCACGCCGTCGTGCTGCCGGACCTCTCCCTCAACCTCTCCTTCCTCCTTGCTAGATCAAGGTATGGAGACGTCATTAGGTTGCACGTGCGTTGAACGCGGAGGCGCCATTGTTCGACGCTTAGATCGGAATCCACCGCAATCGGAATCGCTATGAGTACGACTCCACCAACCATGTTCTAGTAATGCTTCTGCTTTGCGATCTTCAAAGGTATGAAGATGCACACACCCCCACTCGTTGCTGGTTTCTCCATAGATTGATCTTGGTGACACATAGGAATTTTTTTGATTTACTACTCGTCTCCCAACAGTGGCATCATGAGCTAGGTCTATGCATAGAATCTATGCAGGAGTAAAACACAAGTTGTTGTGGGTGTCGATTTTGTTAATTTGCTTGCCGTTACTAGTCTTATCTTGATTTGGCGGCATTGTGGGATGAAGCGGCCCGGACCGACTTTACACATACGCTTATGTGAGACTGGTTCCACCGCCTGACATGCACTTGTTGCATAAGGTGGCTAGTGGGTGTCTGTCTCTCCCACTCTAGTCGGATCGGATTCGATGAAGAGGGTCCTTATGAAGGGTAAATAGCAATTGGCATATCATGTTGTGGTTTTTGCGTAGGTAAGAAACGTTCTTGCTAGAAACCTATAGCAGCCACGTAAAAACTTGCAACAACAATTAGAGGACATCTAA
Organism: Hordeum marinum; assembly: GCA_022496015.1. Lineage (NCBI taxonomy): Eukaryota > Viridiplantae > Streptophyta > Magnoliopsida > Poales > Poaceae > Hordeum > Hordeum marinum. The sequence continues at coordinate 475,958,485 of CM039676.1, forward strand.
CTTGTTCTTGCAGCATATCCCATGTGATGTGATATGGCCAAAGGATGTGATGTGATATATGTGATGTATGAGATTGATCATGTTCTTGTAATAGGATTCACGACTTGCATGTCAATGAGTATGACAACTGGCAAGAGCCATAGGAGTTGTCTTAATTTATTGTATGACCTGTGTGTCAATCAAAAACGCCATGTAATTACTTTACTTTATTGCTAACCGTTAGCCATAGTAGTAGAAGTAATAGTTGGCGAGACAACTTCATGAAGACACAATGATGGAGATCATGATGATGGAGATCATGGTGTCGTGCCGGTGACAATGATGATCATGGTGCCCCGAAGATGGAGATCAAATGAGCAAGATGATATTGGCCATATCATGTCACTATATTGATTGCATGTGATGTTTATCATGTTTTACATCTTATTTGCTTAGAACGACGGTAGCTTAAATAAGATGATCTCTCACTAAAATTATAACAAATGTGTTCACCCTAACTATGCACCATTGCTAAGGTTCGTTGTTCCGAAGCACCACGTGATGATCGGGTGTGATAGGCGTATACAACGGGTGTAAGCCAGATTTACACACGCAATACACTTAGGTTGACTTGACAAGCCTAGCATGTACAGACATGGCCTCGGAACACGGGAGACCGAAAGGTCAAACATGAGTCATATAGAAGATATAATCAACATGGAGATGTTTACCATTGATGACTAGTCTGTCTCACGTGATGATCGGACACGAGCTAGTTGACGTGGATCATGTGTCACTTGGATGACTAGAGAGATGTCTATCTAAGTGGGAGTTCACTAAATAATTTGATTATGTGAACTTAATTATCATGAACTTAGTCTAAAATTGTCTTTACAATCCATATTGTAGATCCAATGGCCCACGCTAATGTTGCCCTCAACTTCAACGTGTTCCTAGAGAAAACCAAGCTGAAAGACGATGGAAGCAATTATACGGACTAGGTCCGTAGCTTGAGGATGATCCTCATAGCTTTCAAGAAATTGTATGTCCTTGATGCACCGCTAGGTGATGCACCCATTTTCCCAGCAACTCAAGATGTTATGAACGCCTTGCAGTCGCTTTGTGATGATTACTCCCTGGTTCAGTGCAGCATGCTTTACAGTTTAGAACCGGGGCTCCAAAAGCGTTTTGAGAAACACGGAGCATATGAGATGTTCCAAGAGCTGAGAATGGTTTTCCAAGCTCATGCCCAGGTCAAGAGATATTATGTCTCCGACAAGTTCTTCAGTTGTAAGATGGAGGAAAATAGTTCTGTCAGCGAGCACATACTCAAAATGTCTGGGTTGCACAACCACTTGTCTCAGCTGGAGTTAAGCTTCAGGATGACTCGGTTATTGACAGAATCCTCCAGTCGCTTCCACCTTGCTACAAGAGCTTTGTGATGAACTACAACATGCAGGGGATGGAGAAGTCCATTCTTGAGTTGTACTCGATGCTGAAATCAGCGGAGGTCGAGATCAAAAAGGAGCATCAAGTGTTGATGGTCAATAAGACCACTAGTTTCAAGAAAGGCAAGGGTAAGAAGAACTTCAAGAAGGACGGCAAAGCAGTTGCCGCGATTTATAAGCAAGTTGCCGGGAAGAAGAACAAGAATGGACCCAAGCCTAAGACTGAGTGTTTTTATTGCAAGGGTACCGGTCACTGGAAGCGGAATTGCCCCAAGTACTTAGCGGATAAGAAGGCCGGCAACATTAAAGGTATATGTGATATACTTTTTATTGATGTGTACCTTACTAGCGCTGATAGTAGCTCCTGGGTATTTGATACCGGTGCAGTTGCTCACATTTGTAACTCCAAGCAGGAGCTATGGAATAAGCTGAGACTGGCGAAGGACGAGGTGACGATGCGTGTCGAGAATGGTTCCAAGGTCGATGTGATCACCGTCGGCACGCTACCTCTACATCTACCTTTGGGATTAGTTTTAAACCTTAATAATTGTTATTTAGTACCAGCTTTGAGCATGAACATTGTATCTGGATCTCGTTTGATGCGAGATGGCTACTCATTTAAATCTGAGAATAATGGTTGTTCTATTTATATGAGAGAACTGTTTTATGGTCATGCCCCGCTGGTCAATGGTTTATTTTTGATGAGTCTCGAACGTGATGTTACACATGTTCATAATGTGAGTACCAAAATATGTAAGATTGATAACGATAGTCCCACTTACATGTGGCACTGCCGCCTTTGTCATATTGGTGTCAAACGCATGAAGAAACTCCATGCCGATGGACTTTTGGAGTCTCTTGATTTTGAATCATTTGACACGTGCGAACCATGCCTCATGGGAAAGATGACCAAGACTCCGTTCTCCGGAACAATGGAGCGAGCAACTGACTTGTTGGAGATAATACAGACCAATGTATGCGGTCCAATGAGTGTTGAGGCTCGCGGTGGCTACCGTTATGTTCTCACCCTCACTGATGACTTAAGCAGATATGGATATGTCTACTTAATGAAACACAAGTCTGAAACCTTTGAAAAGTTCAAGGAATTTCAAATTGAGGTAGAGAATCAACATGACAGGAAAATAAAGTGCCTACAATCTGATTGTGGTGGAGAATATTTGAGTCACGTGTTTGGCACGCACCTATGGAAATGTGGAATTGTTTCACAACTCACGCCGCCTGGCACACCTCAGCGAAACGGTGTGTCTAAACATCGTAATCACACTCTATTGGATACGGTGCGATCTATGATGTCTCTTACCGACCTACCACTATCATTTTGGGGATATGCATAGAGACTGTCGCATTCACTTTAAATAGGGCACCATCTAAATCCGTTGAGACGACACCGTATGAATTATGGTTTGGAAACAAACTTAAGTTGTCATTTCTGAAAGTATGGGGATGCGATGCTTATGTGAAGAAACTTCAACCTGAGAAGCTCGAACCCAAAGCGGAAAAGTGCGTCTTCATAGGATACCCCAAAGAAACTGTTGGGTATACCTTCTACCTCAGATCCTAAGGCAAAGTCTTTGTTGCCAAGAATGGATCCTTTCTAGAGAAAGAGTTTCTCTCAAAAGAAGTAAGTGGGAGGAAAATAGAAATTGATGAGGTAATTGTACCTCCACCCGAACCGGAGAGTAGCGCAGCTTGGGAAGTTGTTTCTGTGGAGTCTGCACCGGCTGGAGAGGAAGTTAATGATGATTATCATAAAACTTCAGATCAAGTTGCTATTGAACCTCGAAGGTCCACAAGGACACGTTTCGTACCAGAGTGGTATGGCAACCCTATCCTAGAGATCATGTTGTTGGACAACGGTGAACCTTCAAACTATGAAGAAGCGATGGCGGGCCTAGATTCCAACAAATGGCTTGAATCCATGAAATCCGAGATAGGATCCATGTATGAAAACAAAGTATGGACTTTGGTCGACTTACCCGATGATAAGCGAGCCATAGAAAATAAATGGATCTTTAAGAAGAAGACTGATGCAGCTGGTAATGTGACCATCTATAAGGCACGACTTGTCGCTAAGGGTTATCGACAAGTTCAAGGAGTTGACTATGATGAGACTTTCTCACCCGTAGCGATGCTGAAGTCCGTCCGAATCATGTTAGCAATTGCCGCATTTTATGATTATGAGATCTGGCAAATGGACGTTAAAACGGCATTCCTTAATGGTTTCCTTAAGGAAGAACTGTATATTATGCAGCCGGAAGGTTTTGTCGATCCTAAAGCTGCTAACAAAGTATGCAAACTTCAGCGCTCCATCTATGGGCTGGTGCAAGCATCTCAGAGTTGGAACATTTGCTTTAATGAGGTGATTAAAGCATTTGGATTTATACAGGTTTATGGAGAACCCTGTATTTACAAGAAAATGAGTGGGAGCTCTATAGCATTTCTCATATTATATGTGGATGATATATTGTTGATGGGAAATGACATAGAACTTTTGGAAAGCATAAAGGCCTACTTGAATAAGTTTTTTTCAATGAAGGACCGTGGAGAAGATGCTTACATATTAGGCATCAAGATCTATAGAGATAGATCGAGACGCCTCATAGGTCTTTCACAAAGCACATACATTGACAAGATATTGAAGAAGTTCAATATGGATCAGTCCAAGAAAGGGTTCTTGCCTGTGTTACAGGGTGTGAGATTGAGTATGACTCAATGCCCGACCACGACAGAGGATAGAGAAAATATGAGTGTCATCCCCTATGCTTCAACCATAGGCTCTATTATGTATGCCATGCTGTGTACCAGACCTGATGTGAACCTTGCCATAATTTTGGTAGGGAGGTACCAAAGTGATCCCGGAGCGGAACACTAGACAGCGGTCAAGAATATCCTGAAGTACCTGAAAAGGACCAAGGACATGTTTCTCGTATATGGAGGTTCCGAAGAGCTCGTCGTAAAGGGTTACATCGATGCTAGCTTTGACACAGATCCGGATGACTCCAAGTCACAAACTGGATACGTGTATATTTTGAACGGAGGGGCAGTCAGCTGGTGCAGCAACAAGCAAAGCATCGTGGCGGCATCTACATGTGAAGCAGAGTACATAGCTGCTTCGAAAGCAGCAAAGGAAGGAGTATGGATGAAGGAGTTCATCACCCACCTAGGAGTGATTCCCAGCGCGTCGGTTCCGATGACTCTATTCTGTGACAACACTAGAGCTATTGCCCTTGCCAAGGAGCCCAGGTTTCACAAGAAGACAAGACACATCAAGCGCCGCTTCAACTCCATTCGTGATTACATTCAGGAAGGAGATATAGATATCTGTAAAGTACATACAGATCTGAATGTCACAGATCCGTTCACTAAACCTCTCTCACGAGCAAAACATGGTCAACACCAGAACTCTATGGGTGTTCAATACATCACAATGTAATTAGATTATTGACTCTAGTGTAAGTGGGAGACTATTGGAAATATGCCCTAGAGGCAATAATAAAATGGTTATTATTATATTTCCTTGTTCATGATAATTGTCTATTGTTCATGCTATAATTGTTTTAACTGGAAACTGTAATACACGTGTGAATGCATAGACCACAACAAGTCCCTAGTGAGCCTCTAGTTGGCTAGCTCGTTGATCAATAGATGGTCATGGTTTCATGACCATGGACATTGGATGTCGTTGATAATGGGATCACATCATTAGGAGAATGATGTGATGGACAAGACCCAATCCTAAGCATAGCACAAGATCGTGTAGTTCGTCTGCTAAAGCTTTTCTAATGTCAAGTATCGTTTCCTTAGACCATGAGATTGTGCAACTCCCGGATACCGTAGGAATACTTTGTGTTAGTGCATCTAGTGCCCCTTAATGATTTTGGTGTATTGAAGACTTATAGGTTAAGGCACTAATGTGTTTGTGAGTGTACATGGGCTCTATAAGTTGATGAGGAGTTTGATATATCCGGAGATTATCGACCCCTAAAAATGTATGTCTTCAACTCAAGACTTTGTGAAGACTTTGAAAATGAAGAAGTTGGTGTGACCTTGAAGATATGAACGAGGAATATGAAGCGTGAAGACTTTTGTTTTAGTAGTTTCATTTCCTTTATTTGAGTCATAGGAAACACCATACTGTTAAAGGGGGCCGAGGTAATACTAAGGAAAATTTCCAATTGATGCTCAACTCCAAAATCCTCAACCTATTCAATCCTTCGAGTGAAGCCTTTGGAAATCTCATACAGCTCAGTCAAATTCTTCAGTGATAGAGACGAAGTTTTTCTGGCCTCTGATGAATTTGAACTGACTAAGGAGTTAAGTTTTCACTAGGGCGAATTGCCTACAAGTGAGGAACATGATATGCCTAAGGACTTTCATAGTTCAAAATTCCGACCGTTGCTGTGCTTAGCGCCAGCTGTCCCCAATCATTCCTATCCACATAACGGTCATATCATTGGGGGCATTTATGTCTTATCATGTTAGGTTGCACCCTGGCTATAAATAGCCACCCCCACTAACACTAGTTGGTTAGCTGCTCCAAGAGAGAACTGACACTTGTCATTTGAGAGCAACCCATCCTCCGAGGACTTTGAGAGAAAATCATCAGTGAGGAAAAACCCACAACCAAACCACCAAACCCATAGTGATTGAGCATCACTAAAGAAATTCCTATGTAGAACCGATGCTTGTTACCTTTGAGGACAGTGCATCCTCCAGACGGTTAGGCGTCATGGTCTAGTGCATCCTACAGTCAATCGGGGATCACGAAGTGACCTTGGTCTAGAGCATCCAACAGTAAATTGTGGATCGTCGGGTGACCAGTTTGTGAGGGTTTTGGAAGTCTACCCTGAAGACTTACCACGAGTGTTGGGCGAGGACTGTGTGACCTTAGCTCAAGGAGAATACGGTAAGGATTGTGTGTCCTCTGGTGTAAATACCAGGCCGCTCCAAACCAGACGTACGACTGTCACAGCAGTTGGAACTGGGTCATCAAACCATTGTCTTCATCGAGCTATCTGGTTCTATTTCCACAACCCCTGTATTCCTCATATACCTGTTGATGAAATTGTATGTTACTGTTTGAAGAATTTGACTGAAGACTTTCACAAATTCCTCATCTCAAATTCTTCAAGTTACCTTGTTCATCACTGCTTATCCTATATCACGCTACTTACTATTTGTGCATGTTTCATTTCATCATTTCATCATGAAGACTATGTTGTTACTATGTTCCTCATGCACTTGAGTACTTATTCCGCTGCTAGTTATTCATCACATTTCAAATTCCTCAAAGTTGAAATTCCTCAAGTGATGAATTTGTAAAAATCGCCTATTCACCCCCCCTCTAGTCGATATAACGCACTTTCAATTGGTATCAGAGCAGGTACTCCCTTGCTCTGTGTGATTTTGGTTTAACCACCTGGAGTTCTAGTTATGTCGACTATAGGTATGATCAAGGTTTCCGCGGGCTGTCCTACCTTTGATGGGACGGACTACCCCTACTAGAAGAACAAGATGCGCATGCACCTCAAATCTATTGACAACGATCTCTGGTATGTTGTCGAAAATGGTGTTCCCTCTGTTACCCCCATGATCAACGCTGCCGATGTGAAGAGATTCAAGCAACTCGATTCTCAAGCGAAGAATATCATCTGTGGCCATCTGCAAAGGTCAGTATGGCAGAGTGAGTGATTTGGAGTCTGCTAAGCTTATCTGGGATAGGCTGTCCAACGTCAACGAAGGTGTCTCCACTCAACGTGACTCTCATGTTGATGTTCTTCGCAATCTCTTCAACCGTTTCAAGAGACTTGAAAATGAAAATGTTCAACAAACTTTTGATCGTCTCACTGATATCTCCAATGAGCTTCAAGCACTAGGTGCCACCGATGTCACTGACCATGAAGTGGTGAAGAAACTGCTAAGATCTCTTGACTCCTCATTTGATACTCTGGCTTTGATTCAAGAACGTGGAGACTACAAGTCACTTGATCCTGCTGATATTCTTGAGAGACTCAATACTCATGAATTCCAACAAGCTGCGAAGAGAGACCTCTACGGGCCAAGCTATGGGAGATCTCGTGCTCTGAAGGCAAAAGCAATTTCCTCATCTGAAGAAGAAGATTCTGACAGCAGCCTTGGTGACCCTGAAGAACTAAGTCAGGAACTGGCAATGCTCGTGAGGAAATTCCAGAAGTTCTCAAGGATAGGTGGATTTGGAAAGTCATCAAAAAGCGGCTTGAGGAAATTAGTTTCCTCAGAAGACTACAAGAAAAGAACCTATCATCGTTGCAAGAAGCTCGGTCACTTTATCTCTGACTGTCCTCTCTGGGAAAAAGATTCAAAGAAGAAGAAGAAAATACAAGGAGGATAGTTCTGATGACTCGAAGAAAAAGAATAAATCTTCAAAGTCCTCATCTACAAAGTCCTCATCTTCAAAGTCCTCAAAGCACAAGAAGAATGGTTCTAGAAAGGCTCGAGCATTCATCGGCAAGGAAATGGATTCTGAGGAAGAATATGAAGAAGAGGAAGAATCTGAGGTGGAATCAGAATCTGGTGTCGCTAGCCTTGCTCTCGCTACTGCTTTTGTCAGCAAGTCCATCTTCAACAATGAAGAATATGACTACTCCAATTACTCTCATGCCAGCAATGATGATTATGCTCCCACCTATTGCTTCATGGCAAAAGGATCAAAGGTACACAAATATCATTCCTCTTCCGAATCAAGTGAAGGTGAATCTGATGAATTTGTGAAACCTAGATATGCTAAACTTGTTAAACTTGCCACTAAGAAACAAAGTGCACTTGAAAAGATTTAGAAAATGCTAGACAAAAGCGATGATCTGTTGAACTATGAAGTGGATCGGACTCAAACTTTGTCTGACAATCTCAAAAGTCTTCAGAAAAAGTATGATAACCTTCAGAGTCATCATAACGACCTCTTAGCCGATCATGAGAAGCTTTCTTATGAATTTCTTCAAAGAAAGCAAGATCTTGAGTAACTGAGGGTGTCACATGAGGATCTCCAAAGGGAAAATGATTCCTTATTGGCTCAACAGATCAGTACCGCTCAGGAAGAATTTGTTCCACCTTGTTTAAAATGCATCGAATGTGAAACTGCTAATTCTTCACTTGAATGTTCAAATGCTTCTATTGCTGCAAATTCTTCAACTGTTCCAGTGGTCTTAAATTCTTCATCTGAGGATACCACAAGTATCATTGATGACAATGCAGGGTTGAAGGAATTGTATGTAACAGGCATGTACAAAAGTCTCAAAGGGCATCAAACCCTTTGCGATGTCCTCAAAAAGAAGATTCTGAACAGGAACCCTAGGAAAGAGGGTATTGACTTTGTGAGGAAACTCAACGCTGATGGATCCTACTGGACACGCGAGCAGTATCCCAAAACCTCATGGGTTGTTGCGAAAGGACCTCCTGTAGATCCATCCACTTTATCTGGCTTTACGTGTGAAACTTCATATTCCTCTGATGAGTCACTTGACTCCAACTTCAAATTCTTCAAAAATTAGAAAGGTGAAGTATTTGCTAGATTTGTTGGAACTAACTGCAGGAACGGTTCTCCTATGAAGAAAATCTAGGTTCCCAAGAGCTACCTACAAAATCTTCAAGTGAATGTCCTCACGACACCACTCTTGAAGAATAGCAACCCCAGATCAAATTCCTCATATGGACCAAAGTCCTCACTTGGACTAAATTCCTCAAATGGTCAAAATATCATTCTCGCGCTAATGCTTCTGTTTCGCAGGGAAAATCTAAGAGTTATGAATATGTGCATTATTCTTCAAGTCATTATGTTCCTAAGTCCTTGAAGAATTTCTCTGCTTATTCATTTGAGTACTCTAACCCTCGTCCTGTGAAATGAAGCGCAGTTGCTTCAATGCCTCCCTTATCATATGGTGCTCGTAGAGTGATGAACTCTTTGCCACCCCTCCAAATGTGGGTGGTGAAGAAATCGAACTAATGTCTTATGCAGGGCCAGGTCTCCAGATGAATTTGAACATCTGATGAATTATCTGGAGACCTGAGAAAATGCTTGAAAGGACGCAAGCTAACCATGTAGAAATGAATTCCTCATTTCTCACGTCCTCACACTACTTGCTTACTATCTTGTGTGATGAAACCCTATCTGATGAAATTGATGTCATATTCTTCACCCTTAAGCATATGAGTTTGTAAGTTGTACTAATTCATCTGCAGGATGACACTCAAAAATCTACTAAGTGGGTCTTCGATAGTGGATGCACAAACCACATGACTGGTGACAAGAATCTACTGATGAATTTGCCACTCACTCCATCTCCTCTGAAGCATATCACCTACGTAGACAAAGGAAAAAGCAAGGTATTGGGACTTGGTAAGGTTGCTATCTCAAAGGACCGAACCATGGATAAGGTGATGCTTGTCGAATCCCTTGGGTTCAACCTTATGTCTGTCTCAATGCTTTGTGATCTTGACATGATTGTCGTATTTGGAAAATATCGTTGTGTCATCATCATCGAATCTGACAATTCCAAAGTCTTCGAAGGCTTTAGGAGAGGAGACTTGTATATTGTTGATTTCTCTACAGGTCCTCAACCTTCCACATGCCTACTTGCAAAGTCCTTAGAAGGCTGGTTGTGGCATTGACGACTTGGACATGCGGGTATGAGGAACTTGCACACGCTCGTGAAGAAAAAGCACTTCATTGGCATCGAGGGCGTCAAAATCCTCAAGGACCACCTTTGTGGTGCGTGTGAATCTGGGAAGATGACCAGATCCAAGCATCCCTCAAAGACAATCATAACCATGACTCGACCCTTTGAATTGCTTCACATGGATCTCTTTGGCCCCACTCATTACTCCATACTAAAAAATTCTTCAAGTTTGTATGGCTTTGTCATTGTTGATGATTACTCTCGTTACACTTGGGTGCATATTATTCTGTACAAGACTGAAGTGCAGGATGTCTTCAGACGATTTGCTTCAAGGGTCTCCACCAACTTCGGCGTCAAGATCAAGCATATTAGGAGTGATAATGGGACTGGGTTCAAGAACACTAATCTTGATGAATATCTTGATGAACTTGGTATTACTCATGAGTTATCTGCCCCTTATACTCCTCGGCAGAATGGCGCCGTGGAGCTCAAAAACAGGACTCTTGTTGAGATGGCTCGCACCATGCTTGATGAATACAAGATTCCTCGTTGCTTCTGGCTTGAGGCAATTGATACTGCATGCCTTATCATCAACAGGGTATATCTTCATAAATTCTTCAAGAAGACTTTGTATGAACTTATGACTGGCAAGAAACCCAATGTAAGTTATCTCAAAGTCTTCGGTGCAAAATGCTGGATCAGAGATCCTCACCACAGTTCTAAATTTGCACTGAAAGCACATGAAGGTTTTGTGCTTGGTTATGGAAAGGAATCGCACACCTACAGAGTCTTCAACACCTACCATCACAAGGTTGTTGAAACTATAGATGTGCGGTTCGATGAAACTGATGTCTCACAAAGAGAGAACCTGCCTTCTATGTTAGATGAACAGTCTCCTAAGGAATCCATTAAGGTGAAGGCAATTGAAGATATCATACCCACTAAGAAAGTCATTCCAACGAATGAAGACTTTAATGTTGATACACCTGAAGAAAATGGTGCTGAAGGAAGTCCTCAACCACGTCAACCTGCTCATCCAAGAGTTGCAAGTGAAGTGCAGATTGACAAAATCATCGATGACATCAATGCACCAGGTCCCCTCACTCGCTCAAAAGTTTTGCATTTAATTAAATTTTGTGGGCACTTTGCCTTTATCTCTATCATAGAGCCCACCAAAGTTGATGAAGCATTCAAGGAGCCTGAGTGGATTCAATCTATGCAAGAGGAATTGCATCAATTCAAGCTCAACAACATGTGGGAACTTGTCAAGCGGCCAGATCCTTGCAAACATAACATCATAGGTACCAAGTGGATCTACCGCAACAAGCAAGATGAAAATGGCCTTGTGGTGAGGAATAAGGCTTGTCTTGTAGCTCAAGGCTACACACAGGTTGAAGGAATTGACTTTGATGAAACATTTGCACCTGTTGATAGACTTGAAGCCATTTGCATATTGCTTGCTTATGCTAACCATCATAATATCATATTATATCAAATGGATGTGAAAATTGCATTCCTCAATGGTAAGGTTGAGGAAGAAGTATATGTTTCTCAACCCCCAGGTTTTGAAGACCCTAAGCATCCCGACAAAGTCTTCAGACTCAACAAGGCCATCTATGGCCTCAAGCAGGCCCCTCGGGCGTGGTATGACACACTTAAGGAATTCCTCATGAAGAAAGGCTTGAAACCCGGTTCACTCGACCCAACTCTTTTCACAAAATCCTATGACAATGAACTGTTCATATGCCAAATATATGTAGATGATATTATCTTTGGTTGTACTAACAAACGTTATAGTGATGAATTTGCCTATATGATGAGTGAAGAATATCAAATGTCTATGATGGGAGAGTTGAAATTCTTCTTAGGTCTTCAAATTCGTCAGCAAGACAATGGCATCCTCATCTCCGAAGAGAAGTACCTCAAGGATGTTCTGAGGAAATTCGACATGCAAGATTGCAAAGGCATCAAAACTCCAATGCCATCAAAAGGACACCTCTGCACTGATGAAAATGGTAAAGATTTTGATCAGAAGGTATATCGCTCCATGATTGGCTCATTATTGTATCTATGTGCATCTAGGCCTGATATTATGCTAAGTCTTTGCATGTGTGCCCGATTCCAAGCAACACCGAAGGAATCACACCATAAGGTTGTGAAACATATTCTTTGATACATAGCTCACACACCAACACTTGGATTATGGTATCCCAAGGGCTCAAATCTTCACCTCGTCAGATACTCTGATGCTGACTATGCTGGAGATCGTGTGGATCGCAAGTCAACCTCAGCCACATGTCATTTCCTCGGACGATCCTTAGTCTGTTGGTCCTCGAAGAAGCAGAACTGTGTGTCACTCTCTACTGCTGAAGCTGAGTACATTGTTGCTGGCTCATGTTGGGCTCAGTTACTATGGATGAAGAAAACCCTCAAGGACTATGGCATCAAGTTGAAGAATGTGCCTCTTTACTATGACAATGAGAGTGCCATCAAGATTGCCTACAACCCAATTCAGCACTCCAAGACCAAGCACATCCAGATTCATCATCACTTTCTTCGAGATCATGTACTCAAGGGCGACATCTCCGTCGACCACATCCCCATTGAAGAACAACTGGCCGATATCTTCACAAAGCCCTTGGATGAAAAGAGATTTTGCAAGTTGCGATGTGAGCTAAATATCTTAGAATCTTCGAATGTTCTTTGAAAAAGAACACACATCCTAACACTTATGCAAAAATGATGACTTAGATGTGCAACACATGAAGTAACGTTTCTCTTCAATCAATGAAGAATAACCCTCTAAGTGTGAAGAAATTAATGAAGAATTTGATTCTCAGAACCCCACGACAATTGCACGCGGTGTCTTAAATCATCATTCTTATACGGTGGGTCACGCCACCAACCAAAGTTGAAATTCTTCAAAATTGAGTTTTTCGCCATTTTGCAAATTCCTCAACTTTTCAAATTCTTCACTGCCTTGAAACTCATGTTCTCCATTGACTATATATATATATATATATATATATATATATATATGAGTTTTCAATGTCCTCAACAGCATTCACTTATTGCAAAATTATTGTTGGAAATATGCCCTAGAGGCAATAATAAATTAGTTATTATCATATTTCCTTGTTCATGATAATCGTTTATTATCCATGCTATAATTGTGTTGATCGGAAACTCAGATACATGTGTGGATACATAGACAACACCATGTCCCTAGTATGCCTTTAATAGACTAGCTCGTTGATCAAAGATGGCTATGGTTTCCTAGTCATGGACATGAGATGTCATTTGGTAACGGGATCACATCATTAGGAGAATGATGTGATGGACAAGACCCAAACTACAAACGTAGCATATGATCTTGTCAGTTTATTGCTATTGTTTTCTGCATGTCAAGTATATGTTCCTATGACCATGAGATCATGCAACTCACTAACATCGGAGGAGTACCTTGTGTGTATCAAACGTCGCAACGTAACTGGGTGACTATAAAGGTGGTCTATAGGTATCTCCAAGGGTGTCTGTTGGGTTGGCATGGATCAAGACTGGGATTTGTTACTCTGTGTGACGGAGAGGTATCTCAGGGCCCACTCGGTAATACAACATCACAATAAGCCTTGCAAGCAATGTGACTAAGTGTTAGTCACGGGATCTTGTATTATGGAACGAGTAAAGAGACTTGCCGGTAACGAGGTTGAACTAGGTATGGAGATACCGACGATCGAATCTCGGGCAAGTAACATACCGAAGAACAAAGGGAACATCATACGGGATTAACTGAATCCTTGACATAGAGGTTCGACCGATAAAGATCTTCGTAGAATATGTAGGAACCAATATGGACATCCAGGTCCCGCTATTGGTTATTGACCGTAGAGATGTCTCAGTCATGTCTACATAGTTCTCGAACCCGCACGGTCTGCACACTTAAGGTTCAGTGACGTTTCGGTAGTATAGAGTTATGTATGGTGGTGAATGAAGGTTGTTCGGAGTCCTGGATGAGATCCCGGACGTCACGAGGAGCTCCAGAATGGTCCGGAGGTAAAGATTGATATATATAGGAAGTCCTATTTTGGTTGCCGGAAAAGTTTCGGGCTCATCGGTAGTGTACCGGGAGTGTCGGTAGTGTACCGGGAGACCATCGGGAGGGGTATTTCGACCCAAGAGGCTACATGGGCTGTGGGAGAGTAAATAACAGCCCTTTGTGGGCTCGTGGAAGTCCCACACAAGGTCCATGAGTCTGGGAAGAAAAGCCCAAAGGGAAAAAGGTGGAAAAGGCCAAAAAGGGAGGAATCCTAGTCCTACTAGGATTGGAGGAGGAGTCCTCCTCTCCTCCCCACTTCGGCCAACCCAAGGAGGCTTGGCCCTTGCGCCAAGTACTCTCCTCCCTCCCTCTTATATATACTGGAAGTTTTAGGGTTTTTGCACAGAATTTTTGCCACGTGCTGCCCGTTCCTCCAGTGCATAGTTTCTCCTCTAGATAGGTTTTCTGCAGTGCTTAGGCGAAGCCGTGCCGGAATTGTTCCACCACCATCGCCGCGGCACCGTCACGCTGCCGGAGAACTCTTCTACCTCTCTGATCCCTCTTGTTGGATCAAGAAGGCGGAGATCGTCGTCGAGCTGTACGTGTGCTGAACGCGGAGGTGTCGTCCGTTCGGCGCTAGATCGGAAGGACCGTGATCAAGATTGCGAGACGGATTGTGATGAGTTCGCGGGACGGATCGTGATGAGCTTGCGGGATGGATCATGATTGGATCAAGGGACGGATCGTGATGAGTTCGCGAGACGGATCGTGATTGGATCGCGGGACGGATCGTGATGAGATCGCGGGACGCTCGGCGATTTGGATCGCGAAGACGTTTGACTACACCAACCGCGTTTCTTAACGCTTCCCGCTTAGCGATCTACAAGGGTATGTAGATCCACTCTCCCTCTCGTAGATGCTCATCACCATGGATAGATCTTGCATGTGCGTAGGAAAATTTATGTTTCCCATGCGACGTTCCCCAACAGTGGCATCATGAGCTAGGTCTATGTGTAGATGAGATCTCGAGTAGAACACAAAGAGATTGTGAGCGTTGATGCTTAGATTGCTTCCTCCTTTGGTCGTGTTTTGGTTCAGCAGTATTGTGAGATGAAGTGGCCTGGACCAACATTACTCGTACGCTTACGAGAGACCGGTTCCCTCAACCGCAACTTGTTGCATAGATGGCTTGCGGGTGCTAGTTTCTCTCACTTTAGTTGGATCGAATTCGACAAGGCGGTCTTTGAGAAGGTTGAAAAGCAACTAGTGTATCACCGTTGTGGTTTTTGCGTAGATGAGAATTGTTCTTACTAGATACCCGTAGCAGTCATGTAAAACATGCAACAACAATTAGAGTACGTCTAACTTGTTTTTGCAGGGTATGTTGTGATGTGATATGGCCAATTACATGATGTGATATATGTGGTGTATGAGATAATCATGTGTTGTATAGAATATCATGACTTGCATGTCGATGACTACGGCAACCGGCAGGAGCCATAGGGTTGTCTTTAATTATTGTATGACATGCATGTCAATCATTAAGCGCTATGTAATGCTTTACTTTATCGCTAAACAGTAGCAATGGTAGTACAAGCATGATGGGCATGACAACCCCGATGGCGACACGTTGATGGAGATAAAGATGATGGAGATCATGGTGTCGTGCCCGTGACGAAGGAGATCATGCTGGTGCTTTCAAGATGGAGATCAAAAGCACAAGTTCATGGCCATATCATGTCACTTATGATTTGCATGTGATGTTAATCCTTTTATGCACCTTGTTTTGCTTAGGACGATGGTAGCATTATAAGGTGATCCCTCACTTAAATTTCAAGATGAATTGTGTTCTCCCCGAGTGTGCACCGTTGCGAAAGTTCGTCGTGTTGAGACACCACGTGATGGTCGGGTGTGATAGACTCTACGTTCACATACAACGGGTGCAAGCCAGTGTTGCACATGCAGAACACTCGGGTTAAACTTGACGAGCCTAGCATGTACAGACATGGCCTCGGAACACAAGAGACCGAAAGGTCGAACATGAGTCATATAGCAGATATGATCAACATGATGATGTTCACCATTGAAACCACCTCAACTCATGTGATGGTCGGACTTGAGTTGGTGAATTTGGATCATGTATCACTCGAATGACTGGAGGGATGTCAATTTGAGTGGGATTTCTTAAGTAATATGATTAATTGAACTCATTATCATGAACATAGTCAGTAGTGTCTTTGCAAACTGTGTTGTAGATTACTAGCTCACGCTGTAGCTCCCTTGAATTTTTATATGTTCCTAGATAAATAGAGTTGAAAGATGATCGTAGCAATATTGCGGACTAGCTCCATGATCTGAGGATTGTCCTCATTGCTGCACATAAGTCTTATGTCCTTAATGCACCGCTCGGTGCGCCAACCCCTCTAGCGTTGTTTGTAGATGTTGTGAACATCTGACAAGCACGTTCTGATGACTACTTGATAGTTTAGTGCGTCATGCATTACGGCTTAGTATTGAGGCTCCGAAACGTTTTGAATGTCATGGAACATATGAGATGTTCTAAGAGCTGAAATTATGATCTCAGGTTCATGCCCGTGTTGCGAGATATGAGATCTCCAACAAGATTCTTTGCCTGTAATATGAAAGAGAATAGATCAATCATTGAGCATGTGCTCAGATTGTCTGGGTCCTACATTCGCTTGAATTGAGTGGGAGTTGATCTTCCAGATAAGATAGTGATTGATATAGTTCTCCAAGTCACTGTCACTAAGCTACTAGAACTTGGTGATGAACTATAAAATGCCAGGGATAGAAATAATGATCCCTGATCTATTCGCGACGTTTTACACCGCGAAGGTAGAAATCAAGAAGGAGCATCAAGTGTTGATGGTTAGTAAATCCACTAGTTTCGAGAAGGGCAAGGGCAAGGAGGGAAACTTCATGGATAGCAAGTCAGTTGCTGCTCCAGTGAAGCAACCCAAAGTTGAACCTAAACCCGAGACTAAGTGCTTCAATTATGAGGAGAACGGTCGCTGAAGCAGAACAACCCTAGATACTTGGTAGATAAGAAGGTTGGCAAAGTCGACAGAAGTATATTTGATATACATGTGATTGATGTGTACCTTGCTAGTACTCCTAGTAGCACCTGGGTATTGGATACCGGTTCGGTTGCTAAATGTTAGTAACTCGAAATAAAAGCTACGGAATAAACGAAGCACTAGCTAAGGGTGAGGTGACGATGTGTGTTGGAAATGTTTCCAAGGTTGATGTGATCAACATCGCACGCTCTCTCTACCTTCGAGATTAGTGACAAACCTAAATAAATGTTATTTGGTGTTTTGCGTTGAGCATGAACGTGATTAGATCGTGTTTATTGCAGCACGGTTATTCATTTAAGTTAGATAATAATGCTTATTCTGTTTACATGAATAATACCTTCAATGGTCATGCACCCAGTGAGAATGGTTTATTGAATCTTGATCGTAGTAATACACATGTTCATAACATTGATGCCAAAAGAGACAACGTTAATAATGATAGTACCACATACTTGTGGCACTGCCGCTAAATGTCATATTGGTATAAAGTGCATGAAGAAACTCCATGCTGATGGATCTTTGGACTCATTCAATTTTTAATTAGTTGAGACATGCGAACAATGCCTCTTTGGCAAGATGACTAATGACCCCTTTTTCCAGATGGATGGAGCGGGCAAGTTATTTATTGGAAATGATACATGTTGATGTATGCAATCCAGTGAGTCTTGTAGAGTGCGGTGGATATCGCCATTTTCTTACCTTCACTAATGATTTGAGTAGATATAGTGTATATTTACTTAATGAAACACAAGTCTGAATTGTTTGAAAGGTTCAAGCAAATTCAGAGTGAAGTTTAAGATCATCGTGACAAGAAGATAAAAATGTTTGCGATATGATCATGGAGGTAAATATCTGAGTTACGAGTTTGGCATACAACTTTAGACAATGTGAAAGTTGTTTCACAACTCATGCCACCTGTAACACCATAGTGTGATGGTGTGTCCGAACGTCATAGTCGTGCTCTATTGGATATGGTGCGGGCTATGATGTCTCTTATCGTTTTGCTACTATAATTTTGGGGTTATGCATTGGAGACAACTACATTCACTTTAGATAGGGCACCATCTAAATCCGTTGAGATGACTCCATGTGAATTATGGTTTGATAGAAACCTAAGCTGTCATCTCTTAATGTTTGGGGCTGCGACGCTTGTGTGAAAAATGTTTTCACCTAATTAGCTCGAACCCAAAGCGGACAAATGCATCTTCATAGAATACCCTAAGAACAGTTGGGTAAACCTTCTATCTCAGATCCAAGCATAAAGTGTTTGTTGCTAAAACTGGGTCCTTTCTCGAGAAAGAGTTTCTCTCGAACGAATTGAGTGGGAGTAAGATAGAACTTGATGAGGTTATTGAAACCTTTGTTTCAACCAGAGAGTAGCGCAACAGAGAAAGATGTTTCTGTGGAACCTACGTCAGTTGAAGAGGAAGTAAATGATGATGATCATGAAGCTTCGGATCAAGTTACTATCAAACCTCGTAGGTCGACAAGGATGCGTACTGCTCCTGAGTGGTACGACAACCCTGTCTTGGAGGTCATGTTGTTGGACAACGATGAACCTACGAGCTATGGAAAAGCGATGATGGGCCCGGATTCTGACAAATGGTTAGAGGCCATGAAATCCGAGAAAGGATCCATGTATGAAAACCAAGTATAGACTTTGGTAGACTTTCTCGTTGGACGGTAGGTCGTCGAGTACAAATGGACCTTTAAGATGAAGACAAACGCTGATGGTAAATGTCACCATTTATAAAGCTCGACTTGTTGCAAAGAAGTTTACGACAAGTTCAAGGAGTTGACTGCGATGAGACTTTCTCACTCATAGCGATGCTAAAGTCTGTTGGAATTATGTTAGCAGTTGCTGCATTTTTCAATTATGAAATCTGGCAGATGGATATCAAAACATCGTTTCCTTAACGGTTTACTTGAGGAAAGGTTGTATGTGATACAACCAGAAGGTTTTGTATGTCCTAAGGATGCTAAAAGGTGTGCAAGCTTCAGTGATTCTTCTATGAATTGAAGAAAGCATCTCAGAGTTGGAATATACACTTTGATGAGGTGATCAAAGTTTTTGAGTCTATACAAAGTTTACGAGAAACTTGTATTTACAATAAAGTGAGTGGGAGCACTATAGAATTTCTGATCAGTATATGTGGATGACATATGGTTGATCGGAAATGATGTAGAATTTCTGGAAAGCAAAAACAGTTGTTTGAAAAGAGTTTTTCAAAGGAAGACCTGGATAAAGCTACCTGATTGTTGAGCATCAAGATCTATAGAGATAGATCAAGATGCTTGATGAGACTTTCAATGAGTACATACCTTGACAAGATTTTGAAAGAGTTCAAAATGGATCAGTCGGAGAAAGAGTTCTTGCCTGATTTTCGAGGTGTGAAGTTGAGTGAGACTCAAAGCTCAACAACGGCAGAAGAAAGAGAAAGGACGAATGTCATCCCCTATGCCTTAGCCATAGGCTCTGTATAGTATGCCATGCTGTGTACCACACCTGTGTGTGCCTTGCCATGAGTCCGTCAAGGGGTACAAGAGTGATCCAGAAGTTGATCACTAGACAACGGTCAATATTATCCTTAGTGACTAAAAGACTAAGGAAACATTTCTCGATTATAGAGGTGATAAAGGGTTCTTCATAAAGAGTTATGTTGATGCAAGCTTTAACACTAATCCGGATACGTATAGTGGAGCAGCCATTTGGAATAGTTCCATGTGGAGTGTGGTAGCAGTATTTACAGTTTGACATAGAGATTTGCAAAGTACATACGGATCTGAATGTCGTAGACCCGTTGACTATAAGACCTCTCTCACATGCAAAGCATGATCGAGCCCCAGAACTCAGTGGGTGTTAGATTCATAACAATGCGAATCACATGGTGATGTGAACTAGATTATTTACTCTAGTGCAAGAGGGAGACTGTTGGAAATATGCCCTAGAGGCAATAATAAATTAGTTATTATCATATTTTCTTGTTGATGATAATTGTTTATTATCCATGCTATAATTGTGTTGATCGGAAACTTGGATACATGTGTGGAAACATAGACAACACCATGTCCCTAGTATGCCTCTAATAGACTAGCTCGTTGATCAAAGATGGCTATGGTTTCCTAGTCATGGACGTGAGATGTCATTTGGTAATGGTATCACATCATTAGGAGAATGATGTGATGGACAAGACCCAAACTACAAACGAAGCATATGATCGTGTCAGTTTATTGCTACTGTTTTCTACATGTCAAGTATATGTTTCTATGAGCATGAGATCATGCAACTCACTGACACCAGAGGAGTACCTTGTGTGTATCAAATGTCACAACGTAACTGGGTGACTATAAAGGTGCTCTACAGGTATCTCCGAGGGTGTCTGTTGGGTTGGCATGGATCAAGACGGGGATTTGTTACTCCGTGTGACGGAGAGGTATCTCAGGGCCCACTTAGTAATACAACACCACACCAAGCCTTGCAAGCAATGTGACTAAGTGTTAGTCACAGGATCTTGTATTACGGAAGGAGTAAAGAGACTTGCCGGTAACAAGGTCCTCCTCTCCTCCCCACTTCGGCCGACACAAGGAGGCTTGGCCCTTGAGCCAAGTCCTCTCCTCCCTCCCTCTTATATATACTTGAGGTTTTAGGGTTTTTGCACAGATTTTTTGCCACATGCTGCCCGTTCCTCCAGTGCAGGATCGTGATTGGATCACGGGAAGGATTGTGATGAGTTCGCGGTACGGATCGTGATTGGATCACGGGACGGATCGTGATGAGATCGCGGGACGCTCGGCGATTTGGATCGTGAAGACGTTCGACTACACCAACCGCGTTTCTTAACGCTTCCCGCTTAGCGATCTACAAGGGTGTGTAGATCCATTCTCCCTCTCGTAGATGCTCATCACCATGGATAGATCTTGTGTGTGCATAGGAAATTTTTTGTTTCGCATGCGACGTTACCCAACAATTATTCAAGTTGATTTTCATCTAAGTGAATGTGATCGGACCCTTTCCCCTCTATGCTAAACTCAACCCAGTCTGTTCACAAATTCTTCATATGCGTTCTACTTTGAAACTTTTCAAAGTCTTCACTGTGTCCTTGACAGCTGAAGAATTTGCGAACGAAAACCTTGAAATTTTCACTATCAAAATTTTCAACGGTTCCCGCTCAAACGGTTCCGATTCCCATGACTGGATAACCCACGATCCCCCATAATCTCCACTACTCAGAACGTGGGTGACACCTGTTGCGTGGCGAGCAAGGGTCAGGGCAATCCTGTCCAAAATCTTCGGGCGGATTGGTTTTCACTTGCACTATAAATACCCCCTTTCCTTCAACTGTGCTTGGTTACTCCTCATCTCTACCCTCTCTCTCCCGAGCTCCAACCCAGCGCCGCCGCTGAAATCATCGTTGCCGGTGTGGAAGAGCTTCACTGCCTCGACCTCACCGTCGTCGTACTCGCATCGGCCGCGGAAGTCCTCATCCCGCCGCTGTTGTAGTTGTCTCCCTCTGCCAAGCTAGGGCGTGGGAGATCTGAACTGACGAACTTCCCAATCTCATCTCTCAGTTCGTCATGTTCTTCACCAGGGTAAATAAAAATTAGTTTTACTGCCCTTGTTTGATCTTCGAATGCTCTTCATATTCCTCAAAAGGTGTTTGTTCCTCATGAATCTTATTCTAAAGCACCTTACATCTTCATATACTTGATGATTTTCCCTAAGTAATGATTTTCTTCAAGATTCCTCAATTGTGTGAATCCTCAAAATTTACACAACTCTGGAACCTAAGACAAAGAACACTTAGTGAAATTCCTCAAGACACCCATGGTCAAATTCCTCACCTATTTCTATTTAAAAATGTATTTCTGAGAACGCATATGACCTCTTCAAATTCCTCGCACCTATACTTTGTTCACATGTACAACATGTCCGCTGATGAATCACTAGGTTCTCATTAACTTAACTCATTTGCAGCGTTCCTTGAGGAAAAACTATGTACTTCTTCAGAGTCCTCAAGAGTTCAAATTCCTATGGTGAAGAAAATGGTTGATGGAAAGAAACCTCAGAAAGGTGGAAAGAAGCCAGATGTGCACACTGCTTTTGAGATTCCAGATGACTTGTATGAGGAATACTGCACACCCGATGAAGAAACTCATGGCAAAGAAACGACCAAGCAGAGAAAAATTCGTCTGCAAAAAATTGAGAGGAGATGGGCAAGGGAATGGAAGGAATATCGTTATGTAACTCCTAAATACATGATGAAATTCGCTGTGAAACCTCCTTGCAGCAGGCCTCCCCTAGCTCAAAATCAAATTGTTGATCCCACTAGCCTCAAGACTGGTGAGGAGTTTCCTCATATGTGGGAGAAGCAGCAAGCCAAGCTGGCGAAGAAAGCCAAAGAGGTAGTGAAGAAATTCAATGAAGATTTTGCTGTTGCTGCCTCTGCTAGAGCCTCTGCAAGTGCTCCGAAGAAATCAATGATGAAGAAAGCTGTTGTGAAAACAAGTTCTTGAACCTCAAAACCATCACAACTCATTCCTCAAGTTCAAAGGCCTCAGATGCTGGTACTGTTGCTGCTCAGTTCTCAGTTGCAGCTGCATAGTCCTCAACCCTAGTGCATCTGGCATCATGTAAGAGGACTGAGGGATTCACAAAATTTCCAAAGATCCCAGCAAGCCCCTCTGCTACAGCAAAGTCTTCAGCTAGCCCTACAATGTTGAAGCTGAAGAAAACTGTTGGACGAGGTCAAAGACCAAGTCCTCACTCAAGCAAGGTGTGGTAACCATACCCTTAGGATCTGAGGATGATGATGAAGAAGAATTGGAATAAATCATCAGGCAAAGTCAGCAGAGGGCTACTATAGCCAACGGCAGCTCTATTCCTCTCATGTTGGATCCCAAGATGATCCTCAACTTCATCGATATATGACATGAAGATCCAAACATCCCCACTTTCTTCAATAAATCTGCCTCTTGGTGTGGATCATGTCCTCACCCACTTCATCTCTGAAGAAAAATGGAAGAGAGAACAAGATCTGAGAGCTAAGAGGAACAGGGCTCGGAAAGAAAAGTTTCTGAGAGACAATGTGATGAACTTGACCCCAAATCAACTCGTCACAGTTCAGTCTGAAATTCGCACACTCTCTGAGGATCAAGAAAGGTATGATGCTGAATGGAAGGACACCAAGGTGAGATTCGTCAAGGCTGCTCAAGCTGTTGTGAAGGATCACAACACTAGGGTTGTAGCTCGATCGCAACCACAAAATCCTTAGCCTGAGGAAATTCCTCAGGCTGCTGATGAAACTACTCAGCCTGATGAAAATGCTTCTGTACCAGAAGAAACAGCTAACACTACTGAAGAAACTCAGACCACTGATGACCATGCCAGGACAACCACTACTGTTGTGCCTGAAGAAACTGAAAGGCTAGTTGAAGCTTTTGCTATGCCTGAAGAACCTGAACCCACCAGGGCGACTGCATCAGTCATGCCTGAAGAAGCTAAAGCTACAGAAGAGAAGATTCTTAAGAGAAAAGCATTCGATACAGTATCCTCAGCTATGAAGAAGTTGAAGACTATTCCAAGTTCTTCAACTGGACCCATTGATGCTACGCCAATCTCCTCTGCACCTGTGTATCAACTTGTACCATTTGGGGTTGACTATGTCATCCCAGATGAAGAAGATGAAGATCATTCTGCTGCTTCGACAGAGCAGATTGATGAAGAAATTGATGTTGAAGACATTGCTTGAACTCCCAAGGTATCATCGTCCCAGCCTCGGTTTACTGCTGAAGAGGCTGGAATTGAAGAAATTGATGAGGACGTAGACATTGGCAATACAATGCCTATCATCAATGATGAATATTGGGAATCAGCACACCCAAATTCACCAATGACTACTCCTTTGACAAAGATTCCTCAGTCAGCTGCTCCGACTAAACAAATACATGAAGAATCTGCCGA
The DNA here is from genome assembly GCA_022496015.1 of Hordeum marinum. Classification (NCBI taxonomy): domain Eukaryota; kingdom Viridiplantae; phylum Streptophyta; class Magnoliopsida; order Poales; family Poaceae; genus Hordeum; species Hordeum marinum. Next base: position 475,982,679 of record CM039676.1, read on the forward strand.
TCAGACCACCCAAGTCACTAAAGAAATTCCATCTACAACAGCTGATGACTTTGCTGCTCCACCCGTAACTGAGGAACCAGCCCTCCAGATTGTTCAAGTTCCTCCCATGCCAAAGGAGATCAAGGGCCTCTTCAAGACAAATCTTCAACCGAAGCCAAGGATGCCATTCAAAGGCTCAGCGCGCCCCAAATTCCTCAAGAGCAATTTCTTCAATGAGCGCATGTTCTTCACATGTCCAAATCCTTATGACTTTGCAAGGGCCAGTCATAGCAGATTCTGGACAGCAACTCAGCTCAACTACTATGCATCAGTCCTGTTCGAGAAGAAGAAAGTCTTCGAGCACCACCAAATTCCTCATGCGGACATGGAAACACTTCCATCGTTCACACCGGTGCTCCAAGTTCTTCACGATGCATGCATTCTTCCTTTCTGCGTCAACATCTGTGACTAGAATGAGGAAATCATCCTTCAGTTCTATGCCACACTGCATATTAGTGGAAATGCTTCAGACATCAACTCCTGGGTTTTGGACTGGATGACAGGATCAACTCACTTCACTGCTCAAGCTTCTGAATTGCTTTAGTGTGTACCAGTTCCAATTCCCTCAGATGAAGCTCGCACACTGTTCGATGAACCTACTCTTCCGAATCAGCTGATGCAAGTGCTGATGAAGACATTGCCTCCTGGAAAGCCTCAACGGAAAACCTTCCTTTTGTCAAGGATTTGCTATATGTGCCTAGGACGGTCTACCGCATACTCAAAAATACTCTATGTCCTCAGAAGGGCCACAATTCTAAATAAGAAGAAGTGAAGGGAGTCATGAAGAATATGCTCTTCAATCATTCATGGGATTCCCATCGACTTACACGATTTCTTCATGAGGACATTGGCCAATGCTGCTTTAGCTCCATTTGAACAGAAGCCTTATGTGCCTTGGATCATGAAATTCATCAGGGCAAAGTCCTTTGTTCCCTTCAAGGCTGATTTTCAGAACCACTTTGATTTCCTGCCTCCAATCGAAGTCATCAAGAGCACAATTGACTCAATGGAAGGAAAAGGCAAGGTTGTCATTGATGAAGGCACTTTTCCATTGGATGGACAGTTTCGCAAAGCTGCTTCCTTCTCCACCAATGATGACACTGCAACTCAGGACTCCGAAGCAAAGGCCTCAGCTCACAAACCTCAAGAGTTTGCCCCTTGTGTGATGACTGATCGCGAGCTGCTAATAAGTCTTCATCAGAAGGTCGATCGCAATCACAAGTGGGTGAAGCATCAACTTGGTTACATTGTGCAAAACATGACTCTAACGCAGAACACTGTGAAGAGGAATCACTACTATGCGCATGAAAACCTCAACCACACTTGGGCCATATTGTCTCACCTCAAGTCTTCTGAAGAACTGAATGAGCTGGATCTTGAAGAACATCCTGACTGGGCTCGTCGACCACAAAAGAAATTCAAGAAAGTTCAAGTTCCTCTGATGGTCACAACTTCATATTCTTCATCTCAAGAGCACGATGAGGATAAATATATTGACGACACTGCGGCAGGCCCTGCATCGACAAACGACCTCGACAACGCTGGCGCTCCTTCCTCACCAACACGATGAAATTCTTCAAAGGGGCGTTAGTCCTCACTTTTTCCTTCCCTTTTTGTCTTCGATGACAAAGGGGGAGAAAATTTGAGTTAGTCTTCAAGCAGGTCACTTTTATGGGCTATTTTTGTTTAAGTTACAACTCTCGCTCTTCTGAAACTTTTGTCGGTTGAGTTGTAAACTTAAGTCTGATGGTGGTCTGACACTTTTGAACTATTTCCTCGCATGTTTATTTCCTCAAGTACCTTAATGCATACATGCTGAATTTCGTCAGACACCATTTTTTCTCACGCATTTCAAATACTTCATATCATATGTTCAAATGCGTGGATAAATTACAAGATATAGGGGGAGTTCTCCATGTTTTAACCTGCCATGTGCATTTGCAGTCCAAAGCAAATTCCTCAAATATGCACATCTTCAGGGGGAGTTCTTCTATATCTTGCAATCAAATTCCTCAAACTCCATACTTTCACTTCACATGTTTATCCCCATTGAAAACTTAACCTATTTTTCATCAATAACCAAAAAGGGGGGATTGATAGTGCATCTAGTGCCCCTTAGTGATTTTGGTGTATTGAAGACTTATAGGTTAAGGCACTAATGTGTTTGTGAGTGTACAGAGGCTCTATAATTCGATGAGGAGTTTGATATATCCGGAGATTGACCCCTAAAAATGTATGTCTTCAACTCAAGACTTTGTGAAGACTTTGAAAATGAACAAGTTGGTGTGACCTTGAAGATATGAACGAGGAATATGAAGCGTGAAGACCTTTGTTTTCATAGTTTCATTTCCTTTATTTGAGTCATAGGAAACACCGTACTGTTAAAGGGGGTCGAGGTAATACTAAGGAAAATTTCCAACAGATGCTCAACTCCAAAATCCTCAACCTATTCAATCCTTCAAGTGAAGCCTTTGGAAATCTCATACAGCTCAGTCAAATTCTTCAGTGACAGAGATGAAGTTCTTCTGGCCTCTGATGAATTTGAACTGACTGAGGAGTTAGGATTTCGCCAGTGCGAATTGCCTACAAGTGAGGGACATGATATGCGTGAGGACTTTCATAGTTGGAAATTCTGACCGTTGCTGTGCTTAGCGCCAGTTGTCCCCAATCATTCTTATCCACATAATGGTCATATCATTGGGGGCATTTATGTCTTATCATGTCAGGTTGCACCCTGGCTATAAATAGCCACCCCCCAAAACCACTAGTTAGTTGGCTGCTCCAAGAGAGAACTGACACTTGTCATTTGAGAGCAACCCATCCTCCGAGGACTTTGAGAGAAAATGATCAATGAGGAAAAACCCACAATCAAACCACCAAACCCATAGTGATTGAGCATCACTGAAGAAATTCCTATGTGGACCTGATGCTTGTTACCTTTGAGGACTGTGCATCCTCCGGACGGTTAGGCGTCATGGTCTAGTTCATCCTGCAGTCAATTGAGGATCACGAAGTGACCTTGGTCTAGAGCATCCAGCAGTAAATTGTGGATCGCCGGGTGACCAGTTTGTGAGGGTTTTGGAAGTCTACCCTGAAGACTTATCACGAGTGTTGGGCGAGGACTGTGTGACCTTAGCTCAAGGAGAATACGGTAAGGACTGTATGTCCTGGGACTGTATGTCCTTTGGTTTAAATACCAGGCCGATCCAAACCATACGTACGACTGTCACAACAGTTGGAACTGGGTCATCAAACCATTATCTTCATCGAGCTATCTGGTTCTATTTCCTCAACCCCTCTATTCCTCATATACTTGTTGATGAAATTGATTGTTACTGTTTGAAGAATTTGACATAAGACTTTTACAAATTCCTCACCTCAAATTCTTCAAGTTACCTTGTTCATCACTCCTTATCCTGCATCACGCCACTTAATATTTGTGCACGTTTCATTTCATCATGAAGACTATGCTGTTACTATGTTCCTCATGCACTTGAGTACTTATTCCGCTGCTAATTATTCATCACATTTCAAATTCCTCAAATTTGAAATTCCTCAAGTGATGAATTTGTAAAAATCGCCTATGCACCCCCCTCTAGTTGATATAACGCACTTTCACTTTGGGTGTGCCAAACGTCACAACGTAACTGGGTGGCTATAAAGGTATGCTACGGGTATCCCCGAAAGTATCTATTGGGTTGGCACGAATCGAGACTGGGATTTGTCACTCCGTGTGACGGAGAGGTATCTCTGGGCCCACTCGGTAAGACATCATCATAATGAGCTCAATGTGACTAAGGAGTTAGCCATGATATGATGTGTTACGGAACGAGTAAAGAAACTTGCCGGTAACGAGATTGAACAAGGTATAGGGATACCGACGATCGAATCTCGGGCAAGTGTCATACCAGTAGACAAAGGGAATTGTATACGGGATTGATTGAATCCCCGACATCGTGGTTCATCCGATGAGATCATCATGGAGCATGTGGGAACCAACATGGGTATCCAGATCCCGCTGTTGGTTATTGGCCGGAGAGGTGTCTCGGTCATGTCTACATGCCTCCTGAACCCGTAGGGTCTACACACTTAAGGTTCGATGACGCTAGGGTTATAGAGAAATTGTGTACATGGTTACCGAAGGTTGTTCGGAGTCCCGGATGAGATCCCGTACATCACGAGGAGTTTCGGAATGGTCCTTAGGTAAAGATTCATATATAGGAAGTGATGTTTTGGTCACCGGAAGTGTTTCGGGCATCACCGGTAACGTACCGGGACCACCGGAAGGGTTCCGGGGGTCCACCGTGTGGGGCCACCGGCACCAGAGGGCTGCGTGGGCTGAAGGTGGGAGGGAACCAGCCCCTAGGTGGGCTGGTGCGCCTCCCACAAGGGCCCAAGGCGTAGCAAAGGAGGGAAGGGGGGCAAACCCTAGGCACGGATGGGCCCTAGGCCCACCTAGGGCGCCGCCCCTCCTCTTCCCTCTCTTGGCTGCCACCCCAAGGGTCATCTAGGGCCGGCCGCAGCCCTAGGGTGGGAACCCTAGGGGATGCACCCTCCCTCCTCCTCCTCCTCCTCCTATACATAGTGGGGGTTTGGGGGGCTGCCTACACACAAGTCTCTCTCTCTTCGGCGCAACCCTACCCCTCCTCCTCCTCGTCCTTCGTAGTGCTTGGCGAAGCCCTACCGGAGTACCACGCAGCTCCACCGTCACCACGCCGTCGTGCTGCCAGAGCTCTCCCTCAACCTCTCCTTCCTCCTTGCTGGATCAAGGCGTAGGAAACATCGTCGGGCTGCACGTGTGTTGAACGCGGAGGCGCCGTTGTTCGGCACTTAGATCGGAATCCATCGTGATCTGAATTGCTACGAGTACGACTTCACCAACTGCGTTCTAGTAACGCTTCCGCTTTGCGATCTTCAAAGGTACGAAGATACACTCCCACCACTCGTTGCTAGTTTCTCCATAGATTGATCTTGGTGACACGTAGGAATTTTTTTGATTTACTACTACGTCTCCCAACAGCCTATCAATCAACTTAATCTCAATCATAATCTGACTTACTGCTAATCTCAAAAGTGCTAGTTCCTACTTTAAAGGCATTCTCTAAGGGGAGTGCTACATTTTAACATAACCAATCCCTATTCTTCTTTATTGTTTGTTTTGTAGGTTTTCAAGAAAAAGATGAATATGAAAATAATAGGATATAGGATAGGTTTAGTTTAGGGGCTTTACTTTCTTCTTTCTTTTTCTCCTATATTTTTCTAGTGTAATCTTTGTAAGATATTTGTACTATATTGTTTATAAACAGAATTTGTTTGTCGTATGTTAATTTATTAGCCCTTATATTATTGTATACACTTTTTCTTTATGTTTAATGAGGCTAATAGGTTTTATTTTGCAATTAAACTAACTTTTGAATTAATTTGAAGAAAGATGGTGAATCCAGCATGCCTTAATAGTTTAATGGAAGATATGATATGACAGTTCTTCGGGTATCAACTAAGTCTTAGCTTCAAAGGCTTTCCATATATGTGTGTGGCTAAGCATTTGCATGATGAGAGTTGTGTTAATGGCCTCTTGCTTTTGAAGATGAAGATAAGGAGTTTATTCCCGGTGCGTACAAATAATAAGTTGATCCAGTTTATACCAAACTTTTGTATCATTTAGGATTATTTTTATTCACTTAAAATAGTATCTATGTATTTATTACTTAGTTATCATCATGAACTCTATTTTATAACAAACTATTTTTATTTTTGAGACATTATCACTTAAAACTATCTTTAAATCCAATCACTTTAATGTGCGAACAATGAAGGACAAATTGCATGCCTCCACATTGATAATTTATGGCTCTTGTATGATTATAGTGTGTGTGTGTGTGCTCATTTATATATTCAGTATTCTTGAATGCCCTGGTAAAAACCTCTTATAAGTAGGCCTATCAAATATCTTGACAACTGTTGATAGTACATGATTTGGTACAATTAAGTAGAGAAACCTAAAGTATAACGTGTTCATGATGAGCTTGTCGTTAAATTATATGTATTTTTCAGTCGATTTATGAATGTGTATATTTAGTTGGAAATTCATAGTCACTAACTGATGTTGATCTTCTCGGCCCTTTTTATTTACGTGGATCTAAAAAATTAGATGAGATGGTTCTTTGCACCGCGGGGTCCATAGCGTCCTTCATTGAGCCTGAAGCATCAGAAGGCTTCAAATCTAGCGAGCCCAATATCTTAATAGATACCTCACTTGTTGGTTATTACTTGGGTCATTGGAGATGGTTTCTTGAACTTCGGACACATGGATGAACTATATTATTAAAGCTTAGTAAAAACATGTTTCTTGTCTCAAAGATGTGAGACTTGGATTGGACGTTATGGACGGTCCTTTTAAGTATTGCACGCTAAAACCATCCACAAAAAGCAGAACCCATCCTATATTTGAGATGTCGGTTAGCGTCGGACTTTTCAACTCACATGCAAGGGGAGGTAAGTTTTCCCAGAAAGGTTTTTCTTTCTCTTCTATTCATCTTGAATAGTTTTCCCGTCTCTCCTACAACAAGGGAGGATATGAGAAGTGAGAACTTGTGTCACCTACTAGCAGACCTTACTATTCATGTAGGAAATCACTAAAAGAATACCAAAATATCAATATAAAAAATAATTGTGATATTTGTATCTATTTCACAATGCATTTAATAGTATTATTTAGCGTTTTAGATGTTCATATTTTAAATTTGTTCATTTTAAGGGTATTTTATCTTATTTTTATCACTATTGGATCCTAATCCAACGAAAAAGAAGAAGAAATTACGTAAGGCATAGTTTTTTGGGAGGAGGGGGGGGGGTTGATCGTGAAAAAGACAGATAAGTCACTCTTATTGTCCCTTTACAAGACCGTACATGAGATTTTTCAACTCATACACCTCCTCGGTCAATTCTTTTGAAAGGATCTTTTTATTTTGTTTGAGAGTCTCCGTCCTTCTTCCACTTGGCCCCGAAGACTAATTAAGACCAATTGATCAGGATATAAATTTCAGTCACCTTGCACATGGTCGCCCACATCATCCTAGTTGTGGTAGAATTGAGATGGCCACATGGGTAGTGATGTTTATACTTTATAATAGTATATCACAAAATCTTGAAATATATATTTGGTACAGTCCTCAATCCATACCCATGATATTCTCTTCCCTCTCTTCATTATTCAATATTCGTGAACTCTCTGGTAGTGAGGGGTTTGAGATTCACGGACTTTATCTGAGCCGTTTTAAGGCAGCAAAACTCGTCAACGTACCTCTCCTGTCACTGGCTCAAAGTGAGGTAGGCGCGACTGTACTGAAATCGCCTTCGACGGTGTAAGATCTAAGCCGATGCACAAACTCGTCAACGTACCTCTCCTGCCGTTCCGTATTAGCTACGACCTCCTGCATCTTCGCTGCGCCGGCTAAGAATCCTCTTCTGACCTCTCCCTCAACCATGACGGCTCGCACCGCCGCGGCGACGCCATGGCGGTCGAACGAGCCGTCGTTCTCGTCCCTCGCCACCTGCAACCCAACCTTCTTCGCCTCCATTTGCCGCGCGTTGGGCCCTTGGTCGCCGAAGATGGGCAGCATGACGAGAGGGTGCCCGAACAGGAGCCCTTCGATCAGCGAGTTCCGGCCGCAGTGCGTCAGGAATCCACCCACGGCGGCGTGCGCCAGGATGCTCATCTGAGGAACCCACCCCGTGGTCACCAGCCCCTGGCCGCGAGTGCGCTTTTGGAAACCGGGAGGAAGCATGTCAGCGCCGTCGTCGTGGACTGCTGCGCCGCTGGGCTTCCTGAGAGCCCAGAGGAAGGGTGTCCCGGCGAGCTCCAGCCCGAGGGCCAGCTCGTGCACCTGCTCCAGTCGCAGCGGCACCTCGCTCCCCAGCGCCACATACAGCACCGAGCCCTGCGGCTGCACGTCCAGCCAGCGCACGGTGGCGTGATCTGATGACCCGTTGGTGCCGTCGGCACGGCGGCCTCCATCTGGTGAAGGCGGCAGAAGGCCGAGAGGCACGACGGGCAGGTCGATGACCGTTGGCACCAACGGGAAGGACTCGGGCTCCCACTCGACGCAGCTCCGGATGGCGGCGAGCGCACACTTCTCTTTCGTCAAGTAGAAGCGCTGGACGATGGAGATGCCCGACGCGCCATGGTCGTCGTAAATTTGCGCCGTCTCTTCCTCCTCGTAGCGAGGGCGGGTGTGGGCCACAGCTCGCGCTTCCGACGGCTGGTCGGGGTGCGCGGTAGCGATCAAAGCAGCGGTTGGGAGAAGTATCACGCATGGGACCTGGTGAACGATGGAGCATCGAGCAAGATCTCAGATATACTCCTACATGGGATGGAATTAGTGGAACCAGATCTGCCGAACCTTGTGCTCGAAGGCGGCGGCGGCGACCCAGTGGTGGAAGCAGTCGGCGATGACCCAGTGCGGCCTCGTGGCCTCGTCGGCGCACGCGGCGGCCATGAACTCCGCGAATGGCGCGGCGAGGCCGTCGAAGGCCTTGAAGTGGAGCTCCCGCTTGTCGTCGGGCACATCGTTGGTGGACTCGGCACCGTCCGGGAGTCCGTCGACGCGCGGGAGAGGGAGCGCTACGAGGTCCACCCGCGGCGCGGCGGCGGGGCGCAGCGTCGGGAGGCGGGCGAGGTTGCGCAGCGTGGAGACGTAGGACACGCGGTGGCCGCGCTCGGCCAGCCGCTCGGAGAGCTCCAGGTACGGGAGCAGGTGGCCGAACGCGAGCCACGGGACGACCACGATGTGGAGCGGCGAGGACGAGGAGTCGGCGTCCATGGCGAGCTCAGGAGCAAGGACTTGATCAGGAACTGGACTCGCCGGTGTGGCGACTGGCGAGAAGGACCGGCGGCTTAATGAGCTTGGTGGTACTATCGACGCACGAAGTATTTTACTCCTATGGTCAAACAGGAGCGTGCTACTTGCTCTGCACGGTGCACGCCATGGGAACCTTTTTTAGTTTTGGGATTTGGGAACACCCACGCCGACGCACGTAGAGAGACGACATGTTTCATCTGTATCTATGGTGTGCCAATCAACTTTGAATAAAAAGGTAGAGAGGCGGCATATTATAGTTGATCCGTATCCACGATCCATGATCAGCTGTATCCTCAGTTCCTCACCAGAAGTACAAGCCACCAACCCCTTGCTGTGGAGCCTTTTTTTTTTAATGTTGATGTGGATCCATTTTTTTCAGATGTTGCTGTGGAGCCTTGACTAACCAAAAATGTTTAGAAATGTCTAATTTTTTATGAAGACACTGGTTCCTTTCGTTACTGCTCTTAACAGGGAGATTTCTGATCACACCCGCTTAATTCTGGATAAGGGTGGCCTAATAACAAACCTCCAGTTTTCAATTTTGAAAAGTCTTGGTTGCTTAGAGAGGTTTGGATGAAGTAGTGATCAATGATTGGTCTCATACATTTCATGGATCAAACATTGCGAAATGGCAAAAGTACTGGGACCTTATTAAACGAGAACTGAAAGCAATGTTGGATGATTTCCATAAGGGCAATTTAAATTTGGAAAGGCTGAAATATGGGGTTATTACCCATGTGCCAATAAATAATGAAGCCAAACAAATTCAAAGTTTAGGCCAATTTGTCTATTCGAGAGGCGATTTTCTATACATGGTGGTAGCTACACACTTTTTGGTTTATGTGCCTTCTTTTATATATGAGGTGTTGGTTTTTTTATGACATTGACACAAGTATACTTTTGTTGTATAGGAAGGATTTTTCCTCACTTCTCGTTGTCTTTTTTATTATCTTTTTGACACAAATGCCTTTTCATTGCGTAGCAAGAGCCTTTTCTCGCTTCTCTCAATTTCTTCGCTTGCCTTTTTTGCTTCGTGGCTGGTCCAAAGTCACGATATTTCATTATAGAGTTATTTCGTATTCCAAAATAATTTACCAAAATAATTACAGATAAAAAAATCCGGGCATGTGTAGCTACCACCATGGGTAGCAAATTATTTCCGTTCTCTACTAAAGGTGAGTTTAATTATTTTTTTACAAAAGAGTTAATGGAAAGACTCGGTGCAATTGTTGGTAAAGTTATTTCGCCAGTTCAAACTACCTTTAGAAAGGGTAGTTATATTCTGGAGGGGGTGACGATCTTGCATGAGGCCCTGAATTCAATACAAAAAAGAAGCGAAGTGTCATGTTGTTCAAAGTGGATTTTGAAAAATCCTACGATAATATCAAATGGCCTTTTGTTCATAAAATGCTTTCTCTCAAACGGTTCCAAGACAAGTGGAATGATTGGATTGTGGAAACTATCGCGGGGGGGGGGGGGGGGCATGTTGCTATAAAAGTTAATGATGAGATAGACCCTTATTCCAAAGCTTTCAAGTGTTTAAGATAGGGGATGCTTTGTTGCCTCTACTATTTGACTTGGTTGTGGATGCTTTAGCCATTATTATGAATAATGCTAAAAAGAGAGTTTGTAAAAGGGTTGTTAGAAGATTGTAGTGAGAGGGAGTTAATATCCTGCAATATGCAGATGATATTATTTTCCTACTGCCTGATGACCTTGTTAGTTCTAGAAAATTGAAAATTATTTTATGTGCCTTTGAGCAAATGTATGGTTTAAAAATTAACTTTCCAAAAATTGAGATTTTCTTATTTGGGGAAGCTACTAATAAAGATCATCTGTATAAACAAATATGTACCTAACAGTTGGGTAAATTACTCATGAAAAACTTGAGTATGCCCCTGAATAAAACAAGACTTAGAGATACTGATTGGAAACCATATGAATTAAAATTGAAGAAAGATGTTTGTCTAGCAGAGTAGACTTATGAATATTGCTGGTAGATTGGCACTGGTGCAATCATCATTAACTAACATAACATTGTTCATGATGTCTTTGTTTCCCTATTCCTGTTGGGGTTAAGAAAAATGCTAACTTCTATAGAGCTAGAGTGGTGTGGCAGGTCGATAAAGATATGAAAAAATATTACATGGTCAAGGCACCAAAAAACCAAGGGGGTTTGAGTGTGTATGACTTTCGAGGCATGATGAGTTGGTTTCTAGTTGTGAATTCTTCATTGAAACTGGAGGCGACGGTACGAGGTGACTTAAGTTGGTGGTGCTCTTGAGCACAGGGTTTTGAACTCCAGAGTGAAAATGGTAGGTCTGTTCTATACTAGTTGTACCTCGCAATGACGGTGTTTTCATATCATTCCCTTGTTGGAGCCAATGTACGGAGTTTGCTCGGGCTTTCCTTTCGAGATGAAATCCAAGATCTAGCCTCCATGGGTGTATATGATGATGACGGCACACGTGAATCGTTCCTTTATTCGAGGTGTCATTATTAAAGCATTTTCCTCATAATTCGTATGTTGTTATTGGTGATGGTTGATTTTTTTTAGTTGGTGATGGTTGTTTCTGCATGTTGTACTAGCTTGCTTCGACATGACTTCCACAGGTCAAGGATTTTTTTTCCTCCTATCTTCTTTGTCTGCCTTGATCTTGTCTATGTGCTTTTTAAATAAAAATTAGTTTGGATTACTTACCACATTAGTCATGTCATGGTGACACCGGGTGTGCTCATGATGCTTATATCTTATTAAACTAATATAAAAATGTTTAAAATATTATTTTAATAGTCTAAATGTTCTTATATTAATTTACAGAGGAAGTACAAATTAATCAAAGCATTCTTTGTCGAAAAACCATTTCAGCGCACTCGTAAAAAAAATCAAGTGTGTTAGAAATTCTCCGGAGATCGAAGGTGTTGCACAAATTCGTCGATGTACCTCTCCTGCCGTTCCGAATTAGCCACGACCTCCTGCATCTTCGCTGCACCTGCCATGAATTTCCTCCTCGCCACTCCGTCAACCATGACGTCCCGGACCGCCCTCGCGATGCCATGGCGGTCGAACGACCCATCGCTCTCGTCCCTCGCCACCTGCAACCCCGCCATTTTCGCCTTCATTTGGCGTGCATTCGGGCCTTGGTCGCCGAAGATGGGCAGCATGACGAGAGGGTGCCCGAACAGTAGCCCTTCGATCAGCGAGTTCCGGCCGCAGTGCGTCAGGAACCCGCCCACGGCGGCGTGCGCCAGGATGCTCATCTGGGGAACCCACCCCGTGGTCACCATCCCCTGGCCGCGAGTGCGCTCCTGGAATCCGGGAGGAAGCATGTCGGCGCCGTCATCCAGGACGGCGGCTCCACTCGGCTTCCGAAGAGCCCAGAGGAAGCGTGTCCCGGCGAGCTCCAACCCGAGGGCCAGCTCGTGCACCTGCTCCAGGGGCAGCGGCACTTCGCTCCCCAGCGCCACGTACACCGCCGAGCCGGGCGGCTGCGCGCCCAGCCAGCGCACGGTGGCGTGCTCTGCCGATCCGTTGGTGCCGCCGGCACGACGGCCTCCGTCGGGTGACGGCGGCAGAAGGCCGAGAGGCACGACCGGCATGCCGAGGAGCGGTTGTACCAGCGGGTAGGACTCTGGCTCCCACTCGACGCAGCTCCGGATGACCCCGAGCGCGGACCTCTCTTTCGTCAGCTGCCAGCGCTGGGCGAGGGACATACCCGACGCGCCTTGGTCGTCGTACATCGTCGCCAGCTCCTCCTGCTCGTAACGAGGGCGGGTCTCGGCGACCGCTTCACTTTGCTCCGTCGGCGGGGGTTGCGCGATAGCGATCACGGCAGCGGTCGGGAGAAGCATCGCGCATGGCACCTGATAGATCGAACATCGATCTAGATCTTTAAGACGTGCATGCGACGGAATTAATGGAACCAGCGCACGGCATGCAGGTGGGTCAAACCTTGTGCTCGGCGGCGGAGGCGGCGACCCAGTGGTGGAAGCAGTCGGCGATGACCCAGTGAGGCCTGGTGCCCTCGTCGGCGCACGCAGCAGCCATGAACTCCGCGAAGGGCGCGGCGAGGCCGTCGAAGGCCTTCCAGTGGAGCTCCCGCTGGTCGTCGGGAACGTCGTTGGTGGACTCGGCGCCGTCAGGGAGGCCGTCGACGCGGGGCAGCGGGAGCGCCACGAGGTCCACGCGCGGCGCCGCGGTCGGGCGCAGCGGCGGGAGGCGCGCGAGGTTGCGCGGCGTCGAGACGTATGACACGCGGTGTCCCCGCGACGCCAGGCGCTCGGCGAGCTCCAGGTACGGGAGCATGTGGCCGAACGCGAGCCAGGGGACGATGACGACGCGCAGCGGCGAGGACGAGGAGGAGCCGGCGCTGTCCATGGCGGGGATCGGGAGCTAGCTCGGCCGGACGACGGGCCGTGCGGCGGCGAGAAGTGAAGAACCGGCAGATGAGATCGGTGGTGCTCTGCTGCTCAGTGGGAAGCGCGTCCGTCACCACTATTTTGTTCAGTGTCGAACGTTAAAATAAGCCCGACGCCACCCATCATCCGACTAATTTATCGCCATTTGCAATCTGCAGCCTCACCAGTATGATACTGTCCGGTGGGCCCAGGCTGGTCTCGCCATGATCCTCGACAGACAGGAATGTACGAGAACGAAGGCAGCCTGAGACAAACAGGACTAGTGTACGAGAATAACTATTTGCGATTATGATCTACGTTGACGGTTTAGCTGCTGCTCTGATGTCATGCATGATGCACCGGCAGATCACAAGCAGGCCATGTGCTATTTCTAGGCTGCCGTCTAGTAGAAAATACGTACGCGTTCCTCCGTTCCGTCATATAATGCGTTTTAGTTTTTCGTGCTTTAAGTTTGATCAACTGTGACGGAAACAAAAGTTACACATATAAAAATTATACCACTAACCTCAATGGTACAGTATAATTTTTATTTTCATCGCAATTGGTCTTATTAATTAAATATATATGATCAAACTTATATCTCGAAAAATATAGATGCAGTATATTATGAAATAGAGGAAGTATTATGAATGCATGATAGACAACAATCTTAAACTAACGATCATGACGGATATGGTTGGGACAATTTTGGAGCCACCAACCCACTCCACTTGTTGTGAGACCGTATGTCAAAGTCAAAGTAACCCGAAAATATGATCATGGTCATCACCCGCGCCGTAGAGGCGTTGACAACAACAACCCGGAAACGTCCAAGCTGCTTTCGATTCTCCGTCTTTTTTCTCATGAAAAGGTGCTTTAAGATTCAATGTGTGACGGGTAGCACATTGTTTAGCTCAGGGTTTGATGTCCTAATCCTTAAGTGCTTTTCCGGACATCTTGGGCCCTCTAAACCTGAATGTAACCTTTATTTCGTTTGATTTGTATAAAACCTCTCTTTTTTACCATACAAAATGGATGCACACTACCCATCCACACATCAATATGTTTTTTTATCACTTTGTACTTACCTTTTTTGCATATTTTATAATTAATTAACTTTTGATTGCATCCACAAAACTTAAAAATCAACAAACTTTGAACATATATATATATATATATATATATATATATTTCAAAATTATTTATTTCAATATAGGAGGTATAAATTTTCAATATGTTTCACTAAATTTCAAGAAGGATCAGTAATTTGAACTACTCCCTCTGATCCACATTACTTGTCTTCGATTTGTCCAGATACGAATGTATGTAGGAACGTTTTAGGACTATGTTATTTTTGAATTTTAGTCTTCACACTTCACAGAATAATATTTTGATCATTCCATGGAAGTTTCAAATCCAAAATTTAAGTTTAAATCTATACATATAATCAAATAAAAAAACATAAGCAAAAATATAATTTTTTGAAATGCAATGTAATGATTGAATTTGATTGGAACCCAATTATATTAATGGAAATTTATTTGATTATTTAAGATTTTTGGTAGAAACTTTAAATATCAAAATCTCACCTATAAATGATTCAAATAAATCAAATTCAAATGATATTTTTAAAAGACCATGAGATAATTAAGATTTTCAAATATATTTTTCATTCCATGAATAGCATACAATATATTTTTTAAGTATGTCAATGAATTTTAGTGTTTCTATATTTTTTACAAATATAGTATGTAGTTCATATTTAAAAAAAATTATTTCAGTCAAATCTCAATCAGTTTTATAAACACTTCTCACAAAATTTAATTATTTCAATCAACTTCAGAAAAAAACAAATAGTTCCAGACATGTCTAAGTATATAGGTTTAAATGTATCATATGTTATACACAATCGTCGACCCACTATTCGGTGTTTTCGACCCATATGCGTCATCGTTCGTACACAAGTGTTAGCCCACCAACTAGGCCTAATTTGAGACCAACACCGTGTTGTAAGAGAACTTTGATCATATCGCACGAAAGCATCAACTTAACGTCTAAATCCACAAGATATAAATATTTTAGTTCTAGAAATAGGCTGAACTTAAACGCTTAGAAGTTATCACCGCGTAAATCTCTTGTGATGCTACGAAAATACAAAAAAAAAGACGGGGAGTCGGCGAACTTTTTGTGTGTGTGTGTGGGGGGGGGGGGGGGCTGAAACCATTGAAGTTGCATATAGTAGTTCGAGTTAAAAGTAGGGGGAAATAACAATATTGGTTTTATGACACCACCACTATAGAAATAAGTTGAATTTCTGGTTTTATTAATACAAAACGGATGGGGGGGGGGGGGGGCTGAAACCATTGAAGTTGCATATAGTAGTTCGAGTTAAAAGTAGGGGGAAATAACAGTATTGGTTTTATGACACCACCACTATAGAAATAAGTTGAATTTCTGGTTTTATTAATACAAAACGGATATGTTGTTGTTGAATAATTTTAACAATTCAAAACTGGAAGTATTAAAATTTTCAAGTTCTTTGAATACACCCTCCCCCCTATTCAATCGGAAAAATTCACTTCATAATTAAAATTTAGCATGGCAGTTTGGTAACTGTGATGACCTCATGGTCAAAACCAATTAATTAGTACAAATACCAACAAAACTAACAACTTGTTTAAAAAAAGTCGACAAAACAATCGTGTGATGACATGAAATCTAATACTCCGCACCCGAAATCAAATGAGAACAGGCTTGAGAACTGACGGGGAGAAAGGACCGCAGAAGCCGGCATCTGTGCCTGACCATGTCTGCATCTTTTCCGAAGAGGTCTTCCTCTCCTTGAACATATGGGGAAACTGAAACTAAGGTCTCTTTGATGACATCTACTACAATGACCGAAAGCTTGTCGACGTTGTCCCTCGGCTCAGACACGATGAAGTGTATGTGATTGGGCTCGTCCCTATTCACGAGAGGGAACATGGGCACAACATTGTGAGGGAGAAGACGCTTACGAGTGACAAGATACTGAAATTTTTGAGACGTAATCACGGCCTCCTTGTGCCAAACATTGTCTTCCGATGATGCCCAAGCATGACAGGTGATGGTGAAGCTAGAACTAGCAGCTAGCGGGCCAAAAAAGGACTCATCGTCACGGGCAACTTCGACAAACTTGAGCTGATCGCCATCTTTCCCGGCGACGCACAGGCTGCGGTACATCTCGAGGGTATTTCCGCTTGGTGAAGAATCCTTGGGACGGTCGTTGATGGGCAACCGGCTATAAGCGATGCTGCTACTCGGTACTCTTGTTTCTAGTGTATCATGACGTGGGGAGTAGGACATAATGCCTCCTTGGTGGTAATCAACCCAGATCACGCAGTCATTGGATATGATGGTAGCGTCGGTCGACCAACGGGTCAGGTCGGTGAATTCCTCCTTGGTATGCATGATCGAGAGCGTCAAAATCTTCCACTTGCCCGTGGCAACAACATCATCAGAACCATCGTTGGTCGTCCATACAGGTGAGCGGAAGACGCATAGTTCTGCTCCCATACGTGCACTGCGCATTCTTGAAGCATCAAACTTCGCCAGCTGCACCACCGTGAAGTTGAAGTCACCATCCATGCCGCAATATATTCATATGGTGTCACGATTGGAGTGGCGTTTCATGGCTGCCTGCTTGCCCCGATGTTTGATCACCATGGGTCCGGTGCACGGCGGGAGCCGTTTGAGCGTGCCTAGACACTACCATAATAAAGGCCTATGCCGACGGCCGGAGCCGTCGGCATAGCCCAAATTCCCGTCGACATAGGCCTATGCCGACGGTCCCCGTCGACGTAGCATCGTCGGCACCATATATGTCGGCGTATCCTAGGGCGTCGTCGGCATAGGAAAGCCGTCGGCATAAACGCTATGCTGACGGTGTCCGTACATCGATACGGACGGCCCCGGCCGTCGGCATAGCTCCATGGCAAACGACGTCCGACAGAGCTGCCGTTAAGAGCGACGCATCCAGGGACGACCACGTGTCGCTCTATGCCGACGGCTCGGTCGTCGGCATAGGTCCGAAGCTACTCCGACGGCATAGCCGTCGGCACACTCTGACACGTGGCGGCCGCTGGTAGTACCTAGGGCGTACCTACGCCGACGGCTCAGCCCGTCGGCATAGGCTAAAAAGCTACGTCGACGGCCTAGCCGTCGGCATAGCTTGCCACGTGGCAGCCGCTGGTAACTCGAACGCCCTCTATGTCGACGGCTTAGCTGTCGACGTAGTTTTGTGTTGTTTTTTTTCCTTTTCCTGTTTCATACAAATTTATTTCAATTCAAAATATCAGGGTATATACAATGAAAAATAAATGCACAGCAGCACCATCAAGAGCATCATAAATATAAGTAGCATAAACAAACGGACGTCATCAACACCACCACCATCACATCCTCACAACCAACAACATAAGGAGCTCCGAAATATAAGTCATCTAAGAAGCATAAAAAGAGCACAAGTCATCTAAGGAGCGCCAGTACGTCAACCTCCAAGATCGTCGACGCCAAGTCCGCCAAATCCGAGGTCTTCACTGCTAGCGACAGCGCTACCGCCTTGGTGGATTGGAGTGACCAGGCTCCGTGACTCGGTATTGATGTGAACACCGACACCACCACCAACAGATGATCTACCGGTTCCCTGGATGTTTGAAAAAACATGTTGAGTGAATGATATTGTGTTGAATAAACTGTAAGCGTTGGTTCAATAGTTTGGGGATGTACTAACCACCGTTGTTCCCGATTGTTGTGCTAGAAATTCCTCAAAGGTAAGAAGCACTGGTTGTGGTCCTACAGCTGGTGGTGCTGGTTCCATTTCAGGAATCGTGTCGTTCCTCATGCTCTCAAACACGAGCTGCGTGTTAATTGACAAAGCAAACACCAATGTCAGAAGAAATGAAAGTGTCAATATGGAAATGAAATGAAAGGGGCTAAACTAACCGTCATCATGCAAGTGTTGTGGTCCTGGACGGCTGCAACTCTCGTGCTCCACGCCATGGTCTCCTGTCGTGTGTACTCCATGTAAGCCTACAATATGACGTGATTGAACTCATTAAACATCTAAATGCGGGAAATAAAGTGAGCAACAAAGATAAGAGGGAAAATTACTTACAGAGTGTCGCTCGGCTAGGAGGGACTGTGACTGCGCAGTGGTCGTGGGCGTGCGCTGTCTCAGGCTTGGGTCGGTAGCTCGGAGCTGTGTGTAGGAGATAGAAGGAGTGACCACAGCATCCAGAACCGACTGTCGGCCATGAGCCTTCGGTCCCATGCCAACCACCGCCCTATCGTCCAAAGGCGCCGTCATGGGGTCAGGTGTGTCAGGATGTAGATTCAGATACGCCACAGAGTAGTTCTTCTTCTTCTCCGCGGTCTTGCCGTAATACTTGTCTTCCCCAGGCTTGGGCTTCCTCCGAGTATGGGCGATCTCCCACGCCTCCATGTGTGAGAGCGGCCGCTTGAGTTTCTCCTCCTACGCCAACAAATAGATGTTAGTCATACATAAAAAAGTGAAGGTAAATAGAAGTAGATTGTTTAATGAGGTTAGTCATACCTGAAGTGCCTTGTGGAGAAAGTGGTTCCGGTTTCCCTGAGCATGTACTCCCTCCTTCCCTCGGTTAGCCTTGTTTTTGCTGCTAGTAGCCTCCCAGGCTTCATCCTGACCACACCACAGGTCCACCAATGCCGCCTAGGACTCGTCTTTTCCATAACACCAATTTGGACACACCTACATAATAGGAAGCATAATGGCATGTCTAACACGAAACGATGAAATTTACCACAAACTTCGGAATGAAAAATCGTTAATACTTACCGAAAAGTACTCGTCCCTCTCCAAGGTAATGTGTCGCGCCTACGCTCCTTCCTTGGTCATCTTCATACCAAGATAGTCGTGATAGTATTGCGTGATGGCCACCAACCGCACCTCGTACTGCATCTGGCGGGCCTTCTTCTTCGCTTGGCGCAGCACGATCTCGTCGGCAGCGGCCTTGTGCTCAGGAAGAACTCGATAGTATTTCTACAATCATTCATGAAACCAGAATGGAAGAAGCCATGAGTTAAATCATTAATGAAACCAGAATGGACGTGTGCTTGTGAAGAGAACTCACCCAAAAATTAGTGATCACGGCCTTAGCATGGGTCACATACTCCACATGGGGGCCCGCTTCCCAGTGCTCCCAGGTCTTAGCCAAAACCCAAAGATCCGGGTGCCTGACTGGATCCGGACAGTACAGACCTGGCCAGTATTCCTTCAGCAAGACGGTGATGATGCCGTTGGGAACATGGGCCCCTTCAGGATGTACCTAGTTACTGCAATAGATTTAAAGAATGAAAATATTAGGATGTGACAAGCAAAATAATTAAATTATGATTGAAATTATTTAGTGGAACTTACTCTATCCCCTTTGGCTCAATGAGCCACTTCTGCTCCTCAGTAGTAGGAATATGCTTTGGGACCTTTGCGTTACCATGCAGCCATCCCTTATTGTTGCCATTCCCGCCACCACTAGCGTCCCCACCACCACCATCATCCCCGCATGCCTCCTCCTCGTCCTCCTCCTCCTCGTCCCCCTCCCCAACCTCATCCTCCTCCTCGTCCTCCTCCTCCTCCTCGTCCTCCTCCTCCTCCTCCTCACCCCCTCCTCGTGAACCACCTCCTCCTCCTCTTCCTCCTCCTCCTCGGCAGAGGGCACCTCACTAGAGGAGGGCCTCGAAGACAATACCCCTAAGTCGGTGAGGGTGCGCTGTTTCTGGCCGCGACCCCCTCTAGTGGCTCTCTCACCACCCCCTTTCCCTCCATGGGCTCTCCTCCCGCCCCCTCCTCCTCTAGGGGCACCTCTCCCTCTCTCTTCCTGTGATGAGTCATCCTCAAGTAGTCGGGGGTAACAGTACGTGCTCGACCACTCCGACTAGCAATGCCGACGACCTTGCGTATGAAACCCGCGCCGTCGGCCTTCTCCTTGCCCATGTTCCACGAACCTGCATTGAAAATAGAATACACAATTAGTACATTAATAATGAAGTGAAAAAGCATAATAATAAACACATTACAAATAAGCATAAAAGGCATATTCCTAAACCATAGGAAAAAAGACATGAAATGTACATCTGCTAGAACCCGTACGAATCATCACTGTTGTAACCGATTTCTCGCTCGGTCTCATCATCAGTATCAATCATATCATCTTCGTTGTCTGACGGAGGTGAAGGCTCTTCCTCGTCATCAACATTTTCGTTTAACTTTTCTAGCATAAGTATGTCATTTTCATTAACAATGGTCTCACCATCATTCCGTGCATCGTCATCGTTTGGATCCACATCATCATCGCTCAATGGTCTAGCGCCATCGTTTCTTACCACATCATCATCGGGTTTCTCTTGATAGAACACTCCCTCGTATGTCATGGGGTTAATGTTGTAGTAATCATCTTCGTTTGGGTCCGGTAGCTTACCATGTGGCGACACCTTGAAGACAACTTCCCAACCCCGTAGGTACTCTTTCTAGCATGGGTAAGGAAAATAATAAACTTGTGTAGCTTGGGTAGCCTCAATGAAGAGGTCAGCTCCAGCATAGACGGTTGATGGTTTAACTTCGACCAAACCAATGGAAGGCGTATGTCTTTGCCCCTCCAACGGATCGAACCATCGACATTTGAACACAGGTAGACTTAGGGTTTCGCGCCCTTTGCGGAATGTAATCTCGTATATATTTTGGACCCTTCCGTAGTAGTCTATTGAATTTTGACCGGGGGTGTACACTCCGGTATTTATAGTTTTGGGATCAGGCCGGCTATTCTGGTGCTCCTCTGTATGGAAGCGATACCCATTCACATCATACTTTTTACATGTCATGACGGCATGATCAAAACCCATGGAAACCCATCTCAATTCATCATCCATAGATATGTTCGGATCTTTTCCCTACAAGTATAATTGAAATTGTTGGGTGCATTAGTTTGGTTAACTAATAAATGTTGAACTACGTATTTAATAGCGGAATATGGAAAATTACTTTCTCCATGAACCAAGCAACAAATTTTTTATTTCCAGGGTTTCCATGACGGAGAAGAGTAAGTGCCTCCGCCTTAGTAGGAGGATTCATTCCTGTCCATTCCTCTTGAACGAAATCACTAAAAGAAGAGAAGCAGTGTTAGACCGGGATTAAGTGAACATAGAACATGATGATGTGCATAAAGGAATGGTGTAGTGGTATTACCTCATCCACACTTCCTCGACTTCCTTGATGTTGTGCAAGACATAGAACATAAGGTCCTCCCACTCTTGTCGTGGCATGTTATAAGATTTCGAGGCCCCAACCCTGCCACCTTGCCCGTTGAATAGATGGAGCTTGGGTTGATACTTGGGCTCTTCTATATTTTATCAAGGCACCTTATTTTGCAGATGGGGAACGTGGTCTGGATAGTACGATGTTCTGAGGTTTGACACCTCCTCTAGGATAACTGCCTCAACTATGGAAGCTTCAATCTTAGCTTTGTTTCCACATTTCTATCGGAGATGCTTGTTCTGTTTCTCAGGTCGATACTGCCAACGATTCTGCACAGCCCCCCCCCCCAACAATACCTCTTTCGCGAGGTGCAGAATGAGATGTGTCATCGGAGTGAAGAAGCCTGGCGGAAAGATCTTCTCTAGCTTGACTATCAACTCCGGTGCCTTCTTATGCAATTGTTCAATCACATCTTTACTTACTTCTTTAGCACTGAGCGTGTGGAAGAAATGGCTTAGTTCGGCAAGCACTCGCCAGACATGCTCGGGGACATAGCCTCAAACCATCACTGGCATTATCCGCTCAATCCACACATGGTAGTCATGACTCTTGAGCCCGGTCACTTTGCCCGTTGAAAGATTGACTCCCTTACTTATATTCGATGCATAACCATCGGTGAACTTCAAAATGTGTTTCATCCAGATAAATACTTCCTTCTTTTCTGGCGGTTTAAGGACAAAGTCAGCATCTGGCTTGAACCAGCTTCTTCGACCGCCTGTGGGAGGCTTCAAGTTTAGACGTGGTCTATCACAAATTCTCTGTTGATCGGCTCTAGCTTTAAGGTTATCCTTCGTATTATCAGGAATGTTGAGGATCGTGCGGAAAAGGGACTCTGTGACATTCTTTTCAATGTGCATCACATCAATGTTGTAAGGAAGTTTGAGGTCCTTGAAATAGGGAAGCTTCGAGAAGGGGGTAATGTGAGTCTAGTTGTGCGTCTCACCATATCCCTCGAAGCGTTTTCCTTTGCCTTTGCCTTTGACTTTAGGCTTGAGAGCTTTTAGCTGAGCAAGAACATCTGCCCCCGAAAATGTTGGAATCTTGGTTACTTCATGGACAACCCAACCTTTCGTGAAGTTCTTCTTGTCTTCCCTGTCTGGATGGTCTGGAGGGAGGAACTGTCAATGCAGGTCAAAGGCTGAATACTTGCCACCCTTCTGCAGCCAAATCAAACGCAGAGCCTGCATGCACACTGGGCATGGCATCTTCCCACTTGTACACCATCCGCAGAATAGAGCATAGCTAGGAAAGTCATGCATCCAATACATCAACCAAACTTTCATCAATAAATTTTTCTGTAGATGTCGGTCGTATGTCAACCTTGGGAAGTACGAAGAATGGTGCAAATCATCCACCAACGGCTGCATAAACACTGCCAAATTCTTCCCCGGGTATTTAGGCCCTGGAATAATCAGCGACAAGAACATGGTGTTGCGTTGCATTAGGACACCTGGAGGGAGATTGAGCGGAATAACAAACATGGGCCAGCAGCTGTATGGATTGGTCGACATACCATATGGATTGACCCCATCACCTGTTATTGCAACTCTGACATTCCCAGCCTCTGCTGCTTCCTCGGGGTATTCTTCATCGAATGACTTCCATGCTTCACCTTCTGATGGATGTACAATTTTATTTGGATGATGCCTTTTACCTTCCTTGTGCCACTTCATCATTTTGGCAGCCTCCTCCGTGATGAAAAGGCGTTGCAGTCTTTGTATGAAATTGAGATACCGAAGAACCTTAGCAGGGATGGTTAGCTGCCTTTTCTCACCATCCTCACCGACCACCTCAAGGTACCGAGACGAACCACACTCCCTACAGTACTTGTCATATGCATACTCGTGCCTAAACAAAAGGAAATTCTTCGGACAAACATGTATTTTCTTATAATCCATAGAGAGTGCCTTCATGATTTTCTTTGTAGCATACATGCTTTTCGGCAGTTGATGACCCTCGGGGAGGCTGTTAGCCCATACTCCCAGGAATGCTTCAAAACATTTCTGGCTACAGCCATACTCAGCCTTGACTGTAATAAGTTGCGAGATGGCATCCAACTAAGATATTTTGGCACCCTCATAAAGAGGTTTCTTCGACGAGGCCAAGACCTCCAAGAAGGCCTTTGTGATTGCCTCCGGCTCCTCCAGTTCATTCTCTGAAGGTGTCGCATCTGTCGTTTCTACAGCAATGATATCATCTAGCATGTCCCTGACCCCGTCGTCTTCATAACCATTGACACGTTGTCGCATCACCTCCTCTCTGCCACGGTCATGCTCAGCTAAGTTTATCGGTGGCATGTCAAAGTTTGCCATATATCCGTGCATGCAAAGGTGGTCAGTCATGTCCTTCTGATTTTTACGGTGACGTCTGCCACATCTCGCACATGGGCATGGTGGGATAATTCTCATTGGACTACAGAATATATCCTTCAAATACACATCGGTTTTCACGATCCACTCTGATGTTACTCGATTCCGACGGATAAAACCACTGTACATCCACTGATTATCTGCCATCCTCTGTTTTATTGGGAGCCACACAACAAAAATAAGGATTCATTTGAATTAATCACATCAAATTTTTATTTTCTTCAACGGTGAATCCAACATCTCTAATAGGTAAAGATGGGTCCTAATCCCACCCGAGGATATCTTGATTGAGTACGTTCTCCATGCTCTACCCCGTTCTGAGACAAAATTTTGACAGCACGTCCCCGCTGTTCTCCATATACACGTCTCGGCAAATAGCCGAGAGAATGTGCTCCAGAGAACAACGGGGAGGCGCCACCGAAATCTTGTCTCGGAACAGGGTAGGGCATGGAGAACGTACCCAATCTACACATCCTTGGGCTGTCCGTGGAAAACGCTGGACAAGCCAAAAGAGTTGCTGTGATAAATATGCAATTGAATGCATATTTATCGATGCAACCCTTTTGGACGGGAGACGCCTAGGTTACGGGACTTGACGTGAAAAGAAAATCTAGTGACATAAAAAAAGCAGATGAGGAGGTGGTGGATTTGTAGCTCACCCTCGGCTGTAGAGGAAGTAGTCGAACAACAGAGGGACGATCAGGGACCAACAACTACGACGTCGACGATCACTCCACGGAGATGCACCACGACAACGCCTGTAAATTTCATCGAGCGAAAAAGTTTAGGTCATCACATCACATACAACATTGACACTTTAGTTTTTAAACAAAACATACATCTAATTTATCTACATCGATCCATCTATCTATTCATCCATCCATCTATCTACATTCATCTATCTTCCTACATTCATCTATCTACATCCATCTATCTATCTACATTCATCTACCAAACATCTGTATATATATATATGTGTGTTTATCTATCTTTTCACCTATTTCTACTAAATATTGCAGACAAATCATTGTCAAAAAACTGAAAATATTACCGGCCAATGCGAGGGGAGCCTGCTGCGGGGAGGTGGTCGAGGGAGGCCGGCCGGAGCGGGGATGAGGAGGCCTGAAGGGGGAGGCCGGCCAGTGCGGGGGAGGACGGCGGGGTCAGGGAGGCCGGCCGGCGTCGTTGGCACGACGGGGGGAGCGAGCGGAGACGGGGTCGGGGCCGGGGGGCCGGCCGGGGATGGGGCTGGGCGAGGGCGGCGGCACTCGTCGAGGTCGCGACGGCGACGGCGCGGGCGAGGAGACGGCGGCGGCAACGCGAGTGAGGAGAGGGCAGCGGCAGCGCGGGCAAGGAGAGGGCGGCGGCAGCGCGGGCAAGGAGAGGGCGGCGGCAGCGCGGGCAAGGAGAGGGCGGCGGCAGCACGAGCGAGGAGAGGGCTGCGGGGGCACGGGCGAGGAGAGGGTGGCGGCGGCGCATGGGCGAGGTGAGGACTGCGACGGCGCGGGCGGGAGAGGGTGGCGGCAGCACGCGAGCGAGAGAGAGAGGCAGAGAGAATGGGTGGACCGGAGGCCATCGGATGGATAAGGCATAGATAGGCCGACCTTACTGGAGCCATGTGGCAATGTACGCCGACGGCCTAGCCGTCGGCATACTATTTTTTTATTCTTTTCATTTTTTTCATTTTTATCATTTTTAGGGAGTTCTTCAAATTTTAGGGGTGTTCTTTCTGTTCTTTTTAATACACCAGTGCCCTCTGTGTCTCCCCGACGCACCCCGTCCCGTCTAACCCTTGCACTGTTGACCGCACGAGTCTACCCCTTTGACTTTCACCGGACGAGCAATGACCGATGGACAGTTTCACCTGAGTGTGATAGGCGAGCCCATAGATACACTCTGAATCATGGTTCGGACCCAACCCAGTGCAAGATTGCCTTTGACTTTGTTGACCAAACGGATCTACCCCGTCCCGTCTAACCCTGACACTATTGACCGAACGGATCTACCCCTTCGACTTTCACATGACGGGGTTTGACCGAGGGACATTTTCACCTGGTTGTGATAGGCCAGCCCATAGCTGTTGGAAATATGCCCTAGAGGCAATAATAAAATGGTTATTATTGTATTTCCTTGTTCATGATAATTGTCTATTGTTCATGCTATAATTGTGTTAACCGGAAACCATAATACATGTGTGAATACATAGACCTCAACATGTCCCTAGTGAGCCTCTAGTTGACTAGCTCGTTGATCAATAGATGGTCACGGTTTCATGACCATGGACATTGGATGTCGTTGATAACGGGATCACATCATTAGGAGAATGATGTGATGGACAAGACCCAATCCTAAGCATAGCACTAGATCGTGTAGTTCGTTTGCTAAAGCTTTTCAATGTCAAGTATCGTTTCCTTAGACCATGAGATTGTGCAACTCCCCGATACCGTAGGAATGCTTTGGGTGTGCCAAACGTCACAACGTAACTGGGTGGCTATAAAGGTGCACTATGGGTATCTCCGAAAGTGTCTGTTGGGTTGGCACGAATCGAGACTGGGATTTGTCACTCCGTGTGGCGAAGAGGTATCTCTGGGCCCACTCGGTAAGACATCATCATAATGAGCTCAATGTGACCAAGGAGTTAGTCACGGGATGATGTATTATGGAACGAGTAAAGAGACTTGCCGGTAACGAGATTGAACAAGGTATAGAGATACCGACGATCGAATCTCGGGCAAGTATCATACCGATAGACAAAGGGAATTGTATACGGGATTGATTGAATCCCGGACATCGTGGTTCATCTGATGAGATCATCATGGAGTATGTGGGAGACAACATGGGTATCCAGATCCCGCTGTTGGTCATTGGCCGGAGAAGTGTCTCGGTCATGTCCACGTGTCTCCCGAACCCATAGGGTGTACACACTTAAGGTTCGATGATGCTAGGGTTATAGGGAAATAGTATACATGATTACCGAAAGTTGTTCGGGGTCCCGGATGAGATCCCGGACATCACGAGGAGCTCCGAAATGGTCTAGAGGTAAATATTGATATATAGGAAGTCTAGTTTTGGTCATCGGAAAGTTTTCGGGCTCATCGGTAGTGTACCGGGAGTGCCAGGAGGGTGCCGGAGGACCCCCGGGAGGGGTGTGACGTCCAAAGGATTTCGTGAGACCTTAGAGGATGTGTGCCAGCCCTTTTTGGGCTGGCCAAGACCTTCTAGAAAGGCCCATGTGGCTGGAGATAAGAGATAGGGCTGAAAAGGATTCAAAAGGAAGAGATCCACCTCCCTTGTGGGAGGTGGACTCCTCCCTAGGGTCGGCCGAACCTCTCCTCTTTGGAGGAGGGGCCAAGGAAGCCCTCCCTCTCCCTCCTCCTATATATATGCAAGGGTTTGGGATGTTTTGAGACACGACTTCTTTCTCTCTCGGTGCAGCCCTACCCTTCCTCTTCCTCGTTCTCCGTAGCGCTTGGCGAAGCCCTGCCGGAGTTCAGGTAGCTCCACCGTCACCACGCCGTCATGCTGCCAGAACTCTCCCTCAACCTCTCCTTCCTCCTTGCTGTATCAAGGCATAGGAGACGTCACCGGGCTGCACGTGTGTTGAACACGGCGCCATTGTTCGGCGCTAAGATCGGAATCCACCGCGATCTGAATCGCTGCGAGTACGACTCCATCAACCGCGTTCTTGTAACGCTTCCGCTTAGCGATCTTCAAAGGTATGAAGATGCAATGTCTCCCCTCTCGTGGCTGGTTTCTCCATGGATAGATCTTGGTGATCGTAGGAATTTTTTTGATTTACTACTACGTCTCCCAATAGTGGCATCATGAGCTAGGCCTATGCGTAGAATCTATGCACGAGTAGAACACAAAGCAGTTGTGGGTGTCGATTTTGTTAATTTGCTTACCACTACTAGTCTTATCTTGATTCGGCGGTATTGTGGGATGAAGCGGCCCGGACCGACTTTACACGTACGCTTACGTGAGACTGGTTCCACGCCTGACATGCACTTGTTGCATAAGGTGGCTAGCGGGTGTGTGTCTCTCCCACCTCAGTCGGATTGGATTCGATGAAAAGGGTCCTTATGAAGGGTAAATAGCAATTGGGATATCATGTTGTGGTTTTGGCGTAGGTAAGAAACGTTCTTGCTAGTAACCTGTAGCAGCCACGTAAAAACTTGCGACTACAAATTAGAGGACGTCTAACTTGTTTTTGCAGCATATGCCTTGTGATGTGATATGGCCAAAGGATGTGATGTGATGCATTGTGATGTATGAGATTGATCATGTTCTTGTAATAGGATTCACGACTTGCATGTCGATGAGTATGACAACCGGCAGGAGCCATAGGAGTTGTCTTATTTTATTGTATGACCTGCGTGCCAATCATAAACGCCATGTAATTACTTTACTTTATTGCTAAAAGTTAGCCATAGTAGTAGAAGTAATAGTTGGCAAGACAACTTCATGAAGACACATTGATGGAGATCATGATGATGGAGATCTTGGTGTCGTGTCGGTGATAGTGATGATCATGGTGCCTCGAAGATGGAGATCAAAGGAGCAAGATGATATTGGCCATATCATGTCACTATATTGATTGCATGTGATTTTTATCGTGTTTACATCTTATTTGCTTAGAACGAAGGTAGTAAATAAGATGATCTCTCAATAAAATTTCAAGAAAAGTGTTCACCCTAACTGTGCACCGTTGCTAAGGATCGTTGTTCCGAAGCACCACGTGATGATCGGGTGTGATAGGCTCTAACGTTCGCATACAACGGGTGTAAGCCAGATTTACACACGCGGAACACTTAGGTTGACTTGACGAGCCTAGCATGTACAGACATGGCCTTGGAACACGGAAGACCGAAAGGTCGAACATGAGTCGTATGGAAGATATGATCAACATGTAGATGTTCACCATGGATGACTAGTCCGTCTCACGTGATGATCAGACACGGGCTAGTTGACATGGATCATGTGTCACTTGGATGACTAGAGAGATGTCTATCTAAGTGGGAGTTCATTAAATAATTTAATTATGTGAACATAATTATCATGAACTTAGTCTATAATTACCTTTACAATCTATATTGTAGATCCAATGTCCAACGCGAATGTCACCCTCAATTTCAACGCGTTCCTAGAGAAAACCAAGCTGAAAGATGATGGAAGCAACTATGCGGACTGGGTCCGTGGCTTGAGGATCATCCTCATAGCTTCCAAGAAATTGTATGTCCTTGATGCACCACTAGGTGACCCACACCTTCTCCTAGCAGAGCAAGACGTTGCGAACACTTGGCATTCTCACTGCGATGATTCTTCCATTGTTCAGTGCGGCATGCTTTACAGTTTAGAACCAGGGCTCCAAAAGCGTTTTAAGCAACACAGAGCATATGAGATGTTCCAAGAGCTGAAACTGGTTTTCCAAGCTCATGCCCGGGTCGAGAGATATGACGTCTCCGACAAGTTCTTCAGCTGTAAGATGGAGGAGAATAGTTCTGTCAGTGAGCACATCCTCAAGATGTCTGGGCTACACAACCGCTTGACTCAGCTGGGAGTTAATCTCCCGGATGACTCGGTCATTGACAGAATCCTCCAGTAGCTTCCACCTAGCTACAAGAGCTTTGTGATGAACTACAACATGCAAGGGATGGAGAAGTCCATTCCTGAGTTGTACTCGATGCTGAAATCAGCAGAGGTCGAGATCAGAAAGGAGCATCAAGTGTTGATGGTAAGACCACTAGTTTCAAGAAACGCAAGGGTAAGAAGAACTTCAAGAAGGATGGCAAAGCTGCTGCCGCGCCTGGTAAGCAAGTTGCCGGGAAGAAGAAGAACAAGCATGGACCCAAGCCTGAGACTGAGTGCTTTTACTGCAAGGGTACCGGTCACTGGAAGCGGAATTGCCCCAAGTACTTAGCGGATAAGAAGGCCGGCAATGTTAAAGGTATATGTGATATACTTGTTATTGATGCGTACCTTACCAGCGCTCGTAGTAGCTCCTGGGTATTTGATACCGGTGCAGTTACTCACATTTGTAACTCCAAGCAGGAGCTGCGGAATAAGCGGGGGCTGGCAAAGGACGAGGTGACGATGCGCGTCGGGAATGGTTCCAAGGTCGATGTGATCGCCGTCGGCACGCTACCTCTACATCTATCTTCAGGATTAGTGTTAAACCTTAACAATTGTTATTTAGTACCAGCTTTGAGCATGAACATTGTATCTGGATCTTGCTTGATGCAAGATGGCTACTCATTTAAATCTGAGAATAATGGTTGTTCTATTTATATGAGAGAAATGTTTTATGGTCATGCCCCGCTGGTTAATGGTTTATTTTTGATGAATCTCGAACGTGATGTTACACATGTCCATAGTGTGAGTACCAAAAAGTGTAAGGTTGATAACGATAGTCCCACATACATGTGGCATTGCTGCCTTGGTCATATTGGTGTCATACGTATGAAGAAGCTCCATACTGATGGACTTTTGGAGTCTCTTGATTTCGAATCATTTGACACGTGCGAACCATGCCTCATGGGCAAGATGACTAAGACTCCGTTCTCCAGAACAATGGAGCGAGCAACTGACTTGTTGGAAATAATACATACCGATGTATGTGGTCCAATGAGTGTCGAGGCTCGTGGTGGCTACCGTTATGTTCTCACCCTCACTGATGACTTGAGTAGATATGGGTACGTCTACTTAATGAAACATAAGTCTGAAACTTTTGAAAGGTTCAAGGAATTTCAGAGTGAGGTAAAGAATCAACGTGACAGGAAGATAGAGTGCCTACGATCTGATCGTGGCGGAGAATATTTAAGTCACGAGTTTGGCACGCACCTAAGGAAATGTGGAATTGTTTCACAACTCACGCCGCCTGGCACACCTCAGCGAAATGGTGTGTCTGAACGTTGTAATCGCACTCTATTAGATATTGTACGATTTATGATGTCTCTTACTGACTTACCGCTATCATTTTGGGGATATGCATTAGAGACTGCCGCATTCACTTTAAATAGGGCACCGTCAAAATCCATTGAGACGACACCGTATGAATTATGGTTTGGAAAGAAACCTAAGCTGTCATTTCTAAAAGTTTGGGGATGTGATGCTTATGTGAAGAAACTTCAACCTGAGAATCTCTAACCCAGAGCGGAAAAGTTCTTTTTCATAGGATATCCCAAAGAGACTATTGGGTATGCCTTCTACCTACGATCAGAGGGCAAAGTCTTTGTTGCCAAGAATGGATCCTTTCTCGAGAAAGAGTTTCTCTCGAAAAAAGTAAGTGGGAGGAAAATAGAACTTGATGAGGTAATTGTACCTCCACTCGAACCGGAGAGTAGCGCAGCACAGGAAGTTGTTTCTATGGAGCCTACACCGGCTGGAGAGGAAGTTAATGATGATGATCATGAAACTTCAGATCAAGTTGCTATTGGACGTCGAAGGTCCACTAGGACACGTTCCGCACCAGAGTGGTACGGCAACCCTGTCCTAGAGATCATGTTGTTAGACAACGGTGAACTTCCGAACTATGAAGAAGCGATGGCAGGCCCGGATTCCAACAAATGGCTTGAAGCCATGAAATCCGAGATAGGATCCATGTATGAGAACAAAGTATGGACTTTGATGGACTTGCCTGATGATAAGCGAGCCATTGAAAATAAAAGGATCTTTAAGAAGAAAACTGACGCGGATGGTAATGTGACCGTCTATAAGGCTCGACTTGTCGCTAAGGATTATCGACAAGTTCAAGGAGTTGACTATGATGAGACTTTCTCACCCGTAGCGATGCTGAAGTCTGTCCAAATCATGTTAGCAATTGCCCCATTTTATGATTATGAGATCTGGCAAAGGGACGTCAAAACGGCATTCCTTAATGGCTTCCTCAAGGAAGAACTGTATATGATGCAGCCGGAAGGTTTTGTCGATCCTAAAGATGCTAACAAGGTATGCAAGCTCCAGCGCTCCATCTATGGGCTGGCGCAAGCATCTCGGAGTTGGAACATTCGCTTTAATGATGTAATTAAAGCGTTTGGGTTTGTACAGGTTTATGGAGAACCCTGTATTTACAAGAAAGTGAGTGGGAGCTCTGTAGCATTTCTCGTATTATATGTGGATGACATACTGATAATGGGAAATGATATAGAACTCTTGGAAAGTGTAAAGGCCTACTTGAATAAGTGTTTTTCAATGAAGGACCTTGGAGAAGTTGCTTACATATTAGGTATTAAGATCTATAGAGATAGATCGAGACGCCTCATAGGTCTTTCACAAAGCACATACCTTGAAAAGATATTGAAGAAGTTCAATATGGATCAGTCCAAGAAGGGGTTCTTGCCTGTGTTACAAGGTGTGAGATTTAGTACGACTCAATCCCGACCACGGCAAAGGATAGAGAAGAGATGAGTTTCATCCCATATGCTTCAGCCATAGGCTCTATTATGTATGCCATGTTGTGTACCAGACCTGATGTGAACCTTGCCATAAGTTTGGTAGGGAGGTACCAAAGTGATCCCGGAGCACAACACTAAACAGTGGTCAAGAATATCCTGAAGTACCTGAAAAGGACAAAGGACATGTTTCTCGTATATGGAGGTGCCGAAGAGCTCGTCGTAAAGGGTTACGTCGATGCTAGCTTCGACACAGATCCGGACGACTCCAAGTCGCAAACCGGATACATGTATATTTTGAACGGAGGGGCAGTCAGCTGGTGCAGCAGCAAGCAAAGCGTCGTGGTGGCATCTACATGTGAAGCGGAGTACATAGCTGCTTCGGAAGCAGCAAAGGAAGGAGTCTGGATGAAGGAGTTCAACACCGACCTAGGAGTAATTCCAAGTGCGTCGGGCCCGATGACTCTATTCTGTGACAACACTGGAGCTATTGACCTTGCGAAGGAGCCCAGGTTTCACAAGAAGACAAGACACATCAAGCGCCTCTTCAACTCCATCCGTGATTACATTCAGGAGGGAGATATAGATATTTCTAAAGTGCATACGGATCTGAATGTCGCAGATCCGCTGACTAAACCTCTCTCACGAGCAAAACATGATCAACACCAGAATGCTATGGGTGTACGATTCATCACAATGTAACTAGATAGTTGACTCTAGTGCAAGTGAGAGACTGTTGGAAATATGCCCTAGAGGCAATAATAAAATGGTTATTATTGTATTTTCTTGTTCATGATAATTTTCTATTGTTCATGCTATAATTGTGTTAACCGGAAACCATAATACATGTGTGAATACATAGACCTCAACATGTCCATAGTGAGCCTCTAGTTGACTAGCTCGTTGATCAATAGATGGTCATGGTTTCATGACCATGGACATTGGATGTCGTTGATAACGGGATCACATCATTAGGAGAATGATGTGATGGACAAGACCCAATCCTAAGCATAGCACTAGATCGTGTAGTTCGTTTGCTAAAGCTTTTCAATGTCAAGTATCGTTTCCTTAGACCATGAGATTGTGCAACTCCCGGATACCGTAGGAATGCTTTGGGTGTGCTATAAAGGTGAACTACGGTTATCTCCAAAAGTGTCTGTTGGGTTGGCACGAATCGAGACTGGGATTTGTCACTCCGTGTGACGGAGAGGTATCTCTGGGCCCACTCGGTAAGACATCATCATAATGAGCTCAATGTGACCAAGGTGTTAGTCACGGGATGATGTATTATGGAACGAGTAAAGAACTTGCCGGTAACGAGATTAAACAAGGTATAGAGATACCGACGATCGAATCTCGGGCAAGTATCATACCGATAGACAAAGGGAATTGTATACGGGATTGATTGAATCCCCGACATCGTGGTTCATCCGATGAGATCATCGTGGAGTATGTGGGAGCCAACATGGGTATCCAGATCCCGCTGTTGGTCATTGGTCGGAGAAGTGTCTCGGTCATGTCCACGTGTCTCCCGAACCCGTAGGGTCTACACACTTAAGGTTCGATGATGCTAGGGTTATAGGGAAATGATATACATGATTACCGAAAGTTTTTCAGAGTCCTGGATGAGATCCTGGACGTCAAGAAGATCTCCGAAATGGTCCGGAGGTAAAGATTGATATATAGGAAGTCCAGTTTTGGTCACCGAAAAGTTTTTAGGGTCATCTATAGTGTACCGGGAGTGCCGAGAGGGTGTCGGAGGACCCCCGGGAGGGGTGTGACGACCAAAGGATTTCGTGGGCCCTTAGAGGAAGTGTGCCATCCCTTTTTGGTCTGGCCAAGACCTTCTAGAAAGGCCCATGTGGCTGGAGATAAGAGATAGGGCTGAAAAGGATTCAACAGGAAGAGATCCACCTCCCTTGTGGGAGGTGGACTCCTCCCTAGGGTCGGCCGAACCTCTCCTCTTTCGAGGAGGGGCCAAGGCAGCCCTCCCTCTCCCTCCTCCTATATATATGCAAGGGTTCGGTCTGTTTTGAGACACGACTTCTTTCTCTCTCGTTGCAGCCCTACCCTTCCTCTTCCTCGTTCTCCGTAGCGCTTGGCGAAGCCCTGCCGGAGTTCACGTAGCTCCACCGTCACCACGCCGTCATGCTGCCGGAACTCTCCTTCAACCTCTCCTTCCTCCTTGCTGGATCAACGCATAGGAGACGTCACCGGGCTGCATGTGTGTTGAACGCAGAGGTGTCGTTGTTCGGCGCTAAGATCGGAATCCACCGCGATGTACATCGCTGCGAGTATGACTCCATCAACCGCGTTCTTGTAGAGCTTCCGCTTAGCGATCATCAAAGGTATGACGATGCAATCTCTCCCCTCTCATTGCTGGTTTCTCCATCGATAGATCTTGGTGATCGTAGGAATTTTTTTGATTTACTACTACGTCTCCCAACAATAGCAACATCTTAGCACAAGGTCGAGCCCAAGCCACCAAAAGATTCCCTCGATGTCGATCCGATGCGACAGTTTCCGAACGTGAGAGGGCCCAGGGAAAGACCTGGCGGCATTGCCACCCATAGGTCCCCCGTCCCGTCTAACCCCTGACAATGTTGACCGAATGGATCTGCCCCTTTGACTTTCACCGGACGGGGTTGAACCGAGGGACAATTTCACCTGGCTGTGATAGGCCAGCCCATAGCAACATCTTAGCACAAGGTCCGGGCCCAACCCACCGCAAGATCCCCTCGGTATCGACCTGATGCGATAGTTTCCAAACGTAAGAGGGCCCAGGACTAAACCTGGTGGCATTGCCACCCCTAGGTCCCTCGTCTCATCTAACCCTGACACTATGGACCGAACGGATCTACTGCTTTAACTTTCACCGGACGGGGTTTAACTTAGGGACATTTTCATATGGCTGTGATAGGCCAGTCCATAGCAACATCTTAGTACATGGTCCGGGCCCAACCCACCGCAAGATCCCCTCGGTATCGACCTGATGTGACAGTTTCCGAACGAAAGAGGGCCTAGGGAAAAACCTGGTGGCATTGCCACCCCTAGGTCCCTCGTCTCATCTAACCCTGACACTATGGACCGAACGGATCTACTGCTTTAACTTTCTCCGGACGGGGTTTAACTCAGGGACATTTTCACCTGGCTGTGATAGACCAGCCCATAGCAACATCTTAGCGCAAGGTCACGCCCAACCCACCACAAGATTCCCTCGGTGTCGAACCGATGCCACATTTTCCCAACGTAAGAGGGCCCAGGGCAAAACCTGGCGGCATTGCCACCCCCAAGTCCCCCGTCTCGTCTAACCCTCACACTGTTGACCGAATGGATCTACCCCTTTGACTTTCACCGGACGGGGTTTGACCAAGGGACATTTTCACCTGGCTGTGATAGGCCAGCCCATAGCAACATCTTAGCACAAGGTCCGGGGCCAACCCGCCGCGAGATCCACTCGGTATCGATCAGATGCGACAGTTTTCAAACATAAGAGGCTCCAGGGCAAAACCTGGCAGCATTGCCACCCCCAGGTCCCCTGTCTCATCTAACCCTGACACTGTTGACCGAACGGATCTACCCCTTTCAATTTTACCGGACGGGGTTTAACCGAGGGACATTTTCATCTGGCTGTGATAGGCCAGCCCATAGCAACATCTTAGCACAAGGTCCGGGCCTAACCCATAGCAAGATCCCCTTGGTGTCGACCCGATGCAACAATTTCTGAATGTAAGAGGGCCTAGCGAATAAACTGGCAGCATTGCCACCCCCAGGTCCCCCGTCTCGTCTAACCCTGACACTGTTGACCGAACGGATCTACCCCTTTGACTCTCACCGAACAGGGTTTGACCGAGGGACATTTTCACCTGGTTGTGATAGGCCAGCCCATAGCAACATCTTAGCACAAGGTTGGGCCCAACACACCACAAGATTCCCTCGGTGTCGACCCGATGCCACATTTTCCTACGTAAGAGGGCCCAGGGCAAAACCTGGCGGCATTGCCACCCCCAGGTCCCCCGTCTCGTCTAACCCTGACACCGTTGACCAAACGGATCTACCCCTTTGACTTTCACCGGATGGGGTTTGACCGTGGGACACTTTCACCTGGCTGTAATAGGCCGGCCCATAGCAACATCTTAGCACAAGGTCCGGGCCCAGGCCACCGCAATATTCCTTCGGTACCAACTCGATGTGAAAGTTTCCCGACGTAAAAGGGCCAAGGGCAAGAACTGGCGGCATTGACACCCACAAGGTCCCCCGTCCCGTCTAACCCTCACACTGTTGACCGAATGGATCTACCCCTTCGACTTTCACAGGACGGGGTTTGAACGAGGGACATTTTCACTTGGCTGTGATAGGCTAACCCATAGCAACATCTTAGCACAAGGTCGGGCCCTACCCACCACAAGATTCCCTCGGTGTCGACCCGATGCGACAGTTTCCGAACGTAAGAGGTGTAGGGAAAGACGTGGCGGCATTGCCACCCTTAGGTCCCCCATCCCGTCTAACCCCTGACACTGTTGACCGAACGCATCTACCCCTTTGACTTTCACCAAACGGGGTTTGACCGAGGGACATTTTCACCTGGTTGTGATAGGCCAGCCCATAGCAACATCTTAGCACAAGGTTGGTCCCAACACACCACAAGATTCCCTCGGTGTCGACCCGATGCCACATTTTCCTAACATAAGAGGGACCAGGGCAAAACCTGGCGGCATTGCCACCCCCAGGTCCCCCGTCTCGTCTAACCCTGACACCGTTGACCAAACGGATCTACCCCTTTGACTTTCACCGGATGGGGTTTGACCGTGGGACACTTTCACCTGGCTGTAATAGGCCGGCCCATAGCAACATCTTAGCACAAGGTCCGGGCCCGGGCCACCGCAATATTCCTTCGGTACCAACTGGATGCGAAAGTTTCCCGACGTAAAAGGGCCAAGGGCAAGAACTGGCGGCATTGACACCCACAAGGTCCCCCGTCCCGTCTGACCCTCACACTGTTGACCGAACGGATCTACCCCTTCAACTTTCACAGGACGGGGTTTGAACGAGGGACATTTTCACTTGGCTGTGATAGGCCAACCCATAGCAACATCTTAGCACAAGGTCGGGCCCTACCCACCACAAGATTCCCTCGGTGTCGACCCGATGCGACAGTTTCCGAACGTAAGAGGTGCAGGGAAAGACGTGGCGGCATTGCCACCCTTAGGTCCCCCATCCCGTCTAACCCCTGACACTGTTGACCGAACGCATCTACCCCTTTGACTTTCACCGAACGGGGTTTGACCGAGGGACATTTTCACCTGGTTGTGATAGGCCAGCCCATAGCAACATCTTAGCACAAGGTTGGGCCCAACACACCACAAGATTCCCTCGGTGTCGACCCGATGCCACATTTTCCTAACATAAGAGGGCCCAGGGCAAAACCTGGCGGCATTGCCACCCCCAGGTCCCCCGTCTCGTCTAACCCTGACACCGTTGACCAAACGGATCTACCCCTTTGACTTTCACCGGATGGGGTTTGACCGTGGGACACTTTCACCTGGCTGTAATAGGCCGGCCCATAGCAACATCTTAGCACAAGGTCCGGGCCCAGGCCACCGCAATATTCCTTCGGTACCAACTCGATGCGAAAGTTTCCCGACGTAAAAGGGCCAAGGGCAAGAACTGGCGGCATTGACACCCACAAGGTCCCCCGTCCCGTGTGACCCTCACACTGTTGACCGAACGGATCTACCCATTCAACTTTCACAGGACGGGGTTTGAACGAGGGACATTTTCACTTGGCTGTGATAGGCCAACCCATAGCAACATCTTAGCACAAGGTCGGGCCCTACCCACCACAAGATTCCCTCGGTGTCGACCCGATGCGACAGTTTCCGAACGTAAGAGGTGCAGGGAAAGACGTGGCGGCATTGCCACCCCTAGGTCCCCCATCCCATCTAACCCCTGACACTGTCGACCGAACGCATCTACCCCTTTGACTTTCACCGAACGGGGTTTGACCGAGGGACATTTTCACCTGGCTGTGATAGGCCAGCCCATAGGAACATCTTAGCACAAGGTCCACGCCCAACAAACCGCAAGATCCCCTCGGTGTCGACCCGATGCCACATTTTCCCAACGTAAGAGGGCCAGGGCAAAACCTGGCGGCATTGCCACCCCCAGGTCCCCCGTCTCATCTAACCCTCACACTGTTGACCGAATGGATCTACCCCTTTGACTTTCACCGGATGGGGTTTGACCAAGGGACATTTTCACCTGGCTATGATAGGCCAGCCCACAACAACATCTTAGCACAAGGTCCGGGCCCAAGCCACCGCAAGATTCCCTCGGTACTGACTCGATGCGAAAGTTTCCCAACGCAAGAGGGCCTAGGGCAAGACCTGGCGGCATTGCTACCAACCAGGTCCCCCGTCCCGTCTAACCCTGACAGTGTTGACCGAACGGATGTACCCCTTCGACTTTCATAGGACAGGGTTTGACCGAGGGACATTTTCACCTAGCTGTGATAGGCCAGCCCATAGCCACATCTTACACAAGGTCAGGCCCAACCCACCACAAGATTCCCTCGGTGTCGAGCCGATGCGACAGTTTCCGAACGTAAGAGGGTGAAGGGAAAGACCTGGTGACATTGCCACCCCTAGGTCCCCCGTCCCATCTAACCCCTGACACTATTGACCGAACTGATCTACCCCTTTGACTTTCACCGGACGGTGTCTAACCGAGCGACATTTTCACCTGGCTGTGATAGGCGAGCCCATAGCAACATCTTAGCACAAGGTCAGGTCCCTACCGACAGCAAGATCCCCTTGGTATCGACCCGATGCGACAATTTTCGAACGTAAGAGGGCCTAGGGAAAAACCTGGCGGCATTGCCACCCCAAGGTCCCCCGTCTCGTCTAACCCTGACACTATTGACCGAACGGATCTATCCCTTTGACTTTCACCGGACAGGGTTTGACCGAGGAATATTTTCACCTGGCTGTGATAGGCCAGCCCATAGCAACATCTTAGCACAAGGTCGGGCCCAACCCACCACAAGATTCCCTCGGTGTCGACCCGATGCCACATTTTCCCAATGTAAGAGGGCCCAGGGCAAAACCTGGCGGCATTGCCACCCGTAGGTCCCCCGTCTCGTCTAACCCTGACACTGTTGACCGAACGGATCTACCCCTTGGACTTTGAACGGACGGGGTTTGACCGAGGGACATTTTCACCTGGCTGTGATAGGCCAACCCATAGAAACATCTTAGCACAAGGTCCGAGCCCAACCCACCACAAGATCCCCTCGGTATCGACCCGATGCAATATATTCCGAACGTAAGAGGCACCGAGGCAAAACCTGGTGGCATTGCCACCCCCAGGTCCCCCGTCTCATCTAACCCTGACACTGTTGACCGAACGGATCTATCCCTTTGAGTTTCACCGGACGGGGTTTGACCGAGGGACATTTTCATCTAGATGTGATAGGCCAGCCCATAGCAACATCTTAGCACAAGGTCGGGCCCAACCCACCGCAAGATCCCCTCGGTATCGACCCGATGCGACAGTTTTCAAACGTAAGAGGGCCCAGGGCAAAACTTGGCGGCATTGCCACCTCCAGGTTCCCCGTCTCATCTAACCCTGACACTATTGACCTAACAGATCTACCCCTTTGACTTTCACCGGACAACGTTTGACCAAGGGACATTTTCACCTGGCTGTGATAGGCCATCCCATAGCAACATCTTAGCACTTGGTCCGGGCCCAAGCCACCGCAAGATTCTCTCGGTACCGACTTGATGCGAAAGTTTCCCAACGTAAGAGGGCCCAGGGCAAGACCTAGCGACATTGACACCCACAGGTCCCCCGTCCCGTCTAACCCCTGACACTGTTGACCGAACGGATCTACCCCTTTGACTTTCACCGGACGGGGTTTGACAAAGGGATATTTTCATCTAGCTGTGATAGGCCAGCCCATAGCAACATCTTAGCAAAAGGTCGGGCCCAACCCACCGCAAGATCTCCTCGGTATCGACACGATGCGACAGTTTCCGAACGTAAGAGGGCCCAGGGCAAAACTTGGCAGCATTGCCACCCCCAGGTCCCCCGTCTCGTCTAACCCTGACACTATTGACCGAACGGATCTACCCCTTTGACTTTCACCAGACAATGTTTGACCGAGGGACATTTTCACCTGGCTCTGATAGGCCAACCCATAGCAACATCTTCGCACTTGGTCCGGGCCCAAGCCATCACAAGATTCCCTCGGTACCAACTCGATGCGAAAGTTTCCCAACGTAAGAGCGCCCAGGGCAAGACCTGGCGGCATTGCCACCCACTAGGTCCCCCATCCCGTCTAACCCTGACACTGTTGACCGAATGGATCTACCCTTTTGACTTTCACCGGACGGGGTTTCACCGAGGGACATTTTCACCTGGCTGTGATAGGCCCTGGTGTGGCCGTTTCCCCCCTTCGTGCGATGGCGGCAGCGACGTCCGTGAGGGGGGGGGGGTCACACTACGGAGCCGTGTGTCGGGTGCTTGCACGTGCCACCATGCTTCGAGACCTGTAAGAGGGCCCAGCGCAAGACCTGGTGGCGTATCTACCCTCCAAGTACACCGTCCCGTCTAAACCTGACAAAGTTGACCGGCGGATCTATGCCTTTGACTTTCGCCGGACGGGGTTTGACCGATGGACCTTTTCACCTGGTTGTAATAGTCCTGCCCATTGCTACAATCTCGAACAAGGTCCAGGCCCTGCCCAAGACCCCCCAAGTACATCGTCCGTCTAACCATGGCACAGTTGACCGGCGGATCTAGCACTTTAAAGATGCTTATAAAAACATATAGAACTTTTCAAACTAATTGTTATTATCAATTGTTTGTGATTTTAATAAAGTATAGGAACCTATATGCAAAAGAACATGTGGTCACATTACTAACATACTCGAAAACAAATACAAACCACATATACATAATATATGAAAAATTCAACACAAATATATATATAATTTATTATGTATGTTTATGTTTATATAAGGCACATTTAAGTTAATCAAATTTTAATTTAGAAAAAACTAAAATACAAAAATAAGTAAAAAACAGATAAAACAAAGCTATGCCGGCGGCTTATTGTATTCATCCCATATAACTAGATTAGTCATAATGCAGTGTTGCTTTGCTTTGTTTTAGTGCCACATTATTACCTTGTAGATTCTAGTGCCACATTCTAAGTTTCTACTGTCGCATTGTTACTTTATTGTGCCACATGTTTAGTTCTTAGAATCACATTGTTAGTCTTAGGCTAACTCCAACGCACGATCTCAAATCGTTCGTCCGCATCCGTTTGGTGGTAAACAGACATAAAAGGTGGCCCAACTCGTGGGAGCAAACGGACAAATGTCCGTTTTTGACCCATTCGCGACCCAAGTTTAGGTTTTGTTTGCGACCAAACGGACACGCGCGGACGGGTGCAACGCGTGCCCTTGTCTGCCCCTGGCCCGCCCGTCGGTGACACACACGTCTCCTTTTCTATTCCCTCTCCCCCAAACTCCGGCAACACTGCCTGCCCCTCTCCCTTCTCATCCCTAGCCGACACCGCCGCGATAGTGTAG
Source organism: Hordeum marinum (assembly GCA_022496015.1). Taxonomy (NCBI): domain Eukaryota; kingdom Viridiplantae; phylum Streptophyta; class Magnoliopsida; order Poales; family Poaceae; genus Hordeum; species Hordeum marinum. The sequence continues at coordinate 476,024,658 of CM039676.1, forward strand.
CTGCCGAGCACGACAGCCACTGGAGGTTGTTGTCTTGCCCCATGTTTTCTCCACACAGCGAGCTGCCCAACCCCTCGCCTTGCTGCGCAACCGATCAGATTTGAAGCGAATCTTACCGGATTTGTGCGCGGCAGGCCATTGGAGGTCACGTCGTGCCATGGACTAGTCGGGTACCGGTCCACATAGCCCCGACAATGCCCCCAAGACGCATGCAGGTACTGACCCCATCTCTAGCCGCTTGGATCTACCCCATCGACGGTTCGGCAAATACACCAACGGTCGTCGTCCTTGCTCGGTGCTAGCTGAAATGCTCGTCAGCGCACCGATGCCGCTCATAAAGTGCGATGACTGTCCACTGAAGGTCGTACGCCGCTTGTCAACAACGCCGAAACACCCGGGATGGGTGTTTGTCAAGTGCAAAAATGATGGGGTACGTCCTAGTTTGCTTCGTGTGATTTCGGATTCATTTTGTTTTGCTTACAATCAAATATTTTTGTAAGGGATCGATGCAAATTTTGTTTTAGGAAGAAGAATACATCGATGTATTGATAGCACACAATTTAATAGATGTCCACGCACTTCGAGCTAGAGTAGACGCCACAGATAAGAATAGATGTGCGGAAGCAACGTCAACCTCTTTAGACTCGAAGAAGAAAGAAGCATTCAAGATCAAGACTCCGCAGATAAACAACGAATGCATCGAGAAGGCACTAATCCAACTTGCGGGAGCAGTTATGGAAGTTGGATATGTTTTAAAATGTCTTCTTGTAGTTCTTGTTTTCTTTTGGCTTGCTATTCTAGTCAAGATTTGATGAATGTATTCAAATGTATCAAAAAAATTGTTGCTGAAAATAATAAAAAAGTAAGAAAAAAACCATGCAGACGAGATGCGGCCGAAGATGCAGCCACGCGTTGGGTGCACATCCAACGCAAACGCGTGTCCGGGCGGACACTGTCCCATTGCCACCCCCAAACGGAAGAAATCCATACAAAACAGACATCCATTTGGGGTCGTGCGTTGGAGTTGGCCTTAGTGTTGTTACTAGTGTTTGTTTGTTTTTGTTGTAGTTTGTTACTTCTTAGTGCTCCTCTTGCTTTGTTTTTGTTGATGTTGTTAGTTCTTAGTGCTCCTCTTGCTAGGGTACATGAATGCATGTGGCACGCAAGTAGGACAAAACTGAATGCTAAAACTAGTAGATGCAAGTAGGATATGTGTTTTTTTTACAGGGTGCAAGTAGGATAACTATTAGCACTGATCATTGCTAGCTTTTGATCAGTGCTAGCATTGATCATTACTAACTCATTGTTATTAGTGATCATGTGTTAGTACTGATCATTGTAGGTTGTGCTAACTATTGTCCATCTTGTCGACAAGGTGATTAAGATGGAGTGGGACAGAGTTGGCGGTGGTGCGCATGTCGTCGCCGATGCAGAGGGGCAAACGTCCTCATCCCCATGAACTGGTGGTTGAAGAAGGGTGGTGCTTCCTGGTAGGGTAGTGTAAATGAGGATGCCGCTGGGCACTGGCAAGTGGCCGAGGAGCAGCCACGAAGAGGTTGCACGGGAACCTATCAGGTTCTACGTGCAGATCACGGACCAGGAGGACACCGCCATGCTCATCATCCCGCCTAAATTCAGGCCGGTGATGAAGCAATTGTCGGTCACCGGCCCTCCAGGTGCAGTACTTTAAGGGGCATATGGTGCTATGACACAACTGGGAGTACTTCTGCTCCCGGCACAAGATCATCCCCGATGACCTTGTAGTCCTCACGCTCTATGATGTGGGGCTCAAGGTGCAGAGCTTCAACACCAACAACTCTAACATCTACAGAGTGCAGTGCTCCAACCATATCTGCATCAACGACATTGCTCATGCTATCTAGCTTGTTCCACCTAGTTTGTACTTAAGTAGTGTAGGTTTGAAATGAAGCCCGATCAACTATTTGGCTGTGAACTTGTTCATATTTTGCCCATAGAGCAACACCCTGGGGTCCGGTAGGGGCATAGGACGCCTTGTTGTTTGATATCCTATGCCTAGCAGTAGTTCTTGGTCTGTTCTTTGTTTGTTCTTCCTTTGATCTTGTTGTTGTGTGTTGTGTGTTGTGTGTATTATGTGCTCACAAATGGGTGGTAAGTCCATCATATTTGAAAGGGACGAGCACATCAAGTGCTTGCACACAACCAAACAGTTGTGCTTTGCATCTGCTCAAACCCGAAGCACAAAAATGGACAACCAAACAACACGCACCCAACTGAGCCTTGATGCAATGTGGGCAACCAATCAACATGCAAGTGTTGATTTTTAGCCTGCATATGCTCAGTCAGACCCAACTGGGTCAAGTATGCAAAGTTTCCAAAAACGATGCAAGCAACCAAAGTCGTCCTATATTGTGTTCTAGACGTGTACGAGATGAGTGGAACACTCCACTAATGGATCACAACGATGACAAATACAAATAATTGAAAGTGCGTTATATCGACTAGTGGGGGGGTGAATAGGCGATTTTTACAAAATCATCACTTGAGGAATTTCAACTTGAGGAATTTGAAATGCGATGAATAACTAGCAGTGGATTGAGTACTCAAGTGCATGAGAAACATAGGGATAGCATAGTCATCATGATGGAATGAAATATGCATAGATTACAAGTAGCGTGATACAGGATAAGCAGATGAGGAACAAGGTAACTTGAAGAATTTGAGGTGAGGAAATTGTGAAAGTTTCCAGTCAAATTCTTCAAACAGTAAAGATCAGTTTCATCAATGAGCATATGAGGAATAGAGGGGTTGAGGAAATAGAACCAGGTAGCTCGATGAATACAATGGTTTGACGACCCAGTTCCAACTGCTATGACAGTCATACGTCTGGTTTGGAGCGGCCTGGTATTTAAACAAGAGGACACACAGTCCCAGGACACACGGTCCTTGTCGTATTCTCCTTGAGCTAAGGTCACAAAGTCCTCGCCCAACACTCGTGGTAAGTCTTCAGGGTAGACTTCCAAAACCCTCACAAACTGGTCACCCGGCGATCCACAATTGACTATTGGATGCTCTAGACCAAGGTCACTCCGTGATCCCCAATTGACTGCAGGATGCACTAGCCCATGACGCCTAACCTTCTGTAGGATACACAGTCCTCAAAGGTAACAAGCGTCGGTTCCACACAGGAATTTCTTCAGTGATGCTCAATCACTTTGGGTTTGGTGGTTTGGTTGTGGGTTTTTCCTCAATGATGATTTTCTCTAAAAGTCCTTGGACGATGGGTTGCTCTCAAATGACAAGTGTCAGTTCTCTCTCACAGCAGCCAACCAACTAGTGGTTGTGGGGGTGGCTATTTATAGCCAGGGTGCAACCTGACATGATAAGACATAAATGCCCCCAATGATATGACCGTTACGTGGATGTGATGATTGGGGACAGCTGGCGCTAAGCACAACAATAGTCGGAATTTCGAACCATGAAAGTCCTCAGGCTTATCATGTTCCTCACTTGTAGGCAATTCGCACTTGCGAAATCCTAACTCCTCAGTCAGACCAATTTCATCATACCAGAAGATCATTGTCTCTGTCACTGAGGAACTTGACTGAACCGCAAGAGATTTCCAAAGGCTTCACTCAAAGGATTGGATAGGTTGATGCTTTTGGAGTTGAGCATCAGTTAGAAATTTTCCTTAGTATTACCTTGGGCCCCTTTAACAGTACGGTGTTTCCTATGACTCAAAGAAAGGAAATGAAACTAAGAAAAAAAAAGTCTTCATGCTTCTATTGGGAGACGTAGCAGTAATTCAAACATTTCCTACGATGACCAAGATCAATCTATGGAGAAACCAGCAAACGAGCAAGGGGTGAATGCATCTTCATACCTTTGAAGATCGCAAAGCGGAAGCGTTACTAGAATGCGGTTGGTGGAGTCATACTCGCAGCGATTTAGATCGCGGTGGATTCTGATCTAAGCGTCGAACAACGACACCTCTGCGTTCAACACACGTGCAGCCCGATGACGTCTCCTACACCTTGATCTAGCAAGGAGGAAGGAGAGGTTGAGGGAGAGCTCTGGCAGCACGACAGCGTGGTGATGGTGGAGCTACGTGGTACTCCGGAAGGGCTTCGACAAGCACTACGGAGGACGAGGAAGAGGAGGGGTATCCTATGAAGATGCACTTTTCCGCTTTGGGTTCGAGCTTCTCAGGTTGAAGTTTCTTCACATAAGCATCGCATCCCCAAACTTTTAGAAACGACAGCTTAGGTTTCTTTCCAAACCATAGTTCATACGGTGTCGTCTCAACGGACTTAGATGGTGCCCTATTTAAAGTGAATGTGACAGACTCTAATGCATATCCCCAAAATGATAGTGGTAAGTCGATAAGAGACATCATAGATCGCATCATATCCAATAGAGTGCGATTACGACGTTTAGACACACCATTTCGCTGAGGTGTGCCAGGCGGCGTGAGTTGTGAAACAATTTCACATTTCCTTAGGTGCATGCCAAACTCGTGACTCAAGTATTCTCTGCCACAATCAGATCATAGACACTTTATTTTCCAGTCACGTTGATTCTCTACCTCACTCTGAAATTCCTTGAACTTTTCAAAGGTTTCATACTTGTGTTTCATTAAGTAGACATACCCATATCTTCTTAAGTCACCAGTGAGGGTGAGAACATAACGGTGGCCACCGCGAGCCTCAACGCTCATTGGACCGCATACATCGGTATGTATTATCTCCAACAAGTCAGTTGCTCGCTCCATTGTTTCGGAGAACGGAGTCTTGGTCATCTTACCCGTGAGGCATGGTTCGCACGTGTCAAATGATTCAAAATCAAGAGACTTCAAAAGTCCATCAACATGGAGTTTCTTCATGCGTTTGACACCAATATGACCAAGGCGGCAGTGCCACATGTAAGTGGGACAATCGTTATCAACCTTACACTTTTTGGTACTCACACTATGAACATGTGTAACATCACGTTCGAGATTCATCAAAAATAAACCATTGACCAGCGCGGCATGACCATAAAACATTTCTCTCATATAAATAGAACAACCATTATTCTCAGATTTGAATGAGTAGCCATCGCATCAAACGAGATCCAGATACAATGTTCATGCTCAAAGCTGGTACTAAATAACAATTATTAAGGTCTAAAACTAATCCCGAAGGTAGATGTAGAGGTAGCATGCCGACGGCGATCACATCGACCTTGGAACCATTCCCGACGCACATCGTCACCTCGTCCTTCGCCAGCCTCCGCTTATTCCGCAGCTCCTGCTTGGAGTTACAAATGTGAGCAACCGCACCGGTATCAAATACCCAGGAGCTACTACGAGCGCTGGTAAGGTACACATCAATAACAACTATATCACATATACCTTTAACATTGCCGGCCTTCTTATCCGCTAAGTACTTGGGGCGGTTCCGCTTCCAGTGACCGGTACCCTTGCAATAAAAGCACTCGGTCTCAGGCTTGGGTCCATTCTTGTTCTTCTTCCCGGCAACTTGCTTACCGGGCGTGGCAACTACTTTGCCGTCCTTCTTGAAGTTCTTCTTACCCTTGCCTTTCTTGAAACTAGTGGTCTTATTGACCATCAACACTTATATAGACATTTCTCTAGTTGTCCAAGTGACACATGATCCACGTCAACTAGCCCGTGTCCAATCATCACATGAGACAGACTATTCATACATGGTGAACATCTCCATGTTGACCGTATCTTCTATACGACTCATGTTCAACCTTTTGGTCTTCCGTGTTCCGAGGCCATGTTTGTATATGCTAGGCTCATCAAGTCAACCTAAGTGTGTTGCGTGTATAAATTTGGCTTACACCCGTTGTATGCGAACACTAGAACCTATCACACCCAATCATCACGTGGTGCTTCGAAACAACGATCCTTAGCAACAGTGCATAGTTAGGGGGAACACATTTCTTGAAATTTTAGTGAGAGATCATCTTATTAAGCTACCGTCGTTCTAAGCCAATAAGATGTAAAAACATGATAAACATCACATGCAATCAATATAGTGACATGATATGGCCAATATCATCTTGCTCCTTTGATCTCCATCTTCGGGGAACCATGATCATCATTGTCACCGACATGACACCATGATCTCCATCATCGTGTCTTCATGAAGTCGTCTCACCAACTATTACTTCTTCTACTATGGCTAACGATTAGCAATAAAGTAAAGTAATTACATGGCGTTTATGATTGACACGCAGGTCATACAATAAATTAAGACAACTCTTATGGCTCCTGCCGGTTGTCATACTCATCGACATGCAAGTCGTGAATCCTATTACAAGAACATGATCAATCTCATACATCACAATGCATCACATCACATTCTTTGGCCATATCACATCACAAGGCATAATCTGCAAAAACAAGTTAAGCGTCCTCTAATTTGTTGTTGCAAGTTTTTACGTGGCTGCTATAGGTTTCTAGCAAGAATGTTTCTCACCTACGCCAAAACCACACCGTGATATGCCAATTGCTATTTACCCTTCATAAGGACCCTTTTCATCGAATCCGATCCGACTAAGGTGGGAGAGACACACACCCGCTAGCCACCTTATGCATCAAGTGCATGTCAGGTGGTGGAACCAGTCTCACGTAAGCGTACGTGTAAAGTCAGACCGGGCCGCTTCATCCCACAATACCGCCGAATCAAGATAAGACTAGTAACGGTAAGCAAATTAACAAGATCGACGCCCACAACAACTTGTGTTCTACTCGTGCATAGATTCTACGCATAGACCTAGCTCATCATGCCACTGTTGGGAGACGTAGTAGTAATTCAAAATTTTCCTACGATCACCAAGATCAATCTGTGGAGAAACCAACAAACGAGAAAGGGGTGAGTGCATCTTCATACCTTTGAAGATCGCAAAGCGGAAGCGTTACTAGAACATGGTTGGTGGAGTCGTACTCACAGCGATTCAGATCACGGTGGATTCCGATCAAAGCGTCGAACAACGGCGCCTCCGCGTTCTACACACGTGCAGCCCGGTGACGTCTCCTACGCCTTGATCCAGCAAGGAGGAAGGAGAGGTTGAGGGAGAGCTCCGGCAGCATGACGACATGGTGACGGTGGAGCTACGTGGTACTCCGGCAGGGCTTCACCAAGCACTATGGAGGACGAGCAAGAGGAGGGGTAGGGCTGCACCGAGAGAGAGAGAGATGTGTGTCTCCGGCAGCCCCAAGGGCTCCACTATATATAGGAGGAGGGGAGAAGGGTGACCAGCCCCTAGGGTTCCCACCCTAGGGCCGGCGGCCAACCCTAGATGCATCTAGGGTGGCGGCCAAGAGAGGGAGAGGGAGGGCGGCGCGCTAGGTGGGCCTAAGGCCCATCTAAGCCTAGGGTTTGCCCCCTCCCACCTATTTTCTGTGCCTCAAGGTGGAGGTGCACCAGACCACCTTGGGGCTGGTTCCCTCCCACCTTCATCCCACGCAGCCCTCTAGTGCTGGTGACCCCACACGATGGAACCCCGGAACCCTTCCGGTGGTCCCGGTACATTATCGGTGATGCCCGAAACACTTCTGGTGACCAAAACCTCACTTCCTATATATGAATATTTACCTCCGAACCATTTCGGAACTCGTCGTAACGTCTAGGATCTCATCCGGGACTCCGAACAACCTTCGGTAACCACGTACACTATTTCCCTATAACCCTAGCATCATCTAACCTTAAGTGTGTAGACCCTACCGGTTCGGGAGACATGTAGACATGACCGAGACACCTCTCCGGTCAATAACCAACAGCGGGATCTGGATACCCATGTTGGATCCCACATGCTCCACGATGATCTCATCAGATGAACCACGATGTCGGGGATTCAATCAATCCCGAGTTCGTGGGATGGATCGTGATCAAGTTCGTGGGACGGATCGTGATTGGATCGCGGGACGGATCGTGATTGGATCGCGGGACATATCATGATTGGATTGCTGGATGCACGGCGATTTGGATCGTGAAGACGTTCGACTACACCAACTGCGTTTCTTAACGCTTCCCGCTTAGCGATCTATAAGGGTACGTAGATCCACTCTCCCTCTCGCAGATGCCCATCACCATGGATAGATCTGCGTGTGCGTAGGAAATTTTTTGTTTCCCATACAACGTTCCCCAACAGTTAGAGCATCTACAAACAGACTTAGCAAATCAGAGTCCCCATAAGTTTGCGGACGCGCCCAAGCATGCCCCTCATATGCCGTGCGAGGCAACCCCATACCTCAAATTCGGACTCTCAAATATATGTAAATCGTTACACGTCCATGATACACGCAAATGTTGCACATAAATAAAGAATGTTGGTACCGAAAATGCATAATTCTTACATAAAATTGATATTAAGTGTGCAACTCAAATATTAGCTCTTTAGTTATCATTGTGGTTCCCATGCTCCACAAGATCGCTGAGTAGTTGCGCATGCACCTTATGATCTTGAAAATTCTGATGCATTCGCAGAAAGTTCATAAGGTGATTTCATCTTAATCTTCCACGATTTGGACTTGTTCTTGAGGCGGTTGAAACTCGTTGGTTTGGGCTACCCATCACACTCGTCCTCGACAATCATATCTTACAAAAACAATCGTTGGTCCATACGCCTCATTCAATGAAGCATCGACCGTTTTCTTAATAAATAAACCACAGAAAATCTGCCCGGACTATGTTTTTTTTAGAAAAGAAGGATTACCTTCGGCCTCTGCATCAGTGTGATGCATGTGGCCTCTTTATTGATGAAAGCAAACAAAAGGTCCAAACAAAATAATCCGAGGTTCCAAACAAGCTCTGAGCGAGCCACAAAGTAGATGAACCGAATAATATGCCACAACCGGCTAAAAATAGGCCTAGATGCCTAAGCATCTATCCTATAACTGGACCGCCATCCAAACCGGTTGTAGATATCCCGAGCTACCGTCTCCCATCGGATAGACCCAGTAACCAAAGGCTCCTGGTTTCCGCAGGAGTGAGTAAGAACCATGTACCGATCAATGCCGATGCCCTGTGTAGTACCTGCAATACATTTATATGCATTTGTCTATTAAAAACCATATCATTCCTGTAGTTTCATATAGCCCAAAGAAGAGCACATACGCCTATACGAATATGCCTGGCGTGGGTCATATCAACCCCATTTAGCCACGTCCCAAATAACTCGTTGATGCTATCCGGAGGTGTGATATTAAATGCCATACGAACTGTTTGCCATAGAATTCTTGCTAGGGGCATTGGAGAAAAAAGGTGTTTGATGGTTTTCTCATTATCACAAAAGCTACAACGTGTATTTCCTTCGCAATTGCGCTTTGCCAAATTATCCTTGGTAAGAATCACCTTCTTGTGAACAAGCCACATGAATACTTTGATTCTTAAAGAAACTTTGACCTTCCAAATGTGCATCGAATTGGAGATAATCGATGTATCGATTAGATTCAAGTACATCGATTTCACTGAAGAGATGCGAGACTTTGTTAGCTTCCACTGAAGCCTGTCAGGTTGGTATGATAGCTGGACCTCCATGAGTCTCCTAACTAAGTGTAACCAAGCTTCCCACCGGTGACCTATCAAAGCTCGTCGAAATTGAATATTCAGAGGGTTTGACTGTAATATTGTGAGCAACGTACGCCTCCTTACGTTGAACAATATTATAGAGAGCCGGATACTATATGGCTAAAGGCGTCTCCTCTAGCCGCGCATCTTCCCAGAATCTCATGGTCTCACCGTTTTCGACAATGAATTTAGTTCTATGGAAGAAGGCTGCTTTCATTTTCATCAACCCTTTCCAGAAAGGTGAATCGTTGGCTCTGACCGTGACCTGGGCCAAAGTTTTCGATTGTAAGTATTTATTACGCAAAATTTGTATCCACATACCTTATGTCTGTACAGATAATCAAAACAGCCACTGACTGAGTAGACATCTGTTCTTAACCTCTAAATTTTCAATGCAGAGACCTCCTTGGTCCTTGGGTCTACAAACACAATGAGTTTGAGACGTCTTGGTGTAGATGCTCTTATTAGTTCTTGGTGAGAGTGTTGCACACGAGGTAGCTTCAAATTTCAGCATCGGAAGTGTCCAGTTTTTTCAAAACGTAACTAGAATTTTGCAGTCACTGTGAATTGAGGTTGAGTGAGATGACCGGAAATGTTCCTAGAGAACCTCTTTTTTTTGCGGGTGTTCCAAGAGAACTTATTACCGACAGATATTTTTGAGGTTCAGACAGTATGATGAAGCTGCCGACCATACGAAATGCTCTTTAGAGCTCGGGATCCATGGAGCCCGAGTTTGATTTGAGCAAAATTCAAATTTTCACGTTTTAATTTTTTTTGAAAAAAATACACACATACGTAGAGACATAAAGCACATGTGTGTAAATTTCCAGAACAAACATCTTAAAATGAGTGCTACACAAAAAAACAAATTTGAGGCTTTTTAGTAGATGTACTATTCATCCTCAAAGTCCATTAATTTGTCTTTTTTACACAGATCGCATTTTTGGATATTTCATCCTCAAATTTTACATACACACACATAACATCCTTGTTTACTTGTATGATTTTTTTACACAGATCGCATTTTAGGATATTTCATCCTCAAATATTACATACACACATAACATCCTTGTTTACTTGTATGAATTTTTTACACAGATCGCATTTTAAGATATTTCATCCTCAAATTTTACATACACACACGTAACATCCTTGTTTACTTGTATGATTTTTTTCAGATTTTCTTAAAACTGAAACGTGCGAATTTTGAATTTAAAAAAAATCCGGGCTCGATGAAGCCCATGCTCCAAAACGGCCTACTCCCATACGACCATACAGTGTTTTAGTTTCTTGCCAGACCTCGTCGCATGCGCTTTGGGACGGAACAGGAGCGAATCAAGCCGCCAGGCCCACTAATACGGACCTGCCATGGCTAATCCGCGCTCGGATCAGAGCATGGGGCAGTGAGCAGAGCACGAACAAGCTGCCGTCTACACCGGCAAGTCGAGCACTCAAGCTAGCTGTCATGGTATTCACAATGGATGCCGGGTCCTCCTCGTCCTCGCCTCCGTCACCGACGCCTCTGCGCTTCGTGATCGTCCCGTGGCTCGCGTCCGGCCACCTGCTCCCGTACCTGGAGCTCGCCGAGCGCCTGGCATCGCGTGGTCACCGCGTGTCCTACGTTTCCACGCCGCGCAATCTTGCGCGCCTCCCGGCCGCGGCCCCACGCGTGGACCTTGTCGCGCTCCCGCTGCCTCGCGTCCACGGCCTCCCCGAGGGCGCCGAGTCCACCAACGACGTCCCGGACGACCAGCGGGAAGGCCTTCGACGGCCTTGCGGCGCCCTTCGCGGAGTTCCTGGCCGCCGCGTGCGCCGACGAGGGCTCGAGGCCTAACTGGGTCATTGCCGACTGCTTCCACCACTGGGTCGCCGCGGCTGCCATCGAGCACAAGGTTCGGCCGATCTGCGCGCGCTGCCGCTTGGTTCCTTAATTCTTTTTTCGAAAAAAGGTATTTCCTGTTTTGTATTACAAAGCAACCAACCGTTTCACCCAACGATAGGTGTTGGGACCGAAGCAGAACGGTCACACCCAAAAGAAACGGAAAAAAAAACCCGACAACGTCGGATCGACAAAAACGAAGAAGCTTCATGATCACTGCGCCCACCGAAGACCTCCCACCAAGCTCCAGGGCTCCGAAGCGCCGGTACCAACAACACCTCCAAGAAGAACCACGACGATGGCGACGCTGCTGCCAAGGGTTTTCCCCGGTACGCGACGAGGCGAGAGGAAGGGTAGCCCCGACGCCCTCCAGGAAGGTCCGGCGGCACCCACAGGCGCCACCGCATCAGTGTCGACCACGCCGACAAGGGTTTCCCCCAATCCCAACCTTCACCTCGCATGCTTCGGAGTCCGCCACCAAACTGACCACCATCCCGTGCCAAAGCAGTCATGAAGCCTCCACGTTGTCTCACCACGGCAGCACAAGGTGAGGTTTGTACAACGAGGAATTGAAGCCGGAACTAGGGGCAGCAACACCGTCGGCACGCGGGAGGGTTCAACCTCCACCGTCAACGACGGTAGCCGACCGGACACAACAACATGAGCATACCAGGCCTGTTGGCCCACAGGCCCGGCCCGACCCTCCATGCCCGTAAAACTCCCGCCATTGCGCTACAGTAGGCACGCCATCAGCGTCGCCGCCCCCCATCCAAGCTGCTCCGCCTTCTCACCACACTGACGACGACGACGAAGCCACGCCGAGGGGCGGCCCGCTAGAACCCAGATGGGGCCCGCCGGGCCCGGATCTGGGTCGGGGTCGCGCCGCCGGCCATGCCGCACCGCAGCCAAGGGCCACACCACCACCTCACGCGCTACCGGCCACCACCGTCGGGTGGTCGGGCCGCCGCCAAGCCGAGGAGCACCGTCGCCGCCCCATGCCCCGGGCAAGGGAGCTGCGGGCGGGGGGACTGAAGGTCATGCCGCCGCCAGTACCACCCGGGCCTGCGCCGGGGGCGGCGGAAGAATGGGGGAGGAGGACGGCCAAAGGGGAGCGGGGTCACGCGCCGCCCCGGCCACCTCCCGGGGAGGCGGCACAGGACGGATCCCGGAGAGGGGAGAGGGCCAAGGGGCACCGGCGGTGGCGGGGGGGGGGGGGGGGGAAGGGGAGCTGGTTCCCTGCTCGATCAAGCAGGTGCCATGCGTGATGCTTCTCCCGACCTTCCAGCGCCAGCCGTCGGCACAAGCCGGCGAGCGCGCTGTGGCCCGCCCCATTACGAGGAGGAAGAGACGGCGCCCGTTTACGACCAAGGCACGTCGGGTATGTCCGTCGCCCAGCGCTGGTTCATGACGAAAGAGAGGTGCGCCCTCGGGGCCATCCGGAGCTGCGTCAGTGGGAGCCCGAGTCCTTCCCACTGGTGCCAACGGTCCTAGGCATGCCGGTCGTGCCCCTCGGCCTTCTGCGGCCGTCACCCGAAGGAGGCCGCTGTGCCGACGGCACCAACGGATCGTCAGACCACGCCACCGTGCGCTGGCTGGACGCGCAGCCGCCGGGCTCGGTGGTATACGTGGCGCTGGGGAGCGAGGTGCCGCTGCGGAAGGAGCAGGTGCACGAGCTGGCCCTCGGTCTGGAGCTCGCCGGGACACGATTCCTCTGGGCTCTCAGGAAGCCCAGCGGCACAGCAGTCCATGACGACGGCGCCGACATGCTTCCGCCCGGTTTCGAGGAGCGCACGCGCGGGCAGGGGCTAGTGAGCACGGGATGGGTTCCTCAGATGAGCATCCTAGCGCACGCCGCCGTGGGAGGGTTCCTGACACACTGCGGCCGGAACTCGCTGATCGAGGACCTCATGTTCGGGCACCCTCTCGTCATGCTGCCCATCTTCGGAGACCAAGGTCTCAACGCGCGGCAAATGGAGGCGAAGAAGGTGGGGCTGCAGGTGGCGAGGAACGAGGAGGACGGGCCGTTCGACCGCCATGGCGTCGCGAGCGCCGTCCGGGCCGTCATGGTTGACGGAGAAGAAAGGAGCGGATTCGTTGCAAATGCACTGAAAATGCAGGGGATCGTAGCCGATACTGAACGCCAGAAGAGGTACGTTGACGAATTTGTACAACACCTTAGATTTTATAGCGCTGCTAATGCAACTATGTAGCGAATATCTATCATACGATCCATTTGAATATTGGTGTTTCAATTTCAAAACAAGATCAATCTTGGAAAAAAATGTGAAAATATTAAATTTCAAATTGTGAAATCATAATGAAACTTGTAGGTCACACATACCTCCACTATTCTCTCGAAGCAGGCTTTCGTCCCGCTCACCTCCACTATTTCCATTTCCCAAAACATATTATTCCAAAAGCGCATAGTAAACATGAAAAAAAATGGAATAATGAAAATATCATAAATATTCCTTCAACATAAATAAAAAGGATCTTGAAAAAACTTATGCTTAATTTCAAGATAAATTATGCAAAGTACCTATTTGCACATTTCTGATATAAATCCACAATTGATGAAAATAATAAAATTTGTGATTTTATGACAAATTATCCAATTGGATACATTTAAAGCTAAAATTACAAACTGTCCAATTGCAAAACTATTTTGTACAAAGTGCAACTACCAAGCTGCATAATTTTCACTCTAAAGTTGCACAATCATAAATTGAACAACTACATTCAAATAGAACAAATGAAAACTCCAAAAATATCATATGTGTTTTTACAACACAAATATATAATACTCTTTTTCTTGAAACACATCACAAACGCAAAATGCTCACATACACGACGTTGGAAATATGCCCTAGAGGCAATAATAAAATGGTTATTATTGTATTTCCTTGTTCATGATAATTGTCTATTGTTCATGCTATAATTCTGTTAACCGGAAACCATAATACATGTGTGAATACATAGACCTCAACATGTCCCTAGTGAGCCTCTAGATGACTAGCTCGTTGATCAATAGATGGTCACGGTTTCATGACCATGGACATTGAATGTCGTTGATAACGGGATCACATCATTAGGAGAATGATGTGATGGACAAGACCCAATCCTAAGCATAGCACTAGATCGCGTAGTTCGTTTGCTAAAGCTTTTCAATGTCAAGTATCGTTTCCTTAGACCATGAGATTGTGCAACTCCCGGATACCGTAGGAATGCTTTGGGTGTGCCAAACGTCACAACGTAACTGGGTGGCTATAAAGGTGCACTACGGGTATCTCTGAAAGTGTCTGTTGGGTTGGCACGAATCGAGACTGGGATTTGTCACTCCGTGTGACGGAGAGGTATCTCTGGGCCCACTCGGTAAGACATCATCATAATGAGCTCAATGTGACTAAGGAGTTAGCCACGGGATGATGTATTACGGAACGAGTAAAGAACTTGCCGATAACGAGATTGAACAAGGTATAGAGATACCGACGATCGAATCTCGGGCAAGTATCATGCCGATGGACAAAGGGAGTTGTATACGGGATTGATTGAATCCCCGACATCGTGGTTCATCCGATGAGATCATCGTGGAGCATGTGGGAGCCAACATGGGTATCCAGATCCCGCTGTTGGTTATTGATCGGAGAGGTGTCTTGGTCATGTCTACGTGTCTCCCGAACCCGTAGGGTCTACACACTTAAGGTTCGATGACGCTAGGGTTATAGGGAAATGGTATACGTGATTACCGAAAGTTGTTCGGAGTCCCGGATGAGATCCTGGACGTCACGAGGAGCTCCGGAATGGTCCGTAGGTGAAGATTGATATATAGGAAGTCCAGTTTTGGTCACTTGAAAGTTTTCAGGCTCATCGGTAGTGTATCGGGAGTGCCGCGAGGGTGTCGGAGGACCCACAGGGGGGTGTGACGACCAAAGGATTTCGTGGGCCCTTAGAGGAAGTGTGCCAGCCCTTGTTGGTCTGGCCAAGACCTTCTAGAAAGCCCATGTGGCTAGAGATAGGAGATAGGGCTGAAAAGGATTCAAAAGGAAGAGATCCACCTCCCTTGTGGGAGGTGGACTCCTCCCTAGGGTCGGCCGAACCTCTCCTCTTTGGAGGAGGGGCCAAGGCATCCCTCCCTCTCCCTCCTCCTATATATATGCAAGGGTTTGGGCTGTTTTGAGACACGACTTCTTTCTCTCTCGGTGCAGCTCTACCCTTCCTCTTCCTCTTTCTCCGTAGCGCTTGGCGAAGCCCTGCCGGAGTTCACGTAGCTCCACCGTCACCACGCCGTCGTGCTGCCGGAGCTCTCCCTCAACCTCTCCCTCCTCCTTGCTGGATCAAGGTGCGGGAGACGTCACCGGGCTGTATGTGTGTTGAACGCGGAGGCGCCGTTGTTCGGCGCTTAGATCGGAATCCACCGCGATCTGAATCGCTGCGAGTATGACTCCATCAACCGCTTTCTTCTAACGCTTCCGCTTAGTGATCTTCAAAGGTATGAAGATGCAATCTCTCCCCACTCGTTGCTGGTTTCTCCATAGATAGATCTTGGTGACACGTAGGAAAATTTTGATTTACTACTACGTCTCCCAACACACAATTGTACATTCATCCTTATAAACACACATCACCAAAAAAATTAGAATAAATCCAAAAATATGAGCATTCGTTAGAATCTAGAACTTCAACTAATGTGGGTTGGTTCAAATACAAAGAACCTAAGAGCATCTACACACAGACGCCTCAAGAAAACCTTCATACGTCCCCAGACGTGCCCGGTCAGTGACCGGACCGAAGAGAGAACTCCAACCAATCACATGCAAGTGACCGAAAATATGAAGAAAAAAAATTGAGAAGTGTGGCCGCGCAGACGGACAAATAGGGGACACACCCGGTCAATGACCGGGCGCGTCTGCGGATGTTTAGGGGGCCATATTTGCTATGCCCGGCTGTAGGAGCTTGTGTGGATCATGGCACCAAATGGATGGTACTCGAGTCTCACTATTTTTTCGATAAATGGTGAATTTTATTAGTTCAAAATGAAGCATCGAGGCGATACAAACACGGTAAGGACACGTCCGACACCTACATAGTCAGGATGCACACAACCAACACCGACATACACCCACACACAAAAAGTCACATTGGCAACTAGCAAAGTCAAACAAGACCTAAGTTATGCCTTGATAGAGTACAAATACTCTAATGTGACTAGAACAATGATCAACAATCTATAACAACAATCACATCCATATCAATCATCACTTGACATCACTGGTACAACGGGAATGATTCTCAAACACAAAACTCTCACATACATGCACATTTACTCATCTGTATGAACACACGTCATCCAAAAATCTTAAAATAAATCCAATAGAATGAGAACGTTTGTGACAAATTTAGAACTAAAAGCCACATGAGCTAGTTCTACTACACAAAATCTAGCCATCTGAGCTAGTTCTCGTCATAGTCCCTCCATTTCAATATACAAGACCACTTTATATCTTTATGTCTAATTTTGACCATTAATTTTATTAATAAAAAGTGATTTATATGCCACAAAAAGTGACATATAACCCATATGATATTGAGCAAAATTATAAATCAAAGTTTGACAGGAAAAATGAAGTAGCCATTCTTTCTTTCAGTGGACAGCATACCACCATTTTGATTGGCCACTAACCTAGGAAGCGGCAGAACATGGGATTAAAACCTCAAAATTGACATTTCAGAAACTCACGGTGTGTGGATCTTGCATTGAGACCATGTGAGTCACGGTCCACATGGTCTCGATGCAAGATCCAATGACGTAGAAATCGACTATGTTATGAATTTAAAAACAATATTGTTGATTAATGGTCCACTTTTTTTTGTCAGTGGAATGGTTCTCAAGTCTCAACATGGACCGAGAAATAAGTAATCCTGACATGACTGGAAAATACTAGTACTAGCAGACAAGTACCGTTTAGCAAAAGCAATGAACCATCCACATGCTTATGTACCTGCCTGCATCTTGCAAATATACTTGCCTTCGTGTTGGCCCTCGTCGTCGGGGTCGCTTTATTCCCTCGCACGGTCGCACCATCCATCTTTCCCGTGGCATCGCCAGCCAGAACCCTTGGTGTGCATCCGATTCCCCTCTCTTCTTTTCTTTCCCATGTTTTTTCTCCACCTGTAAACTCGTTTCGTCCCCATCATGAAGCGATCCATTTGACTGAGACAGGCGTTCTGAGCTCGATCTGTCGGGGAAATGAGGATCATGGTGCGGACGCTGCGCGGGGACCGGGTGGCGCTGGACGTGGACGGCGCGACCATCACCGTGGCGCAGGCCAAGGGCATGGTCATGGCACGGGAGCGCGTGCCTGTGGCCATGCAGCGGCTCTTCTTCGCCGGCTGCCACCTCGACGACGACGACCGGACGCTTGCTGACTACGGCGTCCAGCACGACTCCGTCATCTTCCTCGGCCTCCGCCTCCGCGCGGCCGACACCGCCCTGTGCCAGTACGTGCGCGTTGCTCTGCTCTGCCAAGAATAATTTCCTTTGTTCTCCGGCAAGAGACGTTCGGTTGACACATCACACGATCGATCGTCGTGCTCCCGCTGCAGGGAAGAGATTCATAGGTTGCAGGCGCCGGCCGGTTGGACGGGCGCGAAGCAAGAAGTACTGCATCAGCAGCAGGTGCATTTCCATGACCATGGCCACGAGGGCGCCAACGGTGGCATCGACGGGGAGCCGGAGAAGGCCAAGGCCAGGAAGCTGCCGTCGCGGCGCGCGCTCCGCAAGATCCTCTCGAGGCTGTGCGTGGACGAGTGGACGAGGCAACAGGACGCAAAGCTACTCGACCTGCTACAGTGCCACACGGCGGGACGAGGCGGCGGCGTGGGCGACCTGACCGGTGAAGACTGGTCGACCATCCGCGCCGAGCTGAACGCGGCCACGGGGTCCGGGTTCCCCGTGGAGGAGCTGCAGCGGCGGGTGGGAGAGTTCAGGCGCGAGCTCGAGGCCGTGGGCCGGACCAAGAGCCACCCGGGGTTCGGCCACGATCCGCGCCGCCGGGTCGTCATCGCCGAGGAGGCCAGTTGGAAGCGCTACACGCCGGTAAGTGCGCTGCGTGCCTTGGAATTCTGCATCTGTGGATCGATCGATCCGTCGCGATGTCTCTTCCTTACGCTGAGGATTCAGGAGACGGCGGCGTACGAGGGGAGGAGCTCGCGTCTCACTCTGCTCCGAGCAGTTTTCTCCGGAGAAGGGCGTGCCGGCGCCGGCGCCGGCGTGAAAAGCCGGGAGTCGCGGCCGAAGAGATACCTGAACAAGTTGCTGCAGAGTTTTGGGCTACGATGTAAGTTGTAGACAGACCCACCGATCAGTCGATCACACTTCAGACTCTGTACAGATTGGTCGACTATGAATAGGTTGCGGATTTGAACAAATTGTTCCCGTCGGACAGATTTTACCCCAGATTTTTTTTCTTCAAAAATGTCATTAACCCGACTGTTTTTTAATTACATCTTTGCACATAATCCTGAGAATACAATTGCATTTATTTTTGTAGCGAATGAATACTATTGCATGGTTAGAGCATCTACACTCGGACTCTCTATTTCCGCTCTAAACGTCTGAAACGTCCGCCCGGTCGAAAAAAATGACCCAACCGAACCCCTTATTTTGTCCCTATACGTATAGACCGGCCGCATCCCTTAAATCGACACCAAATGTAAGGACGATATGAGGACGTCCAAACATGATTGGATGCGATCAGACATTCCGCTCCATTTTATAGCAGTCCTACCTGTAGCCACCCGGAGAGAAGATGTTCTTGCATGCTTTCCTTTATTGACCTAAATTTTAGCCCCACCTCGCTGAGCCAGCCGGAAGCCGATCGACTTAAATTGCCGTGCCATCAGATAGGGACAAGTTTATCTGTTAATAACATAGGTGGATCAATTCTCGGTATATGAACGAGATAGCCTGACACTAGATTGTATTTCAGCAACCGATGATTGTTGATCAAGTGTCAAGTACATCTCATTCATGTACTTTGATGTTCTACTACAATGAAAGAGATATTTATTTTGTGATTGAAAAAAAATTGAACACATATCTTTTGATTGAAAAAGAATCGTGAAATATCAATGTTCCATTTGTGAATGAGAAAGACCGTGTTTACGAATCTTCTGTGTGATAAGCAGAGGAGATTCGTAGTGACAATTCACAAGCTTCACAAATGGTAGAATGATGATGGAAGCTTATCGATATTGGACGACTTGGTTATATAAGTCGGTCGATTAGCTTCCAAGACGGCAAGGTGGGACAAAAAAAATCCAAAACCCGTCGGCGCAATACGGACGTTAAAATCCTAAGTATTATTGGGCGTCCCGTCGGCCCAACACGGACGTGATGATTTACATGCATGTCTTTGCATGTGTCTAATGTTTTGAAAATAAGGCATGTGATGGTAAATGGAAAAATTTAAGGCCTGCCCGTCGATATTGAGGACCCAAATTTGCAGGTTCCAACCGTAGATGCTCTTAGAGACTTATTTGAAATAATTGGCAATTATGAGAAATAATATTGCGATCATGGCAATTATGACAATAGGATTCCAAACATGCATGATAACTATTAAATGAGTACCCCGCAAAAAAAAACTAAATGAGTGTGACCATGGTCAAATCATCAAATGGCCATAATGCCTGCAATTGCAAGAAAAATGTTGCATGGAAAATACGATGTGTTAGCTTGTCCCATCTTATTTTGTCGCAGGACAATTCGCAGACAACGTGAAATTTAGAGTGGTACTGAAACGAGAGCAAGAAAAACCAGGAGCAGGCCTCAATCACGCACGTTTTATATGATCATAATCACCGGAGGAATCAAGCAGGCAGGCAGGCAAAACTCTCATCGCCAATGGTGCAACAGCGTGACGTTGTACTCGATGATGGCGTCGCCGTTGCCGGTGTTGAGGTAGTGCGTGCGGAGCAGCGCGAAGCCGCGGGCCATCCGGAAGGCGCCGCGGCCGCCGACGACGGCGAGCTCCCTGCCGTCGCCGTCCGCGACGGGGTTGCGCGAGAAGACGACGAAGGAGCTGCCGTTGTAGTCGTTGAAGGCGAAGTCGATGCCGAGGACGAGGCCCAGCCCGTGCCTGCCGGTGGACGCGTAGAGCCCCTGCGCGCTGCCGACGACCCTGGACGTCCGCTCGGGGCCCTCGGTGAGCACGTCGTCGACGACGTAGACGGAGCTGAAGGGCGTGGGGTCGCCGGGCCTCGGCGTGGCGCCGGCGCCGTGCGCCACGGGGACGGCCGTCGGGTCGCTGCCACTGAGGGTGTCGTGCAGGAAGAAGCGCAGGTTGGTGACCTTCTCCTTGCCGAACCGGTGGCCGTGGGCGTCGGCGGCGTTATTAATAAGTGGGTGGAAGGCGAGGAGGAGGAGGGCGGCGAGCAGGGACGGGGTCCTCCTCATGGTGATGAGCTGAATCTTGTTTTGTTTTGGTGGAATGGCTCGAGCACCAGCAGGTTCGGTTTGCATTTTTATAGGCGAAGATGGAAGAAATAATGGTGGGCGTATCTACAGGACGAAACAAGGAAACAATTAAGACTGAAATAATGGAGTACTTCTCATTTGGAATACGCTATCCTGGCAGTATGACAGTTGACAGCAGTACTATGTACAAGACTACAAAGGAAGGAAATTACACGACCATAACTTTCAGAATCAAGGCGCCTACAATTGTGCCATGCATATTGATGATCATAATTTTCAGTACCGGGATCACTGCAAACCTGTCTAGATTCACTGCTTCACCGGACAAAACAAGACGAGCAACTCATTATTAAGTAATAAAATATCAGAGCTGGAACTAACTGACAGGTAACTGCTACTACGATGTACAATGTATAGGGCACACCATGCAGTTTCTCAAAATCACGTGTTTGTGGCTTATTTTTGGCTTTTAGAACTATGGCACCTAAAAGCCATTATCGGACCGACACGTTGTAAAAAAAGTGCTTTTAGCGTGTGCGCATCAGCGCCAATCGTTCTAGCGAACGTCCAAAATTGTGCGCGCTGGAAAAAAATTGCGCGCCGAGCGAAACGTCGTCACGCGCTATTTAATTCGGGCGCTCGCGGAAGCGAGCGCAACTGAACGAAAAAGCATTAGCGCCGCACCACTCCCGCTCCCGCTGCTCTGCATCGCGCCGCCGCACCATTCCCGTGCCTAGCGCCACACCACTCTCGCTCCAGCCACCCTGGCTCACCTTCCGCGATCTTTGGCCTTCTCCGACATGACATGCAGTGGATCCGAGTCCTTCACCTCCAGATCCGTCGACCACAAGCTCGTCCCACGCAGCCCCGAGGAGGAGATGGCCGTTCGCCTTGCGCTCCGCCGCTCCCGGGAGGCACCGTCCGGACATGCACCGCCGCTCCCAGGAGGCACCGTTCGGACTCGCATCGCCGCTCCAGGAAGGCACCGTTCGGACACGCACTGCCGGGAATCCATTGCGTCGACACATCCGATAGTTGGATCCGGTGCCCTGCCTCACCGAAGGCGGTGTGGTCCGTCTGGCGTCTGAACGCAGTGGCGGACGTGCAAACCCTTCGTTGACGCGCCAAGGACGTACCATGGACGTCCGCGGACGCCAGCATGGCACGGCGTGCCCTCCGTGCGAGGTAGCAGGCGAGGTAGGCGGTGGAGGCCCTCATGACGGTGGATGTTGGAGAGGCGGAGTCACACTTTTCTGGCGCCCCATAGGATGCACCCGTGCGGGCGCCGCAACCACGCCGTGGTGGACGCCGACTCCTTCCAGGAAGGATCCGTCATCGACCTCACATCCACCGTCGCCGTCCGGGTTACGGGCTCCGACGAGGAAGAGTAGGGCATGGGAGACGGCAGGAGATCGAGTCACGTGAGCCAGATAGTGTCCCATGTCCTACTCTATCCCGCCGGTGACCGGACCAACACTACGAGGGGTACAGTCAGCCGCCAGACATCCGCTTAGTATTAGGTTTACGTTGCATGTAATAATATGGACTTGAGGTTTCTAATTTGAGATATCCGGATGTAGAATCCATTATTTGAGCGTGATCGATCAATGTTCGTGATGCGTTCGGACGTGTCCGTGGACGTTTGAGTGACCGGTTTTCAAGTTCCAGCTGTACATGCTCTAAGTTCTCATTGAAAAAATATATAAAAAGTTATTTTCAGAATATTTTGAGGTTGCAAAATAGTGCTACGACTTGTGATTTTAAAAAATGATAATATATTAAGTAACTCATTATTTGCATACATGTAAGGACCACGATTATGGTAATACTGAATCTTCGATTCTATATATTTTTTTCTATCCACAGGAGGTAAATATAACTGTCCGATATATAATCAACCTAAGCATTGTAAATTCACCGCTACGTAGAACGTGACACTCGAGCAGAGGAATCACAGAATTCCACGACCTTTCTCCGTTCCACGACCTTTCAAATTACGAGTCAATCAAGCATGCACGAGCCATGTCATCAGAACCGAAACGCCTGAGCCTCGAAATCGTCGCCACTCTGTAAGAGCGAGCACGGCGGTCCGTGATCCTGAGGCTGACGGGCTTGTGCTTGAGGCGAAACGTGGTCAGCCGGAGCAGACACTTTGTTGGAATAAGCCACTGCGTTTGATGCGATCGAGCGTATCGGATGCGCGTGAAACGTGCGGGACGTAATGATGTGACCGGGCTCATCGGGTGCGTACGAACGTGCGGGATGCAGCGGAAGCGTAGCGTGTATGTGCACACTAGTGTCGCGTGGTACGTAGGTGTGCATCGCGTGTGTACTCGTGGCAGCAACATGTGTGTGCGCCGGTGGTTGTAGTTAGCCCGTTAGCAGCTAAATGGAGTTGGCCGCGTCACGCGCGGTGTGCGCGTCGTGCGTGCTGTGCGAGCGGATCGCTCGGGTGCAGCTGCTAGGCTTTCGTGGGTGTGTGCGTGATGAGACATGTGCGCTGCGTCGTTGCTGACTACAAAGCCGGCTTACCGTGTATGTTGAAAGCTACGGGGTGTGTGCTAGCAGTTGGAGAAAAAGGAGAAAAAGGTTGTAAGTTTTGTGGCCGGAAAAATAACTCTGCTATCCTATCCTTTTTGTACCTCCAGCCGAGAGAGAGACCTGCGCCAACAATTGATATATTGCAATTGGTATACAGAGCTTTGTTGCGATTCTATAGGCGGCCATGGCCCTCGTCCCGTATGGCGCCGGAGGGAGCACGGTGTCGCCCCCCGTGTCGATGCTCACCGATGAGAACTACACCGTGTGGGCGATCAAGGTGGAGGCAAACCTCGACGCCGCCGGGCTCTGGGAGGCGATGGTTCCGACGGAGGACGCGGCGACGGCGGTGATCGCCAAGAAGGACAAGCCGGCGAGGACGTACTTGCTCGGGGCGCTCTCCGAGGAGATTCTGCTGCAGGTCTCGTCGAAGAAGACAGCGACGGAGCTATGGGCGAGCTTGAAGACGAGGTTCGTCGACACGGACTGGGTTCGGGCGGCGCGGCTGGCAACTCTCCGCGGCGAGTTCGAGCGGCTTCGCATGGCGGAGTCGGAGACGCTGGACGCGTTCACTGGCAGGATTGATGGGATGGCGGCATGCTACGTGGGACTCGGGTCGACGCTTGACGACGCCGAGATGGTGAAGAAACTGTTGGACTTGGTGCCGGACCGGCTATACACGGCGGTCGCCAGGATCGAGTAGTTCTACGACGTCAACACCATGGCCTTCGAGGAGGCGCTCGGGAGGCTCAAGGCCTTCGAGGAGAGGACGAGGCGGCGCGCCCAGCACTAGTGGAGAAAGGCCCATTTGTCCCGGTTCCAGAGGCCCATCTGTCCCGGTTCTGGACCCGGGACTAAAGTGTCGGGACTAAAGCCCATGACCTTTAGTCCCGGTTCGCTTACGAACCGGGACAGATGGGGCTACACGTGGCCGCTCCGCCGAGCCCAGGCAGGAGGGCCACCAACCGGGACCAAAGAGCGTCCACGCGTCAACATCTCAGGAGCTGTTTTATTTTGAAAGAGGGGGGATGAGGATTTTGGATGGTTAATTTACGGGTTTCATATATTTTGTTAGCTAGCTAATAAAGAGAAGTGACCTCTCTTATCTCCGTGCTTGGTCGCGACGCTACATACTATACATATAGAGAAAACTCGCGACACGCTAGTTAGTAAGCAAATGAAGGAAACCATTAAGTACACAAGATCGTCATGAACATATACAGACAGAAGTGATCGACCTCCTCCTTCTCCGAGAGATTGGTCAAACAACAAGTTTTCGTATATCTATCCTATGTTACAATCCCTAACATCTAATTTCAAGTTCCATACGGTATTCTCCGGCTTTATTGATGACGTGGTCAATAAAGAATCCCGCCAATTCCTCTTGAATTGCTCGTATGCGATCTTGTGGTAGGAGTTCATCCTGCATCCGCCACATCTAAATTAAAGAAGAGGGTCAATACATGTATATGAATGAAACTCAACACAAATGATGGTAATAAAATAAAATTGTGAATATTTTTGCTTACACACTTCATATTCTTTTTCAGTGTAGCCCCGTTATTAGGATCCGTCTCGTTGTAGATGAACTCGCAAACGTAGTATCCACAAAAATTAGTCCCTTGTTCCTGAAACAAGCACTATACGAGAAATAGAGGTCAATCAAACTGATAAGCAAGCATGCTAAATGGTATATATTGATGAAACTATCTAGAATCAATGGAAGATGGGCGGAACTAGGTAGTATATAGTACTTACTTTCGGATGTCTAAATTGCAGCTCGGTAGGCAGTCCCAGAGCAATTTTGGTGAAATCTTTTCAAACCCTACGAGACAAAGAAAACAATTACTTGATATATATCAGGAAATGAACAAAGTTGCCGATATGGTGCGATAATGATCGATTGAACTTACCTCTGGAGCATTTCAGTCAGGTTCGCATACAACTCGGGTTTATTTCGTCTCGGGTCTAAGACGGTTACTACTTCCCGATCAAGCTTAATCTCTAGTAGAATAAAGTGGTGGCTGCGCACACATGCATAGCTCATCAATTACATTACCATACCCTTGAGTAATAAAGGAGAAGCCGAATATGCATAAGACAGAAACACTCACTTGAAGTTGTAAGGAAAGAGTATTTTGTCTTTGTTTTGATTTTTAACCATCGATTCTAGCAAGTTCTCCTCGGTTTGTTCGGGATAGTTTTGAACCGTCACTTCATGTATGATATAGAGACTTAATTACAGAAGTACTTACAGACAGTAGCAAGTCATGATTTGTATGTCGATGTCCTTTTGATTGTAAAACTGGAAAAGCTTGTCAAATTCAACATGAATCAGCTCCTGGCCAAAGAAGTCGTGCTTCTCTTTAATACTCATCATCAAACAATCCATCCCAAACTCGCTGCAGGTTTTCATGTACCAATTATGCAATTGTCTCATCATCGTTCCTAGAGGAGGACTTCCATCTTTGACGAGATGCTCCCCATACCGATATTTGAAATCATCCACCTCCAACGGCTCAAATAGTACATCATCGCTCATGTAATCAGCAGGATTGGTACCGGGCACCCTCTCCGGATGATCAGCGACGATATCGGTAGACACCTTTAGCGGGGGGCACGATTGGTTAGCCTGTTTGCTGAGCCGAGGAAGTTTTTTCCCACATCTTCGTTTTGCTAACCTCTCATCACTGGAAGTAGTTCCCGTCCGCACCATATTTTGATATGCCTTTTTAGTAGCGCGGACATAGTTGGTATGCAGCGGAGGCGGTGGTGGTCGCTTCAGGGCCTGGATAGTGCGCTTCGCTGCCACCGGATCTATCGTCTGCTTCGGAGGTGGAGCTTTGTTTGCAAAATGGGCCCTCACTTGGTCTTGAGAGATCTTTGCGGTTCCCTCCGCGGTCCTCTCGTATGGCAACTTTTCCAATGGCTTGAGAGACTTAGGACCGTATTCGTATGACCTCCCGCCACTGGCTGTACTGCTAGCAGCCGGAGCGACGACGTCTCTCTTCCGTCGTTGCTTACAAGGCGGATGAGGAGGCGGAGTGCTCCGACGCACCGAAGGAGGAGGAGGCGGAGTGCTCTGACACGCTGGAGGAGGAGGAGCGGCGGCGGCTGTCTTCCGCTGTTGCTGAGGAGGCGGACTGCTCGAACGCGCTAGAGGAGGCGGAGGAGGAGGCGAAGTGCCTTGATCGTCGACGTCACGCGCCGGACGAGGCGAAGGAGGAGGCGGAGTGCCTTGATCCCTCGCCGGAGGAGGAGTAGGAGGATGAGTGCCTTCATCACTCGCCGGAGGAGGAGGAGGAGGCGGAGTGCCTTGATCCCTCGCCAGAGGAGGAGGAGGAGGATGAGTGCCTTCATCACTCGCCGGAGGAGGAGGAGGAGGTGGAGTGCCTTGATCCCTCGCAGGAGGAGGAGGAGGAGTGCCTTCATCACTCGCTGTAGGAGGAGGAGGAGGAGGCGTCTAGTTCGAAAGCTTGATGTGCTCCTTCCGCCATAGACATGTAGTCCTCAGAGCAAATCTCAGCTGAGTCTCCCCTTCACCTATAGGGTGGTCAAGCTCGAGCTCCTCAAATCCCCCCATTATTTTCATCCACTTTCACAACAACATAGCCATGTGGAATCTAACTGTGGTGAAAAGTTCCAGCGGTTCGAGGAGGTGCAACAAAGCCGCCAGCCGCCTTCAAGGTGAGGTTAACGCATTTCGTCATAAGCTCACAATGTTGGCCATCTGTGATAGCATCCACGGGGTAGCTAGGAGCCGTGAAGTGAGGCTGCTGAAGGAGCTCCATGGAAGCCACACTGCTTCTCCATTGAGATGGCGGGGTAGCTTCTGGGGTAGCTCCGTGCCCCTGAACAAGCTGCTGGTCGGGAGCTCGCTGGCTCATAAATTCTTCCTCTAGCCTTCGTACTCTTGCATTGAGCTCCTACACAATGCTCAGCTCCTGTTTCCTCTTCCTCTCCCGGATTTTGTAACCGCCTGCGCCGGGAAACCCAAGTTTCCATGAAACGGAGCCTGGCGTGCCTCGTGTTCGTCCAGGGTGCTCAGGATTCCCGAGGGCCTCAGTCAGCTCGTCCTTCTCTCTGTTGGGAATGAACCTCCCTTCCAGCGCTTCCTTGATAACTTGCTTAAGCTTCCTGACGGGTATTGCAAGTTGCTCGTCCATCCAAATGCACTTCCCTGTTTCAGGGTCCAAAGTTCCCCCAACCCCCGAAGAACCAAGTCCTTGAACGGTCTAGTAAGTTCCCTGTCTCTGGTTCGACATCTTTAGCTCGCAGGTCATCCTCCCATTTGGCCCACAACGGCCGGGCTCTGAGGTAGCCACCTGACCCCGTGCGATGGTGATACTGCTTCTTCTCAGCATTTTTCTTGTTTATCGCTGACATTTTCTTACTCTTTTTAGAAGTCTTGTAGGCCATGAACGCGTCCCAGTGATCTCTTATCCCCGCATATCGGTCGACAAATACTGGAGTCTTCTCTTGGTCGACAAACTTAGCTTTCAACTCATTCTTCCACCTCCTGAAAATATCTGCCATCTTCTTAAGAGCATATGACCTGACCAGTGGCTATATAACTGGATTACTCTCATCCTCCTCTGGCGATAGGGTGAAATTTGCCTTCAGGGCCTTCCAAAGATCTTCTTTCTGTCTATCAGTGACATAAGAAACTTGATGGTCATAGTTCTTAGCGTTCTTAGCCGACTCAATCCATTGCTGGATGCTGATCGGGATGTTGTCCCTGATAATAGCTCCACACTGAGCATAAAATGCATCCTTGGTCTTCTTTGGTTCAATCGGTTGGCCATCGTTCGCGATTAAGGTGATCGTGAACCTTTCTTCCTTGCCCAACCTTTTCTTCGGGCCTCATCTCGTTACCGAAGTTTGGCTGGATCCGGAGAGCTATATAAAAGAAGAAATAAGAGTTAATATATGTACATACCAAAACAATTAATGCATCAATTAGTCAGCACAGGCTTAATTAATATATATACCTCACCGGATGACTTTGCAACAGCTCCCTCCGTTCGGTCACCGGAGCCGTCATCATGGTCTCCTTCTTCCTCTGGCTCTCGGTCACCAGAGCCGTCATCATGGTCTCCTTCTTCCTCCAGCATTCGGTGCCCAGAGACATCACCATCATGTCCTAGCTCTTCTGTGTCAAAATTGATTAACGAGAAGATATCACCGCCGCCACGGATCATGTCCCCCAACAACTCTTCTCCTTCAAAGTCTCTGTTCATGGTTGGATCCATGGTTGGATCCATAGTTGGATCCATGGTTTCTACAAATATTACAACATGGCAATTAATATACAAACACCAGAGATGGATATATTAATTAGTGGCAAACATAGACAAGGGATCATATTAGTGGCCTCGACATTCTACGGTTTGGGGTGGCCTCAACAACGCTTCTAGGGATTGGGTGACCTCGACGCTTCTAGGGTTTGGGTGGCCTCGGCAACGCTTTTAGGGATTGGGTGGCCTCGACAACGCTTCTAGGGTTTGGTCGGGCGAGAGGGGGTTGACCAAAGTTACCGGAGTTTTCTTCTAGTGGTTTGGGTGGCCTCAAGAGTTTGTCAGGTAGGGGCGAGAGGGGGTAGGAGATCTACAATGCTTTTTCAGTCCCGGTTTAGGCAGACTCGAGAGTTGGTTGGGCGAGAGGGGATTGATCGAAGTTACCAGAATTTTCTTCTAGTGGTTTGGGTGGCCTCGAGAGTTTGTCGGGTAGGGGCGAGAGGGGGTAGGAGATTGACAATGCTTTTTCAGTCCCCGTTTAGGCGGACTCGAGAGTTGGTCGGGCGAGAGGGGGTTGATCGAAGGCCCCCCTCATGTCGAAATTACCGGAGTTTTCTATATGAACAAAAAAATGCCGTCCGGACATATCATCACACGGCGGCGCTAACCTATGAAGCACCGATATGGCAACATCGATACGGCGATATGGGTACGATGATACGGGATACGGCAATTTCTATAAATAGCAATACAACGATACGACAAACATATATAAATAATAATTAAATAACATGTAATGAGAGCTAATATAATAAAACATACATACACATACACATATATGAACACATACATACATGAACACATATATGAACACATACATACACATACACATATATAAACACATACATACACATATATGAACACATACAAAAAACATCATACACACATATATGAACCAAAAACAGCATACACACACACATATATATATATATGAACAAAAAAACAAAAAATCATCCTCACGTATAGGGGAGGGGGATGTGGCCGGAGCGGGGCGGGGCGGCCGGCGCGGGGCGGGGTGGCCGGCACGGGGCAGACGGCGTGGGGCGGGGCGGCCGGAGCGGGGTGGCGAGGGGCGGGGCGGCAGGAGCGAGGTCGGGGAGGTCGGGGACGACGGCCGGCGGCGGCGACGGCGAGGGAGAGCGCGCGAGATTCGGGCAGCCTGACAGCGTGGGTGGGACCTGGCCTTCGGGGGAGCGATATGGGTCGAAAACTGCTAAGTGTGGGCTTTTATACAAGAAGCATTGGTCCCGGTTCATGGCACCAACCGGGACCAATGCCCCCCTTTGGTCCCGGTTCATGCCACCAACCGACACCAAAGCCCTGTTTTCAGTAGCCCACAGGGCGGGAAGCAGAGGCCTTTGGTCCCGGTTGGTGCCACGAATCGGGACCAAAGGGTGGCATTGGTCCCGGTTGGTGCCACGAACCGGGACCAAAGGGTGGCATTGGTCCCGGTTGGTGCCATGAACCGGGATCAAAGGGTGGCATTGGTCTCGGTTGGTGCCGCGAACCGGGACCAATGGTCCCTTTTTGTCAGCCCAAAGGGCAGGAAACAGGGACCTTTGGTCCCGGTTGGTGGCAGCAATCTGGACTAAAGGGGGGCCTTTAGTCCTGGTTGCTGCCACTAACCGGGACCAAAGGCCTGGTGCAGCGATGTCAAATGTTTAGTCCTACCTCGCTAGTCAAGGGGAGACCGCACCTGTTTATAAGCCCCGATGTGCATGACCTGTCGAGCTCCTCTCCAAAGCAGGCTATATATGCCTAAACTCTACTTCTGCCATGTTGGGCCTGCTGGGCACGCGGGCCTGCTTCCTGGCCCATTTTCAGATGGGTTTCTAGTCATATGCAGGCCGTGGTTGTCTAGTAGGCGGCATTTTTTCTATTATTAAAGTTTTTAGTCCCGGTTGGTGCCACCAACCGGGACCAATGGCCTTGCACAGCAGTGTGATGGGAGTTTAGTCCCACCTTGCCAAGCGAAGGTTGCCCGAACCTGTTTATAAGCCCCGCCACGGTTGCTACGTTGAGCTCCACTCATAGTGAAAATAGATGCCCTTATACAGGAAATTAGACCTAAATTCAAAATGCTAGTTAGGAGCCTAACTAGCACTTTGAATTTAGGTTGAATTTCCCTATAAGCGCATCTATTTTCACTTTTGCTATTTTTTATGTTATTTCTTTGCATATTAAAAGTTGTTAACAAAAAATACTTTATAAATATATTTTTGCTATTAATTTTTTAACAAAAATAACTTTGATAATTTTAGTTGCATGAATTGTATATAATATCAAGTTTAGTTATATAACTTTTATCGAACGAAAACACGTGTGTTACAAAATGATTTCAATTTTTTTATAAATATTTGAACTCAAGATTTTTTCTGCATTCAATATGCACCATTCAAAGCCACACCATCCCTTTTCAACCCTTTTCGGAGTTCATTTGCTTTTTTCATGCATTTCAGCATTTATTTTGAGCTAAAATGACCCTGAATTAAAAAGCACTGCAAATAAACTCTGAAATGGTTGAAAATTGGCATGGTACCATCATTTCACCCACATACCATTTGCTAAAAAGTTGAGAGGGTTACGGCAAAAACTGGATGCACTTCGTGTACAAAATGGGGAATCTGTTTCGAAGTATCAGGGTGTTGACACACGAGCACGTCACCATGTACCCTCGACACCGGGGGTGATGCACCGCAGCTCACGTCAAAGGAGGTCCGTCCGGCAGCGCGATATGCAAGACAGTCGAGGGACGCTTTTGTAGACCCGAAACCCCGCACGCCTGGGAGGGACCTCGTCAGGGAGTGTGGCAGCTATGGGCTTCCCTAGGTCGATTCGCTCGCCCCTAGAACCTCGGGGTTTACAGCTCTCAAACGAAGAACAATGAAGAACAAGAGAAAAAATGAAGAACGTAGATGAAAAAGTAGTATAGATTGATTTGTTTGATTGTGTGTTGTTCAATCGGCCGTCACCCCCAACATATATAAGAGGCGGCTGGACTTCCCATAGAAGCAAAGGATTCATCTAGGCTTTCCTTACAAGAAAATTACATCAATTCACGTCCTAGAGTTCTAGTTCTAGTTCCACTCGGATTCAACCCAAATCTGGCCCAATCTTCTGTCTTGCTTCTTGCGTGGGCCGTGGAATCTGCATATGACGTCCGATGGAGATGGTCCAAACATCAATTTTGTGTGCTTCGACAAGGCCAACAATCCGTATGCTGATCACTTTCCCAAATAAAGCCATCTTGAATACTGCACGAGGTCATCTTTAACTTCGAATCGGACTCGGTCATGTAGCAGACTGGACTGTCCAAGAGTTGTAGCGTCTCTACAGGCCGCATACTATGTCAGATGATAATAACCTTAAAAGCAAAGTTGACCGTTTCGATGTTAAGAACAACTTTCATGTTGAAAACTTTTCCATCCGAGGCTATTTTAAACTTTCACTCGACTGTAACTTTCACTCGACCAGAACTTGCACTCGACCGGTACTTTTCACTCGGACGGTGATTTTCACTCGGACGACAATTGCACTCGGCCAGTACTTTCACTTGACCGGTACTTTTCACTGGATGGCGATTTTCACTCGGACGGCAATTTCACTCGGCCGGACGAAAAGCTTTTCACTCGACCGTACGGCAAATGTTTCCCTCGGCCGGCAAACTTTCACTCGGAAATTCCGAGTGAAACTCCAGGCTGATTTTGTTTTGCTTCTCCAGGTCGCATACGACCTCGGAATGAGAAGAATTATATATATAAATCAATTGCCTCGACTACACAAAACCTTTTAATGTTGTAAGTTTTTCCATCCGAGGACGGCTTGAGGGCCGAATGACTCGCGGGACCCATCAGACATGTGTCTGATCTCCTGCGCCACATTTTTCATTGTGGTAGGGCTGCACTCTGGTTGCTTTAACTTTTGCATACGACCTCAGATTGAGATGATTTACACATCAAAACTGATCAGCTCGACGAGACGAAGACAATCCATTTAGAATATTCCTTCATTCGAGGTTGTCTTGGAGGCGTAATAGACCAAAAAAGCACTTCAAGACATCTACATGACAATCCAAGTGTAATTTGGCCCTTGAAATGATGCCGAATGGTGATTGGCCTAAACATCAAGGTTGTTTCACTCGGCAATATAAACTTTCTTGTAGAAAAACCTTTTCATTTGAGTCCATTTTTACTGCATTTTGCATCGTGCCAAAATCAGGTGTCAACACATGCCCTCCTATTTTTCGGCAAAGATAGCATGCCGAAAAATAATTTGCAATATGTTTATTCTAAGGACGATGTCAACACTCCATCGGCCATCTATATTTCTTAGGGCGACAATCATGTATCGGCCACATTTATGCTAATCAGGCTTCTTGCCACACACTCGGGTGGTACTTTTTCAGATATTTGACATTGAGAGCTCGAGGTAATAATACTCCTTGTATGGATTCCACTAAATATGGATTTCCAGCAACTATTCTTGCAATCCTGAAAGGACCTTTCCAGTTTGGAGACCACTTCCCGAATTTTCTTTCTCTAGAACCAATCGATAGAATTACTTTCCAGACAAGATCGCTAACTTGAAAATTCTTCAACTTGACCTTTTTATTGTAAGCTCTTGCTACCCTCAATTTTTCCTTCTCTATGACTTTTAATGCAGCCAAACACTTATCAACAACCTCATCAATATTGTCCATCATCAGATCATAAAAGTCCATTGCCGATAAATCATTTTGTTTGGCTATTCTCAAAGCACTCAAATTTACCTCCACAGGTAAAACAACCTCTTGACCGTATACTAGCTCATATGGAGTTACCTTTGTAGCACCATGCCTTGAGATTCTATGTGCCCATAAAGCCTTAGACAACAACTCATGCCATTTTCTTGGATTATCCTCAATTTTCTTCTTGATGAGCTTAATCAATATTTTGTTGCTGGACTCAGCTTGTCCATTAGCTTGGGCATAATACGGAGATGAATTGAGCAACTTTATGTTATATGATTCGGCAAATTCTCTAACTTGATGTGACATGAAAGATGAACCTTGATCTGTAGTTAACGTCTGAGGGATGCCGAATCTATGAATAATGTGTTTGGTTATGAATTGAATTACCTTTGTTTGTGTCATGTTCTTGGGAGGTACTGCTTTAGACCATTTAGTGAAATAATCGGTTGCCACCAACACGAACTGATGCCCCTTTGAAGAAGATGGATGAATTTGTCCAATGAAGTCTAAACCCCATCCCCGAAAAGGCCACGGCTTGATGATAGTGTGTAACATAGCAGAAGGAGCCAACTGAATATCACCAAATTTTTGATAAGCTTCACATCCTTTATAATACCTGAAGCAATCATTGATCATAGTAGGCCAATAAAATCCAGCACGTCGTAAGAGCCATTTCATCTTGGGTGCCGACTGTTGATTACCACAAATGCCTTCATGTACCCCTCCCATAGAAACTCTTGCTTGGTCCTCACCCAAACACTTCAAGAGAACATCTTCAACCGTTCGGCGATAAAGACCATCATCTCTCATTGTAAATTTGAAAGCCATACGCCGAACAGCCATGTCCACCCTTTCACTCGGATTGCACAAGTAATCAATAATGGGCTTCCTCCAGTCATGATTTTCACCTGTACTAGATTTATTGTTAGTGGCCGAACCAGTGGGCTCTAGTTCAGCCTCTCCCATATTAGCAAGACAAGACATCGGCTTCTGAGAAATATGAAACATGACATGATCAATATGATAGCTGGATGCTCGTTGTGCTAACTCATTTTCTCTCCAATTGTCATGTCTAGATATATGAGCAATGCAAAAATAATCCAAAGTAGAAATCACATCTAGACATTTATCAAGATAAACATTAAGTGATTCGTCTAAACATTTAAAGACTTTGGACACTTGCTGCACTACTAACAACGAATCACCAAAAGCCTCAACATGTGTAGCACCTATAGCGAGCAACATATCTAAACCGAATAACAATGCTTCATATTCGGCTTGATTATTTGTGCAAAAATATTCCAGTCAGCATGAGGCTTCAAAAATAGCACCATGGGGAGATATATAAACAATACCAACACCTTGGTCATTGCTACAAACTGAACCATCAAAATATAATTTCCATGGCACTAACGATATAAGATTTATATCAACATCATGGTTGTCATTAATCCGATGCTTAACAATAAAATTAGCAACTATTTGGCCTTTCATGGATTTTAGAGATTCATAAGACAAATCATACTCAATTAAAGCATAAGCCCACTTGCCAATCCTACCACTAAGAATTGGCCTATGCAACATGTATTTAATGACATCGGTTTGACAAGCTACTATGCAGGCACTCGGCACAAGGTAATGTCTTAGTTTTGTGCAAGCATAATATAAACGGAGGCCTAACTTTTCAATAAATGTATACCTTGTCTCGGCATCCAATAAACGTCGACTCAAATATGTAATAGTATGTTCTCTTCCTTCGGTTTCTTGAGTCAATACAGCACCACTAACACCGTCCTCCGCCACAATGTAATGCCTAAATGGCTCTTTATGTTTAGGTGCTTTCATCACTGGAGGAGTGCTCAAATAAGTCTTGATCATGTCGAATGCCTCTTGCTGTTTTTGCCCCCCAAGTAAAATCAGCAACATTCTTTAACCGAAGGATAGGAGTGAATGCATCAACCTTCCCTGACAAATTAGCTATGAACCTTCTCAAATAATTGACCTTGCCAAGGAATTTTTGCATATCCCTCTTTCATGTTGGAGCCTCCACTTTTTGTATAGCTTCTATCTTTTTGGGATCAATTTCTACGCCATTCTCATGAATAATGAAACCCAATAAATTTCCAACCGATACGCCGAATGCACACTTCAAAGGATTCATCTTCAGTCCGTATTTTTTCATCCTTTCAAAGGCCAAACACAAATCGGCTTGATGAGATTCAAAAGCATCCGATTTGACAACAATATCATCAATATAAACCTCAAGTATGACACCAAGTAAATCATGAAAGATTAAATTCATAGCCCTCTGATATGTGGCGCCAGCATTCTCTAACCCAAAGGTCATCACTGTCCACTCAAATAAACCAAGGAATCAGGGGCACCGAAAAGCTGTTTTGGACATGTCCTCCTTGGCCATGAAAATCTAGTTATACCCCGCATTGCCATCAAGAAAGCTAATGACCTTTTGTCTAGAAGCATCATTAATAAGCATATCGGCTATGGGCATGGGATACTCATCTTTGGGCGTAGCTCTATTCAAATCTCTGAAATCAATGCACACCCTTAGCTTTCTAGAGCCCTTCTTCTCTACCGACACAATGTTAGAAATCCACTCGGCATACCTGCAAGGTCTAATAAAAATAGCTTTAAGTAAACAACCGATCTCTTATTTGATCTGGTCATATGTTTTTGGATTAAACTTCCTGGTCGGTTGCTTATAAGGTCTAAAACCAGCCTTTATAGGTAACCCATGCTCCACTAGCTCTCGGCTTAAACCGGGCATCTCATGATATTCCCATGCAAAGCAACGAACATACTCTTTCAACCACTCGATCAACCTTGCTTTATGATCGGCTCTTAAGTTTTCATTTACAAACATCGGCCTGGGAACTGAACCATCCCCTATATCGATTTCTTCTAATGGATCTGCTGATTGAAAACCCAGTCCTAATTTATCCATGCCATCCAACTCCTCTACAGATTCATACATATCATTCTCGCTAGACCGATATTTTGCAAGACGTTTTTGCAACCACTCGGAATTAGAATCCATTAAAACATATCATACCTTGGAGCCGATTGCCATTAATCGGCTTCAAAGAGACAGGTACAAAGCCATTCTTTGTTGTGCTAAGGAAATCAAACTCTGACAAGTCGCGTCCCGTCAAGCAAGTAGCATTGGGATCTTGCCAATCCATCGATGCATCGGCCAAAGCAACACAAGCCGAGTAATCCACATGAATGACTTCCACCTCATCATCAACCCACTGGATCAAAAACTGGTCCATGGTAGATGGCATGCACTGGTTTGCATGAACCCAATCACAACCTAGTATGACGTTGTAGTTACCTTGCACCTCAGCGACAAAGAATGCAGTAGCCAAAGTTTTGCTTCGGACTGTAAGCTCCACATACATCACACCTTTGGCTTCAGTTTTCTCTTTGCCTTCAAACCTATTAAGCACCATATTGGTCTTGATTAATTCATCATCGGGCAAACCCAATTTCTTGAAGACCGGATAAGGCATGAGATTCACCACAGCACCACCATCAACAAGCATCCGATGAGTGGTGATCCATTAATATGACCTCTGAGGTATAATGGTTTCAAGTGCGTCACTGGTTCTTTTGGCTTCTCAAATATTGCATTTCTAGGGTCAAAATCCAGCTGAGCCGCTTCCCCTTCTTCATCTATGGCACGGAATTCAGCGGGTAAGTAATACACCATATTGATATCCATACCTTCATGAACCGGTGTAGACTCATAGTCCAACATATCGTCTTCCTCTTCGTGTGCGTCCACTAAATCTGAATTCTGTCCGAGTGAAGGAGAAGTAATAGGAAACTGAGACGATGTCACAGCTACATCGCCCTCTTTTGGTGGTGTAATTTCTATTGTGATAGATGTAGAAGCCACTATGTCTTGCATTGGTTTATGCTTCCACACTTGCTTTGCTGGTATCATGGGCCGAGTGACATTGAACAACTCGTCCCTTTGCTTCTCAGCCTCTTGTTTTGCCATCTCTTGATTCCTCAACCTTTGTAATTTTTGGAAATATGCCCTAGAGGCAATAATAAATTAGTTATTATCATATTTCCTTGTTCATGATAATCTTTTATTTTCCATGCTATAATTGTATTGATCGGAAACTCAGATACATGTGTGGATACATAGACAACACCATGTCCCTAGTATGCCTCTAGTAGACTAGCTCGTTGATCAAAAGATGGTTAAGGTTTCCTAGCCATGGACATGAGATGTCGCTTGATAACGGGATCACATCATTAGGAGAATGATGTGATGGATAAGACCCAAACTACAAACGTAGCATATGATCGTGTTAGTTTATTGCTACTGTTTTCTGCATGTCAAGTATATGTTCCTATGACCATGAGATCATGCAACTCACGGATATCGGAGGAGTGCCTTGTGTGTATCAAACGTCGCAACGTAACTGGGTGACTATAAAGGTGCTCTACAGGTATCTCCGATGGTGTCTGTTGAGTTGGCATGGATCGAGACTGGGATTTGTTACTCCGTGTGATGCAGAGGTATCTCAGGGCCCACTCGGTAATACAACATCACAACAAGCCTTGCAAGCAATGTGGCTAAGTGTTAGTCACGGGATCTTGTATTACGAAACGAGTAAAGAGACTTGCCAGTAACGAGGTTGAACTAGGTATGGAGAT
Organism: Hordeum marinum; assembly: GCA_022496015.1. Classification (NCBI taxonomy): domain Eukaryota; kingdom Viridiplantae; phylum Streptophyta; class Magnoliopsida; order Poales; family Poaceae; genus Hordeum; species Hordeum marinum. Next base: position 476,062,831 of record CM039676.1, read on the forward strand.
ACCGACAATCGAATCTCGGGCAAGTAACATACCGAAGAACAAAGGGAACGTTATATGGGATTAACTGAATCCTTGACATAGAGGTTCGACCGATAAAGATCTTCGTAGAATATGTAGGAACCAATGTGGACGTCTAGGTCCCGCCATTGGTTATTGACCGTAGAGGTGTCTCGGTCATGTCTACATAGTTCTCGAACCCGCAGGGTCTGCACACTTAAGGTTCGGTGACATTTCGGTAGTGTAGAGTTATGTATGGTGGTGACCGAAGGTTGTTCGGAGTCCCGGATGAGATCCCGGACGCCACGAGGAGCTCCGGAATGGTCCGGAGGTAAATATTCATATATAGGATGTCCTAGTTTGGTCACCGGAAAAGTTTCGGGCTCATCGGTAGTGTACCGGGAGTATCGGTAGTGTACCGGGAGTGCCGGTAGTGTACCGGGGGACCTCCGGGAGGGGTATTTCGACCCCAAGAGGTCCATGGTCTGTGGGAGAATAATAAACAGCCCTTAGTGGGCTGGGAAAACAGCCACAAAGGCCCATGGCACAGGAGAGAAAGTCCTAAAGCAAAAAGTGGAAAATCAGCCAATAGGAGGCAATCCTACTCCAACTAGGATTGGAGGTGAAGTAGGATTGCTCCCACCTCCTATTTAGGCCGACCCAAAGGCCTTGGATGCCTCTCCTATCCTCTCCTCCTATATATACTAGTGGATTGGGTGGTTTTTGGACAGAATTTCTGGCCATGTGCTACCCGTTTCACCGGTGCACAGTTTCTCCTCTAGATCGGTTTTCCGTAGCGCTTAGGCGAAGCCCTGCCGGAATCACTCCACCACCATCACCGGAGCGCCGTCACGCTGCCGGTGAACTCTCTCTCCTCTCCACCTCCTCTTGCTGGATCAAGACTGTGGAGATCGTCATCAAGCTGCACGTGTGCTGAACGCGGAGGTGCCGTCCGTTCGGCGCTAGATCGGAAGGACCGTGATCGAGATCGCGAGACGGTTTGTGATGAGATCGCGGCACGGATCGTGATGAGTTCGCGGGACAGATCGTGATCAAGATTGTGAGACGGATCGTGATGAGATCGCGGGACGGATCGTGATGGGATCGTGAGACGGATCGTGATGGGATCGCGAGACGGATCGTGATGGGATCGCGAGACGGATCGTGATGAGATCGCGGGACGCTCGGCGACTTGGATCGCGAAGATGTTCGACTACACCAACCGCGTTTCTTAACGCTTCCCGCTTAGAGATCTACAAGGGTATGTAGATCCACTCTCCCTCTCGTAGATGCTCATCACCATGGATAGGTTTGCGTGTGCGTAGGAATTTTTTTGTTTCCCATGCGACATTCCCCAACAGTAATTTCCTCTTTTGTGTCCTTCTTATCCCTGGAGGACACCACCTTGGCCGGGTGTATTTAGGATCACTTGGCTTCACTTGGCTGGTACTTGCTTCATGATCATTGGTCGAGTGCTTTGGCGCGATAACAAGTATCACCTCAGTTGGGTTGCTACCTCAGTCGACTGTTGCATGGTGAACGTTTCACTGCCCAAAACGAGTGAGTCAGCTTTGATATTTTCCTTGCCTTTCCCTGACTCCACTGCTGCAACACTTGGCAACTTGACGCGCCACTCTTGTCGACTTTTCTGGCCTACGATGTTTTCACTCGGGCGGACCTTTTTACTCGGATGAAATCCATTCGGACGTTCGACTGAATAGAATCCACTCGACCAGATTCTTTCATTCAGATAACTTCCACCCGGGTGCATTCTTACACTCGGATAGTTTTCACTCGGAGGCATATTTTGACCAACCGGGTAATGGACACCCATGTTCAGTCGGTTTTCATACGAGCATCCAAGTCTATCCCAAACACATTCTTGTTGTTCTTGTGTAAATGACGCCCTTGATCCAGTCGGTTTTGCACGCCAACCGAACATATCAGCTGATGGTGACCTTGGTCGCTTCAGGTACGATGGCCGATTAGACCTAGAACCAGCCGACTGATTTGCATATTTGGACAACTGCATATCAAAAGTTGGCTTGATTCGCTTATGATGTACCTTGGCTTCATTCCTCTTCCACTTGCCAACTTCTGGACTCTTGGATTCAACAAATTTAACACGAGTGTCTTGTTGCACTTGTGGTTGCCCCCCCAGTGCAGGTGATGGTGATCTTGATGACTTCCCTACCATTGGGTTGCTTGTCAAGCACAACCTGCCTCCCCAAGACCTTGCTATCCTCCTTGCTTTTCCTAGGCTCACCAATAATGACATTAGTTTTATTAGCAGATTCGGCTACCTCTAGCCGAATGAGCAACTTTTTCCCCTCCAAATATAGAGTGTTCATTGGGAAGGGCTGCTTATCAACTTGCATCTCGGAAAAGTTCAATCGTCCGTCATTAATGGCCGATTGTATCTGTCGTTGGAAAACATTGCAATCATTAGTAGCATGAGAAAAAGAATTATGATATTTACAATAAGCATGCCGTTTCAACTCTTCAATCGACGGTAAAGTGTGAGATATCCTAATGATCTTAGCTTGCAGCAAAGCATCAAATATTTTGTCACACTTAGCAATGTTAAAAGTAAACTTCATCTCTTCATCATGATTCTTATGAATCGGTTTCAAATCATTGCAAGTAAACGGTTTGGCCTTAGACGGCCAAACAAATTCAGCATCATGCATATCACCTTCATCGTCCGAGTGATCACCACTATACTCAACCATATTCATCTTAGGACGATCAGTTTTATATCTATGCACCTCCTTGAGATCTTTGATCCGGCTCTCCTGAGCCAAAGGTTTTTGCAAGACCCGGTTGACACTTAAGAACTCATAGACTTCTAGCTTTTCCCTAATGTGAGTTTTCAAACCACTAAGTACAAGGTCAACCAAGTCCCTCTCGTTTATCACCAAACTATAGCACTGGTTCTTTGTATCTCTAAATCTCTTGACGTAATCGGAGACCGATTCATCATTTTTTTTGTTTAACCGATGTATGATGTGATAATTTAAGTTTGTTGTCACCGCTATAAAAATGATCATGAAATTTTTGTTCTAGCTGCGACCACACATGGATAGAACCATGTGGTAAAGAAGAAAACCATGAAAATGCATTACTAGTTAATGATAAAGGAAACAAGCGCACTTTCAATTCACTCAGCGAGCCTGCTTCACCCAGTTGTGCTAAGTATTGACTAACATGTTCCCATGTGGTTTTTGTACCTTCTCCATTGAACTTAACAAAATCTGGAATTTTATATCCCGAAGGGCACTAGATAGCGTCAAAGTACTCGGGGTACGTTTTTGGTAAATCCGATTCCGAGGTAATTCAACTCCAAAATTCTCTCGAAGCATCTTATCCATCTACTCTCTAAAACTAGCTAAAGTATCGTCTACAGTAGAAGGTGAAGCTTGCTGTTGTGGGATGGGAGGAGTAGAATTACTAGCAGTAGGCAGGAACTGTGACCCATATGCCGAACCATAGTTCAGCTGTGGCCGAGTGCTTGCACCTATAGGTACAGCTTGGTTCGGTATAGGTACCGAACTTAGCATGTTCATGATGGAATTAGTAGGTACAACCACAATATGATTGGTGTGGGTCGGATAGTAATTCACCGGCATGGGAGGTGCCGATGAAAGAGGTAAAGACAGATAAGGGTTTTCTACACTAGCAGGCACACTAGACGATTGAGGCATACTTTTCTACGCATTGGTGTTTTCTATGAATGTTTGATAGACCAAATTATTACCATCGGCAATACGACTCTCAATCTCAGCCAACTGCTCGGGAGAAAAGGTAGTACTTACAGGAGGTTTAACCTGCTCGTCTTGAAGAGGAGGGAACTTGATTTCTCCAATCAGAGTGATATTGCCTTGGCGATCTTTCTTCAAGTTTCCAAGGAATTCCTGCAACTCCTTCTCTTCACGTGCCTTCTTGTACTCCTCATAAGCTTGGCGATGATCAGCCGATAGTTCATCAAGCTTGGGCTTAATGATGTTATCGGCATCTATCTCAGATGGCTTGGGAAGATCAGACATGATGGTTGATGAGGATGATTGATCTTTAGTCCCGAGTAGAGTCGCCAATAAGTGTGTTGACATACGAACACATCACTATGTACCCTCAACGCCGGCGGTGATGCACTACAGCTCACGTCGAAGGAGGTCCGTCCGGCAGCGCGATACGCAAGACAGTCGGTGGATGCTTTTGCAGACCCGAAACCCCACATGCCCGGGAGGGACCCCGTAGGGAGTGCTGAGGCTATGGGCTGCCCTAGGTCGATTCGCTCTCCCCTAGAGCCTCGGGTTTCGCAGCTCTCAAACGAAGAACAGCGAAGAACGAGAGAAAAAGTAGTATAGATTGATTTGTTCGATTGTGTGTTGTTCAATCGGCCGTCACCCCCAACATATATAAGAGGCGGCTGGACTTCCCGTACAAGCAAAGGATTCATCTAGGCTTTCCTTACAAGAAAATTACATCAATTGACGTCCTAGAGTCCTAGTTCTAGTTCCACTCGGATTCAACCCAAATCTGGCCATATCTTCTGTCTTGCTTCTTGCATGGGCCGTGGAACCTGCATATGACCTCTGATGGAGACGGTCCAAACATCAATTTTGTGTGCTTCGACAAGGCCAACAATCCGTATGTTGACCACTTTCCCAAATAACGCCTTCTTGAATACTCCACTAGGTCATCTTTAACTTCGAATCGGACTCGGTCACGTAGCAGACTCGACTGTCCGAGTGTTGTAGCGTCTCTGCAGGCCGCATACTATCTCAGATGATAATGACCTTAAAAGAAAAGTTGACCATTTCTACGTTACGAACAACTTTCATGTTGAACACTTTTCCATACGATGCCATTTTGAACTTTCACTCGACCGATACTTTTCACTCGGACGGTGATTTTCACTCAGATGACAATTGCGCTCGGCCAGTACTTTCACTTGACCGGTAGTTTTCACTCGGATGGCAATTTTCACTTGGACGGAAATTTCAGTCGGCCGGACAGAAAAAATTTCACTCGACCAGACGGCAAACGTTTCCCTTGGCCGGCAAACTTTCACTCGGAAATCCTGAGTGAAACTCCAGGCTGATTTTGTTTTGCCTCTCGAGGTCGCATACGACCTCAGATTGAGAAGAATTGTATATCAAAATCAATCACACCGACTACGCAAAACTTTTTCATGTTGTAAGTTTTTCCATCCGAGGACGTCTTGAGGGCCGAATGACTCGTGCGACCCATCAGACATGTGTCTGATCTCCTGCGCCACATTTTGCTTTGTGGTAGGGCTGCACTCTGGTTGCTCTAACTTTTACATACGACCTCATATTGGGATGATTTATATATCAAAACCAATCAGCTCGACAAAACGAAGACAATCCATTTAGAACATTTCTTCATTGGAGGTTTTCTTGGGGGCGTAATAGACCAAAAAAGCACTACAGGACATCTACATGACAATCCAAGTGTAATTTGGCCCTTGAAATGATGCCGAATGGTGATGGCCTAAACATCAAGGTTGTTTCACTCGGCAATATGAACTTTATAATAGAAAAAAACTTTTCATTTGAGTCCATTTTTACTGCATTTTGCATGATACCAAAATCAGGTGTCAACACAGGGTTTCGCACGAAAACACGTCTGTTACAAAAGGATTTCAATTTTTGAAACATATTTGAACTCAAGACTTTTTCTGCATTCAATATGAACCATTCAAAGCCACATCGTCCCTTTTCAACCCTTTTTTGACTTCATTTGCTATTTTTCGTGCATTTCATCATTTATTTTGAACTAAAATGACCCTAAATTGAAAAGCACTTCAAATGAACTTTGAAAAGGTTGAAAGTTGGCATGGTATCATCATTTCACCCATATAGCATGTGTTAAAAAGTTGAGAGGGTTACGGCAAAAAACTGGATGCATTTCGTGTACAAAATGGACAATCTCTTTTGAAGTATCACGGTTTCGGATGAAAACTCTTCTGTTACAAAGGGATTTTATTTTTTTGAACTTATTTGAACTCCATACTTTTTGTGTGTTCAAAATGCACCATTCAAAGCCACACCATCAATTTTTAACCCTTTCTTACTTCATTTGGTATGTTTCATGCACTTCCTCATTTTTTTGAGCTAAATAGCCCTGAAATTGAAAAGCACTTCAAATGAACTCTGAAAAGATTGAAAGTTGGCATGGTATCATCATTTCACCCACATTGCAAGTTATAAAAAGTTGAGAGGGTTACGGCAAAAACTGGATGCACTTCGTGTACAAAACGTACAATCTCTTTCGAAGTATCAGGGTTTTGGACGGAAACTCATCTGTTACAAAAGGCATTTCATTTCTTCACATGTAAGTGCAATGATATTCTAGATCAAAGGCATCATCATAATAGTTGTGGAGAGAAAGTCTTCACTTTTTCTTCGCTTGTGTCCTTTGCTTATTGCGCCGTAACCATGGATAATTTTCATTAACAGGGTGCTTGGGTCAGCCTTGACTTTGAAGGGAGGAATTTCCTGAAACTTTTCATAATCTTCAGACATGTCTGTCTTGCCCTCCAATCCCATGATGTCTCTTTTGCCTGTAAGAACTATGTGACGCTTTGGATCATCGTATGATGTATTTGCTTCCTTATCTTTTATTTTTCTTGGTTTGGTAGACATGTCCTTAACATAGAAAACCCGCGCCACATCATTGGCTATGACGAATGGTTCGTCTGTGTACCCAAGATTGTTGAGATCAATTGTTGTCATTCCATAATGCGGGTCTACCTATACCCCGCCTCTTGTAAGATTGACCCATTTGCATCGAAACAAAGAGACCTTCAAATCATGTTCATAGTCAAGTTCCCATATCTCCTCTATGTAACCATAATATGTGTCGACCTTCCCATTGGTCGTTGCTGCATCAAAGCGGACACCGCTGTTTTGGTTGGTGCTCCGTTGATCTTGGGAGATTGTGTAAAATGTATTCTCATTTATCTCGTACCCTTTGTAAGTCAATACAGTCAAAGATGGTCTCCTGGCCAACGAGTACAGCTCATTAGTGTTGGGGAACGTCGCATGGGAAACAAAAAAATTCCTACGCACACGCAGATCTATCCATGGTGATGAGCATCTACGAGAGGGAGAGTGGATCTACATACCCTTCTAGATCGCTAAGCGGGAAGCATTAAGAAACGCGGTTGGTGTAGTCGAACATCTTCACGATCCAAATCGCCGAGCGTCCTGCGATCACATCACGATCCGTCCCGCGATCCAATCACGATCCGTCCCGCGAACTCATCATGATCCATACCGCGATCTCATCGCGATCTGTCTCACGATCTCATCATGATCCGTCTCGTGAACTCATCACGAACGGTCTCGCGATCTTGTTCACGGTCCTTCCGATCTAGCGCCGAACGGACGACACCTCCGCGTTCAGCACACGTGCAGCTTGATGACGGTCTCCACCATCTTGATCCAGCAAGAGGAAGTGGAAAGGGAGAAGAGTTCACCGGCAGCATGACACCGCTCCGGTGATGGTGGTGGAGCAATTCCGGCCGGGCTTCGCCTAAGCACTGCGGAACTAGTCTAGTCTAGAGGAACTTGATCTAGAAGTAGGGTTTAGACGTGGCTGAAAGTCCTTGTCCAAAAAACCATAAAACCACTCATATATACAGGAGGAGGGGAGAGGAGGCTTCGCCCAAAGGAGGGCTCTCCTTTTGGTTCGGCCGAACTGGTGGAGGGAGAGTCCTCCTCCACCTGAGAGTCCACCTCTCACACGAGAGGTGGAACTTGGGGAGGACTCCACCCCAATTCGGTTTGGGCCTTCTCTTCCTGCGCCTAGGCCACCTTGGCTGACCCCACCAGCCCACTAGGGGCTGGTGGGTCGCCACTTTGGCCCATGGGGTGGGTTGGCCCCACTGGTGGACCCCCGGGACCCATTCATCACTCCCGGTACGCTACTTTCCGGAGTCCAAACACCACCTTCCTATATATCAATATTTACCTCCGGACCATTCCGGAGCTTCTTGTGACGTCCGGGATCTCATCAAGGACTTCGAACAACCTTCGGTCACCACCATACATAACTCTATACTACCGAAACGTCACCAAACCCTAAGGGTGCAGACCCTGCGGGTTCGAGAACTATGTAGACATGACCGAGACACCTCTACGGTCAATAACCAATGGGGGGACCTGGATTTCTACATTGGTTCCTACATATTCTACGAAGATTTTTATCGGTCAAACCTCTATGTCAAGGATTCAGTTAATCCCATATGATGTTCCCTTTGTTCTTCGATATGTTACTTGCCCGAGATTCGATCGTCGGTATCTCCATACCTAGTTCAACCTCGTTACCGGCAAGTCTCTTTACTCGTTCCATAATACAAGATCCCATGACTAACACTTAGTCACATGGCTTGCAAGGCTTATTGTGATGTTGTATTACCGAGTGGGCCCTGAGATACCTCTCCGTCACACGGAGTAAAAAATCCCAGTCTCGATCCATGCCAACTCAACAGACACCATCGGAGAGACCTGTAGAGCACCTTTATAGTCACCCAGTTACGTTGTGACGTTTGATACACACAAGGCACTCCTCCGATATCCGTGAGTTGCATGATCTCATGGTCATAGGAACATATGCTTGACATGTAGAAAAACAGTAGCAATAAACTGACACGATCATAAGCTACGTTTGTAGTTTGGGTCTTGTCCATCACATCATTCTCCTAATGATGTGATCCCGTTATCAAATGACATCTCATGTCCATGGCTAGGAAACCTTAACCATCTTTCAATCAATGAGCTAGTTCACTAGAGGCATACTAGGGACATTGTGTTTGTCTATATATCCACACATGTATCCATGTTTCCAATTAATACAATTATAGCATGGATAATAAACGATTATCATGAACAAGGAAATATGATAATAACTAATTTATTATTGCCTCTAGGGCATATTTCCAACAATTAGAAACAGTGTTGTCACACCTGAGACGTGTTCGCAACCAACTGCCAAAAGTCTTGATGTGTTCACATGTAATCCAGTCGTCACACTGCTCTAGGTGTTTGGAGCGCAGAATGTTCTTGTGTTCATCGACATACGGGGTCACCGAGGTAGAATTCTGTAGAACTGTGTAGTGTGCTTGAGACCAAGAATGCCCGTCCCCACATATTATTGACTTTGCTCCTAGCGTGCCTTTTCCAGTCAGTCTCCCCTCATACCGCGATTGAGGGAGACCAATCTTCTTAAGGTTAGGAATGAAGTCAACACAAAACCCAATGACATCCTCTGTTTGATGTCCCATGGAGATGCTTCCTTCTGGCCTAGCGCGGTTATGGGCATATTTCTTTAGGACTCCCATGAATCTCTCAAAGGGGAACATATTGTGTAGAAATGCAAGGCCCGGAACGACAATCTCGTGGACTAGAACATCTTTCTCCACTGCGCTACTCTCTAGTTGAACAAAGGTTTAACAACCTCATCAAGTTCTATCTTCCTCCCACTCAATTCTTTCGAAGAAACTTTTCCTCGAGAAAGGATCTGTTTTAGCAACAAACACTTTGCACTTGGATCTGAGATAGAAGGTTCAACCAGCTGTTCTTAGGGTATTCTATGAAGATGCATTTGTCCGCCTTGGGTTCGACCTCATTAGGTGAAAACATTTTCCACACAAGTGTCGCAGCCCCTCAAATATTAAGAAATGACAGCTTAGGTTTCTATCAAACCATAATTCACACGGTATCATCTCAACGGATTTAGATGGTGCCCTATTTAAAGTGAATATAGTTGTCTCTAATGTATAACCCCATAGCACGCATCATATCCAGTAGAGTATGACTTATGATGTTCGGACACACCATCACACTATGGTGTTCCAGGTGGCGTTAGTTGTGAAACAAATTTCACATTGTATTAAGTTCTATGACAAACTCGTAACTCAGATATTCACCTCCATGATCATATCACAGTCATTTTTATCTTCTTGGAACGATGATCTTAAACTTCACTCTGAATTTGCTTGAACCTTTAAAACGATTCAGACTTGTTTTTCATTAAGTAAATATACACTATATCTACTTAAATCATCAGTGAAGGTAAAAAAATAACGATATCCACTACATGCTACAAGACTCACTTGATTGCATACATCAACATGTATTATTTGCAATGAATCACTTGCCCGCTCCATCCAACGGTTTTTTAGTCATCTTGCCCAAGAGGCATGGTTCGCATATCTCAACCGATTCGAAATCGAATGAGTCCAAAGATCCATCAACATGGAGTTTCTTCATGCGCTTTATTCCAATATGACATTTAGCGGTAGTGCCACAAGTATGTGGTACTATCATTATTAACTTTGTATCTTTTGACATCAATGTTATGAACATGTGTATTACTATGATCAAGATTTCAACAAACCATTCTCACTGGGTGCATGACCATTGAAGGTATTATTCATGTAAATAGAATAACCATTATTCTCTAACTTAAATGAATAACCGGGTTGCAATGAACATGATCTAATCACGTTCATGCTCAACGCAAAAACACCAAATAACATTTATGTAGGTTCGTCACTAATCTCGAAGGTAGAGAGAGCGTGCGACGTTGATCACATCAACCTTGGAAACATTTCCAACACACATCGTCACCTCACACTTAGCTAGTATCCGTTTATTCCGTAGCTTTTTCTTCGAGTTACTAACATTTAGCAACCGAACCGGTATCCAATACCCAGGTGCTACTAGGAGTACTAGCAAGGTACACATCAATAACATGTATATCAAATATACTTCTGTCGACTTTGCCATCCTTCTTATCTACCAAGTATCTAGGGTTGTTCCGCTTCAGCGGCCGTTCTCCTCATAATCGAAGCACTTAGTCTCGGGTTTGGGTTAGACTTTTGGTTGCTTCACTGGAGCTGCAACTGACTTGCTATCCATGAAGTTTCCGTAGGAAATATGCCCTAGAGGCAAAAATAAATTAAGTTATTATCATATTTCCTTGTTCGTGATAATCGTTTATTATCCATGCTATAATTGTATTGATCGGAAACTCAGATACATGTGTGGATACATAGACAACACCATGTCCCTAGTATGCCTCTAGTAGACTAGCTCGTTGATCAAAAGATGGTTAAGGTTTCCTAGCCATGGACATGAGATGTCATTTGATAACGGGATCACATCATTAGGAGAATGATGTGATGGACAAGACCCAAACTACGAACGTAGCATATGATCGTGTCAGTTTATTGCTACTGTTTTCTGCATGTCAAGTATATGTTCCTATGACCATGAGATCATGCAACTCACGGATATCGGAGGAGTGCCTTGTGTGTATCAAACGTCACAACGTAACTGGGTGACTATAAAGGTGCTCTACAGGTATCTCCGATGGTGTCTGTTGAGTTGGCATGGATCGAGACTGGGATTTGTTACTCCGTGTGACGGAGAGGTATCTCGGGGCCCACTCGGTAATAGAACATCACAACAAGCCTTGCAAGCAATGTGGCTAAGTGTTAGTCATGGGATCTTGTATTACGGAACGAGTAAAGAGACTTTCCAGTAACGAGGTTGAACTAGGTATGGAGATACCAACGATCGAATCTCGGGCAAGTAACATACCGAAGAACAAAGGGAACGTTATACGAGATTAACTGAATCCTTGACATAGCGGTTCGACCGATAAAGATCTTCGTAGAATATGTAGGAACCAATGTGGACGTCCAGGTCCCGCCATTGCTTATTGATCGTAGAGGTGTCTCGGTCATGTCTACATAGTTCTCGAACCCGCAGGGTCTGCACACTTAAGGTTCAGTGACGTTTCGGTAGTGTAGAGTTATGTATGGTGGTGACCGAAGGTTGTTCGGAGTCCCGGATGAGATCCCGGATGTCACGAGGAGCTCCGGAATGGTCCGGAGGTAAAGATTCATATATAGGATGTCCCAGTTTGGTCGTCGGAAAAGTTTCGGGCTCATCGGTAGTGTACCGAGAGTATCGGTAGTGTACCGGGAGTGCCGATAGTGTACCGGGGGACCTCCGGGAGGGGTATTTCGACCCCAAGAGGTCCATGGGATGTGGGAGAATAATAACCAGACCTTAGTGGGCTGGGAAAACAGCCACAAAGGCCCATGGCGAAGGAGAGAAAGTCCTAAAGCAAAAAGTGGAAAATCAGCCAATAGGAGGCAATCCTACTCTAACTAGGATTGGAGGTGAAGTAGGATTGCTCCCACCTCCTATTTCGGCCGACCCAAAGGCCTTGGGTGGTTTTCGGGAAAAAAAATCCGGCCACGTGCTACCCGTTCCACCGGTGCATAGTTTCTCCTCTAGATCGGTTTTCTGCAGCGCTTAGGCGAAGCCCTGCCGGAATTGCTCCACCACCATCACCGGAGCGCCGTCATGCTGCCGGTGAACTATCTCTCCTCTCCACCTCCTCTCTTCCTCTTATAATTACTAGAGGTTTTAGGGGTTTTGCACTAGATTTTCAGCCACGTGCTACCCGTTCCTCTAGTGCATAGTTTCTCCTCTAGATCGGTTTTCTGTAATGCTTAGGCGAAGTACTGCCGGAATTGCTCCACCACCATCGCCACGGCGCCATCACGCTGCCGGTGAACTCTCTCTCCTCTCCACCTCCTCTCGCTAGATCGAGATGGTGGAGATCATCATCAAGCTGCACGTGTGCTGAACGCGGAGGTGCCGTCCGTTCGGCGCTAGATCGGAAGGACCGTGATCGAGATCGCGAGACGGTTCGTGATGTGATCACGGAACGGATCGTCATGAGTTCGCGGGACAGATCATGATCAAGATCATGAGACGGATCGTGATGAGTTCACGGGACGGATCATGATGTGTTCGTGGGACGGTTCGTGATTGGATCGCGGGACGCTCGGCGATTTGGATCGCGAAGAAGTTCGACTACACCAACCGCGTTTCTTAACGCTTCCCGCTTAGCGATCTACAAGGGTATGTAGATCCACTCTCCCTCTCGTAGATGCTCATCACCATGGATAGGTTTGCGTGTGCGTAGGAAATTTTTTGTTTCCCATGCGACGTTCCCCAACATTTTCCCTCCTTCCCCTTGCCCTTCTTGAAACTAGTGGTTATACTAACCATCAACACTTGATGCTCCTTCTTGATTTCTACCTTCGCGGTGTCAAACATCGCGAACAGCTCAGGGATCATTAATTCTATCCCTAGCATTTTATAGTTCATCACCAAGTTCTAGTAGCTTAGTGAAAGTGACTTGGAGAACTATATCAATCACTATCTTATCTGGAAGATGAGCTCCCACTCGATTCAAGCGATTGTAGCACCCAGACAATCTGAGCACATGCTCAACGATTGAGCTATTCTCGTTCATCTTGCAGGAAAATAATCTTGTTGGAGATCTCATATCTCGCAACACGGGCTCGAGCCTGAGATCCTAATTTCAGCTCTTAGAACATCTCATATGTTCCGTGACGTTCAAAATGTTTCGAAGCCTCAATTCTAAGCCGTAATGCATGACGCACTAAACTATCAAGCAGTCATCAGCACGTACCTGTCAGGTGTTCACAACATCTACAGACGACGCTAGAGGGGTTGGCGCACCGAGCGGTGCATTAAGGACATAAGCCTTCTGTGCAGCAACGAGGACAATCCTCAGATCACGGATCCAATCCGTAATATTGCTACCATCATCTTTCAACTCTATTTCTCTAGGAACATAAAAATTCAAGGGAGCTACATCGCGAGCAAGTAATCTAAAACATAATTTGCAAAGACACTACGGACTATGTTCATGATAAAGAGTTTAATTAATCATATTACTTAAAAACTCCCACTCAAATTGACATCCCTCCGGTCATCCGAGTGATACATGATCCAAATTCACCAACTCAAGTCCGATCATCACGTGAGTTGAGGTGGTTACAATGGTGAACATCATCATGTTGATCATATCTACTATATGACTCATGTTCGACCTTTCGGTCTCTTGTGTTACGAGGCCATGTCTGTACATGCTAGGCTCGTCAAGTTTAACCCGAGTGTTCTGCACGTGCAACACTGGCTTGCACCCGTTGTATGTGAACGTAGAGTCTATCACACCCGATCATCACGTGGTGTCTCAACACGACGAACTTTCGCAACAGTGCACACTCGGGGAGAACACAATTTATCTTGAAGTTTAAGTGAGGGATCACCTTATAATGCTACCATCGTACTAAGCAAAACAAGGTGCATAAAAGGATTAACATCACATGCAATTCATAAGTGACATGATATGGCCATGAACTTGTGCTTTAGATCTCCATCTTGAAAGCATCGGCATGATCTCCATCGTCACCGGCATGACACCATGATCTCCATCATCTTGATCTCCATCAACGTGTCGCCATCGGGGTTGTCACACCCTGCATGCTTCTACTACTATTGCTACCGTTTAGCGATAAAGTAAAGCATTACATAGCGCTTAATGATTGACACGCAGGTCATACAATAATTAAAAAGAACCCTATGGCTCCTGACGGTTGCCGTACTCAACGACATGCAAGTCATGAAATTCTATACATCACATGATCATCTCATACATCACATATATCACATCATGTAATTGGCCATATCACATCACAACATACCCTGCAAAAAAACAAGTTAGACGTCCTCTAATTGTTGTTGCATGTTTTACGTGGCTGCTACGGGTATCTAGCAAGAACAATTCTCATCTACGCAAAAACCACAACGGTGATACATTAGTTGCTTTTCAACCTTCTCAAGGACCGCCTTTGTCGAATCCGATCCAACTAAAGTGAGAGAAACTGGCACCCGCAAGCCATCTATGCAACAAGTTGCGTCGAGGGAACCGGTCTCTTGTAAGCGTACGAGTAATGTTGGTCGGGCCGCTTCACCTCACAATACCGCTGAACCAAAATCCGACCAAGGGAGGAAGCAATCTAAGCATCAACGCCCACAAACTCTTTGTGTTCTACTCGAGATCTCATCTACACATAGACCTAGCTCATGATGCCACTGTTGGGGAACGTCGCATGGGAAACAAAAAAATTCCTACGCACACACAGATCTATCCATGGTGATGAGCATCTACAAGAGGGAGAGTGGATCTACATACCATTGTAGATCGCTAAGCGGGAAGCGTTAAGAAACGCGGTTGGTGTAGTCGAACATCTGCTCGATCCAAATCGCCGAGCGTCCTGCGATCACATCACGATCCGACCCACGATCCAATCATGATCCGTCCCGCGAACTCATCATGATCCATCCCGCGATCTCATCGTGATCCGTCCCACGATCTCATCACGATCCGTCCCGTGAACTCATCACGAACGGTCTCGCGATCTTGTTCACGGTCCTTCCGATCTAGCGCCGAACGGGCGGCACCTCCGCGTCAGCACACGTGCAGCTTGATGACGATCTCCACCATCTTGATCCAGAAAAAGGGATTTAAGAGGGAGAAGAGTTCACCGGCAGCATGACGGCGCTCCGGTGATGGTGGTGGAGCAATTCTGACAGGGCTTCGCCTAAGCACTGCGGAACTAGTCTAGTCTAGAGGAACTTGATCTAGAAGTAGGGTTTAGACGTGGCTGAAAGTCCTTGTACAAAAAAACCTAAAACCACTCATATATATAGGAGGAGGGGAGAGGAGGCTGCGCCCAAAGGACGGCTCTCCTTTTGGTTCGGCCAAACTGGTGGAGGGAGAGTCCTCCTCCACCTGAGAGTCCACCTCTCACACGAGAGGTGGAACTTGGGGAGGACTCCACCCCAATTCCGTTTGGGCCTTCTCCTCCTGCGCCTAGGCCACATTGGCCGACCCCACCAGCCCACTAGGGGCTGGTGGGTCGCCACTTTGGCCCATGGGGTGGGTTGGCCCCATTGGTGGACCCCCGAGACCCATTCGTCACTCCCGGTACGCTACCGAAAGTGCCCGAAATCTTTCCGGAGTCCAAACACCACCTTCCTATATATCAACCTTTACCTCCGAACCATTCCGGAGCTCCTCGTGACGTCCTGGATCTCATCCAGGACTTTGAACAACCTTCGGTCATCACCATACATAACTCTATACTACCGAAACGTCACCAAACCTTAAGTGTGCAGACCCTGCGGGTTCGAGAACTATGTAGACATGACCGAGACACCTCTATGGTCTATAACCAATGGCGGGACCTGGATGTCCACATTGGTTCCTACATATTCTATGAAGATCTTTATCGGTCGAACCTCTATGTCAAGGATTCAGTTAATCACGTATGATGTTCCCTTTGTTCTTCGGTACGTTACTTGCCCGAGATTCGATCGTCGGTATCTCCATACCTAGTTCAACCTCGTTACCGGCAAGTCTCTTTACTTGTTCCATAATACAAGATCCCGTGACTAACACTTAGTCACATTGCTTGCAAGGCTTATTGTGATGTTGTATTACCGAGTGGGCCCTGAGATACCTCTCCGTCACACGGAGTAACAAATCTCAATCTCGATCCATGCCAACTCAACAGACACCATCGGAGATACCTGTAGAGCACCTTTATAGTCACCCAGTTAAGTTGCGACATTTGATACACACAAGGCACTCCTCGGATATCCGTGAGTTGCATGATCTCATGGTCATAGGAACATATACTTGACATGCAGAAAAACAGTAGCAATAAACTGACATGATCATAAGCTACGTTTGTTGTTTGGGTCTTGTCCATCACATCATTCTCCTAATGATGTGATCCCGTTATCAAATGACATCTCATGTCCATGGCTAGGAAACCTTAACCATCTTTCGATCAACGAGCTAGTTCACTAGAGGCATACTAGGGACATTGTGTTTGTCTATATATCCACATATGTATCCATGTTTCCAATTAATACAATTATAGCATGGATAATAAATGATTATCATGAACAAGGAAATATGATAATAACTAATTTATTATTGCCTCTAGGGCATATTTCCAACAATTAGAAACAGTGTTGTCACACCTGAGATGTGTTCGCAACCAACTGCCAAAAGTCTTGATGTGTTCACATGTAATCCAGTCGTCACACTGCTCTAGGTGTTTGGAGTGCAGAATGTTCTTGTGTTCATCGACATACGAGGTCACCGAGGTAGAATTCTGTAGAACTGTGTAGTGTGCTTGAGACCAAGAATGCTCGTCCCCACATATTATTGACTTTGCTCCTAGCGTGCCTTTTCCAGTCAGTCTCCCCTCATACCGCGATTGAGGGAGACCAATCTTCATAAGGTTAGGAATGAAGTCAACACAAAACCCAATGACATCCTCTGTTTGATGGCCCATGGAGATGCTTCCTTCTGGCCTAGCGCGGTTACGGGCATATTTCTTTAGGACTCCCATGAATCTCTCAAAGGGGAACATATTGTGTAGAAATACAAGGCCCGGAACGACAATCTCGTCGACTAGATGAACTAGGGCATGCGTCATGATATTGAAGAAGGATGGTGGGAACACCAGCTCGAAACTTACAAGACATTGCGCCACATCACTCCTTAACCTTGGTAGGATTTTTGGATCGATCACCTTCTGAGAGATTGCATTGAGGAATGCACATAGCTTCACAATGGCTAATCGAACGTTTTCCGATAGAAGCCCCCTCAATGCAACCGAAAGCAGTTGCGTCATAATCACGTGGCAGTCATGAGACTTTAGGTTCTGGAACTTTTTCTCTGCCATATTTATTGCTCCCTTTATATTCGACGAGAAGCCAGACGGGACCTTCATACTAAGCAGGCATTCAAAGAAGATTTCCTTCTCTTCTTTGGTAAGAGTGTAGCTGGCAGGACCTTCATACTGCTTTGGAGGCATGTCATCTTTTTCATGAACACGTTGCTGGTCCTCTCGTGCCTCCGGTGTATCTTTTGTCTTCCCATATACGCCCAGGAAGCCTAGCAGGTTCACGCAAAGATTCTTCGTCACGTGCATCACATCGATTGCAGAGCGGACCTCTAGGTCTTTCCAGTAGGGTAGGTCCCAAAATATAGATTTCTTCTTCCACATGGGTGTCCGTCCCTCAACGTCGTTCGGAACAGATAGTCTGTCGGGACCCTTTCCAAAGATTACTTGTAAATCATTGACCATAGCAAGTATGTGATCACCGGTACGGATGGCGGGCTTCTTCCGGTGATCTTCCTCGCCTTTGAAATGCTTGCCTTTCTTTCGACATTGATGGTTTGTCGGAAGAAATCGACGATGCCCCAGCCACACATTCTTCCTGCAATTGTCCAGTTATATACTTTCGGTGTCATCTAAACAGTGCATGCATGTGTGGTATCCCTTGTTTGTCTGTCCTGAAAGGTTACTGAGAGCAGGCCAATCATTGATGGTTACAAACAGCAACGCATGCAGGTCAAAATCCTCCTGTTTGTGCTCATCCCACACGCATACACCCTTTCCATTCCACAGCTGCAAAAGTTCTTCAACTAATGGCCTTAGGTACACATCAATGTCGTTGTCGGGTTGCTTAGGGCCTTGGATGAGAACTGGCATCATAATGAACTTCCGCTTCATGCACAACCAAGGAGGAAGGTTATAGATACATAGAGTCACATGCCAGGTGCTGTGATTGCTGCTCTACTCCCCAAAAGGATTAATGCCATCCGCACTTAAACCAAACCATACATTCCTTGCGTCACCTACAAACTCCTTCCAGTACTTTCTCTCGATTTTTCTCCACTGCGACCCGTCAGTGGGTGCTCTCAACTTCCCGTCTTTCTTACGGTCCTCTCTGTGCCATCGCATATTCTTGGCATGCTCTTTGTTTCTGAATAAATGTTTCAACCTTGGTATTATAGGAGCATACCACATCACCTTGGCAGCAACCCTCTTCCTGGGGCGCTCGCCCTCAACATCACCAGGGTCATCACGTCTGATCTTATAGTGCAATGCACCGCATACCGGGCGTGCGTTCCGTTCCTCGTACTCACCACAGTACAGGATGCAGTCATTAGGGCATGCATGTATCTTCTGCACCTCCAATCCTAGAGGACATACAACCTTCTTTGCTGTGTACGTACTGTCGGGCAATTCGTTATCCTTTGGAAGCTTCTTCTTCAATATTTTCAGTAGCTTCTCAAATCCTTTGTCAGGTACACCATTCTTTGCCTTCCACTTTTGCAATTCTAGTGTGGTACCGAGTTTGTGTTGCCATCTTTGCAATTGGGGTACAACCCTTTTTTGTGATCCTCTAACATGCGATCGAACTTCAGTTTCTCCTTTTCACTTTCGCATTGTCTCTTTGCATCAACAATGACCCGGCGAAGATCATCATCGGGCACATCGTTTGGTTCCTCTTGATCTTCAGCTTGCTCGGTTGCAGCATCACCGTATTCAGTGGGCACATACTGGTCATCATCCTCTTCTTCTTCGCCGTCTTCCATCGTAACCCCTATTTCTCCATGCTTGGTCCAAACATTATAGTGTGGCATGAAACCCTTCACAAACAGGTGGCTGTGAAGGATTTTCTGGTCAGAGTAAGACTTCAAATTCCCACATGTAGGGCATGGACAACACATAAAACCATTCTGCTTGTTTGCCTCGGCCACTTCAAGAAAATGATGCACCCCCTTAATGTACTCGTCGGTGCATCTATTACCGTACATCCATTGTCGGTTCATCTGCGTGCATTATATATAATTAAGTGTGTCAAAAACCATTATAGAACATCAGGAATATAGAAGTGACCAAATTAATAGAAGTTCATCATCACATTAAAACCAAAGTAGATACATAGTTCTCGTTGACCAACATATAGCTCTCCAGAGCATCTAATTAAACCATACATTGAAACTATTTAAAACATTTCACTGCAACAACAAATGCGATCATAATCAGAACTATGGTAACAATTGATCCAACGACATAATGATACCAATCCTCTTTATCAATGGCATATTTTCTAATCTTTCTAAGCTTCAAGCGCATTGCAGCCATCTTGGTCCTGTGATAATCGACGATATCGGCAACATGCAACTCCACATCTCCAGTTCTTTTCAATTTTTCTTTGAAATGATCGATTTCTTTTTCAGCTTTAGTTAACTTGTCGAGCAGAATTGCATAGTCAGTATCCATTTCTGGTTCAACTACTTCCTATAGATAAAAACATCTATGTCAAGTTGCTGGCATAATTAATTGTCATAGACATTAGATGTGTGAAATAGTTATAAAAGATAATATACCACATCTGAATCATAGACTGGACGAGGGCCGACGTGGGCAGATACCATAACCATGGCACTATATAATAACAAACAATAATAAAAGTAAGAAAATCATACGAGTAAGTATATTTTCTTTTAGAAAGAAGATAAGATCAAGAGGCTCACCACGCGCGGGTGATCGACGGCGGTTTCAGGACGGGGACGAGACAGGACGAACCGCCAAACCTAGACAAATCTTGACGAAAATGGAGTTTGGACAAGGAGCTTCAAGAGGAGAAAGCTTAAGTGTGGCTCGGGCATTTCATCGAACACCTCATGTGCATAGGAGGTGAGGTAGAGCACCACAAAGCTCTAACACTGTTGTCCTGGAAAAATAGAGCACTCCACAGCTCTGGTAGCGGCAGGCGAGGGTGTATATAGGCAGACCATTGGTCCCGGTTTGTGGCTGGAACTGGGACAATAGGTCTCCCTTTGGTCCCGGTTCCACCCACGAACCGGGTACAATGGTCGTGGGCCACGAGCGAGGCGCATTGGTCCCGGTTCGTGCCTGGAACCGGAACCAAAGGGGACAGATGAACCGGGACCAATGGCCCACGTGGCCCAGCCACCCCCCTGGGCTCGCGAACTAGAACGGTTGTCACCTTTAGTCCCGGTTCATGAGCGAACCGGGAGTAATGGGATTAGGAGACCCAAACTGTTGGAAATATGCCCTAGAGGCAATAAAAATTAGTTATTATCATATTTCCTTGTTCATGATAATTGTTTATTATCCATGCTATAATTGTATTGATCGGAGACTCAGATGCATGTGTGGATACATAGACAAATGATGTCGCTGGTATGCCTCTAATAGACTAGCTCGTTGATCAAAGATGGCTATGGTTTCCTAGTCATGGACATGATATGTCATTTGATAATGGGATCACATCATTAGGATAATGATGTGATGGACAAGACCCAAACTATAAACATAGCATATGATTGTGTTAGTTTATTGCTACTGTTTTCTGCATGTCAAGTACCTATTCCTATGATCATGAGATCATGCAACTCACTGGCAACGGAGGAGTACCTTATGTGTATCAAACGTGGCAACGTAACTAGGTGACTATAAAGGTGCTCTACTGGTATCTCCGAGGGTGTCTGTTGAGTTGGCATGGATCAAGACTGGGATTTGTTACTCCGTGTGACGGAGAGGTATCTCAGGGCCCACTCGGTAATACAACATCACATCAAGACTTGCAAGCAATGTGACTAAGTGTTAGTCACGGGATCTTGTATTACGGAACGAGTAAAGAGACTTGCCAGTAACGAGGTTGAACTAGGTATGGAGATAACGACGATCGAATCTCGGGCAAGTAACATACCGAAGAACAAAGGGAACATCATACAGGATTAACTAAATCCTTGACATAGAGATTTGACCGATAGGGATCTTCATAGAATATGTAGGAACCAATATGGGCATCCGGGTCCCACTATTGGTTATTGATCGTAGAGGTGTCTCGGTCATGTCTACATAGTTCTCGAACCCGCAGGGTCTGCACACTTAAGGTTCGGTGACGTTTCAGTAGTATAGGGTTATGTATGGTGGTGACCGAAGGTTGTTCGGAGTATCGGATGAGATCCCGGACATCACGAGGAGCTCCAGAATGGTTTGGAGGTAAAGATTGATATATAGGATGTCCTATTTTGGTCGCCGAAAAAGTTTCGGGCTCATCGGTAGTGTACCGATAGTGCCGGTAGTGTACCGGGAGACCATCGGGAGGGGTATTTCGACCCAAGAGGCTACATCGGCTGTGGGAGAGTAAATACCAGCCCTTATTGGGCTGGTGGAAGTCCCACACAAGGCCCATGCGGCTGGGAGAGAAAATACCAAAGAGTAAAGGTGGAAAAAGGCAAAAAAGGCAAAAAGGGAAGGAGTCCTAGTCCTACTAGGATTGAAGGAGGATTCCTCCTCTCCTCCCAAGTCGGCCAAAGCCTAGAGGGCTTTGCCCTTGCGCCAAGCCTCCTCCTCTCTTCCTCTTATATATACTAGAGGTTTAGGGTTTTGCACTAGATTTTCAGCCACGTGCTACCCGTTCCTCTAGTGCATAGTTTCTCCTCTAGATCGGTTTTCTGCAGTGCTTAGGCGAAGCCCTGCCGGAATTGCTCCACCACCATCGCCATGGAGCTGTCACGCTGCCGAAGAAGTCGTCTACCTCTCCACTCCCTCTTGCTGGATCAAGAAGGCGGAGATCGTCATCGAGCTATACGTGTGCTCAACGCGGAGGTGCCGTCCGTTCGGTACTAGATCGGAAGGACCGTGATAAGGATCGCGAGATGATTCGTGATTGGATCGCGGGAAGGATCGTGATGAGATCGTGAGACACATCATGATTGGATCGCGGGATGCTCGGCGATTTGGATCGCGAAGACGTTCGACTACACCAACCGCGTTTCTTAACGCTTCCCGCTTAGCGATCTACAAGGGTATGTAGATCCACTCTCCCTCTCGTAGATGATCATCACCATGGATATATCTTGCGTGTGCGTAGGAAATTTTTTGTTTCCCATGCAACGTTCCCCAACAGTGGCATCATGAGCTAGTCTATGTTTAGATGAGATCTCGAGTAGAACACAAAGAGTTTGTGGGCGTTGATACTTAGATTGCTTCCTCCCTTGGTCGTGTTTTGGTTCAGCGGTATTGTGGGATGAAGCAGCCCGGACCAACATTACTCGTACACTTACGAGAGACCGGTTCCCTCAACTGCAACTTGTTGCATAGATGGCTGGTGGGTGCCAATTTCTCCTACTTTAGTTGGATCGGATTCGACAAAGGCGGTCCTTGAGAAGGTTGAAAAGCAACTAATGTATCACCGTTGTGGTTTATGCGTAGGTGAGAATTGTTCTTGCTAGATACCCGTAGCAGCCACGTAAAACATGCAACAACAATTAGAGGACGTCTAACTTGTTCTCGCACGGTATGTTGTGATGTGATATGGCCAATTACATGATGTGATATATGTGATGTATGAGATGATCATGTGTTGTATAGAATATCACGACTTGCATGTCGATGAGTACTGCAACCGGCAGGAGCCATAGGGTTGTCTTTAATTATTGTATGACCTGTGTGTCAATCATTAAGCGCTATGTAATGCTTTACTTTATCGTTAAACGGTAGTAATAGTAGTAGAAGCATGATGGGCGCGACAACCCCGATGGCGACACATTGATGGAGATCATGGTGTCATGCCGGTGACGATGGAGATCATGCCAGTGCTTTCAAGATGGAGATCAAAAGCACAAGTTCATGGCCATATCATGTCACTTATGATTTGCATGTGATGTTAATCCTTTTATGCACCTTGTTTTGCTTAGGACGACGGTAGCATTATAAGGTGATCCCTCACTTAAATTTCAAGATGAATTGTGTTCTCCTCGAGTGTGCACCGTTGCGAAAGTTCGTCGTGTCGAGACACCACGTGATGATCGGGTGTGATAGACTCTACGTTCAGATACAACGGGTGCAAGCCAGTGTTGCACATGCAGAACACTCGGGTTAAACTTGATGAGCCTAGCATGTACAGACATGGCCTCGGAACACAAGAGACCGAAAGGTTGAACATGAGTCATATAGTAGATATGATCAACATGATGATGTTCACCATTGAAACCACCTCAACTCACGTGATGATCGGACTTGAGTTGGTGAATTTGCATCATCTATCACTCGAATGACCGAAGGGATGTCAATTTGAGTGGCAGTTCTTAAGTAATATGATTGATTGAACTCATTATCATGAACTTAGTCAGTAGTGCCTTTGCAAATTATGTTGTAGATTACTAGTCACGCTGTAGCTCCCTTGTATTTTTATATGTTTCTAGAGAAATAGAGTTGAAAGATGATGGTAGCAATATGGCGGACTAGGTCCGTGATCTGAGGATTGTCCTCATTGCTGGACAGAAGGCTTATGTCCTTAATGCACCGCTCGGTGCGCCAACCCCTCTAGCGTCATCTGTAGATGTTCTGAACATCTGACAGGCACGTTCTGGTGACTACTTGATAGTTTAGTGTGTCATGCATTACGGATTAGAATTTAGGCTCTGAAACATTTTGAAGGTCACGGAACATATAAGATGTTCTAAGAGCTGAAATTAGGATCTCAGGCTTGTGCCTGTGTTGCAAGATATGAGATCTCCAACAAGATTATTTGCCTGCAAGATGAAAGAGAATAGCTCAATCGTTGAGCATGTGCTCAGATTTTCTGAGTGCTACAATCGCTTGAATCGAGTGGGAGTTGATCTTCCAGATAAGATAGTGATTGATATAGTTCTCCAAGTCACTGTCACTAAGCTACTAGAACTTGGTGATGAACTATAAAATGCCAAGGATAGAATTAATGATCCCTGAGCTGTTCGCGATGTTTGACATCACGAAGGTAGAAATCAAGAAGGAGCGTCAAGTGCTGATGGTTAGTAAAACCACTAGTTTCGAGATGGGCAAGGGCAAAGAGGGAAAATTTATGGATGGCAAGTCAGTTGCTGCTCCAGTGAAGCAACCCAAAGTTGAACCCAAACCCGAGACTAATTGCTTCGATTATGAGGAGAGCGGTCACTGAAGCGGAACAACCCTAGATCCTTGGTAGATAATAAGGTTGGCAACATCGACAGAAGTATATTTGATATACGTGTTATTGATGTGTACCTTGCTAGTACTCCTAATAGCACCTGGGTATTGGATACCGGTTTGGTTGCTAAATGTTAGTAACTCGAAATAAAAGCTACAGAAAAAATGGAGAACTAGCTAAGGGTGAGGTGACGATGTGTGTTGGAAATGTTTCCAAGATTGATGTGATCAACATCGCACACTCTCTCTACCTTTGGTATTAGTGACGAACCTAAATAAATGTTATTTGGTGTTTTGCATTGAGCATGAACGTGATTAGATCGTGTTTATTGCAACACAGTTATTCATTTAAGTTAGAGAATAATGGTTATTCTGTTTACATGAATAATACCTTCAATGGTCATGCACCCAGTGAGAATGGTTTGTTGAAATCTTGATCATAGTAATACACATGTTCATAACATTGATGCCAAAAGATACAAAGTTAAGAATGATAGTACCACATACTTGTGGCACTGTCGCTAAATGTCATATTGGTATAAAGCGCATGAAGAAACTCCATGCTGATGGATCTTTGGACTCATTCGATTTCAAATCGGTTGAGACATGCGAACCATGCCTCTTGGGCAAGATGACTAAGGACCCCGTTTTCCGGATTGATGGAGCGGGCAAGTGGTTTATTAGAAATGATACATGTTGATGTATGCAATCCAATGAGTCTTGTAGCGTGCGGTGGATATCGTTATTTTCTTACCTTCACTGATGATTTGAGTAGATATAGTGTATATTTACTTAATGAAACACAAGTCTGAATCGTGTGAAAGGTTCAAGCAAATTCAGAGTGAAGTTTAAGATCATCGTGACAAGAAGATAAAAATGTCTGCGATATGATCGTGGAGGTGAATATCTGAGCTACAAGTTTGGCATGCAACTTTAGACAATATGAAAGTTGTTTCACAACTAACGCCACCTGGAACACCATAGTGTGATGGTGTGTCCGAATGTCATAGTCGTTCTCTATTGGCTATGGTGCGTGCTATGACGTCCCTTGTCGTTTTGTTGCTATAATTTTGGGGATATGCATTAGAGACAACTACATTCACTTTAAATAGGGCACCATCTAAATCCGTTGAGATGACACCATGTGAATTATGGTTTGATAGAAACCTAAGTTGTCATTTCTTAATGTTTGGGGTTGCGACGCTTGTGTGGAAAATGTTTTCACCTAATGAGCTCGAACCCAAAGCGGACAAATGCATCTTCATAGAATACCCTAAGAACAGTTGGGTGAACCTTCTATCTCAGATCCAAGCATAAAGTGTTTGTTGCTAAAATTGGGTCCTTTCTCAAGGAAAAGTGTCTCTCGAAAGAATTGAGTGGGAGGAAGATAGAACTTGATGAGGTTATTGAACCTTTGTTTCAACGAGAGAGTAGCGCAGCGCAGGAATATGTTTCTGTGAAGCCTACGTTAGTTGAAGAGGAAGTTAATGATGATGATCATGAAGCTTTGAATCAAGTTACTATCAAACCTTGTAGGTCGACAAGGACGTGTACTGCCCCTGAGTGGTACGACAACCCTGTCTTAGAGGCCATGTTGTTGGACATCGATGAACCTACGAACTATGAAGAAGCGATGATGGGCCCGGATTCTGACAAATGGTTAGAGGCCATGAAATCCGAGAAAGGATCCATGTATAAAACCAAGTGTAGACTTTGGGAGACTTGCTTGTTGGACAACAGGTCGTCGATTACAAATGGACCTTTAAGATGAAGACAGACGCTGATGGTAAATGTCACCATTTATAAAGCTCGACTTGTTGCAAAGAAGTTTACGACAAGTTCAAGGAGTTGACTGCGATGAGACTTTCTCACTCGTAGCGATGCTAAAGTCTATTGCAATTATGTTAGCAATTGCTGCATTTTTCAATTATGAAATCTGGCAGATGGATGTCAAAACATCGTTTCCTTCCTTAAGGAAAGGTTGTATGAGATACAACCAGAAGGTTTTGTCAGTTCTAAGGATGCTAAAAGGTGTGCAAACTTCAGTGATCCTTCTATGGACCGAAGCGAGCATCTCGGAGTTGGAATATACGCTTTGATGAGGTTGTCAAAGTTTTTGAGTCTATACAAGGTTTATGAGAAACTTGTATTTACAATAAAGTGAGTGGGAGCACTATAGAGTTTCTGGTAAGCATATGTGGTTGACATATTGTCACTCAGAAATGATGTAGAAGTTCTGGAAAGCATAAAGGGTTGTTTGAAAGGAGTTTTTCAAAGGAAGACCTGGATAAAGCTACCTAATTGTTGAGCATCAAGATCTATAGAGATAGATCAAGATGCTTGATGAGACTTTCAATGAGTACATACCTTGACAAGATTTTGAAAGAGTACAAAATGGTTCAGTCAGAGAGAAGTGTTCTTGCCAGCTTTGTAAGGTGTGAAGTTGAGTGAGACTCAAAGCTCGACCACGGCAGAACAAAGATAAAGGACGAATGTCGTCCCCTATGCCTTAGCCATAGGTTCTGTATAGTATGCCATTCTGTGTACCGCACCTGTGTGTGCCTTGCCATGAGTCCGTCAAGGGGTACAAGAGTGATCCAGGAGTAGATCAGCGGACAACAGTCAAGATTATTCTTAGTAACTAAAAGACTAAGGACATGTTTCTCGATTATGGAGGTGATAAAGAGTTTGTCGTAAAGAGTTACGTCGATGCAAGCTTTAACACTAGTCCGGAACTCTTAGTAGCAATCCGTATACGTATAGTGGAGCAGCCATTTGGAATAACTCCAAGTGGAGTGTAGTAGCAGTGTTTACGGTTTGAAATAGAGATTTGCAAAGTACACACGGATCTAAATATCGCAGACCAGTTGACTAAAAGACCTCTTTCACATGCAAAGCATGATCGAGCCCCAGAACTCATTGGGTGTTAGATTCATAACAATACGAATCACATGGTGATGTGAACTAGATTATTGACTCTAGTGCAAATGGGAGACTGTTGGAAATATGCCCTACAGGCAATAATAAATTAGTTATTATCATATTTCCTTGTTCATGATAATCGTTTATTATCCATGCTATAATTGTTTTGATCGAAGACTCACATGCATGTGTGGATACATAGACAAATCATGTCCCTAGTATGCCTCTAATAGACTAGCTCGTTGATCAAAGATGGCTATGGTTTCCTAGTCATGGACATGAGATGTCGGTTGATAACGGGATCACATCATTCTGATGTGATGGACAAGACCCAAACTATAAGCATAGCATATGATCGTGTCAGTTTATTGCTACTGTTTTCTGCATGTCAAGTATCTGTTCCTATGACCATGAGATCATGCAACTCACTAACACTGGAGGAGTACCTTGTGTGTATCAAACGTCACAACGTAACTGGGTGACTATAAAGGTGATCTACAGGTATCTCCGAGGGTGTCTGTTGAGTTGGCATGGATCAAGACTGGGATTTGTTACTCCGTGTGACGGAGAGGTATCTCAGGGCCCAGTCGGTAATACAACATCACAATAAGCCTTGCAAGCAATGTGACTAAGTGTTAGTTGCAAGATCTTGTATTACGGAACGAGTACAGAGACTTGTCAATAACGAGGTTGAACCAGGTATGGAGATACCGACGACCGAATCTCGGGCAAGTAACATACCGAAGAACAAAGGAAACATCATACGGGATTAACCGAATCCTTGACATAGAGGTTCGACCGATAAAGATCTTCGTAGAATATGTAGGAACCAATGTGGACATCCAGGTCCCGCCATTGGTTATTGACCGTAGAGGTGTCTCGTTCATGTCTACATAGTTCTCGAACCCGCAGGGTCTGCACACTTAAGGTTTGGTGACGTTTCGATAGCATAGAGTTATGTATGGTGGTGACCGAAGGTTGTTCGGAGTCCCGGATGAGATCCCGGAAGTCACGAGGAGCTTCGGAATGGTCCGGAGGTAAAGATTCATATATAGGAAGTCCTGTTTTGGTCGTCGGAAAAGTTCCGGGCTCATCGGTAGTGTACCGGGAGTGCCGGTAGTGTACCGGGAGACCTCCGGGAGGGGTATTTCGACCCAAGAGGCTACATGGGCTGTGGGAGAGTGGAAACCAGCCCTTAGTGGGCTAGTGGAAGTCGCACACAAGGCCCATGCGGCTGGGAGAGAAAAGCACAAAGAGAAAAGGTGGGAAAAGGCAAAAAAGGCAAAAAGGAAAGGAGTCCTAGTCCTACTAGGATTGGAGGAGGATTCCTCCTCTTCTCCCAAGTCGGCCGAAGCCTAGAGGGCTTTGCCCTTCCGCCAAGCCTCCTCCTCTCTTCCTCTTATATATACTAGAGGTTTTAGGGGTTTTGCACTAGATTTTCAGCCACGTGCTATCCGTTCCTCTAGTGCATAGTTTCTCCTCTAGATCGGTTTTCTGTAATGCTTAGGCGAAGTACTGTCGGAATTGCTCCACCACCATCTCCACGGCGCCGTCACGCTACCGGAGAACTCATCTATCTCTCCGCTCCCTCTTGTTGGATCAAGAAGGCGGAGATCGTCATCGAGCTGTACGTGTGCTGAACGCGGAGGTGTCATCCGTTCGGTACTAGATCGGAAGGACCGTGATCAAGATCGCGAGACGATTCGTGATTGGATCGCGGGACGGATCGTGATGAGATCGCGGGACGGATCGTGATGAGATCGCGAGACGGATCGTGATTGGATCGCGGGACGCTCGGCGATCTGGATCGCGAAGACGTTCGACTACACCAACCGCGTTTCTTAATGCTTCCCGCTTGGCGATCTACAAGGGTATGTAGATCCACTCTTCCTCTCGTAGATGCTCATCACCATGGATAGATCTTGCGTGTGCGCAATTTTTTTTTGTTTCCCATGCAACGTTCCCGAACACAAACCAATGCCCTGTTTTCTACTAGTGCAGGTCGGCGGCGATCGGGCGGACGAGCAGCTGATGCTCACCGCAGCTCAGTGGGCGACACGGCAACGTCGACACGGAGGCGGCTTCAACCATGATGATGACGGCGCGGGCAGCACGGCGTCGTGCGGCGCAGGGAAACGGTGAGGAGGCCGCGGGCGCTGCTACAAATGTGGGGAGCCCGGGCACTTCCCACGCGACTACCCGCAACTGCGGAAAGGACCGGCGAAGGAGGAGGCTCTTTAGGCCGACGCCAATGTCGACGACGATGGACACCTCTAAGCCGTGGCTTAGGGTGTGTGTGTTGGAATAAGCCACATCATTTGATGCGGTCGGGCGCGTCGGGTACGCACAGGACGTGCGGGACGCAATGGTGCGGTCAGGCTCGTCGGGTGTGCGCGGGACGTGCGGGACGTAGCGAAAGCGTAGCGCGTGTGTGTGCACGCTAGTGCCGCGTGGTACGTAGGTGTGCGTCGCATGTGTATACTCATGGTAACAGCATATGTGTGCGCCGGTGGTTGTAGTTAGCCCATTAACAGCTGCGTGGAGTTGGCTGCGTCACGCGGTGTGCGCGCTGTGCGAACGGATTGCTCGGGGTGCAGCTGGTAGGCTTTTCGTGGTGCGTGCGTGACGAGACGTGAGCGCTTGCTGGGCTATAAAACCGGCTTGCCGCGTATGTTAAAAACTACGGGGTGTGCTAACAGTTGGAGAAAAAAGAGAAAAAGCTGTACGTTATGGCTGAAAAAACAATCCTGTCCTTCTTGTACCTCCAGCCGAGAGAGCTCTGCGCCAACACACTCGTCGTCGTCGCCCATGCACTCGTCGGTTCCCTGGCGTCGTAGGCGCTCCACCAGGCAGTACTCGCGGCGCTCGCCCATGTAGACGAGCTTGACGTTGAGCCACCTCCATGCAGGGTCATCGATGAGAAGCTTCTCCCTGCCGACCGTCCGCCGCGGGCGCCGGCGGCTCGATGGAAGTGGAAGGTGGCAGACACAGAGGTGCCCGTCGGTATCGCCGCCCTCGTCGTCCGCGTGGAGCCCGACCCACGCGTCTAGCTCGCCGTCGTAGCCGGCGTGGCCTATGAATGGCAACGCCCAGCGGCCGCGGTGCGTCCACTGGGGCTCGTCACCCGTCGTGTCGTAGGCGAATGTATCGGCACCGTCCGGTGACTGTTGGTCGTCCCCGGGCGCGGACACGAAGATGGTACGTCCCCGCGGGTGCACCGCGTACGCCTGGATCTGCCGGGGACTGAACGGGAGCTGCTCGGGCCGCAGTAGTTCCAGGCGCACCGCGAGGAGCCGGAGTCGGCCCACCAGCACCATTCCCCTTGCTTCGCCCCACCGTCGGCGTCGTCATCGCCATCTTCTTCCTCTGTACGAGTAGTAGTCATGCATGCAGCAGCAGTGTAGGCTGAGGTCCGAGTCTGAATGCCTGTCGAAGACGTAGAGCCTGTTGCCCACGGGCACGGCAAGCACTGTAGCCGTTGTGCAGGGTTTCCGACGGGTGAGTCGGGAAGGATTTTTTTTTGAAAAATAAACAACCACTCTATTAATTAAAAATAACAGTTACACCGTCTATAATATAAGAAAAGGTACAAGATTCTTCATAGGCTCCTCAAACCAGTCTCTAGTTATCGAACTTTTAGCTAGCCTATCAAGTTCATGAGCCACTTTATTAGCTATCCTATTATAATGTTCAAACTTAGTCAAAGGAAAATCGCATGCCATGAAGTACCAATCATCAAAGACTGCCGCCGTCGCTCCCGCAAATTGTCCTCCATTCTTCATTATGTCCATGACTTCCTTATTATCAAAGTTAATAATAAGACGATTGCATCCCGCCTTTTGTGCAAGAACTAAACCAAACCTCAGAGCCATCGCTTCTGCTGTCAGTACATCATCACACCAATCAATCTTCCAGTTCCCACCCACAATGAATTTTTCTTTATCATCTTTGAATACAGCACCAGCCATGCCCCTGAGCAGATCATGGTCAAACGAAGCATCAACATCCAGCTTGACAAAACCCCTAGGAGGTCTGCTCCATCCTTCTTTTTTACTAGTCGCACTAGGGGATTAGGCATTAACATAGTTTGTCGTTATAGCACGAACCCCCCTCGAAATCTGGTTTACATCTTGGGACTTTCCCTCGTGAACCAACAATCATCTTTTCCACCATAGGTACCAAGTGGTTATCACGATTAATTCACGTGCATTCTGGCATCCCAATATAGATAGATCTTTGTTCGGCATAAGAAGTAAGAATTCAAGAACTGCCTCCCCTGCTAGATCAGTAACACAAGCTTTCTTAATCACGTCGCTCATCCCCAGCTTATCCCAAATGGCCTTTGTCTTCTGACATAGAAATAAAACGTGTTTTGTATCTTCTTGACCATTCGAGCATGATGGGCAGATGGGCAAAACTTTCATATGTCTATTAGCAAGCGTAACCCGACAAGGTAGAGTTCCATGCAATGTACGCCAAATAATTTTTTTGATCTTTGCCGGACATGATAATTTCCAAATGGTACCCCAAATAGGATTGACACTGATCCGACCCATACCATTAGTAAATTGCAATTTCTTCCCATGTTGTTGGTTCCATTCCTTCAAATAATCTGATCGAACCATGAATGCACCATTTTTTAAATAGCTCCATGCAATGAAATCTGACATATCATGCATAGGGAGGGGAATCACTAGGATCCTTTGCACATCAATTGGCCAGAATGTTTGTCTCACCAAATCTTCATCCCAACAATTAGTGATTGGATCAATAAGGTCAGCCACTTTTGACAGAAGATGCCCATTTTTAGGAGTAATAATTTTTCTATTCGCACAATTCGAAATCCAAGCCTCCCTCCAAATATCGATACTTTGTCCATTCCCCACTCGCCAGATATACCCATTTCTAAAGATGTTGACTCCTGCCATAATGCTTTGCCAAGTAAAAGATGACCCCTTCCTTAACCTTGCATTCATCAAATCACCCTCGGGGAAATATTTAACTCTCAATATGGTGACACATAACGAATCAGGATTATCCAAAAGACGCCATGCTTGTTTCGCAGCAATGCCAGATCATTCTCTAAAACTATTTAGTTTATAGCAACTTTAGTACAGAGCAAAATATGTCTGTAAATAAATCAGAGGAGGCTGGAATTTATATTCCTGATTAACAAAATCAGCTATATTACTAAAGGGCAGAGGCAAAGGATAACCATCTGCAGATAAGTGCTTATCAGCTAATTTCAGAACCAGTCGACCTCTTATAAGTATGATCATGCGTGCAATCTGACACGGAGGCCAAAACAACACTATCTATCTTCACAAAAATCCATTATACGCTTCGGTATATCTGAGAGTTGAGGATCTTCATTTTTATTTAGATGAAATTACTTGGCAGCTAACAAACATACCTTGAGGGATGTTGTGCTTGAGAGATCGACGGTGCCCTCGCTAGCTTTGGCGGCAGAGAGCCTCCCTTTCTTCTCCTTCCAATATATTAAACCCAAAACCAAAAGGGAATGAAGGAGTGGAAAACCAAAAGAGAACGTAGAACTGGAAATGTGATATATTCATATGTATAGATCAAGAGGACATTTTTGCCAGCTTTAAAAGCTCACGTAAATATGCAGTTTGACCATGTAACCATGTATCCATGTATCCAGTCATCTGCTGTCTACTCATAGAATAAAGAGAAAGCTATGATGAACGGCATGGGCGGTAGGAGATGCGCCGGCGACCTCGTGACGCCAAGCAGCGCGTGGATGCTGACAGGCCTGATGACGGTAGCGGGGTGCCCTCCTCGTGGACCTTCTGCAGGATCGCCTTGACCTGGTCACGCAGGAGCGCCTCGCCAGAGGCGTCGGTTCCTGTGCTTCTCCCATCGTTGGGGGATGCATCAGGTCCGCCTGTCGCTCTACTCCCAACGATGGCGACGGCGAGCTCGGCGAAGGAAGAGGAACAGAGGAGGAGAAGGCGGCGTGGCAGGTGGGCGACGGCAGGGGAGGAGGCAGAGCACGGGGACGGAGAACGGTGGCGGCGGCAAGACGCATCCGTGCGCGTGCAGAAGAGCTGTGGCGGCTAGGGTTCTCTATCAGCCAATCACTCTCCTCGCCTTTACACACAAGACGATCCATCCACAGATCGCCACGTAAGGACAGGAACATGGAATGTCAAATTTGCCCTTGGTGGGCACAGAATTACAGGCGGTGGCATGCTCGGCTCTGCAGTCACTGACAGTCGGAGACCACCGACCGCACACCCCATCAGTCTGTCAAATAGAAAAAATATCACGAAGTGAGTTATGAGCGGCACTATTCATTGTGGCAGTGTCACACACGAACCAACGGTCAGGATCGTCTCGCTTGGAAATTTAAAAGTAAGAATTTGTTTGGAATCGTAATCCGATGGTCTAGATTTTAAAAGCCCTAAGGAGCCTCCATTTCATGCACCAATCTAACAACTAGAATTCAGCTACTCCCGAGGACACACAGACTGGAACAGTGGTGTGGGTTGCAAGACTTGGCCATATGCGGTGGCGAGTGGTGACCCTCCCTCCATACAGTACCATAGAACCTCGAGTCAAATGCATGCGGCATGCCCTGTCCTATCACAGAACAGAGCTGCAGCAACGGCCATCAGTCCAAGCCGGACTGGGATCCAGTGACTTGTCTCTAGCAAGTCACCTTGTAACTGGCCTCCTCTCATCTGCCTTCCAAACAACATCCAACGGACAGCAAGCAAAAGAGGCATCCACAATTATGTCCATCCATCGAGCCAGCAGAATCGTGGCGGGAAAAGTGCTGCTTTGGCGCGAGTGTCCCCTGCTCTCGCGCGCTTTGCCGCGAAGGAGCTGGCTCGGAGCAGCCGAGCGCCGTCGCGGAGGGTAGGCAGCGCCGCGCAGCCGTGAGGACCAGGGAGGAGTTCCCCGACGTGCCGGTAAGCTTCTGCAAGCGCCACGCGGGCCGGGGAGAAGCGCCGCCGCAGATCGAGGCCGCCGCCCGCGCGGACCGCGGAGGAGCGCCGCTGTAGATCGAGTTGAGCAGCGCCGTTGCAGATTGAGGCTGCCGTCCGCACGGGCCAGGGAGGAGCGCCGCCGCTGTTCGACGAGGACAGCCGCGCCAGTCGACCTCCTTGGTCACGCCGCCCGGACCCGCCCGCCTCTCCCCGACGTCGGCGCGCTAGCCACCAGGTGAGTGAGGCGACTCTACCCCAATCCTATCTCCTCCCACCGGTAATCCCATCTTACTCGAGCGGCACTGCTGGTGCAGGTAGTGGATTCCCTTAAATTGCACTGTACTAATTTTTTTCCATTGAAACTCAGTACTCTGAAATCTGAAGAAAATTTCAGTGACAAGTATTTGTGTATCTTTTGACAATCTGAAGAAAATACAGAGTTGAAAATCAGTACAGCTTATGTGTATCCGTGGTAATATTGACAAGTAGCAAATGTGAAGTAGCTTTTGAGTTGTACTGATGGAAATTTGCAACCAAATTCTGTATATGTATTGAGCTTGTCTTCTTGCATTGTTTAGTAACCAGATCGGTCTACTACTAACTTGCACATGTTTTTTTGAATTTTGGCAGAATTTGAGTTGTGCAATGACAGAAATTAGCAAAAGGATACCTCAAGTTGGGATGAGATTCAGAGATTCACATGAGGCTTGGGTGTTTTGCGTAGAATATGTGGGTCACATAGGTTTTGATGTGAGGAAAAGATGCACCAACTTAAGCAAATTTGATGGAAAGGCGACTTCATGCAGATTTGTTTGTTCCAATGAGGGCATTAGAAAGAAAGGGCAAACAAATCGTGAGCCAAAACGTTTTAAAGCTGAAACAAGAACTAATTATGAAGTTCAGATGGTTATTAGATTGGATCGAGTTGCAGAAAATTATGAAGTTACCGAGGTTGAGCTGGAACACAACCATTACCTTCAATTGCCACAAACACGCCACTTGTTGGCATCACAAAGAAAGATTTCAGAAATACAAGCTTTTGAGATAGAAACCGCCGATGATTCTGGAATTATGCCAAAAGCTTCACATGAATTTGCTTGTCGTAAAGTTGGCGGCCGGGCACGCCGGCCCGCACGGCATGGAGGCCGGGCACGCCGGCCCGCACGGCATGGATTGTTTATTTTTTTTATGTATATTTAGAATTTTTAATATATATACCCATAAAATACAACCCAATAGGCATAAAAATGAGCCCAACAAGCTAAAAATATGCAGCCCAGCGCGCTAAACGGGCTAACGTGTCGACCCGTTTAGTAAATAGGTCGTGCCTGGGCGTGGACGCTGGTCACGTGGGCTGGCACAACACGGTTTAAAAGACCCTCCCTCCCTCCATTTTTTTACGTAAGGTGTATTATTTTTTGCATGATGATCAAGGCACATGATTTTACACGCGTAGGACAAAATTAAACTTGGCTAAATTATTGATCAGCGGCAACTAAACCATTTAGTCTAGGAAAATAAGAGATACATGCAATGGGGAGGGAGATACTTTCCTTTTTTTTTTCTCTTGAATAAGAGATGCATGCAATTACTTCCTTTTTTTAATTGCTAAAGACAGAATTACGAAGATTAGAAGAAATGCACCTTAGGTTGTAAATTTCACCAAAAGACAAGTACATCCTATATAAAGGAACAGAATGAGTATGACCTATTGTGGATTAATGAAACTAAATGTTAGGGTGTTTTATGCAAATAGCAAATAGTTTTGTTGTAGTCACTTAAACCCGCACTGTGGTTTGACTTGAAGAAATTGCAGG
This sequence comes from Hordeum marinum, assembly GCA_022496015.1. Taxonomy (NCBI): domain Eukaryota; kingdom Viridiplantae; phylum Streptophyta; class Magnoliopsida; order Poales; family Poaceae; genus Hordeum; species Hordeum marinum. The sequence continues at coordinate 476,099,307 of CM039676.1, forward strand.
GGTTTTCCGTAAAGGGTGAAAGATTGTCTATAATCGCTTAAATTTGGGCGGCGGGTAGATTTTATAAAAGTGTGGGGCGTCTCTTCAAAAAGACGTGATGATGAACGGGCAAAAGCACTCACTACTTTATTAGTTGGTATTGATATATACTATGTGTCTCATTTTCTATCGGCGCCTTCAGGCTTCAGCGCTCTTTGCCCATCTAAGGGTGTAATAAGAGGGACATGTTCCCGGTTTGGGGAACCTTCATTTCCATATTTTTTTCGATTTTTTTCTCATGGACAGGTCTTGTTCTTTTTTGGTTTCTTTCTTATTTTTTGTTTTTATTGTATTGTTTTTCTTCTCTCTATTTTTATTTTTATTTTCCTTTTAAGATTATACAAACCTTTTTTTAATTCCATGATTTTTAAATCAAAGAGCTTATTTTGAAATCGTTCAACTTTTTAAAAGTTCATGAATTTTTCCAAGCTTGATGAACTTTTTTTTAAATCGGTGAACATTTTTTTCCAACTCAATCTACTTTTAAAGTTTTGTGAACTTTTCTTTCAAATATTGATGAACTTTTTCAAATCCCGATTTTTTCTTCATATTCTACAAATCTCTGTTTTCACAATCGCGAACATTTTTAGTATTTGCGAACATTTTCTTAAATTTATGGACTTTTTGAATTTGCAGCCATTGTTTTGCAACTTTATATACTTTCTAATGTTTTTAAGAAATCAATGGTTTGACCAGTCAACTAATCAACAGTCAAATGATGGGTTAGCGGTCGTTTTTTACGCAACTCAACAAAGTTCATGCATATAAAATGCAGTGGAAATCAATCTTTCTTCGAGCATGCAAGAAATAGTTTTCTTTTCTTCTAGCGAGCACGCTAGTGGTCCGGTCCATGCGAGCGTGAGTTTGTTAACTGGTGCAAAGAGCATCAATTAGGTGCTCCCCAATCTCCCTTCATATACCAAATAGAAGTGAGAAAACATCATCTATGGGCCGTGGGCCAACATTGGCAAAGGGCTAGCAAACATCATCCCTGATGCTTAGTTTTTGTTTTGTGGGCCGAGCAACTCTCTTCTCCCCCATTCTCTTACATGCCTTCTGTATACATAATATACCCTGCAAATAAAATATATTGTTGTGACATTATTCTATCAATTACAAGATGCACAAGTTTTGCATAGTCATGAAAAAGGTGAGAAAACGATATGATATAGTGTATCTCCTATCATATGCTAAATAGAAGTGAGAAAACAATATGAAGCAGGGTATTCACAATAGACATAAATGAACAATCAGACAATATTATCAGTCGTTCATACAGACATGGCCACATGGGTGGGCCTGGTCCGCACGAGGCTAAACATGTCAACCATCATCTTGGGCCCTTGGCCTAGGCACGACCCCTTTAGTAAATGGCACATTTGCCTTTTGGTCTACTAGACTATTTGGCATGGTTTTTTGGGCCTATATCTATCAAAATTTAAGAAGTTGTGCTGTGTGGACATGTGGGCCTTGCGCGCAGCCCAAACATGACTCAATTCATGCCGGGTCATGCCAAGCCCGTGTCGGGTCGAGCACGAATGCTCGCGGGATGGCTCGCAACCCACTTTGCAGGTTTGGTTCACCCCTTTCCTGAGGTCATCTGGTCCTCGAAGGTGTCGACCGAGATCAAGATATATTGATGGCTTCACTTTAGGGATTGCCTCAACACGGAACACAACCTCGTCAATAATACTATTACTATTATTGTAAGTGCATCTAGTGTCCCTTAGTGATTTTGGTGTATTGAAGACTTATAGGTTAAGAAACTAATGTGTTTTGTAAGTGTACACAGGCTCTATAAGTCGATGAGGAGTTTGATATTCGGAGATTACCGACCCCTAAAAATGTATGTCATCAACTGAAGACTTTGGTGAAGACTTTGCTGAAGACTTTGATATTCCCTGAAGACTTTGAAAATGAAGAAGTTGGTGTGACCTTGAAGATATGAACGAGGACTATGAAGCGTGAAGATTTTTGTTTTCGTAGTTTCATTTCCTTTCTTTGATTCATAGGAAACACCGTACTATTAAAGGGGGCTGAGGTAATGTTGGAAATATGCCCTAGAGGCAATAATAAATTAGTTATTATCGTATTTCCTTGTTAATGATAATCGTTTATTATCCATGCTAGAATTGTATTGATCGGACACTCAGATACATGTGTGGATACATAGACAACACCATGTTCCTAGCCATGGACATGAGATGTCATTTGATAACGGGATCACATCATTAGGAGAATGATGTGATGGACAAGACCCAAACTACAAACGTAACATATGATCGTGTCAGTTTATTGCTACTGTTTTCTGCATGTCAAGTATCTGTTCCTATGACCATGAGATCATGCAACTCACTGACACCGGAGGAGTACCTTGTGTGTATCAAACGTCACAACGTAACTGAGTGACTATAAAGGTGCTCTACAGGTATCTCCGAGGGTGTCTGTTGGGTTGGCATGGATCAAGACTGGGATTTGTTACTCCGTGTGACGAAGGGGTATCTCAGGGCCCACTCAGTAATACAACATCACAATAAGCCTTGCAAGCAATGTGACTAAGTGTTAGCTGCGGGATCTTGTATTACGAAACGAGTTAAGAGACTTCCCGGTAACGAGGTTGAACTAGATATGGAGATGCCGATGATCGAATCTCGGGCAAGTAACATACCGAAGAACAAAGGGAACAACATACGGGATTAACTGAATCCTTGACATAGAGGTTCAACCGATAAAGATCTTCGTACAATATGTAGGAACCAATATGGACATCTAGGTCCCGCTATTGGTTATTGAACGTAGAGGTGTCTCGGTCATGTCTACATAGTTCTCGAACCCACGGGGTCTGCACACTTAAGGTTCAGTGACGTTTCGGTAGTATAGAGTTATGTATGGTGGTGATCGAAGGTTGCTTGCAGTCCTGGATGAGACCCTGGACATCACGAGGAGCTCCGGAATGGTCCGGAGGTAAATATTGATATATAGGAAGTCCTGATTTGGTGACCGGAAAAGTTTCGGGCTCATCGGTAGTGTACCGGGAGTGTCGGGAGGGGTGTCTGGACCCAAAGGACCTCATGGGCTGTGGGAGGAGTCAAACCAGCCCCTGGTGGTCTGGACTAAGCCCCCACTAAGGCCCATGCGGGTAGGGGTGGGGAAAACCCAAAAGGTGGAGAGGTGGAAAGAGTTTCCAAGTGGAAAGGAGGAATCCTACTCCGAATAGGATTGGAGTAGGACTCCTCCACCTCAAATTTCGACCAAACCTTGAGGTTTTAAGGCTGCCTCCTCCCCTCCCTCCCTCCTATATATACTAGAGGATTTAGAGGGAAGATCTAACCCTAATTGCCACGTGTTGCCCTCTTCTTCCTCTAGATCTGTTCCTCCTCTAGATTAGTTCTACGGTGCTTAGGCGAAGCCCTACAGGATTAGTTCACCACCACCGCCACCACGCCGTTGTGCTACCGGAGAACTCGTCTACCTCTTTGCTCCCTCTTGCTGGATCAAGAAGGAGGAGATCGTCATTGAGCTGTACGTGTGCTGAACGCGGAGGTGTCATCCATTCGGCGCTAGATCGGAAGGACCGTGATCAAGATCGCGAGACGATTCGTGATTGGGTCACGGGTCGGATTGTGATTGTATCGCAGGACGGATCATGATGGGATCGGGGAACTCTCGGCGATTTGGATCGTGAAGACGTTCGACTACATCAACCGCGTTTCTTAACGCTTCCTGCGTAGCGATCTACAAGGGTATGTAGATCCACTCTCCCTCTCGTAGATGCTCATCACCATGGATAGATCTTCCGTGTGCGTAGGAATTTTTTTGTTTCCCATGCAACATTCTCCAACATTGGAATCATGAGCTAGGTCTATGTGTAGATGAGATCTCGAGTAGAACACAAAGAGTTTGTGGGCGTTGATTCTTAGATTGCTTCCTCCCTTGGTCTTGTTTTGGTTCAGCAGTATTGTGGGATGAAGCGGCCCGGACCAACCTTACTCGTACGCTTACGAGAGACCGGTTCCATCGACTGACATGTAACTTCGTTGCACAAAGATGGCTGGCGGGTGTCTGTTTCTCCTACTTTAGTTGGATCGGATTCGACAAAGGCGGTCCTTGAGAAGGTTGAAAAGCAACTTATGTATCAGTTTTGTGGTTTTGCCTAGGTGAGAATTGTTCTTGCTAGATACCAATAGCAGCCACGTAAAACTTGCAACAACGATTAGAGGATGTCTAACTTGTTTTTGCAGGGTATGTTGTGATGTGATATGGCCAATTACATGATGAGATATATGTGATGTATGAGATGATCATGTGTTGTATAGAATATCACGACTTGCATGTCGATGAGTACGGCAACCGATAGGAGACATAAGGTTATCTTTAATTGTTTTATGCTTTACTTTATCACTAAGCGGTAGCAATAGTAGTAGAAGCATGGTGGGCGCGACAACCCCGATGACGACACGTTGATGGAGATCAAGATGATGGAGATCATGGTGTCATGCCGTTGACGATGGAGATCATGCGGTGCTTTCAAGATGGAGATCAAAAGCACAAGTTCATGGTAATATCATGTCACTTATGATTTGCATGTGATGTTAATCCTTTTATGCACCTTGTTTTGCTTAGGACGACGGTAGCATTATAAGGTGATCCCTCACTTAAATTTCAAGATAAATTGGTATCTCCCCGAGTGTGCACCGTTGCGAAAGTTCGATGTGTCGAGACACCACGTGATGATCGGGTGTGATACACTCTACGTTCACATACAACGGGTGCAAGCCAGTGTTGCACATGTGGAACACTCAAGTTAAACTTGACGAGCCTAGCATGCACAGACATGGCCTCAAAACACAAGAGACCGAAAGGTTGAACATGAGTCATATAGTAGATATGATCAACATGATGATGTTCACCATTCAAACCACCTCAACTCACGTGATGATCGGACTTGAGTTGGTGAATTTAGATCATGTATCACTCGAATGACCGGAGGGATGTCAATTCGAGTGGGAGTTCTTTAGTAATATGATTAATTGAACTCATTATCATGAACATAGTCAGTAGTGCCTTTGCAAATTATGTTGTAGATTACTAGCTCATGCTGTAGCTCCCTTGAATTTTTATATGTTCCTAGAGAAATAGAGTTGAAAGATGATGGTAGTAATATTGCGGACTAGGTCCGTGATCTGAGGATTGTCCTCATTGCTGCACAGAAGGCTTATGTCCTTAATGCACCGCTCGATGCGCCAACCCCTCTAGCATCGTCTGTAGATGTTGTGAACATCTGACATGCACGTTCTGATGACTACTTGATAGCTTAGTGCGTCATGCATTACGCTTAGAATTGAGGCTCCAAAACGTTTTGAACGTCACAAAACATATGAGATGTTCTAAGAGCTGAAATTGGGATCTCAGGCTCGTGCCCGTGTTGTGAGATTTGAGATCTCCAATGAGATTCTTTGCCTGCAAGATGAAGGAGAATAGCTCAATCGTTGAGCATGTACTCAGATTGTCTTGGTACTACAATCGCTTGAATCGAGTGGGAGTTGATCTTCCAGATAAGATAGTGACTGATATAGTTCTTTGAGTCACTATCACTAAGCTACTAGAACTTCGTGATGAATTATAATTATGCTAGGGATGGAAATGATGATCCCTGAGCTTTTCGCGATATTTGACATCGCGAAGGTAGAAATCAAGAAGGAGCATCAAGTGTTGACGGTTAATGAAACCACTAGTTTCGAGAAGGGCAGGGGCTAAGAGGGAAACTTCATGGATGGCAAGACAGTTGCTGCTCCAATGAAGAAACCCAAGGTTGAACCCAAACCCGAGACTAAGTGCTTCTATTATGAGGAGAACGATCGCTGAAGTGGAACAACCCTAGATACTTGGTAGATAAGAAGGCTGGCAACGTCGACATAAGTATATTTGATATACGTGTTATTGGTGTGTACCTTTCCAGTACTCCTAGAAGCACCTGGGTATTAGATACCGGTTGGGTTGCTAAATGCTAGTAACTCGAAATAAAAGCTACAGAAAAAACGGAGACTGGCTAAGTGTGAGGTGACGATGTGTGTTGGAAATTTTTCCAAGGCTGATGTGATCAACATCGCACGCTCTCTCTACCCTCGGGATTAGCAAAAAACCTAAATAAATGTTATTTGGTGTTTGCGTTAAGCATGAACATGATTAGATCGTGTCTATTGCAACACGGTTATTCATTTTAGTTAGAGAATAGTGGTTATTCTGTTTACATGAATAATACCTTCAGTGGTCATGCACCCAATGAATGGTTTGTTGAATCTTGATCGTAGTAGCACACATGTTCATAACATAGATGCCAAAAGATACAAAGTTAATAATGATAGTATCACATACTTGTGGCACTACCGCTAAATGTCATATTGGTGTAAAAGCGCATGAAGAAACTCCATGTTGATGGATCTTTGGACTCATTCGATTTTGAATTGGTTGAGACATGCGGACCATGCCTCTTGGGCAAGATGACTAAAACCCTGTTTTCCGGCTTGATGGAACTGGCAAGTGACTTATTAGGAATGATACATATTGATGCATACAGTCCAATGAGTGTTGTAGCGTGCGGTGGATATCATTATTTTCTGATCTTCACTGATTATTTGAGTAGATATAGTGTATATTTACTTAATGAAACACAAGTCTGAATCGTTTGAAAAGTTGAAGCAGAATTAGAGTGAAGTTCAAGATCATCGTGACGAGAAGATAACATGTCTACGATATGATCGTGAGGTGAATATCTGAGTTACGAGTTTGGCATACAACTTTAGATAAATGTGAAAGTTGTTTCACAACTCACGCAACCTGGAACACCATAGTGTGATGGTGTGTTCGAACGTCATAGTCATGATCTATTGGATATGGTGCAAACTATGATGTCTCTTATCGTTGTGCAACTATCGTTTTGGGGTTATGCATTAAAGACAACTACATTCACTTTAAATAGGGCACCATATAAATCCGTTGAGATGACACCGTATGGTTTGGCAGAAACCTAAGCTGTCATTTCTTAATGTTTGGGGCTGCCACGCTTATGTGAAAAAAGGTTTTCACCTAATGAGCTCGAAACCAAAGCGGACAAATGCATCTTCATAGAATACCCTAAGAGCAGTTCGGTAAACCTTCTATCTCAGATCCAAGCATAAAGTGTTTGTTGCTAAAACGGGTCCTTTCTCGAGAAAGAGTTTCTCTCGAAAGAATTGAGTGGGAGGAAGATAGAACTTGATGAGGTTGTTGAACCTATGTTTCAACTAGAGAGTAGCACAGCGCAGAAAGATGTTTCTGCGGAGCCTACGTCAGTTGAAGAGGAAGTTAATGATGATGATCATGAAGCTTCGAATCAAGTTACTATCAAACCTCGTAGGTCGACAAGGATGCGTACTGCTCCTAAATGGTACAACAACCCTGTCTTGGAGGTCATGTTGTTAGATGACGATGAACCTATGAGCTATGGAGAAGTGACGATGGGCCCGGATTCCGACAAATGGTTAGAGGCCATGAAATCCGAGAAAGGATCCATGTATGAAAACCAAGTCTAGACTTTGGTAGACTTGCTCGTTGGACGGCAGGTCGTCGAGTACAAATGGACCTTTGAGATGAAGACAGACGCTGATGGTAAATGTCACCATTTATAAAGCTCGACCTGTCGCAAAGAAGTTTCCGACAAGTTCAAGGAGTTGACTGCGATGAGACTTTCTCACTCATAGCGATGCTAAAGTCTGTTGGAATTATGTTAGCAGTTGCTGCATTTTTCAATTATGAAATCTAGCAGATGGATGTCAAAACATCATTTCCTTCCTTAAGGAAAGGTTGTATGAGATACAACCAGAAGGTTTTGTGAGTCCTAAGGATGCTAAAAGGTGTGCAAGCTTCAGTGATCCTTCTATGGACTGAAGCAAGCATCTCTGAGTTGGAATATACACTTTGATGAGGTGATCAAAGTTTTTGAGTCTATACAAAGTTTTTGAGAAACTTTTATTTAAAATAAAGTGAGTGGGAGCACTATAGAGTTTCTGATAAGCATATGTGGATGACATATTGTTGATTGGAAATGATGTAGAATTTTTGGAAAGCATAAACGGTTGTTTGAAAAGAGTTTTTCAAAGGAAGACCCGGATAAAGCTACCTAATTGTTTAGCATCAAGATCTATAGAGATAGATCAAGATGTTTGATGAGATTTTCAATGAGTACATGCCTTGACAAGTTTTTGAAAGAGTTCAAAATAGATCAGTGAGAGAAAGAATTCTTGTCTGATTTGTAAGGTTTGAAGTTGAGTGAGACTCAAAGCTTGACCACGGCAGAAGAAAGAGAAAGGACGAAGGTCGTCCCCTATGCTTTAGCCATAGGCTCTATATAGTATGCCATGTTGTGTACGACACCTGTGTGTGCCTTGCCATGAGTTCGTCAAGGGGTACAAGAGTTATCCCGGAGTGGATCACTAGACAACGGTCAAGATTATCCTTAGTAACTAAAAGACTAAGGAAATGTTTCTCTATTATGGAGGTGATAAAGAGTTCGTCGTAAAGAGTTTCGTCGATGCAAGCTTTAACACCAATCCGGATGACTCTTAGTAGCAATTCGGATACGTATAGTAGGGCAGCCATTTGGAATAGCTCCAAGTGTGGTGTGGTAGCAGTGTCTACAGTATGACACAGAGATTTGCAAAGTACACACGGATCCGAATATCGCAGACCCGTTGACTAAAAGACCTCTCTCACATGCTAAGCATGATCGAGGCCCAAAACTCATTGGGTGTTAGATTCATAACAATGCGAATCACATGGTGATGTGAACTAGATTATTGACTCTAGTGCAAGTGGGAGACTATTGGAAATATGCCCTAGAGGCAATAATAAATTAGTTATTATCATATTTCCTTTTCAATGATAATCGTTTATTATCCATGCTAGAATTGTATTGATTGGACACTCAGATACATGTGTGGATACATAGACAACACCATGTCCCTAGTATGCCTCTGATGGACTAGCTCGTTGATCAAAGATTGTTAAGGTTTCCTAGCCATGGACATGAGATGTCATTTGATAACGGGATCACATCATTAGGAGAATGATGTGATGGACAAGACCCAAACTACAAATGTAACATATGATCGTGTCAGTTTATTGCTACTGTTTTTTGCATGTCAAGTATCTGTTCCTATGACCATGAGATCATGCAACTCACTGACACCGGAGGAGTACCTTGTGTGTATCAAATGTCACAACGTAACTGAGTGACTATAAAGGTGCTCTACAGGTATCTCCGAGGGTGTCTGTTGGGTTGGCATGGATCACGACTGGGATTTGTTACTCCGTGTGACGAAGGGGTATCTCAGGGCCCACTCAGTAATACAACATCACAATAAGCCTTGCAAGCAATGTGACTAAGTGTTAGCCGCGGGATCTTGTATTACGTAACGAGTTAAGAGACTTGCCGGTAACGAGGTTGAACTAGGTATGGAGATGCCGACGATCGAATCTCGGGCAAGGAACCAATATGGACATCTAGGTCCCGCTATTGGTTATTGACCATAGAGGTGTCTCGGTCATGTCTACATAGTTCTCGAACCCATGGGGTCTGCACACTTAAGGTTTGGTGACGTTTCGGTAGTATAGAGTTATGTATGGTGGTGATCGAAGGTTGTTTCGAGACCCGGATGAGACCCCGGACATCATGCGGAGCTCCGGAATGGTCCAGAGGTAAAGATTGATATATAGGAAGTCCTATTTTGGTGACCAGAAAAGTTTTGGGCTCATCGGTAGTGTACCGGGAATGCCGGGAGGGTGCCGGGGGACCATCGTGTAGGAGATATGCCCTAGAGGCAGTAATAACAGTTATTTTGTATCTCCAAAGTTTGTAATGAATGTTTATGTTCCATGCTATAACTGCAATGATTCTCGAGTCTACAAATTAAACGAGGCTTGGAGGGAAACTCATGTGCACGTGTGGTATAATAAACGGTAAATTGTATTCCTAGTCTTGCCTCTAAGACTGGCTCAAGTGTTGCATGATGGTCCTGTTTTCCTGATCATGGGCATGGATATGCCGGCAATTTTGAGGGCACGATGTTGGTAGAACACTTGTGTTGAATCGATCCGAATTGATGTTATGCTATGAGATACATTCGTCACAAGTTAATGGTAAATAACACAGAGATGGTTAACGTTTGCATAATTCCTTAGACCATGAGAGTATTGAGTTTCTTCATGCTTGCTTCATGGACTTTGGGGTTTGTTAAACGTCATCCGTAAATGGGTGGCTATTACGACGGCTTACGGGTTCATGGAAAAGTATGTCAAGTAACTTGATAGCTCAAGATTGGGATTTGCTCCTCCGACGATGGAGAGATATCTCTAGGCCCTCTCGGTGTTACGGTATCCATCATTGTCTAGCCCGACACTTTGTGATTTGATCACGGGGATGCCGGAACACGGGAACGAGAAAAGAGAACAATACCGGCAACGAGGTAACTAGCATAGTGGACAAGTTGTTGATCCACGAGGATGCCTACATGTCTCACCTCGGGTAATTGTAACATATCGTGAAGCAACAGGAATAACTCACGGCAACTAGAGGTTCACTCGAATGTTCATTCGTGTGGGTATAGGGGTCAATATGGGTGTCCACGGCTCCGATGTTGATCATTGATCGGAAGGGGTTCCGGGTCATGTCTATGCTTCACCGAACCTATAGGGTCACACGCTTAAGGGTCATCTATTTGTTGAATACTAGACAGGGAGTCTCAGAGAAAATCACCGAAAAGTTTCGGACATCGGAAAAGTTTCAGACAGCGGAAAAGTTACGCAGACAGGACACCGGAACATTTTCGGTAAAACTAAAAAGTAGTTTCAAGGCATACCATTAAGTCAAAACTGTTTCGGCTTATGCCTGATAATTCTTGGAGAGTGCGAGAATCATTCTGGAAACTTCTGGGAATTTTCCGAAAGAAAAACCGGAAATGTTCCGGAGCTGCCGGAACCGCTTTAGATGCTTTTCGCAGATGAAAATCACTATTCCGGAATTGTTCCGGATCGCATTAAAAATTATTTTAGTCGGGTACTAGAATTTCTCTAAGCCCACATAAATATTTTCAGTTCAATCAGACGCTGAAAAATGTCGTCGTGAATAGTGAAAGTGCTTTTTGGATATTTATGGAAAAGCACCTTTTTGGATATTTCCAAAAAGGCTTCTAGAAGGGATTGGGGAGCAAGGTAGCTCCTCATGGGCCCCCCCCAAGGGTTGGCCGGCCAAGGGTGGAGCTCCTCCATGGAGCTCCACATGGCACCCCTTTTCCTTCTTATGATTTTTTATGTGTGACATAAAGTGGGGGTAGTTTGGTATTTTCAAGTCCCAACCCTACCCCTTGGTTTTCCTATAAATAGAGGAGATGTGGGCTGCCATCTCTTCATCCTTGTGCTCTCATACACATGCTTTGCTTTGCAAGCTCTCTCTCTCCCTCCCACGAAAAGAGTCTTTCGTAGAGCTGAAAGGCTGTCTGGGTTCTGGCAGGAACTAGTTCTGGACGGCGAAGCCCTACTGGATAGATGACACCGTATGTGTGCAACCCCGTAGAGAGGTCGTAGTTTCGATCTTTTGATCGAGGGGCTGTTCATGTGTCCTCCCATAGGGCTGTCCGAGTCTCCGTTCGAGTTTCGAGGGTCCTCCCGAAGGGCTGTTCGTGACATCGTCCGGGGGACTGTCCGACCGCCTACCGAAGGGCTGTCCGACGAGGGAGTACATCCTTGCGGTTGGGAGGTTGTAAAATCCTAGCTGCGGGGATCTGCACCAATGATCTCCATTGACTCTTCTTTCGCTGCGCTTCGAGTCGGTATGGATCAGATCAAACCTTGTATGCAGTCTCCATAGTGGTCCTGGGCGTGCTCGCTATACCGGAAATTTTTGTTTTCTGTCGCATTCCACAACACATCAGGAGGGGTGTCTCGACCCAAAGGACCTCATGGGCTGTGGGAGGAGTCAAACCAGCCCCTGATGGGCTGGACTAAGCCCCCACTAAGGCCCATGCGGCTAGGGGTGGGGAAAACCCAAAAGGTGGAGAGGTGGAAAGAGTTTCCAAGAGGAAAGGAGGAATCCTACTCCTAATAGGATTGGAGTAGGACTCCTCCACCTCCAATTTAGACCAAACCTTGAGGTTTTGAGGATGCCTCCTCCCCTCCCTCCCTCCTATATATACTAGAGGATTTAGAGGGAAGAGCTAACCCTAATTGCCACATGTTGCCCTCTTCTTCCTCTAGATCTGTTTCTCCTCTAGATTAGTTCTGCGGTGCTTAGGCGAAGCCCTGCAGGATTAGTTCACCACCACCGCCACCACGCTGTTTTGCTGCCGGAGAACTCATCTACCTCTTCTCTCCCTCTTGCTGGATTAAGAAGGCGGAGATCGTCATTGAGCTGTACGTGTGTTGAACGCGGAGGTGTCGTCCATTCGGCGCTAGATCGGAAGGACCATGATCAAGATCGCGATACGATTCGTGATTGGATCGTGGGACAGATCATGATAGGATGGCGGGACTCTCGGCGATTTCGACTGCGAAGACGTTTGACTACATCAACCGCGTTTCTTAACGCTTCCCGCTTAGCGATCTACAAGGGTATGTAGATCCTCTCTCCCTCTCGTAGATGCTCATCATCATGGATAGATCTTTCGTGTGCGTAGGAATTTTTTTGTTTCCCATGCAACGTTCTCCAACAGGTAATACTAAGGAAATTTCCAATCATCACATCCACATAACGGTCATATCATTGGGGGCATTTATGTCTTATCATGTCAGGTTGCACCTTGGCTATAAATAGCCACCCCCACAACCACTAGTTGGTTGGATGCTCTGAGAGAGAACTGACTCTTGTCATTTGAGAGCAACCCATCCTCCGAGGACTTTGAGAGAAAATCATCAGTGAGGAAAAACCCACAACCAAACCACCAAACCCAAAGTGATTGAGCATCATTGAAGAAATTCCTGTGTGGAACCGACGCTTGTTACCTTTGAGGACTATGTATCCTCTAGACGGTTAGGCGTCATGGTCTAGTGCATCCTACAGTCAATTGGGGATCATGGAGTGACCTTGGTCTAGAGCATGCAATAGTCAATTGTGGATTGTCGGGTGACCAGTTTGTGACGGTTTTGGAAGTCTAACCTGAAGACTTACCACGAGTGTTGGGTGAGGACTTTGTGACCTTAGCTCAAGGAGAATACAGTAAGGACTGTGTGTCCTCTGGTTGAAATACTAGGCCACTCCAAACCAAACGTATGACTATCACTGCAGTTGGAACTGGGTCATCAAACCATTGTCTTCATCGAGCTACCTGGTTCTATTTCCTCAACCCCTCTATTCCTCATATACTTGTTGATGAAAATGATCTTTACTGTTGGAAGAATTTGACTAAAGACTTTCACAATTTCCTCACCTCAAATTCTTCAAGTTACCTTGTTCCTCACCTGCTTATCCTGTATCATGCTACTTGTAATCTGTACATGTTTCATTTCATCATGATGACTATGTTGTCGCTATGTTTCTCATGCACTTGAGTACTCAATCCGCCGCTAGTTATTCATCACACTTCAAATTCCTCAAGTTGAAATTCCTCAAGTGACAAATTTGTGAAAATCGCCTATTCACCCCCCCTCTAGTCAATATAACGCACTTTTAATTGGTATCAGAGCAAGGTACTCTCTTGTTCTGGGTGATTTTGGTTTAACCACCTGGAGTTCTAGTTATGTCAATTGCAGGTATGATCAAGGTTTCCGCAGGATGTCCTACCTTCGACGGGACGGACTATCCCTACTGGAAGAACAAGATGCACATGTATCTTGTGGCAATTGACAACGATCTCTGGTACGTTGTGGAAAATGGTGTTCCCTCGGTTACTCCCACGATCAATGCTGCTGATGTGAAGAGATTCAAGCAACTCGATTCTCAAGTGAAGAATATCATCTGTGGCCATCTGAGCAAAGGTCAGTATGGCACAGTGAGTGCTTTGGAAACTTCTAAGCTTATCTGGGATAGGCTGTCCAAAGTCAACAAAGGTGTTTCCACTCAACGTGACTCTCGTGTTAATGTTCTTTGCAATCTCTTCAACCGTTTCAAAAGACTCGACAATGAAAATTTTCAGCAAACTTTTGATTGCCTCACTGATATCTCCAATGACCTTCATGTTGGGTTATGTCGCATGGGAAACAAAATTTTCCTACGCACAAGCGATTGGTGTAGTCGAACATCTTTGTGATCCAATTCACCGAGCGTCCCGCGATCACATCACGATCCGTCCTGCGATCCAATCACGATCCGTCTCGCGAACTCATCACGATCCATTTCGTGATCTCATCATGACCCGTCCCGCGATCTCATCACGATCCGTCCCGTGAACTCATCATGATCCATCCCACGAACTCATCATGAACCGTCTCGCGATCTTGATCACGGTCCTTCCGATCTAGCGCCGAACGGATGGCACCTCCGCGTTCAGCACACATGCATCTTGATGACGATCTCCACCGTCTTGATCCAGCAAGAGGAAGTGGAGAGTAGGAAGAGTTCACCGGCAGCGTGACGACGCTCCGGCGATGGTGGTGGAGCAATTCCGGCAGGGCTTCGCCTAAGCATTGCAGAAATCCGATCTAGAGGAGCACCGGTGGGACGGGTAGCACGTGGCCGTCAAATCTAGTGCAAAACACCCAATACCACCAGTATATGTAAGAGGGAGGGAGGAGGAGGGCTGGCGCACAAGGCAGCCCTTGCGCAAGGAGGAGAGGAGGAATCCTCCTCCAATCCTATTAGGACTAGGATTCCTCCTTTCCTACTTGGAATCTCTTTCCACCTTTCGTTTTTTTCTTTCTCCCTCAACTCCAGCCGCATGGGCCTCTTAGAGGACTTCCACCAGCCCACTAAGGGCTGGTTTCCACCCTCCCACAGCCCATGTAGCCTCTTGGGTCGAAATACCTCTCCCGATGGTCCCCCAGTACACTACCGGTACTCCCGGTACACTACCGATGAGCCCGAAACTTTTCCGGCGACCAAAATAGGACTTCCTATATATGAATCTTTACCTTCCGGACCATTCCGTAGCTCCTCGTGATGCTCAGGATCTCATCCGGGACTCTGAACAACCTTCGGTCACTACCATAGATAACTCTATACTATCGAAACGTCACCAAACCTTAAGTGTGCAGACCCTGCGGTTTCGAGAACTATGTAGACATGACCGAGACACCTCTACAAACAATAACCAATAGCGGGACCTGGATGTCCATATTGGTTCCTACATATTCTATGAAGATCTTTATCGGTCGAACCTCTATGTCAAGGATTCAGTTAATCCCGTATGATGTTCCCTTTGTTCTTCGGTATGTTACTTGCCCGAGATTTGTTCGTCGGTATCTCCATACCTAGTTCAACCTCATTACCGGCAAGTCTCTTTACTCGTTTCGTAATACAAGATCCCATGACTAACACTTAGTCACATTGCTTGCAAGGCTTATTGTGATGTTGTATTACCGAGTGGGCCCTGAGATACCTCTCCGTCACACGGAGTAACAAATTCCGTCTTGATCCATGCCAACTCAACAGACACCCTCGGAGATACCTGTAGAGCACGTTTATAGTCACCCAGTTACGTTGCGACGTTTGATACACATAAGACACTCCTCCGGTGTCAGTGAGTTGCATGATCTCATGGTCATAGTAACATATACTTGACATGCAGAAAACAATAGCAATAAACTGACACGATCATATGCTACGTTTGTAGTTTGGGTCTTGTCCATCACACCATTCTCCTAATGATATGATCCTGTTATCAAATGACATCTCATGTCCATGGCTAGGAAACCTTAACCATCTTTGATTAACGAGCTAGTCTATTAGAGGCATACTAAGGACATGGTTTTGTCTATGTATCCACACATGCATCTAAGTCTCCGATCAATACTATTATAGCATGGATAATAAATGATTATCATGAACAAGGAAATATGATAATAAATAATTTATTATTGCCTCTAGGGCATATTTCCAACAGTCCCCCACTTGCACTAGAGTCAATAATCTAGTTCACATCACCATGTGATACGTTGTTTATGAATCTAACACCCAATGAGTTCTGGGGCTCGATCATGCTTTGCATGTGAGAGAGGACTTATAGACAACGGGTCTACAACATTCAGATCCGAGTGTACTTTGCTACCACACTCCACTTGGTACTATTCCAAATGGCTGATCCATTATACGTATCCAGATTGCTACTACGAGTCATCCCGATTGGTGTTAAAGCTTGCATCGACGTAACTCTTTACGACGAACTCTTTATCACCTCCATAATCAAGAAACATCTCCTTAGTCATTTAGTCACTAAGGATAATCTTGACCGCTGTCCAGTGATCCACTCCTGGATCATTTTTGTACCCCTTGACTGACTCATGGCAAGGCACCCACCAGGTGCGGTACACAACATGGCATAATATACAAAGCCTATGGCTAGGGCATAGGGGACGACATTCGTCCTTTCTCTTTCTTCTGCCGTTGTTGAGCTTTGAGTCTCACTCAACTTCACACCTTACAAAGCAGGCGAGAACACTTCTCTCTGACTAATCCATTTTGAACTCTTTCAAAATCTTGTCAAGGTATGTACTCATTGAAAGTCTTATCAAACATCATGATCTATCTTTATAGATCTTGATGCTCAACAATTAGGTAGCTTTATCCAGGTCTTTCTTTAAAAAACTCTTTTCAAACAACCGTTTATGCTCTCCAGAAATTCTACATCATTTCTGAATAGCAATATGTCATCCACGTATACTTATCAGAAACTCTATAGTGCTCCCACTCACTTTATTGAAAATACAAGTTTCTCGTACACTTTGTATAGACTTAAAAACTTCGATCACCTCATCAAAGTGTATATTCCAACTCCGAGATGCTTGCTTCAGTTCATAAAAGGATCACTGAAGCTTGCACATCTTTTAGCATCCTTAGGACTGACAAATCCTTCTGGTTATATCACATACAACCTTTCCTCAAGTAAACCGTTAAGGAAACGATGGTTTGACATCCATCTGCCAGATTTCATAACTGAAAGTGCAGCAACTGCTAACATAATTTCAACAGACTTTAGCATCACTATGAGTGAGAAAGTCTCATCGCAGTCAACTCCTTGAACTTGTCATAAACTTTCTTTGCAACAAGTCGAGCTTTACAAATGGTGACATTTACCATCAGCGTCTGTCTTCATTTCAAACATCCATTTGTAGTCAACGACCTGCCGTCCAACGAGCAAGTCTACCAAAGTCTATACTTGGTTTTCATACATGGATCCTTTCTCGGATTTCATGGCCTCTAACCATTTGTCGGAATCCGGGCCCATCATCGCTTCTCCACAGCTCGTAGGATCATTGTTGTCCAACAACATGACCTCCAAGACAGGGTTGTCGTACCGCTCAGGAGCAGTACACATCCTTGTCGACCTACGAGGTTCGATAGTAACTTGATCCGAAGCTTCATGATCATCATCATTTACTTCCTCTTCAACTGACGTAGGTTCCACAGAAACATCTTTCTGTGCTGCACTACTCTCTGGTTGAAACAAAGGTTCAACAACCTCATCAAGTTCTATCTTCCTCCCACTCAATTCTTTCGAGAGAAACTTTTTCTCGGGAAAGGATCCGTTTTAGTAACAAACACTTTATGCTTGGATCTGAGATAGAAGGTTCACCCAACTATTCTTAGGGTATTCTATGAAGATGCATTTGTCCGCTTTGGGTTCGAGCTCATTAGGTGAAAACATTTTCCACACAAGCGTCTCAGCCCCAAACATCAAGAAATGACAGCTTAGGTTTCTATCAAACCATAATTCACACGGTGTCATCTCAACGGATTTAGATGGTGCCCTATTTAAAGTGAATGTAGTTGTCTCTAATGCACAACCCCAAAATTATAGTAGCAAAACGATAAGACACATCATAACATGCACCATATCCAATAGAGCACGACTATGACGTTCGGACACACCATCACACTATGGTGTTCCAGGCGGCGTGAGTTGTGAAACAATTTTCACATTGTCTAAAGTTGTATGCCAAACTCGCAGCTCAGATATTCATCTCGACGATCATATCATAGACATTTTTTATCTTCTTCTCACGATGATCTTAAACTTCACTCTGAATTTGCTTGATCCTTTCAAACGATTTAGACTTGTGTTTCATTAAGCAAATATACACTATATCTACTCAAATCATCAGTGAAGGTAAGAAAATAACAATATCCACCGCACGCTATAAGACTCACTGGATTGCATACATCAACATGTATCATTTCCAATAAGTCACTTTCCCGCTCCATCAAACCAGAAAACGGGGTCCTTAGTCATTTTGACCAAGAGGCATGGTTCGCATGTCTCAACCGATTCGAAATCGAATGAGTCCAAAGATCCATCAGCATGGAGTTTCTTCATGCGCTTTATACCAATATGACATTTAGCGGCAGTGCCACAAGTATGTGGTACTATCATTATTAACTTTGTATCTTTTGGCATCAATGTTATGAACATGTGTATTATTACGATCAAGATTCAACAAACCATTCTCATTGGGTGCATGACCATTGAAGGTATTATTCATGTAAACAGAATAACCATTATTCACTAACTTAAATGAATAACCATGTTGCAATAAATACGATCTAATCACGTTCATGCTCAACGCAAAACACCAAATAACAGTTATTTAGGTTTGTCACCAATCCCGAAGGTAGAGAGAGCATGCGATGTTGATCACATCAACCTTGGAAACATTTCCAACACACATCATCACCTCACCCTTAGCTAGTTCTCCGTTTATTCTGTAGCTTTTATTTCGAGTTACTAACATTTAGCAACCGAACCGGTATCCAATACCCAGGTGCTACTAGGAGTACTAGCAATGCACACATCAATAACACATATATCAAATATACTTTTGTCGGCGTTGCCAGCCTTCTTATCTACCAAGCATCTAGGGTTGTTCCGCTTCAGCGACCGCTCTCCTCATAATCGAAGCACTTAGTCTCGGGTTTTGAGTTCAACTTTGGGTTGCTTCACTAGAGCAGCAACTAACTTGCCATCCATGAAGTTTCCCTCCTTGCTCTTCTCGATCTAGTGGTTTTACTAACCATCAACACTTGATGCTCCTTCTTGATTTCTACCTTCGCGGTGTCAAACATCGCGAACAGCTCAGGGATCATTATTTCTATCCCCGGCATTTTATAGTTCATCACCAAGTTCTAGTAGCTTAGTGACAGTGACTTGGAGAACTATATCAATCGCTATCTTATCTGGAAGATCAACTCCCACTCGATTCAAGCGATTGTAGCACCCAAACAATCTGGGCACATGCTCAACGATTGAGCTATTCTCTTTCATATTACAGGCAAAGAATCTTATTGGAGATCTCATATCTCGCAACACGGGCACGAGCCTGAGATTCTAATTTCATCTCTTAGAACATCTCATATGTTCCGTGACGTTCAAAATGTTTCGGAGCCTCAATTCTAAGCCGTAATGCATGACGCACTCAACTATTAAGTAGTCATCAGAACGTGCCTGTCAGATGTTCACAACATCTACAGACGACGCTAGTGGGATTGGCGCACCGAGTGGTGCATTAAGGACATAAGCCTTCTGTGCAGCAACGAGGACAATCCTCAGATCATGGAGCCAGTCCGCAATATTGCTACCATCATCTTTCAACTCTATTTATCTAGGAACATATAAAAATTCAAGGGAGCTATAGCGCGAGCAAGTAATATACAACATAATTTAAAAAGACACTATTGACTATGTTCATGATAATGAGTTCAATTAACCATATTACATAAGAACTCCCACTCAAATTGACATCCCTCCGGTTATTCGAGTGATACATGATCCAAATTCACCAACTCAAGTCCGATCATAAGTGACATGATATGGCCATGAACTTGTGCTTTTGATCTCCATCATGAAAGCACCGGCATGATCTCCATCGTCACCGGCATGACACCATGATCTCCATCATCTTGATCTCCATCAACGTGTCGCCATCGGGGTTGTTGCGCCCAACATGCTTCTACTACTATTGCTACCGTTTAGCGATAAAGTAAAGCATTACATAGCGCTTAATGATTGACACGCACGTCATACAATAATTAAAGACAACCCTATGGCTCCTGCCGGTTGCCATACTCATCGACATGCAAGTCGTGTTAATCTATACATCACATGATCATCTCATACATCACATATATCACATCATGTAATTAGCCATATCACATCATAACATACCCTGCAAAAACAAGTTAGACGTCCTCTAATTGTTGTTGCATGTTTTACGTATCTGCTACGGGTATCTAGCAAGAGCAATTCTCATCTACGCAAAAACCACAACGGTGATACACTAGTTGCTTTTCAACCTTCTCAAGGACCGCCTTTGTCGAATCCGATCCAACTAAAGTGAGAGAAACTGGCACCCGCAAGCCATCTATGCAACAAGTTGCGGTCGAGGGAATCGGTCTCTTGTAAGCGTATGAGTAAAGTTGGTCCGGGCCGCTTCATCTCACAATACCGCTGAACCAAAATCCGACCAAGGGAGGAAGCAATCTAAGCATCAATGCCCACAAACCTTTTGTGTTCTACTCGAGATCTCATCTACACATAGACCTAGCTCTGATACCACTGTTGGGTTACGTCGCATGGGAAACAAAATTTTCCTACGCATACGTAGATCTATCCATGGTGATGAGAATCTACGAGAGGGAGAGTGGATCTACATACCCTTGTAGATCGCTAAGCGGGAAGCGTTAAGAAACGCGGTTGGTGTAGTCGAACATCTTCGTGATCCAAATAGCCGAGCGTCCCGCGATCACATCACGATCCATCCCGCGATCCAATCACGATCCATCCCGTGAACTCATCACGATCCGCGATCTCATCACGATCCGTCCCGTGAACTCATCACGATCCGTCCCGCGAACTCATCACGAACCGTCTCGTGATCTTGATCACGGTCCTTCCGATCTAGCACCCAACGGATGGCACCTCCGTGTTCAACACATGTGCAGCTTGATAACGATCTCCACCATCTTGATCCAGCAAGAGGAAGTGAAGAGGAGGAATAGTTTACCGGCAGCGTGACGACGCTCCGGCGATGGTGGTGGAGCAATTCCGGCAGGGCTTCGCCTAAGCACTATGAAATCCGATCTAGAGGAGCACCGGTGGAACGGGTAGCACGTGGCCGTCAAATCTAGTGCAAAACACCCAATACCACAAGTATATATAAGAGGGAGGGAGGAGGAGGGCTGACGCACAAGGCAGCCCTTGCGCAAGGAGGAGAGGAGGAATCGTCCTCCAATCCTATTAGGACTAGGATTCCTCCTTTCCTACTTGGAATCTCTTTCCACCTTGCGTTTTTTTCTTTCTCTTTCAACTCCAGCCGCATGGGCCTCTTAGAGGACTACCACCAGCCCACTAAGGGCTGGTTTTCACCCTCCCACAGCCCATGTAGCCTTTTGGGTCGAAATACCTCTCCCGATGGTCCCCCGATACACTACCGGTACTCCCGGTACACTACCGATGAGCCGAAACTTTTCCGGCGACCAAAATAGGACTTCCTATATATGAATCTTTACTTTCCGGACCATTTCGGAGCTCCTCGTGATGTCTGGGATCTCATTCGGGACTCCGAACAACCTTCGGTCACCACCAACATAACTTTATACTACCGAAACGTCACCAAACCTTAAGTGTGCAGACCCTGCGGGTTCGAGAACTATGTAGACATGACCGAGACACCTCTACGGTCAATAACCAATTGTGGGACC
The DNA here is from genome assembly GCA_022496015.1 of Hordeum marinum. Lineage (NCBI taxonomy): Eukaryota > Viridiplantae > Streptophyta > Magnoliopsida > Poales > Poaceae > Hordeum > Hordeum marinum. The sequence continues at coordinate 476,121,223 of CM039676.1, forward strand.
TAGATTTCCATATTGGTTCCTACATATTCTACGAAGATCTTTATCGGTCGAACCTCTATGTCAAGGATTCAGTTAATCCCGTATGATGTTCCCTTTGTTCTTCGATATGTTACTTGCCCGAGATTCGATCGTCGGTATCTCCATACCTAGTTCAACCTCATTACCGGCAAGTCTCTTTAATCGTTTCATAATACAATATCCCGTGACTAACACTTATTTACATTACTTGCAAGGCTTATTGTGATGTTGTATTACCGAGTGGGCCCTGAGATACCTCTCCGTCACACGGAGTAACAAATTCCAGTCTTGATCCATGCCAACTCAACAGACACCCTCGGAGGTACCTCTAGAGCACCTTTATAGTCACCCAGTTATGTTACGATGTTTGATACACACAAGGCACTCCTGCGTTGTCAGTGAGTTGCATGATCTCATGGTCATAGGAACATATACTTGACATGCAGAAAACAGTAGCAATAAACTGACACGATCATATGCTACGGTTGTAGTTTGGGTCTTGTCCATCACACCATTCTCCTAATGATACGATCCCGTTATCAAATGACATCTCATGTCCATGGCTAGGAAAGCTTAACCATCTTTGATTAACGAGCTAGTCTATTAGAGGCATACTAGGGACATGGTTTTGTCTATGTATCCACACATGCATCTAAGTCTCCGATCAATACAATTATAGCATGGATAACAAACGATTATCATGAACAAGGAAATATGATAATAACTAATTTATTATTGCCTCTAGGGCATATTTCCAACACTTCAAGCACTAGGTGCCACTGATATCACCGACCATGAAGTGGTGAAGAAACTGCTAAGATCTCTTGATTCATCATTCGATACTCTAGCTTTGATGATTCAAGAACATGGAGACTACAAGTCACTTGATCGTGCTGATATTCTTGAGAGACTCAATACTCATGAATTCCAACAAGCTGAGAAGAGAGACCTCTACAGGCCAAGCTATGGAAGATGTCGTGCTCTCAAGGCAAAATCAATTTCCTCATCTGAAGGCGAAGATTCTGATAGTAGCCTTGGTGATCCTAAAGAACTGAGTCCAGAGCTAGCAATGCTCGTGAGGAAATTCAAGAAGTTCTCAAGGAGAGGTGTATTTGGAAAGTCATCAAAAAGTGGTTTGAGGAAATAAAATTCCTCAGATGACTACAAGAAAAGAACCTGCCACAAATGCAAGAAATCTGGTCACTTCATCTCCGACTGTCCTCTCTGGGAAAAAGAATCAAAGAACAAGAAGAAGAAGTACAAGGACGACAGTTCTGATGACTCGAAGAAAAAGAAGAAATGTTCAAAGTCCTCATCTTCAAAGTCTTCAATGCACAAGAAGAATGGTTCCAGAAAGTCTCGGGCTTTCATTGCCAAGGAAATGGACTCAGAAGAAGAATCTGAAGAATATGAAGAAGAGGAAGAATCTGAGGTAGAATCGGAATTTGGTGTCACTAGCCTTGCTCTCGCTACTGCCTTTGTTAGCAAATCTATCTTCAATGATGAAGAAAATGACTACTCAAATAACTCTGACGGAGTCAATGATGACTATGCTCCTACTTAATGTTTCATGGCAAAAGGCGTCAAGTCAGTCACAGAATGTCCCAATCTTGATGACATTGAATATCCTAAGTGGATGGTTCTGATGAAGAAGCATCTGATGTCTATGAACAATGAGCTATGGGCTGTTACAGAACTTGGACTGACTGAACTTTGCAAGATGGCAATTTTGGGGAGCGTTGCATGGGAAACAAAAAATTTCCTACGCACACGCAAATCTATCCATGGTGATGAGCATCTACGATAGGGAGAGTGGATCTACATACCCTTGTAGATCGCTAAGCGGGAAGCATTAAGAAACGCGGTTGGTGTAGTCGAACATCTTCGTGATCCAATCGCCGAGCGTCCCGCGATCACATCACGATCCGTCCCGCGATCCAATCACGATCCGTCCCGCGAACTCATGACGATCCGTCCCGCGATCTCATCACGATCCGTCCCGATCTAGCGCCGAACGGACGACACCTCCGCGTTCAGCACACATGCAGCTTGATGACGATCTCCACCGTCTTGATCCAGCAAGAGGAAGTGGAGAGGAAAAAGAGTTCTCCGGCAGCGTGACGGTGCCCCGGAGATGGTGGTGGAGCTATTCCGGCAGGGCTTCGCCTAAGCACTGCAGAAAACCGATCTAGAGGAGAAACTATGCACTAGAGGAACGGGTAGCACGTGGCTGAAAATTCTGTGGCAAAACCCAAAAATCCTCTAGTATATATAGGAGGAGAGGAGGAGGAGGCTTGGCTGCCAAAAAGCCAGCCCTTGGGTCGGCTATAGTGGGGAGGAGAGGAGGACTCCTCCTCCAATCCTAGTAGGACTAGGATTCCTCCTTTTTTTTGGCCTTTTCCCACCTTTTTCCCTTTGGGCTTTTTCTCCCAATTGCATGGTCCTTGTGTGGGACTTAAACCAGCCCACAAAAGGCTGGTATTTACTCTCCCACAGCCCATGAAGCCTCTTGGGTCGAAATACCCCTCCCGATGGTCTCCCGGTACACCACCGACACTACCGGTACATTACCGATTAGCCCGAAACTTTTCCGACGACCAAAATGGGACTTCCTATATATCAACCTTTACCTACGGACCATTCCGAAGTTCCTCGTGACGTCTTGGATCTCATTTGGGACTCCGAACAACCTTCGGTCACCACCATACATAACTCTATACTACCGAAACGTCACCGAACCTTAAGTGTGTAGACCTCGCGGGTTCGAGAACTATGTAGACATGACCGAGACACCTCTATGGTCAATAACCAACAGCGGGACCTGGATTCCCATATTGGTTCCTACATATTCTAGGAAGATCTTTATCGGTCGAACCTCTATGTCAAGGATTCAGTTAATCCCGTATGATGTTCCCTTTGTTCTTCGGTATGTTACTTGCCCGAGATTCGATCGTGGGTATCTCCATACCTAGTTTAACCTCGTTACCGGCCAGTCTCTTTACTCGTTCCGTAATACAAGATCCCATGACTAACACTTAGTCACATTGCTTGCAAGGCTTGTTGTGATGTTGTATTACCGAGTGGGCCCTGAGATACCTCTCCGTCACACGGAGTAACAAATCCTAGTCTTGATCCATGCCAACCCAACAGACACCCTCGGAGATACCTGTAGACTACCTTTATAGTCACCCAGTTACGTTGCGATGTTTGATACACACAAGGCACTCCTCCGGTGTCAGTGAGTTGCATGATCTCATAGTCATAGGAATAGATACTTGACATGCACAAAACAATAGCATTAAACTGACACGATCATATGCTATGTTTGTAGTTTCGGTCTTGTCCATCCCATTATTCTCCTAATGATGTGATCCCGTATCAAATGACATCTCATGTCAATGGCTAGGAAACCTTAACCATCTTTGATCAACGAGCTAATCTATTAGAGGCATACTTGGGGCATGGTTTTGTCTATGTATCCACACATGTATCTAAGTCTCCGATCAATACAATTATAGCATGGATAATAAACGATTATCGTGAACAAGGAAATATGATAACAACTAATTTATTATTGCCTCTAGGGCATATTTCCAATAGTCTCCCACTTGCACTAGAGTCAATAATCTAGTTCACATCACTATGTGATTCTCATTATTATGAATCTAACACCCAATGAGTTCTGGGGCTCGATCATGCGTTGCATGTGAGAGAGGTCTTATAGTCAACGGGTCTGCGACATTCAGATCCGTGTGTACTTTCCAATCTCTATGTCAAACTGTAAACACTGCTACCACACTCCACTTGGTACTATTCCAAATGGCTGCTCCACTATACATATCCAGATTGCTACTACGAGTTATCCGGATTGGTGTTAAAGCTTGCAGCGACATAACTCTTTACGACGAATTCTTTATCACCTCCATAATCTAGAAAGATCTCCTTAGTCCTTTAGTTACTAAGGATATTCTTAACCACTGTCCAGTGATTCACTTCTGGATCACTCTTGTACCCCTTGACGGACTCATGGCAAGGCACACACAGGTGCGGTACACAGCATTTCGTACTATACAGAGCCTGTGGCTAAGGCATAGGGAATGACGTTCGTCCTTTCTCTTTCTTCTGCCGTGGTCGATCTTTGAGTCTCACTCAACTTCCACACCTTACAAATCAGGCGAGAACCCTTTCTCCGACTGATCCATTTTGAACTCTTTCAAAATCTTCTCAAGGTATGTACTCATTGAAAGTCTCATCAAGCATCTTGATCTATCTCTATATATCTTCATGTTCAACAATTAGGTAGCTTTATCCAGGTCTTCCTTTGACAAACTCTTTTCAAACAACCGTTTATGCTCTCCAGAAATTCTACATCATTTCTGATCAACAATATGTCAACCACATATGCTTATCAGAAACTCTATAGTGCTCCCACTCACTTTATCGTAAATACAAGTTTCTCATAAACTTTGTATAGACTCAAAAACTTTGATCACCACATCAAAGTGTATATTCCAACTCCGAGATGCTTGCTTCAGTCCATAGAAGGATCATTGAAGCTTGCACACCTTTTAGCATCCTTAGGACTGACAAAACCTTCTGGTTGTATCACGTACAACCTTTCCTCAAGTAAACCGTTAAGGAAACGATGTTTTGACATCCATCTGCCAGATTTCATAATTGAAAAATGCGGCAACTGCTAACATAACTCCAACAGATTTTAGCATCGCTACAAGTGAGAAAGTCTCACCGCAGTCAACTCCTTGAACTTGTTGTAAACTTCTTTGCAACAAGTCGAGCTTTACAAATGGTGACATTTACCATGAGTGTCTCTCTTCATTTTAAACATCCATTTGTACTCAACGACCTGCCGTCCAACGAGCAAGTCTACCAAAGTCTATACTTGGTTTTCATACATGGATCCTTTCTCGGATTTCATGGCCTCTAACCATTTGTCGGAATCCGGGCCCATCATCGCTTCTCCATAGCTCGTAGGTTCATCGTTGTCCAACAACATGACCTCCAAGACAGGGTTGTCGTACCGCTCAGGAGTAGTACACATCATTGTCGACCTACGAGGTTCGATAGTAACTTGATCCGAAGCTTCATGATCATCATCATTAACTTCCTCTTCAACTAACGTAGGCTTCACAGAAACAAATTCCTGCGCTGCGCTACTTTCTGGTTGAACAAAGGTTCAACAACCTCATCAAGTTCTATCTTCCTCCGACTCAATTCTTTTGAGAGAAAATCTTTCTTGGGAAAGGACCCATTTCAGCAACAAACACTTTATGCTTGGATCTGAGATAGAAGGTTCACCCAACAATTCTTAGGGTATTCTATGAAGATGCATTTGTCCTCTTTGGGCTTGAGCTCATTAGGTGAAAACATTTTTCCACACAAGCATCGCATCCCCAAACATTCAAAAATGACAGCTTAGGTTTCTAACAAACTATAATTCACACTGTGTCATCTCAACGGATTTATATGGTGCCCTATTTAAAGTGAATGCAGTTGTCTCTAATGCATAACCCCGAAACTATAGTAGTAAAACAATAAGAGACATCATAACCCGCACCATATCCAATAGAGCAAGACTATGACGTTCGGACACACCATCACACTATGGTGTTCCAGGTGGCGTGAGTAGTGAAACAATTTTCACATTGTCTAAAGTTGTATGCCAAACTCTTAGCTCAAATATTTACCTCCACGATCATATCGCAGGCATTTTTATCTTCTTGTCACGATGATCTTAAACTTCACTCTGAATTTGCTTCAACCTTTCAAACGATCCAGACTTGTGTTTCATTAAGTAAATATACACTATATCTACTCAAATCATCAGCGAAGGTAAGAAAATAACGATATCCACTGCATGCTACAAGACTCATTGGATTGCATACATCAACATGTATCATTTCCAATAAATCACTTGCCCGTTCCATCCATCTGGAAACAGAGTCCTTAGTCATCTTGCCAAAGAGGCATGGTTCGCATGTCTCAACCGATTCGAAATCGAAGGAGTCCAAGTATCCATCAGCATGGAGTTTCTTCATGCACTTTATACCAATATGACAATTTAGCGACAGTGCCACAAGTATGTGGTACTATCATTACTAACTTTGTATCCTTTGGCATCAATGTTATGAACATGTGTATTACTACGATCAAAATTCAACAAACCATTCTTACTGGGTGCATGACCATTGAAGGTATTATTCATGTAAATAGAATAACCATTATTCTCTAACATAAATGAATAACCGTGTTGCAATGAACATGATCTAATCACGTTCATGCTCAACGCAAAAGCACCAAATAACATTTATTTAGGTTCGTCACTAATCTCGAAGGTAGAGAGAGTGTGCGATGTTGATCACATCAACCTTGGAAACATTTCCAACACATCGTCACCTCACCCTTAGCTAGTTCTCCGTTTATTCCATAGCTTTTATTTCGAGTTACTAACATTTAGCAACCGAACCGGTTTCCAATACCCAGGTGCTACTAGGAGTACCAGCAAGGTACACATCAATAACACGTATATCAAATATACATCTGTCGACGTTGCCAGCCTTCTTATCTACCAAGTATCTATGGTTGTTCCGCTTCAGCGATCGCTCTCCTCATAATCGAAGCACTTAGTCTCGGGTTTGGGTTCAACTCTGGGTTGCTTCACTGGAGCAGCAACTAACTTGACATCCATGAAGTTTTCCTCCTTGCCCTTGCCCTTCTCGAAACTAGTGGTTTTACTAACCATCAACACTTGATGCTCCTTCTTGGTTTCTACCTTCGCGGTGTCAAACATCACGAACAGCTAAGGAATCATTATTTCTATCCCTCGCAATTTATAGTTCATCACCAAGTTCTAGTAGCTTAGTGACAGTGACTTGGAGAACTATGTCAATCACTATCTTATCTGGAAGATCAACTCCCACTAGATTCAAGCGATTGTAGTACCCAGACAATCTGAGTACATGCTCAACGATTGCGCTATTCTCCTTCATCTTACAGGCAAAGAATCTTGTTGGAGATCTCATATCTCGCAACACGGGCACGAGCCTGAGATCACAATCTAAGATCTTAGAACATCTCATATGTTCCGTGACGTTCAAAACGTTTTGGAGCCTCAATTCTAAGCCGTAATGCATGACGCACTAAACTATCAAGTAGTCATCGGAACGTGCCTGTCAGATGTTCACAACATCTATAGACGACGCTAGAGGGGGTGGCACACCGAGCGGTGCATTAAGGACATAAGCCTTCTGTGCAGCAACAAGGACAATCCTCAGATCACATACCCTGTCCGCAATATTGCTACCATCATCTTTCAATTCTATTTCTCTAGGAACATATAAAAATACAAGGGAGCTACAGCATGAGCTAGTAATCTACAACATAATTTGCAAAGACACTTTGACTATGTTCATGATAATGAGTTCAATTAATCATATTACCTAGGAACTCCCACTCAAATTGACATCCCTCAGGTCATCCGAGTGATACATGATCCAAATTCACCAATTCAAGTCCGATCATAACGTGAGTTGAGGTGGTTACAATGGTGAACATCATCATGTTGATCATATCTACTATATGACTCATGTTCGACCTTTCGGTCTCTTGTGTTCCGAAGCCATGTCTGTACATGCTAGGCTCGTCAAGTTTAACCCGAGTGTTCTGCATGTGCAACACTGGCTTGCACCCGTCGTATGTGAACGTAGAGTCTATCATACCCGATCATCACGTGGTGTCTCGACACGAAGAACTTTCGCAACGGTGCACACTCGGGGAGAACACAATTTATCTTGAAATAAGTGAGGGATCACCTTATAATGCTACAGTCGTCCTAAGCAAAACAAGGTGCATACAAGGATTAACATCACATGCAACTCACAAGTGACATGATATGGCCATGAACTTGTGCTTTTGATCTCCATCATGAAAGCACCGGCATAATCTCCATCGTCACCGGCATGACACCATGATCTCCGTCAACGTGTCGCCATCGGGGTTGTCGCGCCCAACATGCTTCTACTACTATTGCTACTGTTTAGCAGTAAAGTAAAGCATTACATAGCGCTTAATGATTGACACGCAGGTCATACAATAATTAAAGACAACCCTATGGCTCCTGCCGGTTGCCGTACTCATCGACATGCAAGTCGTGATAATCTATACATCACATAATCATCTCATACATCACATATATCACATCATGTAATTGGCCATATCATATCACAACATACCCTGCAAAAACAAGTTAGACGTCCTCTAATTGTTGTTGCATGTTTTACGTGGCTGCTACGGGTATCTAGCAAGAACAATTCTCATCTATGCAAAACCCACAACGGTGATACACTAGTTGCTTTTCAACCTTCTCAAGGACCGCCTTTATCGAATCCGATCCAACTAAAGTGAGAGCAACTGGCACCCGCAAGCCATCTATGCAACAAGTTGCGGTCGAGGGAACCGGTCTCTCGTAAGCATACGAGTAATGTTGGTCCGGGCCGTTTCATCTCACAATACCGCTGAACCAAAACCCGACCAAGGGAGGAAGCAATCTAAGCATCAACGCCCACAAAACTTTTGTGTTCTACTCGAGATCTCATCTACACATAGACCTAGCTCATGATGCCACTGTTGGGGAGCGTTGAATGGGAAACAAAAATTTTCCTACGCACACGCAAATCTATCCATGGTGATGAGCATCTACGACAGGGAGAGTGGATCTACATACCCTTGTAGATCGCTAAGCGGGAAGCGTTAAGAAACGCGGTTGGTGTGGTTGAACATCTTTGCGATCCAAATTGCCGAGCGTCCCGCGATCACATCACGATCCGTCCCGCGATCCAATCACGATCCGTCATGCGAACTCATCACGATCCGTCCCGCGATCTCATCACGATCCGTCCCGATCTAGCGCCGAACGGACGACACCTCCGCATTCAGCACACATGCAGATTGATGACGATCTCCACCGTCTTGATCCAGCAAGAGGAAGTGGATAGGAAGAAGAGTTCTCCGGCAGTGTGACGGTGCTCCGGAGATTGTGGTGGAGCTATTCCGGCACGGCTTCGCCTAAGCAGTGCAGAAAACCGATCTAGAGGAGAAACTATGCACTAGAGGAACGGGTAGCACGTGGCTGAAAATTCTGTGCCAAAACCCAAAAATCCTCTAGTATATATAGGAGGAGAGGAGGAGGAGGATTGGATGCCAAAAAGCCAGCCCTTGGGTCGGCTATAGTGGGGAGGAGAGGAGGACTCCTCCAATCCTAGTAGGACTAGGATTCCTCCTGTGTTTTGGCCTCTTCCCACCTTTTTCCCTTTGGGATTTTTCTTCCAGCTGCATGGTCCTTGTGTGGGACTTACACCAGCCCACAAAAGTCTGGTATTTACTCTCCCACAGCACATATAGCCTCTTGGGTCGAAATACCCCTCCTGGTGGTCTCCCGGTACAGTACCGGCACTCCCGGTACATTACCGATTAGCCCGAAACTTTTCCGGCGACCAAAATGGGACTTCCTATATATCAATCTTTACCTCCGGACCATTTCGGAGCCCTCGTGACGTACTGGATCTCATCCGGGACTCCGAACAACCTTCGGTCACCACCATACATAACTCTATACTACCGAAACGTCACCGAACCTTAAGTGTGTAGACCCTGCGGGTTCGAGAACTATGTAGACATGACCGAGACACCTCTACGGTTAATAACCAATAGCGGGACCTGGATGACCATATTGGTTCCTACATATTCTACGAAGATCTTTATCGGTCAAAGCTCCATGTCAAGGATTCAGTTAATCCCGTATGATGTTCCCTTTGTTCTTCGGTATGTTACTTGCCCGAGATTCGATCGTCGGTATCTCCATACCTAGTTCAACCTCGTTACCGGCAAGTCTCTTTAGTCGTTCCGTAATACAAGATCCCATGACTAACACTTAGTCACATTGCTTGCAAGGCTTGTTGTGATGTTGTATTACCGAGTGGGCCCTGAGATACCTCTTCGTCACACGGAGTAACAAATTCCAGTCTTGATCCATGCCAACCCAACAGACACCCTCGGAGATACCTGTAGAGTAACTTTATAGTCACCCAGTTACGTTGCGATGTTTGATACACACAAGGCACTCCTCCGGTGTCAGTGAGTTGAATGATCTCATGGTCATAGGAATAGATACTTGACATGCACAAAACAGTAGCATTAAACTGACACGATCATATGCTACGTTTGTAGTTTGGGTCTTGTCCATCCCATCATTCTCCTAATGATGTGATCCCGTTATCAAATGACATCTCATGTCAATGGCTAGGAAACCTTAACCATCTTTCAATAACGAGCTAGTCTATTAGAGGCATACTAGGGACATGGTTTTGTCTATGTATCCACACATGTATCTAAGTCTCCGATCAATACAATTGTAGCATGGATAATAAACGATTATCATGAACAAGGAAATATGATAATAACTAATTTATTATTGCCTCTAGGGCATATTTCCAACAGGCAAATGCTGAGGAAATTCGTAAGTACACTCAACTTGATGCTCAGATGAGGAACATCATTTGCTCAAGCCTATCATGCGTCATGTTCAAGGGCATTTGTCATCTGCAAAATGCCTAGCTCATCTGGGATAGGATCATGGAAACCAATGAAGGCTATCG